>CP125838.1:25859369-27078369 GCA_030408175.1 Trifolium repens
GTTTCAATGTTAATTACCCAATTCATACACAAAACTTACATCACATGTAAGTATTGACCGTTCTTGTTCGTGTAACCTTAGGACAATCAACATATCGCATGCTCCACCATACAAGTGTCGGATTCCGGAGCCGTTTCAATGTTAATCATCCAATTTATACACAAACAACCGTCAAATTTTAATTACTCGATTTTAATCTTTTATTAACCGTTTTAATCATATCAAAACTGAATTCATGAATTTAAACAAACATCAATTCATGGTTTCGTAAGTGGCTCTGATACCAATTGAAGGAACAATCAGAGATTGCGCAGCGTGTAAGACCCAAGATTCCACTGTACAGTTTTACTATGGAACTCTAGTGTCGGCTACGAGTTTTAGGGTTTTGGTGAGGCGGTTGTGCGAATATCGTCACATTAATGAGATTTTTGCTGAAACGGAGCCTGTTTTGTGCTCGTGCGCTGGAAAGGCACAGACTTTCGGGTCGTGATCCTCTTTTAAGTATGAGGAGATTTCTGTGGTCTTAGAATAACGAGTTTTGGATTATTCTTGTTTTTGGAAAAACGAGTAGGATTTTACCCGCGGATGGAAAATCTTACTGCGTCTGTTTTAAGTGAGGATTCGGATGAGAGTTTTATATATCTGCGTGAGTTAGGATATGTCCTGAGATTAATTTTCTGAGGTATGGAAGAAAATTACAGTCGCGGAAAAAGATTCGGCGATAAGTTTTGGAAATGTTAGACGATAGACGTTCTTTCCGTAGGTTTTACGTTTTTGTGATTTACGTTCGTCGCGATGCGCGAGAACTGAGCGTGCGTTTTGTTGTGAGAGGTTGTGAGAAATATCTCGTGAGGATAGACTTGCTTTTGATGCAAGGGCTAGGGATTAGTCTAGAAAACTTTTTACTATTTGATCCAATGGTGGTTGGCAAGCAAGACAAGTGGTAATAGTAAGGAGGTTTATGTTTTGTTGACTTAGGAAGGAAATTGATCACAAGACTCTCATTCTCTCTTCTCTTAACCGTGGCCTTCCTTCTTCTTCCCTTCCTTGAGCAAATTTCATTTCTTCACCATTTCCTTGGATTTCAAGCTTGGAAGCTCTAAGGGAAATTGTAGAGAAGCTTTTTCTAAGGTAACTTGATCCATTCCTTTCTCTTTACTAGCCAAGCTCATGTAGTTTAGAGGAATTTTATGATTTTGTTCTTGAGAGAAATTTCATAAAATTTGGTGTTGGTTGATTCTTGCTTCATGAAAGTTGTTCATGAGAGTTAGTAAGCATGTGTAGGCTTTGTTATTTCAATTTTTCCATGAGTTTGTGAGAATCTCATGAGAAAAGTTAGGGTTTTGAGTTGGTTATGTATTGATCAATTACATGAGGTTATGTTGTAAGGTTTTGAAAAGAAAAGTTGTCTTTGAACCTTTGGGCAAAAGGGAAATGCGTTGTATGGTTTTGTTTTAGAAAATCCGATGGAAAATATTTTGTGGTTTATGAAAATATTCCTAAGTGTTTTGAGTAGTATTTTGGGGTCAAAGTAGTTTAAAACTATTGTGACATGTGGTGTTACTTTTTACCTTGAAAACATGTTTGAAAATGATTACCGGACGGTTGAGGCCCGTAATAAAACTTGTGCTTGGATTTGGTTTTGATTTTGGAAATGAAAATCAAATAACTTGCACTCGAAGCAACCAACATGCTTTCGGAAATGTGTTGCTTGCTTATGAAAATGGTTCGTTTTTATACCTTGAAAAGATGTTGGGAACTAATAGAATCAAACTAGGCTTGGGGTGGAAAAAGGTGGTGTGAGTTGCTGTCTTTTGCTGTCATGACAGTTGAAACTCGCTGAGCGAGTGGTTACTCGCCAGGGCGAGTGTCACAGGTCCTGACAACTCGCCAGGGCGAGCTACAGAGCGAGTAAGACCAGTACTCTCTGCCTTCACTCGCCACCAACTCGCCAGGGCGAGCTCTGGGAGTTGAGATTTTGGATTCTGATTTCCAAACTTGGTTTTTAGCTTTCTAATCCCTTTTTATTAATTTATGGAAGTGGTTGGGATTGGAAACGAGTTTTTCGGGTACTCGGAAAGTACGTAACTTATAGCGCAAGAAAACGGCCATTTTGCATTTCAAATTATTTAAGACTTTTGATTATTGTTTTGGGTCCTAAAAATAGTACAGATAACTCATGGTGGTCGATCAATACGGTAGTTTTTGGTATGGTATCCGAAAGAGGGATTTTCCTTAGGAACCTTTAGGTTTTTGGGGTTCTTGGTTTAGTTTCAATACTTTTGGTTAGAGAACAAAGTATTGATTGTCGCGCTGCTTGTTTTAGGAAGCGCGTTGTGTTGTTTGAGCGTGTGTTGTTGACGGAAGCTTGCCGAGGTAAGGGCATCACTTTATTTCTGTCTTTTCACTGAGTTATAACATGTTTGTTGGTTATTTTCGGTGATGCGTGTTTGTGTGTTTGGCATGTATGTGTTATGTATTCTCGGGATGAGAAAGTGTTTACAATACGTGCGTTGTTTTACATATGATTGGAGATGTATGTATGAACATGTGGGTGAATACATATGATTGGAAATGTATGTATGTTTGTTGTGGTTTGTTACATATGATTGGATATGTATGTATGTTGTTGGGATGGTTTACATATGCTAGGGAGGTATGTATTTGTTGCATCAGTATACATGGGGAATCGTATGCTCATGCATTGTTAGTGCGTAGTTGCGGGAGTGGACTACGAGGTGTGGTTGCAGGAGTGGACCCACCTGATTCTTATAGGGTTTTATTGAGTTCAACACATGGTTGCGGGAGTGGACCATGGGGTGTGATTGCGGGAGTGGATCCACCTAAATCTTGTGTGATTTAGTTGAGTTCGATACATGGTTGCGGGAGTGGACCATGGGGTGTGATTGCGGGAGTGGATCCACCTTAACCTTTGTGACTTTGTCGAGTTTGATACATGGTTGCGGGAGTGGACCATGGGGTGTGATTGCGGGAGTGGATCCACCCTAACCTTGTGATTTCATTGGTGTTTTAGTAGGGGTTAGACCTACAGTTCTGAAGCTCATGCATTGTGGTAGCTAGGGTTAGTACCACGCATTGTAGAGGTTGCATTATAGGCTATGTGTGCATTGCTTATATGAACCCGTTGGTGGGAATTGCTTTGTTGGTTAAGAGCTTTCTCTTGTGTTTTGTGGAATTATTGTTATGTGTACAATCTTTCGCACCGGGTATATATATACATACTATATATTTTGTGGTGACCCTTTCTTTCATTTGCGGGCTCATCCCACCCAGGTGATGGGTTAGGTCGTGATGACGACGGTGGCAGTTCTAGGCTATAGTAAGCATTTGGTGAAGCTTAGTATAGATAGACTATGCGCCGGTGTGTTTTGTGCACCGTGCTTTTGGTTAGCATAGGGTTGTCTAACTTGTCTTGTTGTAAGTACTTGATACTTAGACTTGGATAGTAATTATTCAGGAATACACTTTGCTTGTCGAAGCACCTATGGTAATGAGTCTTTTGTATATTTGAATGCCGGCTCATTGAAAAATATTATATGCGCACTCTGAGTGTTAGTTGAAAAAGAAAAAAAAAATGAAAAATATATTGACTTTTCTGGCCCTGGAAAAACGGGCTGTTACACAGCGGAATATAAAACTTTTTCCTTCGATGGATCCTTACGAATGAGCATAAATTGTGTTTAGGATTTTACCTTTTAACGAAAATCCCTTCTTTCACGAACAATTGATGATTGGCGCTTTTAATCACGTGCAAGATCACCACCACCACGTTGATCACGAGCGTTAAAGATGTAACGCCTCTAGCTAGTCCACACGAACAGATGCCTCCAAAAGAGTGCTAGCTCCAAGAATGAAGGTTTCTAGTGAGAGGTGGAAATAAGGACTAGGGTTTTAGCAATTGTTTTTCATCAAGTGATTTTCTTTAAAAGGTAAAATCCTAAACACAATTTATGCTCATTCGTAAGGATCCATCGAAGGAAAAAGTTTTATATTCCGCTGCGCAATCTCTGATTGTTCCTTCAAAAAGAATATCTTTTTTGTTTCCATTTTGAATCTTCAAATGAATAAGCGAAGAAAAACATCCATATATATATATATATATTTATATATATTTTCTATTTTCCTTTATTAATATAAAACAAAGTTTGCTTTTTATTAATATATGTGGGCTGTTTTTAGTTTGTGTTTATAAGTTTTGGCTCAAACTTTCTAACCCTAAAATGCTACTAGAAACATGAGGAGCAAAATTGTATCAAGCTAATAAAGTAGCCGCCACACTCACTTTTTCTCTCATCTTCAATTCCTCAACAACTAGTCTGCCACCCTCTCTTTATTCTCTCATCTTCTATTTCATTAATGGATAGTGATTATCCTTGTTCTTTCATGAGTTGTGATTACTTGTTTCTAATTTTTTTTTCTTCTTTTGATTTTATACTTGTAAATGAGAGTTTTTATCTCATTGTGAATGTTGTTTCCTTTTCCTTTCCTTGTCTGTTCAGTTTTGGTTTTGGTTGGAGTTACAAAACCAAACAACTTGATGTTTCTCCATAAAAAAAAAATAGTAAAAAAAAAGAGCAACAATATCCAGACCGGCCGGTTCACCGATTTTTTTTTCCGGTTTGAACCCGGTTTTCACGTTTTTTCCCGGTTCTCTCATAGGACGGTTTTGCACACAAACCAAACCGGATCTAGGTCCGGTTCCCAATCAACCGGTCCGACCGGTCGGTCCGGTTATGACAACCTTGCCTTATACTACACCTAGAGCATTATGACACATGAGAAGTGTGTCATTGTGACTACTCAACAAATGAGTATATCACATCAAATGTGCAATAAAATGTACCAAAGTACTGATGCAACGAGCTTTCAGTTGTATATTAGACATCTATGCATCTCTTGATATTTGCAAAAACAAAATTTTTGGAATATACTAAAAGGTCAAGAAGAGAAAGCATTAATGTTTATCTTCACCTTTCTACCTCTAGATCTGAAAAATTATATGTTTTTGATTCTTTTGAGGAATCTTAACGAGCCAAGAACAAACTATCAATGTACTTCAATAGTATCCTCCATGGTTGAGAGTTTTAAAACTAGATCATATAATAAAACAATAAAGGTTTCATTAATACAACTTAAATTGATATGAGATTTTCATTGTATACCCTCTCTTTAAGAATTACGACTCTAACCACGACTTTGTATCACATTGATACAAACTCACACGTTCTGTAACTCGGCTATAACTGCCAACAACTTGTTACAAACAAGGAAATCCTCATTTTAGGCAGGAATTACCAGTTCGTGACACTAGGTGGAAATCCTCTTCAGTGAGGGTGAAAATCCTATTGAGATCACTAGCTAGAAATCCTCTCGTTGAGGTAAGGAGATTTATGAGAAGTTATCTTAGTAATTGTAATAATGAATTGTGATTGATTAAGTCGTTTTAAGGTTAGAATGAAAACCACTCTAGAAAGGGTGGACTTGTCTAGCTTACTAGTTCGGAAGTTAACCAATATAAATATAATGTGTTTACTATTTATTTGTCTATATTCTTTGTGATTAAATTTCTCCTATTATATTTGTGTGTTAAATTAAAGGTAAATGATTTGAATAAAAACTTGATTTAAATAATTATTTGGAAAAGTTTAAAACTGGTAAACACAATACAAATCCCTTATGCACCTTCATGCATTTGAAGTTCTTGAGTTTTTCAAGTCGTATAATGTTATATAAATATTTCAATTTTTTATCGAATTTTCATAACTATGTTGGTGAATTTTGCATATGTAGAATTTTATATTTCAAATTTAAAGTTATTGAAAAACTACTTGATATCGGCAAAGTCACAAGAAAAGTTCAAGGGTCAGCCATTTTATACACTGAGGAAGTTATAATTGGACATATTGATGTAGACACAATTATTATTTACTTTGCATATTTAAACGGTCGTAGGAATTGTTTTATATGAATTTTTTATAATAAAAAATGATTTTCAAGAATTCAAATTTTTATGCTATTTATAGTTAGTTTGGCCTAAATTTTGAATTCGCTCCGAGAACACAAAAATTTCAAATACGGCCTTGATCTATTACTAAGTTTTCTTTCTAGCCAATTTAAAATCATACCTTACATAGTGTCAACAGATTCTATCACTATAAATAAATATCCTTTTTTGATTATATTATTTTTCAAATGTTTGTTGAACGAAGTTGACCGAACGTTATTTCTATTTAGATCCTTACCGTATATTATTGATTAAAACATTTACCTATTCTCTTAATCCATTTTAATTTTTTTACAAACTAAATTTTTTTACTAATATTTGTCATATACAAATGTGGCCATTTATTTGAATGCCTATAAATTGAGGCAGTTTATTCAAATTTTAGTATAATCAAATTTGATACACAAAAAAAAAAATCAAGATTATATAGAGAAAAGATATGGCAAAGTGTGAAATAAAAAATATAGTTTCAGTTTTGGTGATGATAGTGTTAGTTGTCGCCCAAACATATGGTTCTCCTGTTACTCCATCACCAAAACAAGATATCATTTGTGTTGGTGAGTGTGCTTTGGAATGTGTTGGTTTGATTGAAGAAGCACCAATATATGCAGCTTGTATTGCTGCATGTGGGTTAATCAAATGTCATAAGGTTTCGTCAAAAAGTGCTTATAGTTGTGCAACTACTTGCATCATTTCCAAATCCATTAACGTCAATACTGGTATTTCTATATGGCTTTAATCTTTTGAATTATACAATGTTAAAAAAATAATCCTATAAATTATGATTGCATTAATTAATGGTATTTTATACAATAATTGACTATTTTACAGGTGCTCGTGGTGTCAACGCTATTGCGAATTCATGTGTGGAAGCTTGCAAGAACAAATAATTTATTCAAATGTGACATTCAATGTACCAAGAAAATGTTGGCTAGAGAAGTTGCAATTTAAATTTTATAATCATTACCGACAGTGTAAATTTTATTACACAAACATCAAATCATATCTCACTAGATCCCATGTTGTGATATTTTACTTGAAATTCAAATAAATGTATATGGTGATATATGATTGAATGTATTGTAAACTCTTTCCGATTCAAACACAAAAATATGTTATCTTAATTTATGTTGTAATAATGATTCTTAAAATAATATCAATTTTTTACAAGGTTCATTTTTTTAAAATATTCACTTTAGTCTCTCTAAAAAAATTTAACTTGGTGGGCTTATCCATTTCATCTTCTTTTAGAGTATTTAGTTGCAATACAAATGATCTTCCAATCATTTGATTTTGCTAATTTTAATTATCATGAATTTTAGTTTGATCCCGCTAATTTTTAATTTAATTTATATTAGTATTTTATGATCTGTAGAAATGTTAGATGGGCCGACTATGTAACACCCCGTTTTTCAAAGCCTAAAAAGGAGCATTATTTTTATTTTTTTTTTAAAACACGAGACAGAGTGCGCGGAAAATATTTTACAAGAGCCGACATTATTCATACAACAGAACTAAAGCATATAATAGTACGACCAACAAGGTGACTGAAATAGTACTATATGCATCAATAGTGCTTCTCAAAGCAAAGTGTGTACCTGAATATTTACATATCCAAAACATAACATCTAGTTCACGACAAATATACAAGGTAGTCGCGACTAGGGAAATACTACAGCCAATACCAAAAGAGGCTCATCCAAAGTGTAAGAGTATAGAGTACAGTCATCCAAAAACGTTAGAACCTACTACAAGACATGTTACCAGTCACCGGCCAACAAGGCCTGTCCAAAAGAATCCTACTCTAAAGTCAGTGGCCCTAGTCCTATCATGCACATCGGCATCAGGAGTCGTCCGTATCACTCGACAACAGTACCAAGCTCAAGGTAGAAGTGGGAGATACCAAGTGAGGTACTCCGGGTCCTCCAATGGACCCATCCCCTGCAGCAGCCGCTGCCTCCTGAAAAACACCTTCCGGCTCCCCTAAGAAGTCGGGTAATGCCCCATCACCCCAACTGCCCATGGAAGAGGAAGAAGAAGTGACTAGTCCATCCGTGGGGGTCTCTCCAACGACCGATCCACCACCCTCTGGTGTGTCTGGCGCCCCTGGCAGGGGTCCCCCAGGAACCGTCCACAGTGCACTGAGCAGTACTGGTAGAGGTATGGAGAAAGGTGGAGTCTGCCATATCAGACACTGGTGAACCTGGTGGGTACCAAGAAAAGTAGTAATCCTAACGCGCCCGTGGTAACTAGCCGTGCCGGAAGCTGGGTCGAGGCTCCAGGCAGGCAGAAGCAGGCGATCAAGAAAGTCTCACCTCGTCACCGTCTCCCTCACGAGTACCGGTAACAAAGGGTGATCCATCGTCTGGGTGGGAGGAGCCCGCAAATGAAAGGATGCAAGGGTCACCACACATAACACAACAGCAAAAACATATATATATATATAACAGCGAATAAACACTTAGCAGTTCACATACTTGCACACAGTATTGAAATGCACACCAGCCTATCAATGCAGACTCTAAATGATTGTGATCACCCTAGCCGGGTCTTTTTCACATGCATGAATTATTCCGGAATAAACCTCTGCAGAAGGTCGTAGGCTCAGGTGGGATAACACCTCCTACTAGTGGTGGGATAACACCAGGTAGAGTCACTCACTCAATACCAAAACAATCACGGTGGGATAAGACCGGGTGAGTCACACGGACAACACCAAACTCAAAAAGGAGGACACCAATCACTGGTCGTCGCACCCCGTGGTCCATTCCCGTTAACCACATACTATGAATGCATGAGCATACGATTCCCCTTATATGCTAATGCAACAAATACATACCTCTCAAGCGTATGTAATTCAATCATAATGTGTACATATATTTTCAAAATCATATGCACGCCAATCACATTTTCATACACATATTCTCAAACATATGTAAACCACACATGCGATACAAAACACCTTCTCATCACGAGAATACATAATATAATCATGCCCAAACATTCACACAATCCAAAACCAGGCATACATATATCAGACAGAAAAATAAAGGTGCCCTTACCTCAGCAAGCTTCCGTTACTTTAATTTCGCGAAAATCTACAACACGCGCTACCTAAAATAAATGTAGCGTAACATCAATAAAATACTCCTCGTTTATCCTATCGAAACGAAACTCGCTCTTAAAGCTCCATAGGGGTCTAAGGTACTTCCTAAAGCTATCCCTCAATGATTTCAGGTTATTCTCATAGTGTTTAAAAATTCACGAAGTAAATTGTACTATTTTTATAACACGAAAAATCATTTTGTTTTCAAATCATAAACTAAAACCATTTTGGATTTTCCACTTCAAGGACTTGTTTCATACACCACAAGACCATTTGAAACACAACTAAAACTTTTCAAAAATATTTTTATGAAAAATCGAAGTTTTCTTGCGTTACAAGTTACACATTTTTTCTTCCTAACAACCTTTCCTATACTCATTTTTCTTCAAAACTAAGATTATCCAACACACACAAAATTCTTCCCCCACACAAAGGAAAGGCCACGGCCATTTTTCTTAAAAACACCCTTCTACTCAAAAATTTTCACTTATAAATGCATGGTAATATCCCATAATACCTAACTAGCACTTATTAAAACGATTTAGAAATTATAGAGTCGAATCGCAAATTTCGAAATATCTCAATTAAGGTTTTTCTTCAGGCAAGAGATCATTTTTCTTTTCAAAACATCCCATAACCAATCAAACAATTAAACAATGATCATGGGAAGCTATTTGCCTCTAAACAATTTTCGAAATTCGATTCCTCGAACCCTATATGGGTGCCACGGCCAAATGAGGCAAAAAGGCAACACTACACATTTTTTCTTCATTTGAAACCCTAACCCACATGTGTTAGCTCGTAACGATATTCGATCGTATACCTGACTCTTTTTGAAACTCGAAATAAATTTTTTCTAAATTGTGTTCTTCGAGTCGCTCAAGAACACGAGAAATTTTTTTTCTCTTATTTTTCGAAACAAATTTCATATTCACCAATCCATTTTGTTAAAAAGCTCAAAACTAACTTCAAAACCAAAGTCTTACAACACAATCCAAGTTTATGATCTTTTTCAAAATTTTCTTAAAACCCTAACAAAAATTTTGTGAAAACTTTTAAAACAACCATGAGAATCATCCATGCTAGGCTTGAATAGGTGATACTACTACTAAATAAAACCTCCAATGAATTAACAACCACTTTTCTCATGAATTTTTCTCAAGAACACAAAACTTACAACTTAAAAATCCAAGAGATTCATGAACATAATGAGGGAAAAAGGAGGTTAGTTACCTTAATTGCAAGTGATCCCTTAGTAAGCCAAAGATCCAAGCTTTGAGAAGATGAGAAATGAAATTTGAATGGATGATGAGAGTGAGAGAGAGTTCGGCCGAGAGAGTGAGAGGGGAGGAAGAGTTTTTGTGTGATTTTTGCTTCTAAGACTAAAACATAAACCTCCTTACTATTAATCACCCTCTTGTGCAATCTAGGCCATTGGATTAAACTAACTTTTGCAAGGCTAAACCCTAGCCCTTGGATCAAAAGGGTAATCATTACCTTCTTTGAAAAATATCTAAGATATTTTCTCTTGCGCTCGCAGACGAGTCGTACTCCGTCGACGGTCTATCTTGCGAAAAATATAAAACTTACGAGGTGATTGTTCGTCGTAAAACATTTCCAAAAATTATCGCTAAACTTTATTCTCCGACTGAAATTTATTTCCTTAACTCCCAAAATTATTCTGAGACTAGATTCCAACTCGCGCCGATATATAAAGTCTCCAATTAAAATTCGACGGAAAACAGAAACCGTAAAATTTTAAGAAGCGGGTACAGTTTTCTACTCGTTTTTCCAATAAACGGAGAAAGTCGAAACTCAAAATTCTGAAATCACAGGAACGTTCTCGTACATAAAAGAGGACTAAGAACCAAAAGCCTGGGCTTAAATAGTACACGAATCCAAAACCAGTTCCAACTCAGCAAAAACGCTGTTATTACACGATACTTATGAAACTAATCTTACAGAAACCCTAAAAACTCTTAGCCACTACTTACGCTTATAACTTGCGTACGATACAGTAGAATTATGGGTCTTACAGACTACATTCTACCTAGTGAGCCATCTCAGTTATTGTTGGGCTATAAATTATAAATTTAAAAACATAATATTCTAGCCTGATATATTTTTAAATATTCCAATAATAGAATTACATAAAATAATAGATTGATTAATTGTTGGAAAACAAATTTTGCTTACGATGCAAAATTCTTAATCTCCAAAAAATAATATAACACAATTAGAATGTATTTTTTCAAAAATATAACTCCTAATAGAAATACTAAAGTTAGTCATTGTACAAAAACATGTTGATAAACTAAAAGCGAAAGGAATAACCGTATACTCACCTTAATTTTAATGAGTAATCATACTTCCCTTATAAACCGTCACATTAAAACAATTAATTATAAAACAATCATTTTCAAATTTTAATTATTTCAAATGTACAATATAATTAATTCAATTCTCCCCAAAAAAAAGAAAGAACATAGCCTTTTTCATTTCTAGGGCTTGAATGATTAAGTTTAGCCTTAGTTCAATATTCATTCCTTGATTTTTGATATATTCAAAGTGCTATCGTGTATGCAAACAGCTGGAGATGCAATGGTCGTATTGTGCCAGTTAATGTCTTACAAGTTGTCGTAACTTTACTTAGCTATATGATATGTACCCAAATTCAAACCGGAAAAGGCAGTACCCCATAACGATTAGTTTTACAAAAAAAACTCTATTCATGTTCTGATAAACGGACCATTCACTTAACTTTGAGTGTGTAGCATGTTTCTACATTATGTGTTAGAAGTGAGAAGAAATGCTTCCTTATACCAAGGTAATTAAAACCGGACCCGACGTCGAACCGGCGAAGGTACAAGTTCAAGGTTCAAAGGTTCGACCGGGGTCGAACCGGGGTTCAACCGGAATTAATTAAATATAGTTTTATATTTATAAATAGCATATAAAATAGTAATAATAAATAAAAATAACAAAGTGTCATATTTTTTTTTTTTTATCAAAAAGTGGAGGTAAAGCACCCACCACCAAAAAATTTATTCATAAAGGAGAGATTAAGTACAAAAAGGGGGGGGACTAGGCCAAAACCCCAATCAAGAAGTGCATACTCTAAAACTTGTAGAACCAAGTTATTTTTGTCAAAGCAATTTTTAGCAAACAAAGGTAGATCATTCCAAAAAATAATGGAAGAGATAGTTAGACCATGATTTGCTAATAAGTCAGCAACTTGATTGCCCTCCCTAAAAATATGGGAAACCATAAAATTCATGTGACGAGTCATGAACATAGCATTATTCCACCTGTTTCTTAAACACAGAGCAACTGGTTTGTCCGGATTATTAAACGCATCAACCACCGTTGTTGAGTCTGATTCCAACCACAAATTATTCCATTGATTGTGATAGGCCGTTTCAATAGCTCGCATTGCTCCACAAAGTTTCATATTTTTATATCATGAAAGAATATCTTTTTTGTTTCCATTTTGAATCATCAAATGAATAAGCGTAAAAAAAACTTCCACATATATATATATATATATATATATATTATATATATATATATATATATATATATATATATATATTTTCTATTTTCCTTTATTAATATACAACAAAGTTTGCTTTTTATTAATATATCTGGGCTGTTTTTAGTTTGTGTTTCTAAGTTTTGGCCCAAACCTTCTAACCCTAAAATGCTACTAGAAGCATGAGGAGCAAAATAGTATCAAGCTAACAAAGTAGCCGCCACACTCACTTTTTCTCTCATCTTCAATTCCTCAACAACTAGTCTGCCACCCTCTCTTTATTCTCTCATCTTCTATTTCATTAATGGATAATGATTATCCTTGTTCTTTTATGAGTTGTGATTACTTGTTTCTAATTTTTTTTCTTCTTTTGATTTTATACTTGTAAATGAGAGTTTTTATCTCATTCTGAATGTTGTTTCCTTTTCCTTTCCTTGTCTGTTCAGTTTATGATTTTGGTTGGAGTTACAAAACCAAACAACTTGATGTTTCTCTATAAAAAAAAATAATAGTAAAAAAAAAGAGCAAAAATATCCAGACCGGCCGGTTTACCGATTTTTTTTCCGGTTTAAACCCGGTTTTCACGTTTTTTCCCGGTTCTCTTGCAGGACGATTTTGCACACCAACCGAACCGGATCTAGGTCCGGTTCCCAATTCAACCGGTCCAACCGGTCGGTCCGGTTATGACAACCTTGCCTAATACTACACCTAGAGCATTATGACACATGAGAAGTGTGTCATTGTGACTACTCAACAAATGAGTATATCACATCAAATGTGCAATAAAATGTACCAAAGTACTGATGCAACGAGCTTTCAGTTGTATACTAGACATATATGCATCTCTTGATATTTGCAAGAACAAAATTTTTTGAATATACTAAAAGGTCAAGAAGAGAAAGCATTAATGTTTATCTTCACCTTTCTACCTCTAGATCTGAAAAATTATATGTTTTTGATTCTTTTGAGGAATCTTAACGAGCCAAGAACAAACTATCAATGTACTTCAATGTATCTCTTGATATTTGCAAGAACAAAATTTTTGGAATATACTAAAAGATCAAGAAGAGAAAGCATTAATGTTTATCTTCACCTTTCTACCTCTAGATCTGAAAAATTATATGTTTTTGATTCTTTTGAGGAATCTTAACGAGCCAAGAACAAACTATCAATGTACTTCAATAGTATCCTCCATGGTTGAGAGTTTTTGTAACACCCCGTTTTTCAAAGCCTAAAAAGGGGCATTATTTTTTATTTTTTTTTACAAACAACAGAGTTGCGCGGAAAATATTTTACAAGAGCCGGCATTATTCATACAACAGAACTAAAGCATGTAATAGTACGACCAACAAGGTGACTGAAATAGTACTATATGCATCAATAGTGCTTCTCAAAGCAAAGTGTGTACCTGATTAGTTACATAACCAAAACATAACATCTAGTTCACGACAAATATACAAGGTAGTCGTGACTAGGGAAATACTACAGCCAATACCAAAAGAGGCTCATCCAAAGTGTAAGAGTATAGAGTATAAAGTACAGTCATCCAAAAACGTTAGAACCTACTACAAATCATGCTACCAGTCACCGACCAACAAGGCCTGTCCAAAAGAATACTACTCTAAAATCAGCGGTTCTAGTCCTATCATGCACATCGGCATCAGGAGTCGTCCGTATCACTCGACAACAGTACCAAGCTCAAGGTAGAAGTGGGAGATACCAAGTGAGGTACTCCGGGTCCCCCAATGGACCCATCCCCTGCAGCAGCCGCTGCCTCCTGAAAAACACCTTCCGGCTCCCCTAAGAAGTCGGGTAAAGCCCCATCACCCCAACTGCCCATGGAAGAAGAAGTAACTGGTCCATCCGTGGAGGTCTCTCCAACGACCGAACCACTACCCTCTGGTGTGTCCGGCGCCCCTGACTTGGGTCCCACAGGAACCGTCCAAAGTGCACTGAGCAGGACCGGTAGAGGTATGGAGAAAGGTGGAGTCTGCCATATCAGACACTGGTGAATCTGTAGGGTACCAAGATAAGTAGTAATCCTAACGCGCCCATGGTAACTAGCCGTACCGGAAGCTGGGTCGAGGCTCCAGGCAGGCAACAGCAGGCGATCAAGAAAGTCCCACGTCGTTACCGTCTCCCTCACGAGTACCGGTAACAAATGGTGATCCATCGTCTGGGTGGGAGGAGCCCGCAAATGAAAGGTTGCAAGGGTCACCACACATAACACAACAGCAAATAGCATGTATATATAAAAGCGAATAAACACTTAGCAGTTCATGTACTTGCACACAGTATTGAAATGCACACCAGCCTATCAATGCATACTCTAAATGATTGTGATCACCCTAGCCGGGTCTTTTTCACATGCATGAATTCCGGAATTTTACCTCTCCGCAGAGAGTCGTAGGTCCAGGTGGGATAACACCTCCTACTAAAATCAATACAATCCCGAAGGATTAGAGTGGATCCATTCCCGTTAATCACACTCTGTGGTCCATTCCCGTTAACCACATATTGGACTCAATAAATCCCGAAGGATTAAGGTGGATCCATTCCCGTTAATCACACCCCGTGGTCCATTCCCGTTAACCACTTACAATGAATGCATGAGCATACGATTCCCCATATATGCTAATGCAACAAATACATACCTCTCAAGCGTATGTAAATCAATCATAATATGTACATATATTTTCAAAATCATATGCACGCCAATCACATATTCATACATATATTCTCAAACATATGTAAACCACACATGCGATACAAGACACCTTCTCATCACGAGAATACATAATATAATCATGCCAAACATTCACACAAATCCAGAACCAAGCATACACATATATGACGGAAAAATAAAGGTGCCCTTACCTCAGCAAGCTTTTCCTTAATCTCTTTCTCGTCTAAACTATTATACGCGCTACCTAAAAGTTAAGCAGCGTACAATCAGTAAAATACTCCTCGATTATCCTATCGAAACGAAACTTGCTCTCAAAGCTCCAGAGGGGTCTAAGGTACTCCCTAAAGCTATCCCTCAATGATTTCAGGTTATTCTCATAGTGTTTAAAAATTCACGAAGTTAATTGTACTATTTTTATTACACGAAAATCATTTTGTTTTCAAATCATAAACTAAAACCATTTTGGATTTTCCACTTCAAGGACTTGTTTCACACACAACAAAACCATTTGAAACACAACTAAAACTTTTCAAAAATATTTTTATGAAAAATCGAAGTTTTCTTGCGTTACAAGTTACACATTTTTTTCGTCCTAACAACCTTTCCGATACTCATTTTTCTTCAAAACTAAGATTATCCAACACATACACAATTTTCACACAATTGTGGACTTAGAAAAAATTTTGGAATTTCTCCCTCCCCACAAAGAAAGGCCACGGCCATTTTTTTGAAAAGCACCCTCCCACACAAAATTTTTCACTTCTAAATGCATGGTAATATCCCATAATACCTAACTAGCACTTATCAAAACGATTTAGAAATTATAGAGTCGAATCGCAAATTTCGAAAAATCTCAAATAAGGTTTTTCTTAAGGCAAGTGATCATTTTCTTTTCAAAACATCCCATAACCAATCAAACAATTAAACAATGATCATGGGAAGCTATTTGCCTCTAAACAATTTTTGAAATTCGATTCCTCGAACCCTATATGGGTGCCACGGCCATTTGAGGCAAAAGGGCAACCCTACACCTTTTTTTCATTTGAAACCCTAGCCCACATTCATTAGCTTGTAACAATATTCGATCGTGTATCCGACTCCTTTTGAAACTCGAAATAAATTTTTTTCTAAATTGTGTTCTTCGAGTCGCTCAAGAACACGAGAATAATTTTTTTCTCATTTTTCGAAACTAATTTCATATTCACCAATCCATTTTGTCACAAAGCTTAAAACTAACTTCAAAAACCAAAATCATACAACACACTCAAAGATATGATCATTTTAAGGAATTTTCTTCAAAACCTTACCAACAAAATTGTGAAATTTGAAATCACCATGAGAATCACTTACATGCTTCACTAATGTATCCTACATAACACTCTTAAACACTACTATGGAATCAAAACTAATTAAAACTAAATTCTAAAATTTTTCTTCTCAAGAACACAAGAAAAATTGTCTTAGAATCTATGAATTTTCATGAGAAATGATGAAAGGAGGAGGTCTAGTTACCTCAAGATGAAGAAGATGGTCAAAGAGCTTGATGATCCTAGCACAATCCAAGCAAGTTCTTGAGAGGAAGAGAAAATTTTTGAAGTGGATGAGTGTGGGGTGGGAGTTCGGCCGAGTGAGAGAAGAGAGGAGGAAGAGAAAATTTTTGATTTGCTTCTAAGACCAAATAGATAAACCTCCTTACTATTTATTAAACTCTTGCTCCATCTAAGCCCTTGGATCAAAACCAAACTTGCAAGACTAAACCCTAGCCTTTGGATCAAAATAACTCATGATTGCTTTTGGAACAAATATCCACTTTACGCTACTCAGCTCATCGCGTTTGCTCTCGGCGAGTCGTACCTCGCTAACGGACGGAAATCACAAAAACATAAAATCTCACAAATAAACGTCCGTCGTAAACCGTTTCCAAAAATTATCGCTAAACTTTATTCTCCGACTGAAATTTATTTCCTTAGCTCCCAAAAATATTCTGAAACTAGATTCCAACTCGTGCCGATATATAAAGTCTCCAATTAAAATTCGACGGAAAACAGAAACCGTAAAATTTTAAGCAGCGGGTACAGTTTTTCTACTCGTTTTTCCAATAAACGGAGAAAGTCGAAACTCAAAATTCTGAAAGCACAGGAACGTTCTCGTATATAAAAGAGGACTAAGAACCAAAAGCCTGGGCTTAAATAGTACACGAATCAAAAACCAGTTCCAACTCAGCAATAACGCTGTTATTACACGATACTTATGAAACTAACTTACAGAAACCCTAAAAACTCTTAGCCACTACTTACGCTTATAACTTGCGTACGATACAGTAGAATTATGGGTCTTACAGTTTTAAAACTAGATCATATAATAAAACAATAAAGGTTTCATTAATACAACTTAAATTGATATGAGATTTTCATTGTATACCCTCTCTTTAAGAATTAGGACTCTAACCACGACATTGTAACACATTGATACCAACTCACACGTTCTGTAACTCGGCTATAACTGCCAACAACTTGTTACAAACAAGGAAATCCTCATTTGTAGGCAGGAATTACCAGTTCGTGACACTAGGTGGAAATCCTCTTCAGTGAGGGTGAAAATCCTATTGAGATCACTAGGTAGAAATCCTCTCGTTGAGGTAAAGAGATTTATGAGAAGTTATCTTAGTAATTGTAATAATGAATTGTGATTGATTAAGTCGTTTTAAGGTTAGAATGAAAACCACTCTAGAAAGGGTGGACTTGTCTAGCTTACTAGTTCGGAAGTTAACCAATATAAATATAATGTGTTTACTATTTATTTGTCTAAATTCTTTGTGATTAAATTTCTCCTATTATATTTGTGTGTTAAATTAAAGGTAAATGATTTGAATAAAAACTTGATTTAAATAATTATTTGAAAAAGTTTAAAACCGGTAAACACAATACAAATCCCTTATGCACCTTCATGCATTTGAAGTTCTTGAGTTTTTCAAGTCGTATAATGTTATATAAATATTTCAATTTTTTATCGAATTTTCATAACTATGTTGGTGAATGTTGCATATGTAGAATTTTATATTTCAAATTTAAAGTTATTGAAAAACTACTTGATATCGGCAAAGTCACAAGAAAAGTTCAAGGGTCAGCCATTTTATACACTGAGGAAGTTATAATTGGACATATTGATGTAGACACAATTATTATCTACTTTGCATATTTAAACGGTCGTAGGAATTGTTTTATATGAATTTTTTATAATAAAAAATGATTTTCAAGAATTCAAATTTTTATGCTATTTATAGTTAGTTTGGCCTAAATTTTGAATTCGCTCCGAGAACACAAAAATTTCAAATACGGCCTTGATCTATTACCAAGTTTTCTTTCGAGCCAATTTAAAATCTTACCTTACATAGTGTCAACAGATTCTATCACTATAAATAAATATCCTTTTTTGATTATATTATTTTTCAAATGTTTGTTGAACGAAGTTGACCGAACATTATTTCTATTTAGATCCTTACCGTATATTATTGATTAAAACATTTACCTATTCTCTTAATCCATTTTAATTTTTTTACAAACTAAATTTTTTTACTAATATTTGTCATATACAAATGTGGCCATTTATTTGAATGCCTATAAATTGAGGCATTTTATTCAAATTTTAGTATAACCAAATTTGATACACAAAAAAAAATCTAGATTATATAGAGAAAAGATATGGCAAAGTGTGAAATAAAAAATATAGTTTCAGTTTTGGTGATGATAGTATTAGTTGTCGCCCAAACATATGGTTCTCCTGTTACTCCATCACCAAAACAAGATATCATTTGTGTTGGTGAGTGTGCTTTGGAATGTGTTGGTTTGATTGAAGAAGCACCAATATATGCAGCTTGTATTGCTGCATGTGGGTTAATCAAATGTCATAAGGTTTCGTCAAAAAGTGCTTATCGTTGTGCAACTACTTGCATCATTTCCAAATCCATTAACGTCAATACTGGTATTTCTATATGGCTTTAATCTTTTGAATTATACAATGTTAAAAAAATAATCCTATAAATTATGATTTCATTAATTAATGGTGTTTTATACAATAATTGACTATTTTACAGGTGCTCGTGGTGTCAACGCAATTGCGAATTCATGCGTGGAAGCTTGCAAGAACAAATAATTTATTCAAATGTGACATTCAATGTACCAAGAAAATGTTGGCTAGAGAAGTTGCATTTTAAATTTTATAATCATTACCGACAGTGTAAATTTTATTACACAAACATCAAATCACATCTCACTAGATCCCATGTTGTGATATTTTACTTGAAATTCAAATAAATGTATATGGTGATGTATGATTGAATGTATTGTAAACTCTTTCCGATTCAAACACAAAAATATGTTATCTTAATTTATGTTGTAATAATGATTCTTAAAATAATATCAATTTTTTAAAAGGTTCATTTTTTTAAAATATTCACTTTAGTCTCTCTAAAAAAAATTAACTTGGTGGGCTTAGCCATTTCATCTTCTTTTAGAGTATTTAGTTGCAATAAAAATGATCTTCCAATCATTTAATTTTGCTAATTTTAATTATCATGAATTTTAGTTTGATCCCGCTAATTTTTAATTTAATTTAAATTAGTATTTTATGATTTGTAGAGATGTTAGGTGGGCCGACTACATTCTACCTAGTGAGCCATCTCAGTTATTGTTGGGCTATAAATTTAAAAATTAAAAACATAATATTCAGGCCTGATATGTTTTTAAATATTCCAATAATAGAATTACAGAAAATAATAGATTGATTAATTGTGGGAAAACAAATTTTACTTACGATGCAAAATTCTTAATCTCAAAAAAATAATATAACACAATTAGAATGTATTTTTTCAAAAATATAACTACTAATGGAAATACTAAAGTTAGTCATTCTACAAAAACATGTTGATAAACTAAAAGCGAAAGGAATAACCGTATACTCACCTTAATTTTAATGAGTAATCATACTTCCCTTATAAACCGTCACATTGAAACAATTAATTATAAAACAATCATTTTCAAATTTTAATTATTTCAAATGTACAATCTAATTAATTCAATTCTCCCCAAAAAAAAGAAAGAACATAGCATTTTTCATTTCTAGGGCTTGAATGATTAAGTTTAGCCTTAGTTCAATATTCATTCCTTGATTTTTGATATATTCAAAGTGCTATCGTGTATGCAAACAGCTGGAGATGCAATGGTCATATTGTGTCAGTTAATGTCGTACAAGTTGTCGTAACTTTACTTAGCTATATGATATGTACCCAAATTCAAACGGGAAAAGGCAGTACCCCATAACGATTAGTTTTACAAAAAAAACTCTATTCATGTTCTGATAAACGGACCATTCACTTAACTTTGAGTGTGTAGCATGTTTCTACATTATGTGTTAGAAGTGAGAAGAAATGCTTCCTTATACCAAGGTAATTAAAACCGGACCGGACGTCGAACCGGCGAAGGTACAAGTTCAAGGTTCAAAGGTTCGACCGGGGTCGAACCGGGGTTCAACCGGAATTAATTAAATATAGTTTTATATTTATAAATAGCATATAAAATAGTAATAATAAATAAAAATAACAAAGTTTCATATTTTTATATCATGAAAGAATATCTTTTTGGTTTCCATTTTGAATCTTCAAATGAATAAGCGAAAAAAAACTTCCATATATATATATATATATATATATATATATATATATGTATTTTCTATTTTCCTTTATTAATATAAAACAAAGTTTGCTTTTTATTAATATATGTGGGCTGTTTTTAGTTTGTGTTTATAAGTTTTGGCTCAAACTTTCTAACCCTAAAATGCTACTAGAAACATGAGGAGCAAAATTGTATCAAGCTAATAAAGTAACCGCCACACTCACTTTTTCTCTCATCTTCAATTCCTCAACAACTAGTCTGCCACCCTCTCTTTATTCTCTCATCTTCTATTTTATTAATGGATAGTGATTATCCTTGTTCTTTCATGAGTTGTGATTACTTGTTTCTAATTTTTTTTCTTCTTTTGATTTTATACTTGTAAATGAGAGTTTTTATCTCATTGTGAATGTTGTTTCCTTTTCCTTTCCTTGTCTGTACAGTTTTTGATTTTGGTTGGAGTTACAAAACCAAACAACTTGATGTTTCTCCATAAAAAAAAAGAATAGTAAAAAAAAAAGAGCAACAATATCCAGACCGGCCGGTTCACCGATTTTTTTTCCCGGTTTGAACCCGGTTTTCACGTTTTTTCCCGGTTCTCTCGCAGGACGGTTTTGCACACCAACCGAACCGGATCTAGGTCCGGTTCCTGATTCAACCGGTCCGACCGGTCGGTCCGGTTATGACAACCTTGACTTATACTACACCTAGAGCATTATGACACATGAGAAGTGTGTCATTGTGACTACTCAACAAATGAGTATATCACATCAAATGTGCAATAAAATGTACCAAAGTACTGATGCAACGACCTTTCAGTTGTATATTAGACATCTATGCATCTCTTGATATTTGCAAGAACAAAATTTTTGGAATATACTAAAAGGTCAAGAAGAGAAAGCATTAATGTTTATCTTCACCTTTCTACCTCTAGATCTGAAAAATTATATGTTTTTGATTCTTTTGAGGAATCTTAACGAGCCAAGAACAAACTATCAATGTACTTCAATAGTATCCTCCATGGTTGAGAGTTTTAAAACTAGATCATATAATAAAACAATAAAGGTTTCATTAATACAACTTAAATTGATATGAGATTTTCATTGTATACCCTCTCTTTAAGAATTACGACCCTAACCACGACTTTGTATCACATTGATACAAACTCACACGTTCTGTAACTCGGCTATAACTGCCAACAACTTGTTACAAACAAGGAAATCCTCATTTTAGGCAGGAATTACCAGTTCGTGACACTAGGTGGAAATCCTCTTCAGTGAGGGTGAAAATCCTATTGAGATCACTAGCTAGAAATCCTCTTGTTTGAGGTAAGGAGATTTATGAGAAGTTATCTTAGTAATTGTAATAATGAATTGTGATTGATTAAGTCGTTTGAAGGTTAGAATGAAAACCACTCTAGAAAGGGTGGAGTTGTCTAGCTTATTAGTTCGGAAGTTAACCAATATAAATATAATGTGTTTACTATTTATTTGTCTAAATTCGTTGTGATTAAATTTTTCCGATTATATTTGTGTGTTAAATTAAAGGTAAATGATTTGAATAAAAACTTGATTTAAATAATTATTTGAAAAAGTTTAAAACCGGTAAACACAATACAAATCCCTTATGCACCTTCATGCATTTGAAGTTCTTGAGTTTTTCAAAGTCGTATAATGTTATATAAATATTTCAATTTTTTATCGAATTTTCATAACTATGTTTGTGAATGTTGCATATGTAGAATTTTATATTTCAAATTTAAAGTTATTGAAAAACTACTTGATATCGGCAAAGTCACAAGAAAAGTTCAAGGGTCAGCCATTTTATACACTGAGGAAGTTATAATTGGACATATTGATGTAGACACAATTATTATTTACTTTGCATATTTAAATGGTCGTAGGAATTGTTTTATATGAATTTTTTATAATAAAAAATGATATTCAAGAATTCAAATTTTTATACTATTTATAGTTAGTTTGGCCTAAATTTTGAATTCCCTCCGAGAATAAAAAAATTTGAAATACGGCCTTGATCTATTACCAAATTTTCTTTCTATCCAATTTAAAATCTTACCTTACATAGTGTCAACAGATTCTATCACTATAAATAAATATCCTTTTTTGATGATATTATTTTTCAAATGTTTGCTGAACGAAGTTGACCGAACATTATTTCTATTTAGATCCTTACCGTATATTATTGATTAAAACATTTACCTATTCTCTTAATCCATTTTAATTTTTTTACAAACTAATTTTTTTTACTAATATTTGTCATATACAAATGTGGCCATTTATTTGAATGCCTATAAATTGAGGCAGTTTATTCAAATTTTAGTATAATCAAATTTAATACACTAAAAAAAAATCAAGATTATATAGAGAAAAGATATGGCAAAGTGTGAAATAAAAAATATAGTTTCAGTTTTGGTGATGATAGTATTAGTTGTCGCCCAAACATATGGTTCTCCTGTTACTCCATCACCAAAACAAGATATCATTTGTGTTGGTGAGTGTGCTTTGGAATGTGTTGGTTTGATTGAAGAAGCACCAATATATGCAGCTTGTATTGCTGCATGTGGGTTATTGAAATGTCATAAGGTTTCGTCAAAAAGTGCTTATAGTTGTGCAACTACTTGCATCATTTCCAAATCCATTAAAGTCAATACTGGTATTTCTACATGGCTTTAATCTTTTGAATTATACAATGTTAAAAAAATAATCCTATAAATTATGATTGCAATAATTAATGGTGTTTTATACAATAATTGACTATTTTACAGATGCTCGTAGTGTCAACGCTATTGCGAATTCATGCGTGGAAGCTTGCAAGAACAAATAATTTATTCAAATGTGACATTCAATGTACCAAGAAAATGTTGGCTAGAGAAGTTGCATTTTAAATTTTATAATCATTACCGACAATGTAAATTTTATTACACAAACATCAAATCACATCTCACTAGATCCCATGTTGTGATATTTTACTTGAAATTCAAATAAATGTATATGGTGATGTATGATTGAATGTATTGTAAACTCTTTCCGATTCAAACACAAAAATATGTTATCTTAATTTATGTTGTAATAATGATTCTTAAAATAATATCAATTTTTTAAAAGGTTCATTTTTTTAAAATATTCACTTTAGTCTCTCTAAAAAAAATTAACTTGGTGGGCTTAGCCATTTCATCTTCTTTTAGAGTATTTAGTTGCAATAAAAATGATCTTCCAATCATTTAATTTTGCTAATTTTAATTATCATGAATTTTAGTTTGATCCCACTAATTTTTAATTTAATTTAAATTAGTATTTTATGATTTGTAGAGATGTTAGGTGGGCCGACTACATTCTACCTAGTGAGCCATCTCAGTTATTGTTGGGCTATAAATTTAAAAATTAAAAACATAATATTCAGGCCTGATATGTTTTTAAATATTCCAATAATAGAATTACAGAAAATAATAGATTGATTAATTGTGGGAAAACAAATTTTACTTACGATGCAAAATTCTTAATCTCAAAAAAATAATATAACACAATTAGAATGTATTTTTTCAAAAATATAACTACTAATGGAAATACTAAAGTTAGTCATTCTACAAAAACATGTTGATAAACTAAAAGCGAAAGGAATAACCGTACACTCACCTTAATTTTAATGAGTAATCATACTTCCCTTATAAACCGTCACATTGAAACAAATAATTATAAATCAATCATTTTCAAATTTTAATTATTTCAAATGTACAATCTAATTAATTCAATTCTCCCCCAATAAAAGAAAGAACATAGCCTTTTTCATTTCTAGGTTTCATTAATACAACTTAAATTGTTATGAGATTTTCATTGTATACCCTCTCTTTAAAAATTAGGACTCTAACCACGACTTTGTATCACATTGATACAAACTCACACGTTCTGTAATGTAACATCCCTAATTTTTTAATTAATAAAAGTATATTAATTAAAGTCAATTATTAGAGCTTAATTGGGAATTAAGTAAAGTATTTGGAAGTAAAGGATTTTATTGGAGGTAATTTGAGGTTATGTAAACTAGTGTGGAGAAATAATTAAATTACATAAGTAAATTTGTTGTTAAGTAGAAGGACCTATTGGGAATTAAACATAAGGCAAAATGTGAATGAGGTACTTATATACTAAGACTAAAGACTTATTTACCAACACTTCCATTTTACCAAACAGAACAACAAACACCTAGTCTCTAGTTTCTCTCTTTCTCGTGACTCACTCTCACCAAAACCATGTTCTTGCTCTCCATTTTCATTTCCACCTATTAAACCCTAATAAAACTAGATGTAAGTGCTGCCTTGGAACAAAACCTAGTGTGTGAAGATCAAAGAAGCAAAAACTCAAGGGAATCAATTCACCCTTCTTGCTTCTCTCTCCCTCACGCAAATCTCCATAAACCTTAAACCTTCATTATCTCTCTAATACTCTAATTCAAATGCATGCATGGATGGTTCAGTGTTTGGATTCATGCTTTTGGGTGTTGGGGAACCAAGTTAAGGTAAGAATTTCATCATTCATTCCCTTCTATTGCCATCTTGATCAAAACCCCTTTTTGATTACTTTCCAATTCAAAACCTAAATTGATCTTGTGATTCTTGCATGCCCTTAATTCCTTAATGAGTGACTAGGAAAGTAAAAGAACTGGACCTTTGATGTGGTAAAACGGAGCATGGGAGAAAGAGTACAGGTGCTGCGTTCTATTTCTGCTGAACTGCATAGCTCGCTTAGCGAGTGATTACTCGCTGTAGCGAGTAAAGCTGGGTTCAAGCTTGCTGTTCTGTTAAATTCTCACGCCGTAGTGCCCTTCCATAACTCTTGGTAAGGTATTTAGAGCCCTTCCATTCTTTCTCAGACTGTAGTAATAACCATTCCATTTCCTTAAACTTAGAGAGCTCATAAAAACCTCACTAATCATATTCTTGGTGTTGCATGAGAGTTGTGACCAAGTAACTTGTTCAAAAAACTGAAGTTGAGCCATGAAGTGGTTGAAAGTAACAAGGTCAGAGTTGGTGTAGGAAATGCAAAGGGTTAAACCATGTGTTTGGAGAAGATTAATGCTCCATAGTTGTTGTTCTTGAGATTCTGAGTAAATCTCAATCCAGGTGGGTTCTCTAAGTTCTTAACCATAGTAATTTTAGAAAGCTTAGTCCCCCAAAATATGTAATGCATGCAAATATAGGGCGTAGGTTCAATTTATGAAAAAAGCAGGAATCAATCCCAATTCCTACTCCTATATAGTTTATTTCATACTGTGAAACGTGTTTATAACTAGTTGCAAGGAGATTGTAGGTGGTTTTTCTTCAAAATCGTATTTTCTGCAAAACAGGGGCTTTTACTGATGAGCTCGCCGTAGAGAGAACCTGCACGCCAGAGCGAGTGTTATTGCCTATATAACTCGCCAGGAGAGTCCTTGACTCGCCAGGGTGAGGGTTACAGGTCAGTGACGTGAAATTCACCGTAGCGAGTAGGAGCTCGCCACAACGAGTTTAGCAGGGACAGAACCTGCATATCACTATTTTAAAAATATCATACACTCGTTTTATGTCCGAATGGAACTGGGATTACATGAACAGGTTTAATAGTATAAAATAGAATATATAGTCAGAGTATAACTTGAATATTATATTTATCTGTAACATGTTTAGGTTACCCTGGGTGGGATATATTGGTTAGAACTGCTTAACTCATTAAGAGAAAATTAAATGGCAATTACATGCCGTGATTAAAGAATTCCTCTGAATTCTGATCATTTTATTATGCGAGCCAACGGCGGAATCCGAACCTCAATATTCGGTATTACGCAGAGTCAGGCACCTGAGACAGGCTTGCCTCGGGTAACCTTTGAAGAGTAACTTGACAAGATAATAATTCTGTGTTACACTTAATTTTAGTATTGATTAAGACATGTATATGTAAAACAGTTTGAACTTAGATTATTACACTATCTAGGTTCCCCCGGCGTAGGCGCCATTAGGAGGGTAGTAGGACTCACTGAGGCTTGGTAGTCTCACCCCACTCCAAATCAATTTTTTTTAGGTAAACAGGTTACACGGAGCAAGGACCAGGTAGGAGACTGACAGTTGGAGCCGGGCTTGGATTGTCAGACTGGAAGATTTTAGTCTTCTTCTTGTTTCAACTTTAATCTATTTATCTAGAATGTTATTTCTCTTTCTGCTGTATTGTATCTGTTCACCACATTGATCGTGGGATTGTTGTAATAAATTCCATTATTCAGTAATTTTAATGTACTAAGATTCAATTATTTATGGCTTGACTAAATATTCTAGATATTTTAGTTGGGGCGTTATAATTGGTATCAGAGCAGGTCGATCCAGTATCGGACCTTGCCATGAGTCATTTCAATCATTTCCTAAGTAATACAGACCCTTTGGATCTGGACTATTTACGCTGAAACCATCACGTGCTGTGTCTGATCAGCTCATTATTGTGTATGGTAGGCAGAGTATTATGGTTTAGAACTGAAGAGGACTCTGGAATTTCAGCGTTAAATCCGTAGTGAAGCTACAATCGAGGAGCTGTCGTTGAAGGAATCTTTATAAGTGGATATGGAAACAGTGGCAGATGGTGCCACAGGAATAAGAGGTAAGTCTGGAGAGTGTAAGAAGCAGTTAACAAACTGTTAAGGAGTAAGCGTAGTCTGGTAGATGTATTAATCTTGTGACGTAACAAGCCAGGAGTAGAGTTGTAGCTTGAAGGAATGCAAGCGTACCCTTATACTGAAATGTGTAGAGCATAACAGTAGTTTATCCAAGCTTGATGGACTGAGTAAAACCCAGCATTAGCAGTTAGTAAACCAAAACTCTTTCCTGAATAATTAGTTGTTCAGTGTAAGCGAGAATTCACCTGCATTAGGAAAATTTAGATAGACCTCATCCATGTCCCATTAATTCCTGAGATTCCAACCTGATTAGACTACCCCAAGATTATCAGCCTTAAATGCTCTCAATGGAATGAGTACCCTCTTTCAGTTAGGAACCAGTAATTATCCTGAGCCACTAGAGACTTTGTTGTATCTAGATTGACGATTAGAATCCTTATTGATAGAACTCGTATACTAGAAGACACACTAAGAACCTTCAGCTTGTAACAACATTCCTACCTCACCACTAAGAAGTCAAATTTCATCTAGTACAACAATTAGGAACTACCTTTTAACAACATCAGTTGTTGACAATAAACTCAATCAATCATCAGAGATCCAAACCTTGACTAGTTAATAATTAGGAGTCCCTATAGCATCATGAGGACCCTTAAGTCAAAATTTCTGGAATATCATCACAGAATAGTTTAGTAACCAAACCAGTATAAAACCTAGTCAGTTTCGTAATTAGTACTCGATATTCATACCTTATCCCAGGAATCCAAAGTTAATAGTATATCATTTAGAAATCTCATTGTCATAACACCCGACATTTGGACAGACATATTAAGTACCGTCACTTAGTTACTTTAAGCTGCCAACTCAGCGTTACCAGCCAATTAGATAACTCTTTAGTGGAATCAGGACGCCTATACTTTAACATTTCCTTACCGCAAACTATTGACTTAACATTTACGATGCTACCAATTGATGCCAGTAAAATAGGGTCAGCCAACCATCTTATACCGGGAGTCACACCAAACCAGCATGGGTTAAGTTTTGGGTAGAATGCCAATTAAGAATTACTTTTAGCACAATCTGTCATGAAAGTTGACTCGTTGAGTCTTACCCTTAGACAGTTTAGAGACCGACAACTCAGCTCAATAATAGTCTGACTTTTAACCAAACAAATCTGTAAACCGTTTAGCTAAAGAATCAATAGGATTAGTTAACCATACATTAGAAGACACAACATGATTAGATCACGAGTAGTAGTTCTAGTTAAGGACACCCATCACCTAGACTAATCTTTTAGGTATAAATTAGCTAACCAGAGACAAGTAATTAAGTTTAACCTTAGATTCAGCCAGCCGCCGACACTTTCACATGTTCAGATCTGTCAGCCAAGAGACTATTAGAATCAGTTAAATCTTCATACGAGAGAATTGTCAACAAGAAACGTGAGTGAAAACCTAGTTGTCCTAACTTGAGAGCTCTGACAGAAGAAATAGAATTATGGAACATCAGTCTTGACCCAATAGGAGACCAATCTTCAATTACCTTTCATTCTTTCTGGATCCTCTTTCAGCCAACCCGTCGAATCGAGCAATGTTCAATTCCACGTTCATGAGTCTTGGAACACCAAAGACATGTGTACTCTCTAACTTGTCTGATTATGCCTCAGACGGATGATCCTCTCGTACCTTAAATGCTTGTCAGCCCCATTCAATGCATGAGTTCAATTCAGATGCAAACTTTTTCAAAATTTCTTAACACCAGTTGGTTATACTAATAGTGTTAAACTATACTCCTAGGGAGTCAAGTTGTGTGTTTTCAGTCTTCCTTCCAGTTGTGTTATCATTAGCTATAACCTACCTGCGGAGGTTAATTATCCTCGAAAAGGTCAAGAATAATTTATGTTCCATTCCTCGCCCGTTGGTTGATCTGTCAATCAACATCCTCGGCCGTTCTGATACAATTGATTTGGTTCAGTATCAGCCAATTGCTCAACCTTCGAGCACTCAATCTTAGCCGTTCTCCCATTTAGTTAACTATTTGTCTTTTTCGAAGCCTTATCAGTTAAATACATAACTATGTTCGAATTATTCCCAATTCAGTGGAATTAAGCTGTGCTAGTGGAATCAGTGTTAAGAAATTAAACCATTATGTTCTGTGTTATGCATTCATGTTAGATCAGTGTGTTAACCCTGAGTGCCCCTACTCGAGTGTTTCAACCTTTCAACTCCATTCTCTATAACTATGTTGGAACATGTGTTAGCTCCAAGTATCTCTAGCGGAGCGTAACCTAATTTTTTTCATTTTGGTTATCAACAATCAGTTCAGATGAGTGTTAATTGCTCGTTGGAGTAGTATACCACCTTCCTTGGAAACTGTTTCCTATCCTAAGTGACCTATTGGTTAAACTATTAATCATCCCAAGCCAAGCAATTCATTTCAGCCTCAGCTTTACAAGTTCAAACCTTACATGTGCAATCAGTCAAGTTGAGAATCTGATTACCTTATTCTAGTTTCATACGTTAGCGACCCGTGAAGGACTCCAAGCCAGATTAACCATTAACCCTGAGGAAAAATCTGAACCTAAATGCATCTGCATGTTGAGTGTACAGCTCAATCATCGTGTCGTACCAGAATGGGCTAAATTGTAGGTGAGATTTTATCGGACAACTATAGAATCTTCTGCGAAAGAGTTTGACTCGTTGGCAGAAGGATTAGTGGTGTTTAGACAATTTTTCACTCGTTTTATATGTCAATCAATCCTGGAATATTTAGACAACACGCGAAATAGGAGTACATTTGGCGTGCTATGCATGATAGTGTTCAGAAAAGAGGACGAATAGGGAAAGGTGGATTTTGAAATTGCCAGTAAGAATACTCAAGCTTACACCTTCCAGTGAATTATTTAACATCACCATTACCTCAGTTTTAGTGTGTACCTAACCATGCCTTATACCGACCTACTAAGTTAGCACAGTATTAGAATTATTACCGACAGTAAAGGAAGAAAACTTGACCATAGAAAGGATGAGGTAGAGGAGAGTAAGTCAAGGTTGGTGTATGGATCTGTTCAGTAATTATGGACTAAGATGATGGAGACGCTGTCAGAAGGTGACTGTAAGTATTCGACTCAGAGTGCGCAGCGAAGATTAGTTATGAGTGTGAATGTTGATCAGACTCTTTAACCAATCACCCATAAGAGAGGAAAGTTCTATTCCAAGGAATTGAATGCATTTGGCCAGAAATAGGTTGAGGGTAGGAATTAGATGCGGATATGGACGTTTTACCCTGATGTTGAATGATGAAGATTTGAATTTCGAGGACGAAATTCTTTAAGGGGGGGTAGATTGTAACATCCCTAATTTTTTAATTAATAAAAGTATATTAATTAAAGTCAATTATTAGAGCTTAATTGGGAATTAAGTAAAGTATTTGGAAGTAAAGGATTTTATTGGAGGTAATTTGAGGTTATGTAAACTAGTGTGGAGAAATAATTAAATTACATAAGTAAATTTGTTAAGTAGAAGGACCTATTGGGAATTAAACATAAGGCAAAATGTGAATGAGGTACTTATATACTAAGACTAAAGACTTATTTACCAACACTTCCATTTTATCAAACAGAACAACAAACATCTAGTCTCTAGTTTCTCTCTTTCTCGTGACTCACTCTCACCAAAACCATGTTCTTGCTCTCCATTTTCATTTCCACCTATTAAACCCTAACAAAACTAGATGCAAGTGCTGCCTTGGAACAAAACCTAGTGTGTGAAGATCAAAGAAGCAAAAACTCAAGGAAATCAATTCTCCCTTCTTGCTTCTCTCTCCCTCACGCAAATCTCCATAAACCCCAAACCTTCATTATCTCTCTAATACTCTATTTCAAATGCATGCATGGATGGTTCAGTGTTTGGATTCATGCTTTTGGGTGTTGGGGAACCAAGTTAAGGTTAGAATTTCATCATTCCTTCCCTTCTATTGCCATCTTGATCAAAACCCCTTTTTGATTACTTTCCAATTCAAAACCTAAATTGATCTCTTGATTCTTGCATGCCCTTAATTCCTTAATGAGTGACTAGGAAAGTAAAAGAACTGGACCTTTGATGTGGTAAAACGGAGCATGGGAGAAAGAGTACAGGTGCTGCGTTCTATTTCTGCTGAACTGCATAGCTCGCTTAGCGAGTGATTACTCGCTGTAGCGAGTAAAGCTGGGTTCAAGCTTGCTGTTCTGTTTAATTCTCACGCCGTAGTGCCCTTCCATAACTCTTGGTAAGGTATTTAGAGCCCTTCCATTCTTTCTCAGACTGTAGTAATAACCATTCCATTTCCTTAAACTTAGAGAGCTCATAAAAATCTCACTAATCATATTCTTGGTGTTGCATGAGAGTTGTGACCAAGTAACTTGTTCCAGAAACTGAAGTTGAGCCATGAAGTGGTTGAAAGTAACAAGGTCAGAGTTGGTGTAGGAAATGCAAAGGGTTGAACCATGTGTTTGGAGAAGATTAATGCTTCATAGTTGTTGTTCTTGAGCTTCTGAGTAAATCTCAATCCAGGTGGGTTCTCTAGGTTCTTAACCATAGTAATTTTAGAAAGCTTAGTCCCCCAAAATATGTAATGCATGCAAATATAGGGCTTAGGTTCAATTTATGAAAAAAGCAGGAATCAATCCCAATTCCTACTCCTATATAGTTTATTTCATAATGTGAAACGTGTTTATAACTAGTTGCATGGAGATTGTAGGTGGTTTTTCTTCAAAATCGTATTTTCTGCAAAACAGGGGCATTTACTGATGAGCTCGCCGTAGCGAGAACCTGCACGCCAGAGAGAGTGTTATTGCCTATATAACTCGCCAGGAGAGTCCTTGACTCGCCAGGGCGAGGGTTACAGGTCAGTGACGTGAAACTCGCCGTAGCGAGTAGGAGCTCGCCACAGCGAGTTTAGCAGGGACAGAACCTGCATATCTTACTATTTTAAAAATATCATACAGTCGTTTTATGTCCGAATGCAACTGGGATTACATGAACAGGTTTAATAGTATAAAATAGAATATATAGTCAGAGTATAACTTGAATATTATATTTATCTGTAACATGTTTAGGTTACCCTGGGTGGGATATATTGGTTAGAACTGCTTAACTCATTAAGAGAAAATTAAATGGCAATTACATGCCGTGATTAAAGAATTCCTCTGAATTCTGATCATTTTATTATGCGAGCCAACGGCGGAATCCAAACCTCAATATTCGGTATTACGCAGAGTCAGGCACCTGAGACAGGCTTGCCTCGGGTGACCTTTGAAGAGTAACTTGACAAGATAATAATTCAGTGTTACACTTAATTTTAGTATTGATTAAGACATGTATATGTAAAACAGTTTGAACTTAGATTATTACACAATCTAGGTTCCCCTCGCGTAGGCGCCATTAGGAGGGTAGTAGGACTCACTGAGGCTTAATAGTCTCACCCCACTCCAAATCAATTTTTTTTAGGAAAACAGGTTACACGGAGCAAGGACCAGGTAGGAGACTGACAGTTGGAGCCGGGCTTGGATTGTCAGACTGAAAGATTTTAGTCTTCTTGTTTCAACTTTAATCTGTTTATCTAGAATGTTATTTCTCTTTCAGCTGTATTGTATCTGTTCACCACATTGATCGTGGGATTGTTGTAATAAATTCCATTATTCAGTAATTTTAATGTACTCAGATTCAATTATTTATAACTTGACTAAATATTCTAGATATTTTAGTTGGGGTGTTATATGTTACTCGGGTATAACTGCCAACAACTTGTTACAAACAAGGAAATCCTCATTTGTAGGCAGGAATTACCAGTTCGTGACACTAGGTGGAAATCCTCTTTAGTGAGGGTGAAAATCCTATTGAGATCACTAGATGGAAATCCTCTTGTTTGAGGTAAGGAGATTTATGAAAATGTTATCTTAGTAATTGTAATAATGAATTGTGATTGATTAAGTCGTTTTAAGGTTAGAATGAAAACCACTCTAGAAAGGGTGGACTTGTCTAGCTTACTAGTTCGGTAGTTAACCAATATAAATATAATGTGTTTACCACTTATTTGTCTAAATTCTTTATGATTGAATTTCTCCAATTATATTTGTGTGTTAAATTAAAGTTAAATGATTTGAATAAAAACTTGATTTAAATAATTATTTGAAAAAGTTTAAAATCGGTAAACACAATACAAATCCCTTATGCACCTTCATGCATTTGAAGTTCTTGAGTTTTTCAAAGTCGTATAATGTTATATAAATATTTCAATTTTTTATCGAATTTTCATAACTAGGTTGGTGAATGTTGCATATGTAGAATTTTATATTTCAAATTTAAAGTTATTGAAAAACTACTTGATATCGGAAAAGTCACAAGAAAAGTTCAAGGGTCAGCCATTTTATACACTGAGGAAGTTATAATTGGACATATTGATGTAGACACAATTATTATTTACTTTGCATATTTAAACAGTCGTAGGAATTGTTTTATATGAATTTTTTATAATAAAAAATGATTTTCAAGAATTCAAATTTTTATGCTATTTATAGTTAGTTTGGCCTAAATTTTGAATTCGCTCCGAGAACACAAAAATTTCTACTACAGCCTTGATCTATTACCAAGTTTTCTTTCTAGCCAATTTAAAATCTTACCTTACATAGTGTCAACAGATTCTATCACTATAAATAAATATCCTTTTTTGATGATATTATTTTTCAAATGTTTGTTGAACGAAGTTGACCGAACATTATTTCTATTTAGATCCTTACCGTATATTATTGATTAAAACATTTACCTATTCTCTTAATCCATTTTAATTTTTTTACAAACTAAATTTTTTTACTAATATTTGTCATATACAAATGTGGCCATTTATTTGAATGCCTATAAATTGAGGCAGTTTATTCAAATTTTAGTATAATCAAATTTGATACACAAAAAAAAAAATCAAGATTATATAGAGAAAAGATATGGCAAAGTGTGAAATAAAAAATATAGTTTCAGTTTTGGTGATGATAGTGTTAGTTGTCGCCCAAACATATGGTTCTCCTGTCACTCCATCACCAAAACAAGATATCATTTGTGTTGGTGAGTGTGCTTTGGAATGTGTTGGTTTGATTGAAGAAGCACCAATATATGCAGCTTGTATTGCTGCATGTGGGTTAATCAAATGTCATAAGGTTTCGTCAAAAAGTGCTTATAGTTGTGCAACTACTTGCATCATTTCCAAATCCATTAACGTCAATACTGGTATTTCTATATGGCTTTAATCTTTTGAATTATACAATGTTAAAAAATAATCCTATAAATTATGATTGCATTAATTAATGGTGTTTTATACAATAATTGACAATTTTACAGATGCTCGCGGTGTCAACGCTATTGCGAATTCATGCTTGGAAGCTTGCAAGAACAAATAATTTATTCAAATGTGACATTCAATGTACTAAGAAAATGTTGGCTAGAGAAGTTGCATTTTAAATTTTATAATCATTATCGACAGTGTAAATTTTATTACACAAACATCAAATCATATCTCACTAGATCCAATGTTGTGATATTTTACTTGAAATTCAAATAAATTTATATGGTGATGTATGATTGAATGTATTGTAAACTCTTTCCGATTCAAACACAAAAATATGTTATCTTAATTTATGTTGTAATAATGATTCTTAAAATAATATAAATTTTTTTACAGGTTCATTTTTTTAAAATATTCACTTTAGTCTCTCTAAAAAAATTTAACTTGGTGGGCTTAGCCATTTCATCTTCTTTTAGAGTATTTAGTTGCAATACAAATGATCTTCCAATCATTAGATTTTGCTAATTTTAACTATCATGAATTTTGGATTGATCCCGCTAATTTTTAATTTAATTTATATTAGTCATTTATAATTTGTAGACATGTTAGGTGGGCCGACTACATTCTACCTTATGAGCCATCTCAGTTATTGTTGGGCTATAAATTATAAATTTAAAAACATAATATTCTAGTCTGATATGTTTTTAAATATTCCAATAATAGAATTGCATAAAATAATAGATTGATTAATTGTTGGAAAACAAATTTTGCTTACGATGCAAAATTCTTAATCTCCAAAAAATAATATAACACAATTAGAATGTATTTTTTCAAAAATATAACTACTAATTGAAATACTAAAGTTAGTCATTGTACAAAAACATGTTGATAAACTAAAAGCGAAAGGAATAACCGTATACTCACCTTAATTTTAATGAGTAATCATACTTCCCTTATAAACCGTCACATTGAAACAAATAATTATAAAACAATCATTTTCAAATTTTAATTATTTCAAATGTACAATTTAATTAATTCAATTCTCCCCAAAAAAAAAAAGAAAGAACATAGCCTTTTTCATTTCTAGGGCTTGAATGATTAAGTTTAGCCTTAGTTCAATATTCATTCCTTGATTTCTGATATATTCAAAGTGCTATCGTGTATGCAAACATCTGGAGATGCAATGGTCATATTGTGCCAGTTAATGTCGTACAAGTTGTCATAACTTTACTTAGCTATATGATATGTACCCAAATTCAAACGGCAAAAGGCAGTACCCCATAACGACTAGTTTTACAAAAAAAAAACTCTATTCATGTTCTGATAAACGGACCATTCACTTAACTTTCAGTGTGTAGAATGTTTCTACATTATGTGTTAGAAGTGAGAAGAAATGCTTCGTTATACTACACCTAGAGCATTATGACACCTGAGAAGTGTGTCATTCTGACTACTCAACAAATGAGTATATCACATCAAATGTTCAATAAAATGTACCAAAGTAATGATGCAACGAGCTTTCAGTTGTGTATTAGACATCTATGCATCTCTTGATATTTGCAAGAACAAATTTTTTTGAATATACTAAAAGGTCAAGGAGAGAAAACATTAATGTTTATCTTCAACTTTCTACCTCTAGATTTGAAAAATTATATGTTTTTGATTCTTTTGAGGAATCTTAACAAGCCAAGAACAAACACTCAATGTACTTCAATAGTATCCTCCCTGGTTGAGAGTTTTAAAACTAGATCATATAATAAAACAATAAAGGTTTCATTAATACAACTTAAATTGATATGAGATTTTCATTGTATACCCTCTCTTTAAGAATTAGGACTCTAACCACGACTTTGTATCACATTGATACAAACTCACACCTTCTGTAACTCGGCTATAAGTGCCAACAACTTGTTACAAACAAAGAAATCCTCATTTGTAGGCAGGAATTACTAGTTCGTGACACTAGGTGGAAATCCTCTTCAGTGAGGGTGAAAATCCTATTGAGATAACTAGCTGGAAATCCTCTTGTTTGAGGTAAGGAGATTTATGAAAATGTTATCTTAGTAATTGTAATAATGAATTGTGATTGATTAAGTCGTTTTAAGGTTAGAATGAAAACCACTCTAGAAAGGGTGGACTTGTCTAGCTTACTAGTTCGGTAGTTAACCAATATAAATATAATGTGTTTACCATTTATTGGTCTAAATTTTTTGTGATTAAATTTCTCCTATTATATTTGTGTGTTAAATTAAAGTTAAATGATTTGAATAAAAACTTGATTTAAATAATTATTTGAAAAAGTTTAAAATCGGTAAACACAATACAAATCCTTTATGCACCTTCATGCATTTGAAGTTCTTGAGTTTTTCAAAGTCGTATAATGTTATATAAATATTTCAATTTTTTATCGAATTTTCATAACTATGTTGGTGAATATTGCATATGTAGAATTTTATTTTTCAAATTTAAAGTTATCGAAAAACTACTTGATATCGGCAAAGTCCCACAAGAAAAGTTCAAGGGTCAGCCATTTTATACACTGAGGAAGTTATAATTGGACATATTAATGTAGACACAATTATTATTTACTTTGCATATTTAAATGGTCGTAGGAATTGTTTTATATGAATTTTTATAATAAAAAATGATTTTCAAGAATTCAAATTTTTAAGCTATTTATAGTTAGTTTGGCCTAAATTTTAAATTCGCTCCGAGAACACAAAAATTTCAAATACGGCCTTGATCTATTACCATGTTTTCTTTCTAGCCAATTTAAAATCTTACCTTACATAGTGTCAACAGATTCTATCACTATAAATAAATATCCTTTTTTGATTATATTATTTTTCAAATGTTTGCTGAACGAAGTTGACTGAACATTATTTCTATTTAGATCCCTACCGTATATTATTGATTAAAACATTTACCTATTCTCTTAATCCATTTTAATTTTTTTACAAACTAAATATTTTTACTAATATTTGTCATATACAAATGTGACCATTTATTTGAATGCCTATAAATTGAGGCATTTTATTCAAATTTTAGTATAATAAAATTTAATACACAAAAAAAAATCAAGATTATATAGAGAAAAGATATGGCAAAGTGTGAAATAAAAAATATAATTTCAGTTTTGGTGATGATAGTATTAATTGTCGCCCAAACATATGGTTCTCATGTTATTCCATCACCAAAACAAGATATCATTTGTGTTGGTGAGTGTGATTTGGAATGTGTTGGTTTGATTGAAGAAGCACCAATATATGCAGCTTGTATTGCTGCATGTGGGTTATTGAAATGTCATAAGGTTTTGTCAAAAAATGCTTATAGTTGTGCAACTACTTGCCTCATTTCCAAATCCATTAACCTCAATACTGGTATTTCTACATGGCTTTTGTTAGACTACTTGGCTATTACTTAGAAAGGGGGGGGGTTGAATAAGTGCCCTTAAAAACAATGTAGGTTTTTCAAAATATTTCGTTTAAATGGTATGCGCGAAAGCACCTACCGGATCGGTAGTCTCTTTGCACCCGGTTGATCACTGGAAAGGTAATATAGCCTAAACGTATGAAAAGACTTAGAAATGATTGGAATCAAATAATTTGAAATTAAACGTTTTCAACTAAAACAGCCCAAGCAAGTTTTATGGTTTCCAATCTAATCAATCACAATCAAGATAAACCAATTGAATTTTTGTGTACACGTACGAACACGAAAAATTCAATTGATACGAAATTAAAGCGATTACTAAAATGTAAAAGATGAAAGAGAGAAAGACACAAGCGTTTGATTAGGGAGTTCCCCGGCTTTCGCGTCGTCCACGCGTTTGGCCGAGTACGTCTCCCCCCAAATAACCAAACGGGTTATTTGAGAGTATATTCATCAAAACGATGAACAACAAGTGCACAGTTTACAATTAACACTTATAACCCTATAACGAATCAAAAGTAAACTATGTGAATAAACCTCAACACACAACGAAGCTTCGCCCTCTGATTCCAACGATCAAACTCGTGCCTAATCCGCACCCGATCGTCCAGCTGAGTCCTTCGCTTCTTGTTGTTGATACTCCAAGATTCACACAATCTTGAACCCTTGAGAGAAACCAATCCTTCAACACAATTCAACCCGATCACGATTCTGATTCACCGCGAACCGTATCAAACGTTATCACACAAATCTGCAGTTCTTATTGAATTGATCCCATACTCAAACTTCAATTTTGATTGCAAACTTGATGAAGATGATGAACTTGTGTTGAATGAAACCTTTGATCCAAATTCTCACTCAATTTGAACTCCAAAGCTTTTTCTGAACTTACTCAATGATTTCTCTTCTTTACAATGACACAACACATTGCTATTTAAAGAGAGAATATAATTGAGCAAATTTGGGCAAAATTTCACAGACATGTATCGATACAACTGATGATTTGTATCGATACAAACCCTTTGACCAACGTTAAAAAAAGAAATATTTGACCTATGTATCGATACAAACACGGGTGTGTATCGATACATACACCAGTTTCTTGAAATCTTGACTGATATGTATCAAATCATGCAAGCATGATTCGATACATCATGATGTTTCTGGATTTCTGAGAGGCATAGGTGTGTATCGATACATGCAAGCATGATTCGATACATCATGATGTTTGTATCGATACAAGTGATATATGTATCGATACAAATTGCACAAAATCAGTCTGAAGTAATTTCAGGACATTTGTATCGATACACATGTTTATGTATCGATACATAATACCTAAAAACAATTTTTCAAAGTGTTAAAAATAGTTTTTCGCTGTCAAGTCATTTGTAATGTTGCCAAAATATGTTCTACTCTATTTTCATGTGTTTTGACAATTATTAAAACATGAGGATGAACTAGTGCACTTACATTCTCCCCCTTTTTGATAATTGTCAAAACTATGCATAAGCTAACTAAGCCTATACCTAATATGCAATAAAATAGCAATATGTATACAGACGCAATTAACACCAAGGCTAACAATAAGCAACGCTCCCCCTGAGTTGATGCCATAATGCGTTTTGACATTGTTGATAATATTCAAGAATTCTTTTAGCTATTCATCCTTAGCTTGTTCATCCAAATCTCTCCCCCTTTGACAATATCAAAAAGAAGAAGAGGGTCTATTAGAAGTATCATGTTCAAACAATTTTAACCAAAGTCATATCGTGCACTTACATTTGTCGAAATGCACATATATGATGAAAGTTCCTAATCAATATAAATACATACAAAGATATGCCAATATATATCAATGACGAATACCAAATTTCATGCCATTTGTGGATTCCATGCGAAAAATGTAGTGACAAATATGGAATGTAGAACAACAAACCAAAACCAACGCATGAATATCGTAACACATCGACATTTTAAAACAACCAACATATCAAAATATGGGACGAAAATAAACAAAACAATGCAACAAATGCATAAACATAAGAAATCATCCATACAAACTAAAATTATCCAAATTATCAAGTTATACAAGCCAAAATGAATGTTGTCTAAACATGACAACATTTAAAATTATCCGTACAACCAAATCGAAATAAAAGAAGTCATAAGAAATCAAAATAAAAATAGTTCATGCGGTGCGAGAAAATAAAAGGCAATAAAAACAGATTTCATCAAGCATCATCATCATCATCCATGTGGTCTTGGTTAGGAGGAGGGTTCGATTGGTAGTAGCCGTGCATTTGAGCTTGCATATCATCGAAGCGGGTGGTCACATAGGTTCGGAGGTCATTGGTGGTGGTGTACAACTCTTCAATCCTAGCATTTTGAGCTTGGTGGTTTTGAGTGTACTCATTGTATAAGGTAGTTTGTTGCATGCTCATATTCCTTAGCATGCCCATCATTTCATTCCAATTACCCCCTTCTTCACCTTGTCCTTCACCTTCACCTTCACCTTGCCTATCATTCCTTCTTTGCCTCCTACCTCTTGGAGCAGGTGCTTGGCCGACATTTTCTTCCTCTTGACCATTGTAGACATAGACATTGTCAACATTCAAGGTCCAGTTCATCTTGGCCATTTTAGTTTCACTGAATTTTTGTAACCTTCCAAGGGTAGTGTACTCAATGGGAAGGTTTTGTCCAACCTTGAACTTCTTCAGGATGCTAGCAATCAAACTACAATAACCAAAGCTTTGATCACGGCTAGAGTTCCTCAAGCCAAACATTCTACTAACAATATAAAATGGCCAGTCAACTTTCCGGTCCTCCATTAATAAAAACATGAGATCAATGTCCTTTGTGACAACCCGTTTTTCAAAGGCCAGAAAAGGCATTACTTTTTTTTTTTTTTTGTACACATCAGAGTTACGCATAAAAGATTTTAAATGAGCCGGCATTCAAATATACAAAAGAACTCATTACCATAAGGTGCTTCGACAAGCAAAGTGTATTCCTGAATAATTACAATCCAAGTCTAAGTATTCAAATACTTACAACAGCACAAGTTAGAATTCTATGCCTAACCCAAAAAGCACGGTGCACAACCCACACCGGCGCATAGTCTAACTAAGCTAAAGCTCCAACATCTCACTGGGGCCTGGAACAGCCACCGTCGTCACCACGACCTAACCCATCATCTGGGTAGGATGAGCCCGCAAATGAAAGAAAGGGTCACCACAAAATAAAAGTATATATATATATATCCGGTGCGAAAGATGTACACATAACAAATTTCCACAAATACCAACAGAGAAAGCTCTTTAAACACAAAATAATTCCCACCAACGGCTTATATAAATAATGCACACAAAGCCTAATGCAGACTTCTACAATGAGCGTGACAACCAATCACTGGTTCGCCACATGCATGAATTCCCGAATCGTAGGTCCAACCCACTAAAGCCACGAGGGCAGGTGATGCCACACAGACGCTATCACCGGGTGAAAATAGCCACACAGATGCTACCAGCCACACAGATGCTGTCAGCCACACAGATTTTGTCACCCCCTCCAAAGAAAAGCCACAAGGATCAGGTGATGCCACACAGACGCTATCACCAGGTGAAAATAGCCACACAGATGCTACCAGCCACACAGATGCTGTCAGCCACACAGATGCTGTCACCCCCTCAAAAGTGTAGCCACACAGGTATATACGTAACCGCACTAAAAAGCCACAAAGGGCAGGTGATGCCACACAGACGCTATCACCAGGTGAAAATAGCCACACAGATGCTACCAGCCACACAGATGCTGTCAGCCACACAGATGCTGTCACCCCCTCAAAAGTGTAGCCACACAGATGCTAACACCAGGCGAACATAGCCACACAGATGCTATCGCCAACTACGAAACGCATATACATAGGGCAGTCACACAGACACAGCCCCGGCGGAGTCACACAGACACATCTACCCGTGTAGTCCCAACTGACATACACGTTCCATCCATGCTCATGCAACAATTACATATCACACAGATATATGTAAATCAAACACAACGACATACATACATTTCCAACCATATGTATTCCAACAACCTGTTCATACATACATTCTCATAATCATATGTAAACAGCGTAAGTATTTTAAACACGTTCTCATCACGAGAATACATCAACTAGACATGCCAAACACACAGCAAAGCATTATAGCAGAAATCCAAGCATGTCATAACCAGTTGAAAAGACAGAAATAAAGTGATGCCCTTACCTCAGCAAGCATTCCAACACGCACAACTTACATTACGCGAGCAATAACCGTCCCTCTCGACGAAAACTCCAATTCGGCTAATCCTCTTAACCTTTTACAAAACATAACTTATCTAAGTTAATACCACATTCTAATTGGTTACTCAAATAAGTCCTAGCTCGGCTACTAACGGATCAAGACTTATGGTTGTTCCCTCACAACTAACTAGGCTCAAATCCACTATTCACGCTACCAAAAATTTAAGCAGCGTAATGTCAATAAAATACTCCCACTGTATTCTATCGAAACGAAACTAAAACTCGAAAATCTAGAGGGGTCTAAGGTACTTTCTAAAACTCTCGGATAGTGATTTCGAGTTCTCCCCATAGTGATTAAAAATTCACGAAGTTAAATACACTATTTTCTCGTTACGCGAAAATAAATCCGTTTTCAAAACACAACCGCCAGATACTCTTTGTTTCAACTCAAAGCGACTAAATGCATGCTCTAAAACCATTTTAGAACAACCCATAAACTTTTCAGAAATTTTCACAAAAATAAAAGTTTACTTGCCTCACAAGTCACAAGTTTTTCTTCCAAACTAAAATCACCATAACTCATTCAATTCTAATCCGATCGAGACGTGCCATACGCCGAAATCTTCGTATCGAAAAGACGGATTGAATGGTTAGGTTTCTAGGACACGAAAATAATTTTAAAATGACCATAATACCCCTGTGGAATACGGCCAGAATTGGAATTATTCCAAAACCATTGTTTTTCAAAATCAAACATAGTTTAAAACACTTAAACTATCACTAGTTTTCCTCAATGATCAAGTATACACACTAAATCATTTTGAATCCAAGAATAACATTTTTTTTCTCAAAACTTTGCAAATCTTTTCTTTCCACATACAAACCCTAAATCATTTCTTTCAAAGACCATGATTATTCATCACACTAAATGATCATTTACTTATCATTTTAGGACTTGAAAAATTTGAAATCCTCATGGCTACACAACAAGCATGCCACGGCCATTTTTCTAAAACCAAGGCTAGCTCTCAAATTTTTCCATTCCAAAATCCTAGTAATACTTTACTAGTACCCAAAATCAATTAATTGAATCAACAAAACATTTCCCAAACCTCAAACAAAATCACAAGAGTCTTTTTCAAAATTTCTCAAGAACACAAAAAAAATATTTTTCATCATATTTTTCAAAACTAAACCATAAATCACATATCCATTTTGTTTAAAAGCATGCAAACAACATTTATTAAGCAAACACCCAACTAAAAAATCATGTTCTTGGTCACTCAAAAATTTTCCTAAAACCCTAGCAAGAACACTCACCAAATTATGATCCAACCATGGAACAAGCTTCTACTTATCATGAATAAGTTAGATAAACTCTTATAAACAACTTCCTAACAACCTTGATCAAGAAAAACTACTTTCTAAAATTTTTCTAACAAGATCATAAACTTTCCAATCCAAAATCATCTTAAGAATCAAGCTTATTCTAAGGAAAAGAGTGATTTAATACCTTAGGAGATGATTCTACACAACTTCCCTTTGATCTTCCAAGCTCAAAATGGATGGATTTAGTGAGGAATGAAATTTTCTACACTTAATAAATTTTGGGAAATGAAAGAATGAGAGGGAGGGAGAGCTCACGGGAGAAGAGAGAAAAGGAATGAAAAAGTCTCATGACTTTGCTTCTTATAGATCTCTCAATTAATTCCTAGCCATTGGATTGCATAGTATAAAGTTTCAAGATCAAATTTAAGCCCTTGGATCAAGTCTTGGTCACCAAGTAGCTCACATAAATATCTAGATATTATATGAGCTTGCCAACTCATCTCACTCAGTCCCTCGTTCGCTCTTAAACGGGTCGTACCTCGCTAATGGACGAAAATCGCAAAAATAGAAAAAACTACAGAATAAACGTCCGTCGTAAACCGCTTCTAAAAATTATCGCTAAAACTTTTTCCTCGACTGTAATTTTCTTCCTCACTCTTGAAAATTATTCTGAAAACATATTCCAACTGGCGCCGATATATAAAACTCCCATCTAAATTTCTACGGAATTCAGACCTCGTAAAAATTTCCAACAGCGGGTAAAATTCCTACTCGTTTTTCCAAAAACCAGAATAAACCAAAACTCGCGATTCTGACTACACATAAACCTTCTCATACTCAAAAGAGGATTACGACCCTAAAGTATGTGCCTTTCCAGCGCACGAGCACAAAACAGACTCCATTTCAGCAAAAATCCTATTATCGCGACAATACTCACGAAACCGCTTCACCAAAAACCCTAAAAACTTAGCCAACAATAAAGTTTCTTAGGAAAACTGTACAGTGAAATCTTGGGTCTTACATCCTTCCTATCCATTCTAGAACTAGCACTCTTTGGACGCAATATGTGACTCACAATCCAATAAATCACTCTTGCATTCGCAGTTAATTTACCGGTTCCCATAGTTTCCGGAATATTTCCATTTCTAGTTATGGAGGAAATGAAGACATTGGAATCATAGTCAACCTGGCTAACTTCAGTATAAGCCAGAAGATCTTCTCCGGTTATCCTACTACCGATACTCATTCCAAACAAGTCAAACCACATATTCGCACTAAACCGATAAGCCTTACGTCCCCAACGAAATTCAAACTCAGCCCCATTTCTCTCCTGTAGCCCAGCGTAAAATATCCTAACCAAAATATCATTGTATTTGGTTTGCAAATCACAAAAGCTATCAAGTTGTTCAGTTTCAAGAATTTCAGCAACATCATCTAGATGCAGGTTTCTAAGTGTTTCAGTGTTAACCGATTTTTGAGGCAAAATACTTCTATTTCGACAATATTGCATGTAGGTAGTTACACAATACTTATGAACAAATTCTTCCTCCCTAAGTCCAAAATTTTGAACATCATCGTTACTACTTCCTATTTCCTTTCCACTCCTAGACTTTTTAGGTGCCATTTCTACGAGAGTAAAAATTAGGATAAGTTACCTTGAATGGAGATGAAGAACTTTGAAGAATTTTCACAAACCCAATTTGAAGAAACCCTTGTCTTGAATGTGGGGATTTTGAAGCTCGAACCACCAAATTTGTCAAGGAATGTGAATGGGTAATGAATTTGAAGTGGTTTAGTGTTAAGTTTTGTGAGTTTTGGTTGAGTTTTGAGGGAGATTGAGAATTTGGGAATGAGGGTTTTTGAGGAGATTTTCGTGTAGAAGAAGAAGTATGTGTTGTTTGATGAATGAATGAATGAAAAATTGATACATAAGCTGTTTTTACGCGTTTGTATCGATACAAAATCATGTTTTTGGAAGCTTGAACCACCAAATTTGTCAAGGAATGTGAATGGGTAATGAATTTGAAGTGGTTTAGTGTCAAGTTTTGTGAGTTTTGGTTGAGTTTTGAGGGAGATTGAGAATTTGGGAATGAGGGTTTTTGAGGAGATTTTCGTGTAGAAGAAGAAGTATGTGTTGTTTGATGAATGAATGAATGAAAAATTGATACATAAGCTGTTTTTACGCGTTTGTATCGATACAAAATCATGTTTGTATCGATACAAGTTAGTTTTTCATAAGCATGTATCGAAGCATGCGAGCATGTATCGATACATGAGGTAGTTTCTGTCCAAACTGAAGAGTTATGTATCGATACAAGCATCATATGTATCGATACATATCAGTTCATTTTGAAATTTTGAAAAATAACTAACATGTATCTATACAGTATTTATTTGTATTGATCCAAAATGCATTATTTTCGATTTTTCTCAAAACACATGAATTTATAGGTTTGAAGAAATAATTTTTATGACTTCCAAATGACATGTAAGTATGGAACACATATAACCAATAAGGTACATTCTTATGTATGTGAGCAAAACAAAATACCAAAGCACATTATAACATGAGAACACATGTCAAACCATATATGCATGATAAGGCATTCACATAAATGAATCAAAGTACCAAAATCAATCATATGAAAATGTATATCTATGAAAGCACACAAAGTCGCATATAAGAGTCAAACAAACATATACAACCAAGTATGAACTTAATATTACAATTGTAATGATTTTTGTCAAATCCCCATTTAAGACGTATGAGTCTCAAAAACTTATAAATATTTTTGAGCAAAATTCTTGGAAATGAAGGATTAGACAACTATCAAAGCAAATATCATATTAAGGTGAAAGTTGTATGTATATGAACCAATATACAAATGCTAAGTAAAAAAAAATATAAAGGAAAAAGTAGAGAATAGAATCTTCCCTTAAGTGTTATGTGGAGGAAGTGATCAAGTTCCAAAACATTGTAAGTGTTGAGTTGAAGCTTTTCTCATCATTTTCCTTGTTCGTAAGTCTTGAACTCCATTGATGTCGGTGTCACTTGTCAATGGTTCAAGACGTTTTCTGTAAGACCCAAGACTTCACTGTACAGTTTTCCTAAGGAACTTTATTGTTGGCTAAGTTTTTAGGGTTTTTGGTGAAGCGGTTTCGTGAGTATTGTCGCGATAATAGGATTTTTGCTTAAATGGAGCTTGTGTTGTGCTCGTGCGCTGGAAAGGCACAGACTTTTAGGTCGTAGTCTTCTTTTGAGTATAAGAAGGTTTATGTGTAGTCAGAATAACGAGTTTTGGATTATTCTCGCTTTTGGAAAAACGAGTAGGAATTTTACCCGCTGATGTAAAATTTTACGGCTTCTGAATTCCGTAAAAATTTAGATGGAGGTTTTATATATCTGCGCGAGTTAGGAGATGTCCTGAGAATAAGTTTCAAGAGTGAGGAAGAAAATTACAGTCGGGGAAAAAGATTTAGCGATAATATTTGGAAACGGTTTACGACGGACGTTTATTTGGTAGATTTTATAATTTTGTGATTTCCGTCCGTTAGCGAGGTGCGACTCGTCTGCGAGCGAACGCGAGAGCTGAGAGGCGAGGTGGCTTCTAGAAGCATAGAAAATATCTTGTGAGGATAGACTTGGATTGATCCAATGGCTAGGATTTAATCTTGCAACCTTTTTACTATTTGATCTAATGGCCATGATTCCTCAAGACTTATGTCATAAGGAGACTTTGGAGACTTGATTTCATTTCACTCTTCTTCTCTTCTCTTTCACGTGAAGCTCTCTCTTTCTCTTCATTACCAAACACATTTTTCTCCTTAAGTTAGTAAAGCTTAAATCCAATTTTGTGGGAGATTTATAAAGAATTGGTAAGAAAGCTTGGAATGGAAATTGATCCTTGTAGCTTGGTAAAGCTTTTGGCATGAACAAAGTGGTAAGAAAAATCCTCCTCCCTCTTTGTCTTTCCTTGGCCGTGAGGCCTTGTTGTTGTTTGGATGAGATTTCAATTATTTTCTTTGTTAATAGTATTAGACCCATGATAGTTAGTGATTGTCCATGCTTAGTAGAGATAGATTTTCAAAGATTGATGAGATTCTCATGAGATTTTTGGGTGAGGGTTTTGTGATTATGTTCTTGAGGAAAAAAATTTAAAGAACTTGGTTTTAATTGGTTTTTGTTCCATAGGAATTATTCATGAGTGTTGGATTAGCATGTTTAAGCTAAGTGGTGTTGATTCCCATGGTTGAATCTATGTTTTCACAATTTTGTTGGTAAGGGTTTGAAGAAAATTTCTTAAAAATATCATAAACTTGGATTGTGTTGTAAGATTTTGGTTTTGAAGTTAGTTTTGAGCTTTTTAACAAAATGGATTGGTGAATATGAAATTTGTTTCGAAAAATAAGAAAAAAAAATTTCTCGTGTTCTTGAGCGACTCGAAGAACATAATTTAGAAAAAATTTATTTCGAGTTTCAAAAAGAGTCGGGTATACGATCGAATATCGTTACGAGCTAACAAATGTGGGCTAGGGTTTCAAATAAAAAAAAAATGTGTAGGGTTGCCCTTTTTGCCTCATTTGGCCGTGGCACCCATATAGGGTTCGAGGAATCGAATTTCGAAAATTGTTTAGAGGCAAATAGCTTCCCATGATCATTGTTTAATTGTTTGATTGGTTATGGGATGTTTTGAAAAGAAAATGATCACTTGCCTTAAGAAAAACCTTATTTGAGATTTTTCGAAATTTGCGATTCGACTCTATAATTTCTAAATCGTTTTGATAAGTGCTAGTTAGGTATTATGGGATATTACCATGCTTTTAGAAGTGAAAAATTTTGTGTGGAAGGGTGTTTTGAAAAATTTTGGCCGTGGCCTTCCTTGTGTGGGGGAAGAAATTCCAAAATTTTTCTAAGTCCACAATTGTGTGAAAATTTTGTATGTGTTGGATAATCTTAGTTTTGAAGAAAAATGAGTATAGGAAAGGTTGATAGGAAGAAAAAAATGTGTAACTTGTAACGCAAGAAAACTTCGATTTTTCATAAAAATATTTTTGAAAAGTTTTAGTTGTGTTTCAAATGGTCTTGTGGTGTGTGAAACAAGTCCTTGAAGTGGAAAATCCAAAATGGTTTTAGTTTATGATTTGAAAACAAAATGATTTTCGTGTTATAAAAATAGTACAATTAACTTCGTGAATTTTTAAACACTATGAGAATAACCTGAAATCATTGAGGGATAGCGTTAGGAAGTACCTTAGACCCCTCTGGAGCTTTGAGAGCGAGTTTCGTTTCGATAGGATAAACGAGGAGTATTTTATTGATGTTACGCTACATTTATTTTAGGTAGCGTGAATTGTAGAATTTCGCGGAATAGAGTAACGGAAGCTTGCCGAGGTAAGGGCATCACTTTATTTATGTCTTTTCACTGAGTTATAACATGTTTGTTGGTTATTTTCGGTGATGCGTGTTTGTGTGTTTGGCATGTATGTGTTATGTATTCTCGTGATGAGAAAGTGTTTACAATACGTGCGTTGTTTTACATATGATTGGAGATGTATGTATGAACATGTGGGTGAATACATATGATTGGAAATGTATGTATGTTTGTTGTGGTTTGTTACATATGATTGGATATGTATGTATGTTGTTATGTTTGGTTTACATATGCTAGAGAGGTATGTATTCATTGCATTAGTATACATGGGGAATCGTATGCTCATGCATTGTTAGTGCGTAGTGGCGGGAGTGGACTACGAGGTGTGGTTGCGGGAGTGGACCCACCTGATTCTTATAGGGTTGTGTTGAGTTCAATACATGGTTGCGGGAGTGGACCATGGGGTGTGATTGCGGGAGCGGATCCACCTTAATCCTTTGTGATTTTGTTGAGTCGATACATGGTTGCGGGAGTGGACCATGGGGTGTGATTGCGGGAGTGGATCCACCTTAACCTTGTGTTTTCGTTGGTGTTTTGGTAGGGGTTGGACCTACAGTGCCGTAACTCATGCATTGTGGTAGCTAGGGTTAGTACCACGCATTGTAGAAGTCTGCATTAGGCTTGGTGTGTACTATATATATAAACCCGTTGGTGGGAATTGCTTTGGTGGTTAAGAGCTTTCTCTTGTGTTCGTGGAATTATTGTTATGTGTACAATCTTTCGCACCGGTTATATATATTCATACTATATATTTTGTGGTGACCCTTTCTTTCATTTGCGGGCTCATCCCACCCAGATGATGGGTTAGGTCGTGGTGACGACGGTGGCTGTTCCGGGTTCCAGTGAGATGTTGGAGCTTTAGCTTAGTTAGACTATGCGCCGGTGTGGGTTGTACACCGTGCTTTTTGGGTTTATGCTTAAGATTCTAACTTGTTTTGTTGTAAGTATTTGAATACTTAGACTTGGATTGTAATTATTCAGGAATACACTTTGCTTGTCGAAGCACCTTATGGTAATGAGTTCTTTTGTATGTTTAATGCCGGCTCTCACAGTTTGTATGCGCGCTCTGTTCTGTTTTAAAAAAAAAAAAAATAATGCCCCTTTTTAGGCTTTGAAAAACGGGGTGTTACATTTTCCTACATACTTAGACATTTGAAATAGGTCCCCAACTCATGTTGGGTCCTAGTTGGTGAGGTACATAAACTTTGTTGAGTTTTGGCATCCATTGCAATACGCCCTTAGGTACCAACAATTTCCTAGCTTTACATTTTGCAATGGTATGGCATTCACAACAACAATAGTGACAAGTGATATGTGAGTCACTCTTCTTTTGATCCATTTTGAAATGTTTAGAATTTTTGTTTTTGACTTTCAAACTGTTTTGAAAAAGTTTTGGATCAACTTGATGAGAGACTCTAGGTTTTGATGAATTTTCCACTTTGTCCTTGAGAGTCTTAATATTTTTTGACAAAGTGATACAATTATCACAACCAACTATATCACTATTATCATGACTTGCACTTGACCTTTCTAATAATGATACCTTGAAAGCTTTCAACTCTTCTTCCGTTTCGGAAACTTTCTTTTCAAGAGCTTTGTTAGCTTTTATAATTTCTTTTAATCGTTTGAAAGCTTTCCTAGTTTCACTACATAGGTCCTCAAATGCACTTTGCAAATCATGATATTCTAACAAAGTATATGAGCTTGAGGGATTTTGGTTTACCTTTTTGGGAGCTTTGTCCTTCTTTTTGTGATGATGAGTTGTGAAATTAGCCACTTCGCCTTCATCACTTGAACTAGAGCTTGATGATGAATGAGAAAAAGAGCCACTACTCTCCCATGCAACATAAGCTTTCTTACTTTTGCTCCTCCTTTTGTTTGAAGATGACTCCTTCTCTTTTCTCTTGAGATTAGGACAATCCGGCTTGTAGTGACCAACTTGGCCGCACTCATAGCATATCCCTTTCTTGGAGTACCTAGCATCCTCATTCTTCCGGCGGTAACCACTATCTTTCCGAAACTTCTTAAGATTGTCATCGGAATGTCTTATCCCCTTCTTTCTCACATATCTATTATAACGTCGAACGGAGAGCTCCATTTCCTCATCATCGGAATCGTCTTCGCTTGAGCTACTTTCCACTTGCTCAATCTTTTTGGACTTGGATTTGGAGGCCTTTAGAGCAATGGACCTCTTATCCTTTTCTTTTTCCTTTTCATTGTGTTTTTCCTTTTTCTCACCTTTCTCATGCTTTTCCAACAAATTGAGCACTTGTTCATGTTCCGTTAGCTTACCAAATAAGGTTGTGAGACTCAAAGTAGTAAGATCATTCACTTCTTTGATTGCGGTGACCTTTGGTTGCCATGACCTATTACGACATCTCAAAATCTTATTAGTAGCATCTTGATTTGTGATTGGTTTTCCTAGACCATGTAACTTGTTGGTGATTTTTACAAATCGTTGTTGCATATCCGCAATGGTTTCACCATCTTGCATATGAAACAATTCAAATTCTTGAGTTAAGGTGTTTATTTTCGAAATTTTGACTTCATTAGTTCCCTCAAAATGAGTAACTAATGTATCCCACATTTCTTTGGCCGTAGAACAATGCGACACATGATAAAATTGTTCAATCCCAAGGGATGAAATAAGTATGTTTTGTGCCTTTGCATCGTAATTGACCTTTTTCTTTTCATCATCCGTCCATTGTGCCATAGGCTTAATAGTGACAATGCCATTAGGATCGGTGATTGTTGGAACAAACGGACCGGTCTCAATAGCATTCCACACTTCACCATATAAATAATTGATGTGAATCCGCATACTACTTTTCCAATAATCAAAATGATCTCCATTGAATATAGGAGCCCCATTATACGCCCCTTTCGGTGCAAAAGTCATGTTTTCTAATAATTGGCACAATCCTCCGAATTTTGTAAACAAAATTGAACTGGACTTGTGATACCACTTGTTAGACTACTTGGCTATCACTTAGAAGGGGGGGGGTTGAATAAGTGCCCTTAAAAACAATGTAGGTTTTTCAAATTATTTCGTTTAAATGGTATGCGCGGAAGCACCTACCGGATCGGTAGTCTCTTTGCACCCGATTGATCACTGGAAAGGTAATATAGCCTAAACGTATGAAAAGACTTATAAATGATTGGAATCAAATAATTCGAAATTAAACGTTTTCAACTAAAACAGCCCAAGCAAGTTTTATGGTTTCCAATCTAATCAATCACAATCAAGATAAACCAATTGAATTTTTGTGTACACGTACGAACACGAAAAATTCAATTGACACGAAATTAAAGCGATTACTAAAATGTAAAAGATGAAAGAGAGAAAGACACAAGCGTTTGATTAGCGAGTTCCCCGGCTTTCGCGTCGTCCACGCGTTTGGCCGAGTACGTCTCCCCCCAAATAACCAAACGGGTTATTTGAGAGTATATTGATCAAAACGATGAACAACAAGTGCACAATTTACAATTAACACTTATAACCCTATAACGAATCAAAAGTAAACTATGTGAATAAACCTCAACATACAACGAAGCTTCGCCCTCTGATTCCAACGATCAAACCCGTGCCTAATCCGCACCCGATCGTCCAGCTGAGTCCTTCGCTTCTTGTTGTTGATACTCCAAGATTCGCACAATCTTGAACCTTTGAGAGAAACCAAACTTTCAACACAATTCAACCCGATCACGATTCTGATTCACCGCGAACCGTATCGAACGTTATCAAACAAATCTGCAGTTCTTATTGAATTGATCCCACACTCAAACTTCAATTTTGATTGCAAACTTGATGAAGATGATGAACTTGTGTTGAATGAAACCTTTGATCCAAATTCTCACTCAATTTGAACTCCAAAGCGTTTTTTGAACTTACTCAATGATTTCTCTTCTTTACAATGACACAACACATTGCTATTTAAAGAGAGAGTAGAATTGAGCAAATTTGGGCAAAATTTCACAGACATGCATCGATACAACTGATGATTTGTATCGATACAAACCCTTTGACCAGCGTTAAAAAAAGAAAGATTTGACCTATGTATCGATACAAACACGGGTGTGTATCGATACATACATCAGTTTCTTGAAATCTTGACTGATATGTATCAAATCATGCAAGCATGATTCGATACATCATGATGTTTCTGGATTTCTGAGAGGCATAGGTGTGTATCGATACATGCAAGCATAATTCGATACATAGGTAACTATCTGCCTCTGAGAGATCACTTTTGTATCGATACAAGTGATATATGTATCGATACAAATTGCACAAAATCAGTTTGAAGTAATTTCAGGACATTTGTATCGATACACATGTTTATGTATCGATACATAATACCTAAAAACAATTTTTCAAAGTGTTAAAAATAGTTTTTCGCTGTCAAGTCATTTGTAATGTTGCCAAAATATGTTCTACTCTATTTTCATGTGTTTTGACAATTATTAAAACATGAGGATGAACTGGTCCACTTACAGCTTTAATCTTTTGAATTATAAAATGTTAAAAAAATAATCCTATAAATTATGATTGCATTAATTAATGGTGTTTTATACAATAATTTACTATTTTATAGATGCTCGCGGTGTCAACGCTATTGCCAATTCATGCGTGGAAGCTTGCAAGAACAAATAATTTATTCAAATGTGACATTCAATGTACCAAGAAAATGTTGGCTAGAGAAGTTGCATTTTAAATTTTATAATCATTACCGACAGTGTAAATTTTATTACACAAACATCAAATCATATCTCACTAGATCCCATGTTGTGATATTTTACTTGAAATTCAAATAAATGTATAAGGTGACGTATGATTGAATGTATTGTAAACTCTTTCCGATTCAAACACAAAAATATGTTATCTTAATTTATGTTGTAATAATGATTCTTAAAATAATATCAATTTTTTAAAAGGTTCATTTTTTTAAAATATTCACTTTAGTCTCTCTAAAAAAAATTAACTTGGTGGGCTTAGCCATTTCATCTTCTTTTAGATTATTTAGTTGCAATAAAAATGATCTTCCAATCATTTGATTTTGCTAATTTTAATTATCATGAATTTTAGTTTGATCCCGCTACGTTTAATTTAATTTATATTAGTATTTTATGATTTGTAGAGATGTTAGGTGGGCCGACTACATTCTACCTAATGATCCATCTCAGTTATTGTTGGGCTATAAATTATAAATTTAAAAACATAATATTTCAGGCCTGATATGTTTTTAAATATTCCAATAATAGAATTACATAAAATAATAGATTGATTAATTGTGGGAAAACAAATTTTGCTTACGATGCAAAATTCTTAATCTCCAAAAAAAAATGTAACACAATTAGAATGTATTTTTTTCAAAAATATAACTACTAATAGAAAGACTAAAGTTAGTCATTGTATAAAAACATGTTGATAAACTAAAAGCGAAAGGAATAACCGTATACTCACCTTAATTTTAATGAGTAATCATACTTCCCTTATAAACCGTCACATTGAAACAAATAATTATAAAACAATCATTTTCAAATTTTAATTATTTCAAATGAACAATCTAATTAATTCGATTCTCCCCAAAAAAGAAAGAAAGAACATAGCCTTTTTTTTATTTCTAGGGCTTGAATGATTAAGTTTAGCCTTAGTTCCATATTCATTCCTTGATTTTTGATATATTCAAAGTGCTATCGTGTATGCAAACATTTGGAGATGCAATTGTCATATTGTGCCAGTTAATGTCGTACAAGTTGTCATAACTTTACTTAGCTATATGATATGTACCCAAATTCAAACGGCAAAAGGCAGTACCCCATAACGACTAGTTTTACAAAAAAAACTCCATTCATGTTCTGATAAAAGGATCATTCACTTAACTTTGAGTGTGTAGCATGTTTCTGTTGGAACAAAGTGGGTCTGACATAAATCCCTAGTTTTAATTGGTTTTGATGATAACAAAGTATTAAAATTGCAATTGGTATTACTAATGTTTATTCTAGCGTGCAGAATTAAAAGTTAAAATTTACTCAGAAGCACTATGAATAAAAGCAGAGAAGCCAAGCTAAGAAGCTCTGAAAGTATATCACTGTTCATCAGAAGCTTAAAATTCAAGGTCTGAAGAAAGTGGCTCTGGGGACAAAAGCTAGGCTCTGAAGGATTCAGAAGCTGAGGATCTTAAGAAGCTACACTACAGACTCTAAAGCAAAAGGAATTTGCGTCACTCAAGAACTGACAGAATCAGAACCAATGATTGGAGAACAATCTTCTTTAGGACTCTGTCACATCCACAGGAAGGAATATTCGTTGGTACAACGTTAATCTAATCCATAAGTGGAGCGCATTTGAGAATTGTACGACTGTACTATTATTACTCAAAATGGTTGAGTGATAATTCAAATTGCAAGATAGTGGAATTGAAGTTCTTTACCAAAGAAGGCAACGTACAACTATCAATTGTACGATCAAATTCCAGCTGGCATCTTATCTCTATGCAACGGTCATCACCTTCCATTCAAGTATAAATAGAAGACACAAATGGAAGAAAGGACTACTGTTCTATTACTGCGTTTAAGGCTCTGAAACTTTCTGACATTCAAGAACTTGTCTGTCATTCTTAGTCTTAAAGAAAACATGTGTTGTATTTTGTAAACACCTCTGATAGTATATCAAGTGTCCATTAACAATCATTCTTATCTTCTAAGTTTGTTTGAGAAGTCTCTCGTTAAGTGTAACTTGAGCAATCTGAGAAGTCTCTTGCAAGTGTGCTTGAGCAAGTTGTAATCTTGTGAAGATTATAGTGAAAAGCTCTTGTTAGTAACAAGGGGACTGGACGTACTCTCAATTTGTGAGAGGAACCAGGATAAATTCTGTGTCTTTCTTTCTCTCTCTCGGCACCTCTTTTACTTTGTGTTTTAAATCCGCTGCAAACTAGTTTTTATTCGAGAAAAAGATTCAATTTTTAAAACACAATTCAACCCCCCCTTCTTGTGTTTTTCCACCTTCAATTGGTATCAGGAGCTAGGTCTGTTGCCTAACTCACCTTACAGTGAAACAGTAAAAGATCCAGTGGAAAAACATGACTGACGTTGAGAAAAGTAAGAATAATGAGATTCCATTCAACTATGACTCTAATGCACATGAGAGGAAATCTTCTGACAAGGTTCCATTTTTCAATGGAACTGAGACTGCTTATCCCTTCTGGAAAACCAAGATGTACAATCCCTTTATAGGTATTGATTGTGATTTGTGGGACTTGGTAGAAGAAGGAGTTGCATTTGACAATATGGACAAAGAAGGAGTAGTGAGCTACCAAAACAGAAAATCTTTCACACCAACTCAGAAGTTGGAATACAAGAAACATCATTCAGTGAAAGGAATGATGACAAACGCAATCTCACATGATGAATACCTAAAAATTGGAGATAAAAGGACTGCTAAGTCAATTTGGGAGTCTTTGAGATCCAAGTATGAAGGTAACAAACAGGTAAGAGAGGCAAAAGCTAACATGTTGGTTCACCAGTATGAGTTGTTTAAGATGAAGGATGGAGAAGACATTGAGACTATGTTTTCAAGGTTTCAAATTCTAGTCTCTGGACTTCAAGTGTTAGACAAAAGTTATATTGTGGCTGATCATGTGAGAAAGGTACTCAGAAGCTTACCTCCAAAATGGAGACCCAAGGTGACAGCTTTTCAAGAAGCCAAAGATTTAGATGAAGTGACCTTGGAAGATTTAATCAGTTCATTAAAGAGCCATGAAATGGAATTAATAACTGATGAATCAACCAAGAAGCTAAAATGAATAGCTTTAAGCTCTAAGGGTTCATCAAAGGCTCTGAAAGCTAAAGTTATAGAATCTGAAGATGAAGCTTCTGAAGAGGGTCATGAGGTTGGGTCTGATGATGAAGAAGAGATGGTGCTGATGGCTGCTACGGTTTCTCAATGGGCAAAACGAAGCAAGAAATATGCAGGCAAGTTTGGAGGATCTTCCAAGAGACTTAGTGCTGTTAAAGACAAAAAGGAAGATCAAAGCAAATGTTTCAAGTGCAACAAGCCTTGTCATTTCATTGCTGATTGTCCAGAAAACAAGAGTAGATCATCCAAGCAAAGCTCTAGCAAGGAAAGATATAAGAGTAAAGTCAAGAAGAGCTTTCTGGAAACATGGGAAGATCTTGACAAAGACTCAGACTCAGATGGTGATGAGGAAGCCAATCTAGCTTTGATGGCAACTACTTCTGATAGAGAAGACTCTGAAGTAAATTCAGATTCTGAAGATGAAGAAGAGGTAATTGCTAAACTTTCTAGAACATAATTAGTAGATTCTCTTAAAGATGCCTTAAAATTGCTCACTAAAAAGGCAGGTGAATGTAAGGTCCTGAAAAAGGCTTACAATAACCTGACTGAGAAAACAAACATAATAGTTGAAGAAAATGAGTCGCTGAAAAGTAGAAACACATTTCTTGAAACTCATAATGTTTATGCTGATAAGGTTCCTCCAGAGCATGAATTTGCTCTGCAAAAACTTCTTATCAATGGCATGCAGAAGTAAGATAGCTTCCTTAATATACCATGTTAGTAGAAATAGAGGTGAAGGTCTTGGATATTCACGTTTTAAAGATAATCCATTATTTTCTAAACCCTCTAACATTGATAAAACAAAACCTAAGGTTGTTTTGTTAAAAGCCAATCAGAAGTCAAAGTTGTTGGAACAAAAGAGGTTCTGACATGATCTAATTAAGTTTTGATGATAACAAGAGTATTAATATACAATAGGGTATACTAATTATTTAATCCAAGTGTGCAGATATACAAGTTAATTTTTAAATTCACTAGAAGCACATTGGAAGCTCTGATATGTCAAAGCAAATTCTGACCAGATCTTCAAGGCATCAGAAGATGCAAGTTTTATTCGTCAGAAGCTAGTATCAGACTCTGATAAGAGCAGTGAGAGCCGTTTTGTCAGAAGAACAATCTCTGCATCAATGATTGGATACATCATCATCCTCTGACATTCTAAAAGCTGATGGAATCAATCTTATCCACAGAATAGTGACGTTAGTACTATTGTACGAACTGACGAATTGTCAAAGTAAGTATAAAAATTATCGATTCCGCAGGGATTGTTCCGAATCAAACGAAAGTAATGGTTGAAATCATATGTAATTTAATTGCAATAAAGTAAAAGGGGGGATTTTTCAGGATTAGGTTTCTAAGAAAATAACGGCAAGAAAATAGGGTTTTCTTTCAAGATGAGAAGGAGATTGGACCTTTTCAGTTCATCTAATTACTATTGTCTTGGTATTCCTCGCTTGTTAACAAACTACGAGCTTAGTTTCATGATTCGATTAAATTAAATAACTATGTCCAATATCTTGGTACATAATCCTCTAACTTGATTATCCATCCCTAATGTCTTAGGATGACCTATAATCAATTTAGGCTTTGCCCTTTAATCCTTGAATTCTCAATTAACAAACCGATATGTCTAAAGTACGAGTTAATTGAACAATTATCCCTAGGTCGATCAATTCGTTTCTAATGTCTTAGTAAACAAACAATTATAATCATCACACAATTCGCGACTTTGTATAAAACATTAAGATTAAGAGAAAATTGAATGAATACAAACTTCATAATTCGATTAACAAATCATAAGAAATACATAGTTCAAGACAATAACAATTAGAATCCCCTAGGATCCAATCAAAGAGTAGTTTAGTTACTCATAATTAAATCAATAACATAAACATAAATTAAAGTAATAGAATTCATTACAATTAAGGTTGGAATGAGTTTCCACACTTGAAATATCTCTGGAGCACCTCTGAATCGCTTCCGAAAAATAGTTCTTTCGCCGTCAAATTCTGTAACCCTTTTTTCTGAAACAGATTGCAATTTATAGGGTTTTTTTCTCGCGCCGGCGCCAGGCGCCATTTCCTTGCGCCATAGCGCAGCTGTCTGAGGCTTCTGCGCCTTGTCCGTCAGCCTGTAGGTCATTTGGCTCTTTTCCTTCTCTTTCTTATGTTTCAAGGGACCTTTGCAATGATTATATTTCCTCTTTATTTAAATACGGAAAACAACATAAAACTAATAAAAATATGCTCTAAAATGTGGTTAGCACATAGTAATGACATGAAGTCATCACAACCCCAAACTTGAACTTTTCCTTGTCCTCAAGGAATACCTGTATCTATCGGAAAACATGGCGCTATCTCAACAGTTTAATCCACCTCAGCCAAGTCAGTCAAGTCAAACATCATAATCAACACTCTTATGATCATTCCTATTATAACTACACATGCACACAAAATATTATTAAAAAAATAAGAACTTTTCGCAAATATTGACCACACTATAATCTCTTCACTCACTCACTTTCTCTCCTGTTTATTTGTTCAATTCGCTCAATCAACACAGTCATAGCCATTCAACCATATGCTTGAAAACATTCTACAATCGATCGACACACAAACAAATTCACACCTTTAGAGGACTTGAGGGTTATAATGGGGCTTAGGTTTAAGGGTGGATATTTTTGGATGGTAAGCAGAAAAACTTGGAGTTTTCAGGATCACCTTTTTTTTTTTTTTCGAACAATGAAGTTTTTATTTTTCTTTCCCCCTTCCACTTTAGCAAATCATACTAGAGAACTTATTTTTTCAACACATTTTCTCAATCATTTTTTTTTTCTTTTTCACTTTTGTGTTTTTTTTCGTTTTTTGAGAGGTTTATGAGATACCTCTTTCTTTTTCATCATAAGAATTATATATATTTTTTTTCAGTTCTCTAGTACCCCACCCCAAACTTATTCGGTTGCAGATACCAAGAGCAACCCCAAACTTAATGATGAGCCATATCATCAGTTGATTAGTTACGCTTCTAAACTCCAAGAAAATCATCTTTTTTTCTTTCATATTTTTGAAAATTTGTGGGTTCAGCAAACAATAACATTTTTTATTTCAGCTCAAAAGGGGTTAACAAAGGATATAATAGAAAAGGTGGCTTCAAAAAGGCTCAAGGTAAAAACAACTTGTCTCGGTGTGTAATTTGTAGCGATCAATCAAGACAGAGAACATACACAAGTTCTAGAGAATGAACTAAGCTGTGGAATCTCTCATAACAAGAAAAAATAAATTTAAGTGTTTAAGCTCGAGTCCTCACGGCTGGGCCGGATTATCGAATGGTCAATGTTTACAAAATTTCCTCAGTTTTTCTAATAACATTCATGTATACAAGGCAGTCAACAAGAAAATCACACATTCATGCTTCAAAGACGCTAACCTAACAGATTTCGCAGATTACTGAACAAACAAGTTTTAATAGTGCACAAGTTTTCAAAAAGACAAAAACATTCACAAAAGACAAAATTAAATTCAAGTTTAAGGGAGAAAGCAAGTACCAAAAAAAATCACTGCTGATGGGAAGGTCCGCTCCCATCCTGTCTCCTGTCGAGGCCTAAGTCTGCCTCATAGAAGTGGGTCCGCTGGTAGGCTGCATACTCATCACCCCACTGCTGTTCTTCACTGACATGCCGAGCAGCTACTTGAGCATTTTCAATATTATGCTGAGCTCTGAGCTGCTCCAAAGTCGGATAAGTCGGATACATGGGGGCTGCCTGAAAAGAGGCTCTCCGTGCCAAAGCAGCCTGGTAAAGAGTCGACCCAGAACTGTAGTAAGTGTGTGGCACGTGGCAGGCCTCTGCTATGGCCAGCTGCGTCATCAGTGCAGCAATGTCATCCTCTGAGTGAGTGTGGGCAGGAATCTCTGGTTGCTGCTGGTCTGGATGTGCACCTGCCTCATACATATCAATTTCCTGTAACTCTTCGTCCTCTTCATTTTCAAACCCTACTCCTCCAATCGGGTCCTCCTCAAAATCATTATAATATGCAAAAGTCATTGCCTTAATGGGATAGAATGGTGGATCTTCAAAGGTCTCGGGAACCTTTAGGTGACGACACAAAGCTGTTATCAAATTATAGTGTCCCAACGAGAACGTCCCTGAATGCCGAGCAATCCTGCTAATGCTCTCACTCAGCCAATATCCCAGATCAATTTCGGCTCCCTCCAAAATCAGTTTTACTGTCAAAGCATTATCAAGTTGATACTCTGACAGGTTGGAGACCGGAGCTATATTCCTCAGCACCCATTCACCCCAAGCCCGGGCCGATGGTTTGAAATCGACTAGTTTAATCTTTTTTGGAGCCGGTCCTCCCCTATACTTAAGCCATTCGATGCCCGGTCTCCCAACATAATCCCTGATCACAATCCTTTCCTCCAGAGTCAGCCCATCTATTGGGCGTGCTGCCATCAAGGCACAACCATCCCTAGGTATTCTTGCCCCTAAAAATCGTTTCAACGCTTCAGGGGAGTAATCAACCATCACACCCCTCACATACACTTGGTGAGTGTTTACCTCAATGGGTGGTTGCCAAGCATTTTCATAAAACTCACGGACCAGTCGGTCGTTCCCTGTCATCTTAGATTTCTCTAACAATTCATTAAATTTCAACCATCTCCTATCTCTCAAAGGGAGAAATATATCCGGCACATCAGACAGGCCATCAGCAAAACCTTTCTCAGGCATAAACTTCAAAGATTTTAACTCATCATACCTGTCTCTGTTCCTCTCACGGAAGAAGCTCTCACTCCATGGACACCCTCGTGAAGCACCAAACTTGGCTATGTATGCCTGAATATAAGGATGTTGTTGTTGTTGATTTGAACTTCCTCCCGGCTCGGGATGCTCCGCGAACTCCTTGACCTCTTGGATGGCTCTCCATCATGTGGATTGATCTTCTTCTTCCCCATAGTTTGTGAATTTCGTGGGTTTTTGGGTAGTTTTTGAAATTTTCGTGTAGGGTTTTGAGGTTAATGGAGATGATGAAATTTGTTGAGTTTTTGGGTAATGGGTTTGATTGTTGAGTTTAGATGTTGTGGGTAATGGTGGATAAGTTGAGTTTTTATTGTGGGTAAGAGTTTTGGGGTGGTTTAATGGAGTTTTAGGTGAATTGGGTTTTGGAAAATTTTTAAGGTTTTGAAGGAATTTGAGTTGTGATTGAGGAATTTGGTTATGGGATTGGTGAGTTTTAGGTTGAATTTGTGGTTTGTGAAGAATTTTGGTGAGGTTTGAGGTTAATAATGGAGGTTTTAGGTTGAGAAATTTTTGAAAATTTAGGTTGGAGATGATGAGGGGCGGTTAGGATTTAAGTGTTGTGAGGAAGAAGAAGAAGATTGTTGCTGCGTTTTGCACTATAACACGGGGCTGCGCCACGCGCCAACTTCCTGCGCCATGGCGCAACGATGTGGAGACGATCTTTGGCATGGGTATCGCATCTGTGCCATGCTCCAAGTGACCTGCGCCATTGCGCAATGACCTGAGGGTGCTGCGCCAGGCTCAGCAATCCTGCGCCCTTGCGCAGCTATCTGAGGGGGCAGCGCCAGGCTCCAATTTCCTGCGCCATGGCGCCACTTGCTTCACAATTTTTCATTTTGTTTCGGACTTGATTCCTTGCTTAACCTGCAACCACAATTTAGGCACATAACAGAATAAGAGTTAGTAAATAAAACCTTGGGTTGCCTCCCAAGCAGCGCTTGTTTAACGTCAATAGCTTGACGGTCCGTGTCCAAAGCCACGCGCTTGTTTAACGTCCCGATGCTTGACGTCCAATGACCTCACGGGTCATGGAGAGGTAGGACCACCTTGTGGCGATCAAGTTCTCCTCCTTTATAGATCTTTAGTCTCTGTCCATTCACTTTGAAAACTTTGTCTTCTTCTCCCGGTGGGAAGATTTCTATCGCCCCATGTGGAAACACCTCTTTGATGATGAAAGGACCAGACCAACGGGACTTGAGTTTTCCCGGAAATAACTTCAATCTAGAGTTGAACAGCAAGAACTGTTGTCCCTTATGAAACACCTTTGGCACTAGACCCTTGTCCCTTATGAAACACCTTTCCTCATCACGGCGTTCTCATACGCCTGGAGTCTCCATTCTTCCAACTCATTCAGCTTCAGTAACCGCTTTTCACCTGCTAAACCTGCATCAAAATTTAAAAATTTAACAGCCCAATAAGTTTTATGCTCAAGTTCAACCGGTAAATGACACGCCTTGCCATAAACCAGCTGATAAGGTGAGAACCCCAGATGGGTTTTAAAAGCAGTTCTATACGCCCAGAGGGCGTCATCTAACTTCATGGACCAGTCATTCCGTGATGAGGAAACTGTCTTTTCAAGAATCTGTTTCAATTGACGGTTGGACACTTCAACTTGACCGCTTGTCTGAGGGTGATAAGGTGTAGCAACCTTATGCTTCACATTGTACTTGGCCAATAAGTTCTCCAGATAATTGTTACAAAAGTGCTTACCTCCGTCACTGATGAGAACTCTTGGTACACCAAACCTGGTAAAAATGTTTTTCTTTAAAAACTTAACTACCGTGTGGGCGTCATTAGCTGGACAAGCAATTACTTCGACCCACTTTGTCACGTAATCTACACACACCAGGATGTGAAGGTTAGACTTTGAAGATGGGAAAGGTCCCATGAAGTCTATCCCCCAGCAGTCGAAAGGTTCCACTACAATCATACTGTTCAGCAGCATCTCATCCCTCTATGAAACATTGTCGGTCCTCTGGCAATTATCACACTGTTTGGCGAACTCCACACAATCTTTGATAAAGAGTCGGCCAAAAGAAACCGCTTTGGAGTACCTTGGCCGCAGTCCTTGGCCCACTGCGGTGTCCTCCATAGGGTGAACTGTGGCAGTGCCACATTATCTTTTGTGCTTCGTCTTCATCCACACATCTTCTCATTAGACCATCTTGGCTGACCTTGAACAAATATGGATCATCCCAAACATATAAGTTGGCATCTCTTGTGAACTTTTGTTTTTGTTGGTATGAGAGATCTTCCGGAATCACTTTATCTACTTTATAGTTAGCCATGTCCGCATACCAAGGCCTTTTAGATACCGTAAGCAATTTTTCATCCGGAAATTCCTCATTGATGCGCTTCTCCTTTTTGGTCACCATAGGATTGTCCAATCTTGACAGGTGGTCAGCCACCATGTTTTCCACTCCTTTCTTGTCTTTAATTTCCAAATCAAACTCTTGTAGAAGGAGTACCCACCTCAAAAGTCTAGGCTTTGACTCTGGTTTTGTGAGGAGGTACCTGAGTGCTGCATGATCTGTAAACACAATCACTTTTGAACCAATTAGATATTGGCGAAATTTTTCCAATGCAAATACCACTGCGAGCAATTCTTTTTCGGTTGTTGTGTAATTAACTTGATTTTCATTCAAAACCTTGCTCGCATTGTATATGGCATGGAAAAACTTCGCATGTCGTTGGCCAAGCACCGCTCCAACCGCATAATCGCTTGCATCACACATTAATTCAAATGGGAGATCCCAATTAGGTGCAACGATTATGGGCGCGGTGACCAACTTCTCTTTAATAGTCACAAAAGCATTTAGATAATCATTATCAAATTTAAATTCATTCTCTTTGACAAGGAGGTTACTTAAGGGCTTTGCTATGTTAGAAAAATCTTTAATAAAGCGCCGGTAGAAACCGGCATGACCCAAAAAACTTCGCACTCCTTTAACATTAACAGGAGGAGGCAAATCCTTAATAACCTCTATCTTTGCTTGATCAACCTGTATGCTCTTTGAAGAGATTTTGTGACCAAGCACAATTCCTTCTTTAACCATAAAATGACATTTTTCCCAATTTAAAACAAGATTGGTACTTATGCATCTCTTCAATACGGCATTCAAGTTATTCAAGCAATGATCAAAAGACTTACCAAAAACAGAGAAATCATCCATAAATACCTCGATTTTGTCTTCCATCATGTCTGAAAAGATAGACAACATACACCGCTGGAAAGTAGCCGGTGCGTTGCATAAACCGAAGGGCATCCTTCGATAGGCAAAGACCCCAAAAGGGCATGTGAATGCCGTTTTCTCTTGATCCGCCGGGTCAACAACAATCTGATTATACCCGGAATAGCCATCTAGAAAGCAATAGTAGGCCTGCCCCGCAAGCCTTTCCAACATCTGATCCATGAACGGAAGAGGGAAGTGGTCCTTCCTTGTTGTCGAATTCAACCTCCGGTAGTCAATACACATTCTCCAACCGGTGACGGTGCGAGTGGGGATTAATTCATTTTTCTCATTCCTCACAACCGTCATACCTCCCTTCTTTGGAACCACATGAGCCGGACTTACCCAAGCACTATCTGAAATAGGATAAATCATACCGGCTTTAAGGAGTTTAAGGACCTCCTTTTTCACAACTTCTTGCATGGTGGGATTGAGTCTTCTTTGGGGTTGGACCACTGGTTTGTAGTCGTCTTCCATTTTTATTTTGTGCATACAAAATCCGGGACTGATCCATTTTAAGTCATCAATGCTCCAGCCCATGGCTTCTTTGTTATCGTGTAAGACTCGAACATGCTTTTCCTCTTCTAGTAAAGAATCCCCTCCTAAGAACACATATTTTAGATGAGATGGGAGTTCCTTCAATTCTGGGATGACAGTCTTTATTTCCTCTTTACTACCTTCCTCACTTTCCAACGCAAGAACATTCTCCACTACCTTTAGTTTCGGGTCCTCCTTGCACGCATCAAGATGACGGAGGCAGATTTCAATTTCTTTCTCCCATTCCTCCTCTAAATCATCTATTGAATTGACTATGACTCTTTCAAGTGGAGGGGCCGGAGTCTCTTCAACAAATACATCTTGAACAACCTCTTCAATCACATCAACCTTGAAACATTGAGGTTCATCATCTTTGTGCCTCATGGCTTGAAACACATTAAACATAACATGTTCGCTGTGAGTCCCTAACATTAGTTCTCCCATCTCAACATCAATTAGTGCTCTTCCGGTAGCCAAGAAGGGTCTACCTAAGAGTAGTGGTTCTGATCCGGCGTCTTCGTCCATGTTAAGAATTACAAAATCAGCTGGGAACACAAATTCAGCCACTCTTACCAACACATCATGAAGTATGCCATAAGGATGCACAATAGACCGATCTGCTAGAGACAGTTGCATCTTCGTTGGTTTTGCCACAGCACCTGGTATTCTCTTCATCATTGACAAGGGCATTAAGTTGATGCTAGCCCCTAGATCACATAAGGCTCTCCCCACGGTGATGTTGCCTATAGAACAGGGTATATTAAAACTTCCCGGATCTTTCTTCTTTTGCGGAAAGATCCGGGAAATATCTCTGGCTCTCCCCACGGTTCCTTCTCCCTCATTCTCAACTTTGTTTTCGCTCTCAACATCTTCTTTTTCTCTCACTCCCTCATCGCTCTTTTCACACTTTTTCTTTGGTATATCTTCCGGCGAAGGAACCGTTCTGCTCCGCAAGTGAATGACATTGCAACTTCCATTCCTTGGGTTGTCTTTGGTGGACCCTTCGAAACCATGATTCTGAGCAGCAGAGAATTGCCTTGACAGTTGTCCGATTTGAGTCTCTAAGTTCTTGATTGAGGCTTCATGATTCTTGTTGGCAAGTTCTTGGCTAGCTTTTATTAAGTCAAATTGTCCCGAAGTGGCTTTGATGAATTGAGCAAGAGAATCCTCAAGATTAGAGGATGATCTTTGTTGGTTTTGATGCTGAGGAGCTTGTTGTTGAGATTGATTGTGGTTACCGCCCCAACCAAAGTTTCGATGATTTCTCCATCCCGGGTTGTAAGTAGCCGAGAATGGATCATTGTTGGGGTTTCTCCTGTAGTTGGCTAAGTAGTTTGCTTTTTCAGAACCTGCAGGGAAACATTCACCGTTAGCATGGCCTTGGCCACAAAAATCACATTGCACCCCTTGGGCTGCATTGACAGGTGCTAGAGGAGTCAGAGTTGTTTGACTTATGAACGCCTTCAGCAGAGTCTCAATGTTGTTGTTCATCTTGGCTTGTTGAGCTAGAAGTGCTGTTCCTGTGTCTAGTTCCAACATTCCAGTTTTCTTCTTTGCTCCCCTGTCATGTTGCACTCTATACTCATTTTGTGCCATAGCTTCAATCAGTGCTCTAGCTTCACGTTCCACCTTGTTTGTTATTGACCCACCAGCTGATGCATCCAATAACATTCTAGTCTGAGGTCTCAACCCTTGAGTGAAGTGTTGCATCTGAGTATGATTGTCAAGACCATGATTTGGGCACTTCTTCAAGCATAGTTTGAATCTTTCCCACGCATCATGTAATGATTCAGCATCTCCCTGTTCAAAGGTGGTGATGTCATTCCTCCTTTCAAGGAACTTGTGAATTGGGAAGTACCTATCTTTGAATTTTGTAGCAAGTGCATCCCAAGTTCCAATGGTGTTAGGAGGTAGGGTGTCTATCCAATCTCTTGCGCCTCCGGCGAGAGATAGCTTGAAGAGTCTCAACTTCTTGTCAGAGTCAGAAATATTCGGTGGATCAGTGTATCCACATGCTTCATAAAAGTGCTCCAGATGGAGGTTTGGGCATTGAGTTTCAGCCCTTGTGTACTGATTTTCTTTGAGGGCGTTGAGCACGGTATTTTTTATGTCGAATGACACTGGGTTGATTGGTTGGAACCCCATATTGGCATCCCAAGCATTATTTCTTTGCCCATAGTCACCCAATGTCCTTTCTGGAGGAGGAGGAACTGCGTCACCCATACTCTTAGTTTCGGAATCTGAGAAATTGATTTCTCCGTCACTGAGCCCCTGAATGGTACTTGCGGCTAATACCGCTTCACGCTCAAGTCGAGCTTGCTTTCAGAGTGCTTTTGCTGTCTTTTCGATCTCAGGATCATATTTAAGGTCTTCGTCTGGTTTACTGCGCATGCATACAAACAACAAATACCCTTAGAAGCAACTGCACTACACAAAATAAGCAAGATTTCAGAATATAAATTTTTTTGTAAGAGTAAAATAAACTACGTATGGTTCAATTGCTTGTTGATTCAATCAACAATCCCCGACAACGGCGCCATTTGACGAATTGTCAAAGTAAGTATAAAAATTATCGATTCCGCAGGGATTGTTCCGAATCAAACGAAAGTAATGGTTGAAATCATACGTAATTTAATTGCAATAAAGTAAAAGGGGGGATTTTTCAGGATTAGGTTTCTAAGAAAATAACGGCAAGAAAATAGGGTTTTCTTTCAAGATGAGAAGGAGATTGGACCTTTTCAGTTCATCTAATTACTATTGTCTTGGTATTCCTCGCTTGTTAACAAACTACGAGCTTAGTTTCATGATTCGATTAAATTCAATAACTATGTCCAATATCTTGGTACATAATCCTCTAACTTGATTATCCATCCCTAATGTCTTAGGATGACCTATAATCAATTTAGGCTTTGCCCTTTAATCCTTGAATTCTCAATTAACAAACCGATATGTCTAAAGTACGAGTTAATTGAACAATTATCCCTAGGTCGATCAATTCGTTTCTAATGTCTTTGTAAACAAACAATTATAATCATCACAAAATTCGCGACTTTGTATAAAGCATTAAGATTAAGAGAAAATTGAATGAATACTAACTTCGTAATTCGATTAACGAATCATAAGAAATACATAGTTCAAGACAATAACAATTAGAATCCCCTATGATCCAATCAAAGAGTAGTTTAGTTACTCATAATTAAATCAATAACATAAACATAAATTAAAGTAATAGAATTCATTACAATTAAGGTTGGAATGAGTTTCCAAACTTGAAATATCTCTGGAGCACCTCTGAATCGCTTCTGAAAAATAGTTCTTTCGCCGTCAAATTCTGTAACCCTTTTTTCTGAAACAGATTGCAATTTCCTTGCGCCATAGCGCAGCTGTCTGAGGCTTCTGCGCCTTGCTCCGTCTTCCTGCGCCATGGCGCAGCCATCTGAGGCTTCTGCGCCAGGCTCAAGTCTCCTGCGCCCTGGCGCAGCCTGTAGGTCATTTGGCTCTTTTCCTTCTCTTTCTTATGTTTCAAGGGACCTTTGCAATGATTCTATTTCCTCTTTATTTAAATACGGAAAACAACATAAATCTAATAAAAATATGCTCTAAAATGTGGTTAGCACATAGTAATGACATGAAGTCATCACGAACTCTTTACCGGATTTGGCTAAAACGTTATCCCCGAGATTGATCGTATTCAAGGTTACCTGATTTGGTTAACAATGGTACTATCTACAGCTGGCACAATCTCACCGCATCAAATTCAAATCAAATACGCTCCACCTTCGTCTATAAATAGGAGCAGATTTGATGCTTTAGGATACGACACATTTGAACAATTTGAACGAGCTGTTACTCTGCCAAAAACATCCTGAAGCACAAAACTTCAAATACAACTTGAACTCATATTCAAATTCAAGACTCCAGCTTCAGCTTCTGTTAATTCATTAGTTGAACCTTAGAATTTTTGTATTAAGATTCTAAGTTAAGTCTTGTATCAAAAGTTGTATTTATTTGTTACTGAACATTGATTTGTATATCATTTGTTCATACTCTGTTTTTCTTATACTTGTGTTTGGAAGTCTCTTGCCTGCGTGCTTGAGCATTAGAAAGTCTCTTGTTTGTATACTTGAGCATTGGAAGTCTCTTGCAAGTGTGCTTGAGCATTTGTAATCTTTTGTGATTATAGTGAACTCTCTTGGTAGTACAAGAGGACTGGACGTACTCTCGGTTTGTGAGGGGAACCAGTATAAAAATCTCTGTCTCTATCTTTCTCTCTTTCTCTCTACCTTCAAAGTTCTATTTGATTGTGTTTTGTCTTTTAAACCGCTGCAAACTCTGATAAGTTTCCATAACTTAGAATAAATTTTCAAACTACCCAAAACACAATTCAACCCCCCCCCCCTTCTTGTGTTTTTCACACCTTCAATTGGCATCAAGAGCCCGGTTCTGTTTTTAATCACCTCACAGTGAAACAGTTTCTAGTTGAAAAACACTATGACTGAAGGAACTCCAAGTGTGAGCATGAAATCAGTTCCTCATGACTATGATGTTGAAGATAATAAGATAAGCAACAAAGCACCAAAGTTCAATGGAGATGCATCTACCTTTTCCTGGTGGAAAGATAGAATCTACAGTCATCTTATTGGTTTAGATGATGAGCTTTGGGACTTAGTTGAAGAAGGGGTAACTTTCCAAAGACTTGATGAAAAGGGAAGGCTATCTGTTGAAGAAAGAAAGAAGTTCACTCCTACAGACAAGAAGCTATACAAGAAACATCACAAGGTCAAGGATCTTCTCATTGGGTGTATAAGTCATGATGAGTACCTCAAGATCACAGACAAATCCACTGCCAAGAGCATTTATGACTCCTTGTGTTCCACATATGAAGGAAACAAACAGGTTCAAGAGGCAAAGGCTACTCTTCTGATCCAACAGTATGAACTCTTTAGAATGAAGGATGATGAGAATATTGAATCTATGTATTCTAGGTTCAAAATTCTAGTGGTTGGTCTCCAAGTTCTAAAGAGAAGTTATACAACTTCTGATCATGTAAGAAAGATTTTGAGAAGCTTACCTTCAAGGTGGAGGCCTAAGGTAACATCTATTCAAGAAGCTAAAGATTTGGACAAACTTGGCTTGGAGGAATTGATAAGTTCACTCATGACTCATGAAATTGAACTATCTTCTGATGAGCCTCAGAAGAAACTAAAATCTGTGGCCTTGCCATCTATTTCAGTTTCATCTAAGGCTCTGAAAGCCAAAGTTGTAGAATCTGAAGCAGAGGAATCTTTCATAAATAATCAAGAAGATGGATCAGACAATGATTTCTTTGCACTCTTGTCCAAGAATTTTCAAAAGTGGTCATTAAGGAAGGGCAAAAATTTTCAAGGCAGAGGATCTGGATCAAGGAACAACACCAGTAAAGAGAAGAAGGATGACACAAAAAATTGTTTCAATTGTCATAAGCCTGGACACTTCATGGCTGATTGTCCTGAACTCAACTCCAAGGGTTAAGGAAGAAAGAGTACAATCAAGAACAAAGCTAAGAAGAGTCTGATGGCAACATGGGAGGATATTAATGAACTATCTGAGGATGAAGACTCTGAGGAAGCAAACCTAGCGCTTATGGCCACTGGTGAGTCAGACTATGACAATGATTCAGAGTCTGACACAGACGACATTGATGAGGTAATTTCTAAAATGTCTAGTACTCAAATGACCAAAGCTTTGAAAGATGTAATGGTGAAGTACATGGAAAAGTTGAGTGAGCTAGATTTTTGTAAACAAAAAATGAAGCTACTCAATGAAAATCTCACCCAGACTCAAGCAAACTATCAAAAATCTCTTAAAACAATTAAAGTGCTTGAGACTGGATGTAGAACATGTCACAAACCCTATGATGAGTATGAAATTTCTCTTCAAGAGTTTGTACACCACAACATTGACAAAACTAGGATAACTTCCATAATTCATGGTGGGCTTAGCAATTATTATAAAAGACAAGGACTTGGTTCCCACACATCTTCTGATATGGGGAAATCAAACAACCCTGTCTTGTTAAGCAAGTCACCAGCAGAATCTTATTCAAACTTTACTAAGGGTACTTCAGAACCTCTGTCTGTGTCTGGTACTCTTGTGACCTTGGAACCACAAGATAAGGTATCATAAGATGATTCATCCTCTGAACCTAAGTCTTCTAAAACCCAGGTTCCCCTCACATCAGTACCCATGTCTACTCAAGTTAAAGCTATCAGAGTACCAAAGCCTGTTGATAAGCGGGGGACAAGTACTTCTAAAGCAAACTTGGTAACTGGTTCTCTGACACACTCAAGAGGAAAGTCTCAGAGACAACATAAACCTAAACCTTTTTCTAAAGGCTTTGTTGACTCCAGATCTTCTGAATACTCTAACAAGAAGAATAAGATTCTCAAAACTAACCAAAATGGACCCATCAGAGTATGGGTACCAAAATCTGAAATAGTGTATGCTGCAGGTATGCACCCAAAGAAGAAAAGAAAGCTCATGGTATCTCGACAGTGGTTGCTCTCGTCACATGACAGGAGACAAGCTCTTATTCCACACCCTGAATCAGCAAGAGGGAGGAACTGTAGGGTTTGGTGGCAACCAGAAGGGAAAGATCATTGGTATAGGTACAATTGGTAATTCTTCTTTGTCAATTTCTGATGTTTGGTTAATAGATGAACTACATCATAATTTACTTAGCATAAGTCAATTGTGTGATAGTAATTATGATGTTATGTTTAATAAGGATTCATGTACTGTAATCAGAAACTCTGATCAATCTATTATTTTTAAGGGAAATAGAAAAGGCAATGTGTATAAAGTCAATTTTTCTGATTTAAAGGAACAACAAGTGCTTTGTCTTTTGACACTAAGTGATGAAAAATGGGTCTAGCACAAAAGATTGGGTCATGCTAACTGGAGGTTAATCTCTAAGCTTAGTAAGGACAATCTTGTCAGAGGCCTTCCAAAAATAAAATATCACTCAGACTCACTCTGTGGTTCCTGTCAAAAAGGAAAAATTGTCAAAAGTTCTTTTAAGAACAAAAACATTGTCTCTTCTACCAGACCCTTAGAACTCCTACACATTGATCTATTTGGACCAGTTAGCACTGCTTTAATCAATGGTAAGAAATACGGATTAGTCATTGTGGATGATTATAGTAGATGGACTTGGGTTAAATTTCTGAGAACTAAAGATGACACATATGAAGTGTTTAGCATCTTCTGTACCCAAATACAAAATGAAAAAGATTCCAAGATTTTGAAAGTGAGAAGTGATCATGGTGGTGAATTTCAAAATGAACCTTTTGAAAATTTTTGTGAAGAACATGGAATTCTCCATGAATTCTCTTCTCCTAGAACTCCACAACAAAAAAGAGTTGTAGAAAGAAAGAATAGGTCTTTACAAGAAATGGCACGCACCATGATGCATGAAAATAATTTGGCAAAATTCTTTCGGGCAGAAGCTGTTAACACTGCTTGTTATATTCAAAATAGAATCTATATAAGACCTATTTTGAACAAAACAACATATGAACTCTTTGAGGGAAGAAAACCCAATATCTCTTATTTTCATCAATTTGGTTGTACATGTTACATTCTGAATAACAAAGTCCATCTTAAGAAATTTGACTCTAAAGCTTGTAAGGGTATCTTCATTGGATACTCCGAACGCTCTAAGTCATACAGAGTGTATAATTCTGAAACTAACACAGAGGAAGAATCAATGCACGTAAAGTTTGATGATAAGGAGCCTGATGATAAAAAGTCAGAGCCTGTTAAAGATTTGTCAGGTTCTGATGAATCAGAAGATGAAGCTCCAGAGTATAACAACTACATAGAACCTGTAGAAGACTCTGAAACTTAAGAAGCTGCACCTTCTGATGCTGCTCAAGAACATCAAACTATTGATAACAACTCTGAAGCAACTGATATCCCGAGGAACACATTCAAGTACAAATCCTCACATCCTGAAGAGCTCATTCTGGGAAACAAGAACAGTCCAAGAAAAACAAGGTCAAACTTCAGAGATGAAGAATCATTGTTTGGACTAGTATCTTTGATTGAACCAAAGACAACAAATGAAGCTCTCTCAGATGATGCTTGGATAGTTGCAATGGAAGAAGAGTTGAATCAATTCAACAGAAATGATGTATGGGATCTGGTACCCAAACCAAAGCACAAGAACATTATTGGAACAAAATGGGTATACAGAAACAAATTGAATGAACAAGGTGAAGTTACAAGAAACAAAGCTAGACTTGTTGCACAAGGATACAGTCAACAAGAAGGAATTGACTTCACTGAAACATATGCTCCAGTAGCTAGACTGGAAGCAATCAGGTTACTTTTATCTTATGCAGTCAACAATGGTATTACTCTATATCAGATGGATGTGAAAAGTGCATTTCTAAATGGTGTCATTTCTGAAGAAGTGTATGTCAAACAACCTCCTGGATTTGAAGATTTAACAAATCCAGATCATGTGTTTAGACTAAAGAAGTCACTCTATGGACTCAAACAAGCTCCCAGAGCATGGTATGAGAGATTGAGTACCTTCTTGGTTGACAATGGTTTTGAAAAAGGACAAGTTGACAACACACTCTTCAAAAAGACCCTTAAGAAATACATTTTGATCATTCAAATATATGTTGATGATATCATTTTTGGATCAACTAATGCCACTCTATGCAAGAATTTTTCTAAGCTTATGCAGGATGAATTTGAGATGAGCATGATGGGAGAGTTGAAGTTCTTTCCTGGTATTCAAATAAATCAAACAAAGAAAGGAACATTCATTCATCAATCAAAATATATAAAGGATCTTCTGAAAAAGTTTAACTTAGAAGACTGCAAACCCATGAACACTCCAATGCATCCTACATCAAGTCTAGGCAAAGAAGATTCTGAGAGCAAAGTTGATCAGAAGCTGTATAGAGGTATGATTGGATCTCTTCTTTATCTAACTGCCTCAAGACCTGATATTTTATTCAGTGTGTGTTTGTGTGCAAGATTTCAATCAGATCCTAGAGAATCTCATCTCACTGCTGTGAAGAGAATCTTTAGGTATTTGAAAGCTACTTGTAACATTGGATTACTGTATCAGAAATCCAATGACTACAAGCTGATTGGATTCTGTGATGCTGACTATGCTGGTGATAGAATTGAAAGAAAATCCACCAGTGGCAACTGTCAGTTCATTGGTGAGAATTTAATTTCATGGGCTAGTAAAAGGCAAACCACCATAGCTATGTCAACAGCAGAAGCTGGATACATATCAGCAGCTAAATGTTGTACACAACTACTTTGGATGAAATATCAATTGGAAGATTATCAAATAAGCAGTAACAATATTCCTTTATATTGTGATAATACTGCAGCTATTCACCTCTCTAAAAACCCCATCTTACATTCAAGAGCTAAGCATATTGAGATTAAACATCATTTTATCAGAGACTATGTTCAAAAAGGAGTAATTGATCTCAAGTTCATTGAAACTGAAAATCAATGGGCTGATATCTTTACAAAACCTTTAGCTGTTGAACGTTTTGATTTTATCAAAAAGAATCTGAACATGATGGAAATCTCTGATTAACTTAAACTCTGATGTAAAATTTGTGTTTGTAAGGATCTAATAGTAATCAGAAGCTGAAGTCATCAGAACCTTATGTATCAGAAGTTGTGATGAGGACATCTTCTGATAAACTATCAGAATCTGATTAGAGGGTAAGTAGTTCTGGCGCGTAAGGAAAAATCTTTTATAAAAACCCTTTCGTTTTCCCTAACTTACGTGTCAGTTATTTAAATGATCTTTTGATACACGTGTCTTGTTGCAAGAGGATAAAGAAGTTGGTTAATGATGATTAGCATTTCTAATCCCTATTTGTGGTAAAATACTCTGCTACCCCTACGTGTCTGTACTTGTTTTTGCACGAAACTTTCTATTTAAACACACTAACCGTTCACATTCACACTTTTGCACTCTCACAACCTACACTTTCATCTTCTAAAACTCAGAGCAATTTCTTTCTCCCTCATTAGAAACCCTAATCCCCAAACTTCATCCATGGCTTCTTCATCCACATTAAGCGTTGATGCATGCATTGTCTTGCCAAGGGAATCCAACCCTACTGTGTTTGCCAAAGATCAACGACCGTACAAATATGATGACCTAAATGTTGTAATTGAAAATCCAGTTGATCTTGAAGGGTTAAGAGTAAACGGTTTCTCCGAAGTTGTTGACCTCTACAAGAGACAAGGATTGGAATACTACTTTGACGTGATGAATGGACCAACATATACGGAGCTTGTTAAAGAATTTTGGATGGAAGCCTCTGTCATCACAAGGGAAAGATATAATCAGAAGATCAAAGACATGGTTGCTGAAAATCCTTAATTATAAGGTAAAACCCCTAAGGAAATGGGATTAAGACCTTTCGTAACATCTGAGATTGAATCCTTTGTGGCTGGATTCAGAATCTCTATCAGGTTATGTCATATTCTTGAGGCTCTGAAGTTAGAGCGTGGTGGATTGATACTCAAAAATTCTGATGAGGTTGGTCCTGATGTTGAGGAATTTATATTCAAACCTAAGGCTGACCCAAAGGACAAGTTTGAATGGACAGACAATTGCAAAGTTATCTCAAATCTCAAATCTCCAGAAGTTGGGAGGCACTGATCAAATCTCAAATCTCCAGAAGTTGTTCACTTTCCATATTGGAAAAGGAAATTTTCTGGATATTGGTAAGCTTATCTTTGACCATCTTGCTCTTTCTATTCTCTCCACCAAATCTATTGTTCGACATTCAAGGCTACTCAGGCTTATGTTTGCACAGTGTGGATTGTTGGATGCTATCACACCGTTTCTCCCAGGATTTGGTACCTTCCTGCTTAGTTCTAAAATTGTTAATAGCACTACTTTAAGGTACATGAAACTGGTGAAAAACAACCAGATTGTTCATCCAACACACCCACTGCTGATCAGAGATTCTGAGGAAAACATTGGTGAAAGTAGGCTTGTGCATGTCAGTGATAGTGAGGCTAAGAGAGTGATAGAAGCACATGCTGGTTATTTGAAAAAGCTAGGTGCTGAGGTAGGTGATGGACAACCTACAAAATTGACCATCAGACAAACTAGGATCCTGCTGGGAAGAAGGTAGCTAAGACCCAAAAGACTACAGCTCCCAGATCATCAAAGAAACCAAAGGTTAGGAAGATGGTTATGAAGGATCTCACTGAAGAAGAGAAAAAAGATGCTGTGTTACAGGCAGCTTTGGCAAAGGTTAATGAGTTCAACAAGAAACAAGAGGCTCTGAAGGATGGATATGAATGTGGGCTTGATGAATCAGTGTTTGATGAGATGCACTCAAAACTTCCAAAAAGGAATGATCCTCACAATCTGCTGGAACAACAGACTCTGTATGGACCAGAAAATGGTATGTTTTCTAACTTTATTGGAGGCAGCTCAGCTTTTAGTGATTATTTCAAAAGACTTCAATTTCCTTCTGAAATCAAAGTTAAATATGCTCTTGATAAGATTTTGAAAGGAGTTTATTCTGAGAAAGACAACATTCTTTCTGAGAATCAACCAACATCAGAGCAGTTTAACCCTATCCAAACTAACCCATCAGAATCTCAGACTTATAATATATGTAATGATGCAGCACAAGCTTCAACAAGTACTGCACCAATCATTCATACATTGGATGAAGATTCTGATCGTACACCCTCACCACCTCCTCAAAAATCCCCCACACACCATGATATCACTATTCCAGAACCTCCACCAAACTCTGAGAATGTTCAACCAGAGAACACTCAAGAAAAACCACCAACACCTCAACCAGAAAATGACCCAGAAAATAAACCAGAAAATGAACCACAAACACCCCCACCAAAACATACACACTCTGAACATGAAAACCAAAAATCACCAGAACCTACTGTTGCTGAAGTGATTGATGAACCAAATTCTGATGTACATGCTAATGAGCAATCCCCACATCATGTGGCTATGGACAACTCATGTACTCTATCTACACCAATCAAGAAACATGTTCAACAAATCAATGATTCCATGAATCTTGAAGTTCTTCAGAAAACCTCTCCTGATCTAACCAATCATCTCAAGAACCTAATGCAGGATCTGTCTATGGACTGCATTTTTGTCCCTCCTCACTTACCTTCCAGAATTGTCAATGAACCCCTAGAGCAAACCCAGGATGATATCACTAATTTGTTGCAAGCTGTTGACAAGAATATTAGAAGAATGTCCAGTGTTATTCCTCACAGGTCTATTGAAACAGCACATATCAACAAAGAGTGTGACCTTATGGAAGAAAATCTGGTGCTTATGATAAGATCAGTCAGAAAAGCTTACACTAAGGATTTGGACTTTAGGAATGAGCTGGCTAGGAAGGAGGAAGAAGAAAGGTTGGAAAGAGAGAGATTGGAAGATGAGGAAATGGAAAGGAAGAGATTGGAAGAGGAACGTATTGAAAAAGAGAGGCAAGAAGCTCAGGCTAGAGAGCAAGCTAAGCTAGCAGAAGAGGCTAGAATAGCTGCTGAACAAGCAAGGCTTGAGAACATTGCTAGAAATGCACCAGAGTATGCTCAGATCATCAGAGAAAATCAAGAGAATATGCAGAGAAGGATTGATGAGCATTCAACCATGCTGGCAGCTATTATGAATACTCTCTAGAGCATCAATGAAAGATTACCTCTTCAACCTCAACCTTAAGTCTAGGATTCTATGCACTTTGTTTATTTTATTTTCATTATTGTTCTGATATTTTATTTTCATTGTTGCTTTCATAAATGTTTTTGAGACAAATATCAACACAAAGATTTCAAAACTAAATAAAGAGTTTTATTCAATTGAAAATTGTTGATTACATAAGTTCTTATCCACCTTTTCACTTGGATTCTACATCAGAAATAGCTAGTTCTAAATCTAGCTTAGTTAGAATCAGAGGGAGAAGAAGGGTATTCTTCCCTAGGAGGAACATATGTACTCAAGAATTCCTTCCAGTCAGAATCCCATTCAGATTCTGATGAGGACTCTTGTTGTTTGGTCTTGGATCTTGTTTGATAATTGGCTCTGGCAGGAGCAGAAGTTGATGCCTTCATCTTCTGAGGTTTCTTCTTAGACTCTGAGTCTTGTTGAATCTTCACCTTCTTCTTCTTCTTCTCCTGCGTTCTCTTACTTTTGATCACTCTTCTATCCTTATCCATTGTTTTTTTTTCACAATGAAATGGAAGTGTTGAGTGAAATGACAAAGTTTATGGTCCTTATATAGTGGTTCAAAATAGACAAGTTCATGGTTTTACGATAAACCATTTAATTGGTGTAGTTGTAACCACCTTGACTGCATTGAAACTCTAATATTGACCATTTTTTCTAACTTGTCATTTATTTCTTGTCAGTTTTATCTTTTTGTATAATGACAAAAGGGGGAGTAAGAGGTGTAATTAATTTATGAAATGCTAAACTGAAACCAATTTCCATATTTATTTTATTGGAATTATGTCTTCGTATGATATGATTTTGAGGAAAATATTTAGTTGAAATTTGAACTTCTGATACATGGTACGTATAAAAGAAAAGTGCAATTTTCTTTCATGGGTATCAGACTTAGGGGGAGAGCTTGCAAACCTAGCCTCTGAAAGTCTAGTGTATTAGTTTTGGTTCAAAATTCAAATAACTATTTTTAAACTGATTTAATTAATCATTGCTGAACTTAGGGGGAGCTTGCAAAACTCATCAACCTAAGAGATGCTTGATAAATTTTATCAACAACCATTGTAAATTAATACTTGGTTTGTCATCAATCAAAAAGGGGGAGATTGTTGGAACAAAAGAGGTTCTGACATGATCTAATTAAGTTTTGATGATAACAAGAGTATTAATATACAATAGGGTATACTAATTATTTAATCCAAGTGTGCAGATATACAAGTTAATTTTTAAATTCACTAGAAGCACATTGGAAGCTCTGATATGTCAAAGCAAATTCTGACCAGATCTTCAAGGCACCAGAAGATGCAAGTTTTATTCGTCAGAAGCTAGTATCAGACTCTGATAAGAGCAGTGACAGCCGTTTTGTCAGAAGAACATTCACTGCAACAATGATTGGATATCATCATCATCCTCTGACATTCCAAAAGCTGATGGAATCAATCTTATCCACAGAATAGTGACGTTAGTACTATTGTACGAACTCTTTACCGGATTTGGCTAAAACGTTATCCCCGAGATTGATCGTATTCAAGGTTACCTGATTTGGTTAACAATGGTACTATCTACAGCTGGCACAATCTCACCGCATCAAATTCAAATCAAATACGCTCCACCTTCGTCTATAAATAGGAGCAGATTTGAAGCTTTAGGATACGACACATTTGAACAATTTGAACGAGCTGTTACTCTGCCAAAAACATCCTAAAGCACAAAACTTCAAATACAACTTGAACTCATATTCAAATTCAAGACTCCAGCTTCAGCTTCTGTTAATTTATTAGTTGAACCTTAGAATTTTTGTATTAAGATTCTAAGTCTTGTATCAAAAGTTGTATTTATTTTTTACTGAACATTGATTTGTATATCATTTGTTCAGACTCTGTTTTTCTTATACTTGTGTTTGGAAGTCTCTTGCCTGCGTGCTTGAGCATTAGGAAGTCTCTGTTGGAACAAAGTGGGTCTGACATGAACCTCTAATGTTTTAAGTGGTTTTGATGATAATAATGTATTAAAATTACAATTGGTATTACTAATGATTATTCTAGTGTGCAGAATTACAAGTTAAAATTCATTCAGAAGCACTATGAATAGTAGCAGAGAAGCCAGTCAAAACAAGCTCTGAAAGAGTATCGCTGTTCATCAGAAGCTTAATTTTTGCGTGCTGAAGATAGCACTTCTGAAGACCAAAAGCTAGGCTCTGATGAAGTTCAGAAGCTGAAGATCTTAAGAAGCTATGACAAGAACATCAGAAGCAAAAGGAATTTACGTCACTCAAGAGCTGACCTATACAGAACCAATGATTGAAGAACAATCCACTTCAAGGCTCTGTCACATCCACAGGAAGGAATATTCATTGGTACAACGTTAACCTTATCCATAAGTGGAGCGCATTTGAGGATTGTACTATCGTACTATTATTACTCAAAATGGATGAGTGATAAATTGAATAGCTAGGTAGTGGAATTGGAATTCCTTACCAAAGAAGGCAATATACAGCTATCAATTGTACGAGTAAATTCCAGCTGGCACCTCTCTCTCTGCAACGGTCATCATCTTCCTCCAAGTATAAATAGAAGACTCAAATGGAAGAAATGACTACTGTTACTACTACTGTTCTAACGACTGTTCTATTACTACGTTCAAAGACTAAGAAGCATTCTGACATCATAATTTAAATCTGTCATTCTAAGTCTTAGAACAATTTGAGTTGTATTTTGTAAACACCTCTGATAGTATATCAAGTGTTCCTTAACATTCATTCTTATTCTTAAGTTTGTTTGAGAAGTCTCTTGTTAAGTTTAACTTGAGCATTTGAGAAGTCTCTTGTTTAGTGAAACTTGAGCACCTGAGAAGTCTCTTGCAAGTGTGCTTGAGCAATTTGTAATCTTTAGTAGATTATAGTGAAAATCTCTTGTTAGTAACAAGGGGACTGGAGTACTCTCGATTTGTGAGGGGAACCAGGATAAATTCTGTGTCCTTCTTTCTCTCTTTCTCTCAGCATCTCTTTTATTTTGTGCTTTATCCGCTGCAAACTTGGTTTTATTTCGAAAAAGTTTTAATTCTAAAAACACAATTCAACCCCCCCCCCTTCTTGTGTTTTTCCACCTTCAATTGGTATCAGGAGCTGGGCTGTTGCCTAACTCTCACCTATCAGTGAAACAATTAAGATTCAGGGAGGAAAAACATGTCTGCTGAGAAGAATCTCAATGAAGTTCCGTTTGACTATGATTCTAATTCTAAAGACAGAAGGTCTTCTGACAAAATTCCCTTTTTCAATGGAACTGAGACTGGTTATCCATTCTGGAAAACCAAGATGTACAGTCACATCATGGCGATTGATTGTGATCTGTGGGACTTGGTAGAAGATGGAGTGAACTTTGAAAATATGGACTTAGAAGGTGTTGTTAGCTCTAAAGACAGAAAGGCTTTTACACCTACTCAAAAGCTGGAATATAAGAAGCATCACAGTGTAAAAGGGATGATGACAAATGCCATCTCTCATGATGAGTACTTGAAAATTGGAGATAAGAGAACGGCTAAGTCTATCTGGGATTCTCTTAAATCCAAGTATGAAGGAAATAAACAAGTTAAGGAGGCTAAGGCCAACTTGTTAGTACATCAGTATGAATTATTTAAAATGAAGGACGGAGAGGACATTGAGACAATGTTCTCTAGGTTTCAAATTCTTGTTTCGGGACTTCAAGTTTTAGATAAGAGCTATACTGAGGCTGATCATGTAAGGAAAGTACTCAGAAGCTTGCCGCCAAAGTGGAGACCAAAAGTGACAGCGTTTCAGGAATCTAAGGATTTAGATACTGTGTCTCTTGAAAGCTTGGTTAGTTCTCTAAAGAGTCATGAGATGGAACTTATGACTGATGAATCGACTAAGAAGCTAAAAGGGATAGCCCTGAGCACCAAGAGTTCCTCTAAGGCTCTGAAGGCGAAGGTTATAGTATCTGATGAAGAAGCTTCTGAAGAAGGTCACGAGATGGACTCTGATGAAGAAGAAGAAATGGTTCTGATGGCTGCAAGAGTATCGCAATGGGCTAAGAGAAGCAAGAAGTATGCTGGTAAATTTGGAGGTTCTTCCAAGAAGGTTGGTGCTTCTAAGGATAAAAAGGAAGAACAAAACAAATGCTTTAAGTGCAACAAACCAGGACACTTCATTGCTGACTGCCCAGAGAACCTGAGTAAAACATCCAAGAGAACCTCTAACAAAGAAAGATACAAAAGTAAGCTCAAGAAGGGGTTCCTTGCCACTTGGGATGAGTTGGATCAGGAATCAGATTCTGATGGGGAAGAAGAAGCAAACCTAGCCTTGATGGCAACCGCTTCTGACCAAGAGAACTCTGAGCACGAAGCTGACTCAGATTCAGAAGATGAAGATGAGGTACTTGCTAAACTTTCTCGTTCTGAATTAATAGATTCCTTAAAAGATGCCTTAAAACTTTTAACCAAAAAGGCAGGTGAGTGTAAGGTCCTTAAAAAGGCCTATAACAACCTGACCGAAAAGGCAAATGAAATAATTGAACAAAATGAGTCTCTAAAATCAAGAAATGAATTTATGGAAACTCATTATGTTCTTGATGATAAGGTTCCTCCAGAACATGAATTTGCTCTTCAGGAATTCCTTATCAATGGAATGAAAAGAAGTAAAATAGCCTCTTTGCATCATGGGATCATGTAAGTAGAAATAGAGGAGAAGGTCTTGGATTCTCACGTTTTAAAGATAATCCATTATCTTCAAAGTCCTCTAATATAGATAAATCAAAACCCAAGGTTGTCTTTGTAAAGAGTCAATCAGAGGTTCTAAATGAGTCAGCTTCTAATAGAACATCAAAGCCAGAGGCTCAAAAGTCAAAGACTCTGAAGGATAAAACCTCAGAACCTAAGATTTTTAAGCCTCAAGCTAATGTTAAAACTAAAGAAGCTCTGACACATTCAAGAACAAAGCTCAAGAGCTATACTAAACCCAAAAACTTTTCAACAAGGGTGGTTAACTCTAGAGGCTCTGATAGGTCTTTCAAACAAAGACCACCTGGACCTGTAAAGACTAACACAAAAGGACCCATAAAGATATGGGTACCAAAATCTCAAATAATATTTGCTTCAGGTTTGCACACTAAGAAGGCCAAAGCAGCAATGCTGGTACCTGGACAGTGGCTGCTCACGACATATGACGGGAGAAAGGCATATGTTCCAAACCCTGACTCTGAAAGAGGGAGGTACTGTGGGGTTTGGAGGAAACCAAAAAGGGAAGATCATTGGTACAGGGACAGTTGGTAACTCTTCTCTTTCAATTAAAAATGTTTGGTTAGTTGATGGCCTCAAACATAATCTGCTTAGCATTAGTCAATTTTGCGATAGCGGATTTATTGTTAAATTTGATAAAGAGGCATGTACAGTAATCAATGATTCTGACAAGTCCATATTGTTTAAAGGATTAAGAAGAGGTAATGTTTATAAGGTGAATCTGTCAGAACTCACTGAGCAGAAGATAGTTTGTCTTCTATCTCTGAATGATGAAAAGTGGGTCTGGCACCAACGCTTAGGTCATGCTAACTGGAGATTAATCTCTAAGCTTAGCAAACTAAAGTTGGTTAAAGGCCTGCCAAATCTTAAATATCATTCAGATGCTCTGTGTGGTCCTTGTCAGATTGGCAAAATTTCAAAAACTTCTTTTAAACCTAAAAACATTGTCTCTACCTCAAGACCCTTAGAACTACTTCACATTGGTTTGTTTGGTCCAGTAAGTACTGCCTCAATCAATGGGAAGAAATATGGATTAGTCATTGTTGATGATTACAGTAGATGGACTTGGGTAAAGTTTCTAAGAGTGAAAGATGATGCATATGATGTGTTCAGCATCTTCTGCACTCAAGTGCAAAATGAGAAAGGTCTCAAAATCTTAAAGGTTAGAAGTGATCATGGTGGTGAATTTGAAAACGAACCATTTGCAACTTTTTGTGAAGATCATGGCATTGTCCATGAGTTCTCTGCTCCTAGAACACCACAACAAAATGGGGTTGTAGAGAGAAAGAACAGGTCTTTACAAGAAATGGCAAGAACCATGATGCATGAGACAAAACTTGCTAAGCACTTCTGGGCAGAAGCTGTAAACACAGCTTGTTACATTCAAAATAGGATCTATATAAGACCTCTATTTTATCTAACAACATATGAACTCTTCAAAGGAAGAAAGCCCAACATCTCTTACTTTCATCAGTTTGGATGTACATGTTACATTCTAAACAACAAGGCCTACAAAAGAAAATTTGATGCCAAAGCTTGTAAGGGAATCTTTATAGGTTACTCTGAACGCTCAAAGGCATACAGAGTGTATAATTCTGAAACTAACACAGTGGAAGAATCTATACATGTTAGATTTGATGATAAAGAGCCTGACAGTAAAATGTCAGAGCAAGATAATAGTTATGCAGGTGTTCCATACCAATACATCGATTCAGAACCTGAAAAAGCATCAGAAGCTGTTGAAGCTTCAGAAGCTGTATTGGAAGAAGATGCTGAAGAAGCATCTCAATTAGAAGCATCACAAGAACATGATGACACTTCAGAAGAAGACACTCAACCAAGTGCTGATGTTGATGAAGCTCCAAGAAGGAAGTTCAAATATAGATCATCACATCCAGAAGATTTAATTCTTGGAAACAAAGAAAGTCCAAGAAAGACAAGATCAGACTATCAACAACTTGATTCACTTCTGGGGCTAATCTCAATGATAGAACCAAAGAATGTTGATGAAGCACTTACTGACGATGGATGGATTGTAGCTATGCAAGATGAGCTCAATCAGTTTCAAAGAAATGATGTATGGGACTTAGTGCCAAGACCAGCACATAAGAACATCATTGGAACTAAGTGGGTATTTAGAAACAAGATGAATGAACAAGGTGAAGTGGTAAGAAATAAAGCTAGACTGGTAGCACAAGGCTACAGTCAGCAAGAAGGTATAGACTTCACTGAAACATTTGCTCCAGTAGCAAGACTGGAAGCAATCAGGTTACTTCTTTCATATGCTGTTAACAATGGAATCACATTGTACCAAATGGATGTTAAGAGCGCCTTTCTTAATGGTGTTATTTCTGAAGAAGTATATGTCAAACAACCCCCAGGTTTTGAGGATTTGAAAAATCCTAATTATGTTTATAAACTTAAGAAATCACTCTATGGTCTCAAACAAGCTCCAAGAGCTTGGTATGAAAGACTGAGTAATTTCCTTTTAGAAAATGGTTTTCAAAAAGGTCAAATTGACAATACATTATTCAGAAAGACATCTAAGAAAGATATCTTAATCATTCAAATATATGTTGATGATATTATTTTTGGTTCTACTAATGCTTCCTTGTGCAAGAGTTTTTCAAAGCTGATGCAGGATGAATTCGAGATGAGTATGATGGGTGAATTGAAGTTCTTCCTTGGAATCCAAATTAATCAAGGAAAAGATGGCACTTACATTCATCAAAGCAAGTATACAAAAGAGCTTCTGAAGAAGTTCAACCTTGATGACTGCAAGATAATGTCTACACCCATGCATCCTACCAGCAGCTTAAGCAAAGAAGAGATAGGAAGCAAAGTAGATCAGAAGCTGTATCGAGGTATGATTGGTTCTTTACTCTACCTTACAGCATCTAGACCTGATATTATATATAGTGTATGCTTGTGTGCAAGATTCCAGTCAGATCCTAGAGAACCTCACTTAACTGCTGTTAAGAGGATCTTTAGATATCTGAAAGGAACTACTAATCTAGGACTTCTTTATAAAAAATCCCTAGATAGTAAGCTAGTTGGATTCTGTGATGCTGACTATGCTGGTGATAAGATTGAGAGGAAATCCACTAGTGGAAATTGCCAATTCATTGGTGAAAATCTCATATCTTGGGCCAGCAAGAGACAAACAACTATTGCTTTGTCTACAGCAGAAGCAGAATACATCTCAGCTGCTAAATGCTGCACACAGCTTCTCTGGATGAAATATCAGTTGGAAGATTATAACATAGCTGAAAGCAGTATTCCACTATATTGTGACAATACTGCTGCTATTCATTTGTCTAAGAACCCTATTCTACACTCAAGAGCTAAACATATTGAAATAAAACATCATTTTATAAGGGATCATGTTCAGAAAGGTACAATAAATATTCAATTCATTGATACTGAACATCAATGGGCTGACATATTTACTAAACCTTTAGCTATTGAAAGATTTGATTTTATCAAAAAGAATTTGAACATGCACTATATCTCTGAAGAAAATTAGCTCTGAGAAGTAGAATAGAATTAGCATCTGAAGCTCTATCAGAACCTCTTATAATTTAGAGTATCCCTTGGGAAGCTCTGAATAATTTAGGCTCTGAAGAGTAACAGGTTCTGATGAGGTGTCAGATACAAATGAGTGAGGCTCTGAACCTTTTGGAAATGAAACGTTCAGTACGAGTAAGTGTACAACAGTTGTCTATACACGCGTCAGCTATGATTAAACTTTTTCAACACGTGTCTAGATCCTGATGGGTAGAGAACAGTTAATGATGAAAATGCAGTTATGTAATTTAAAATTAATTTTAAAACTACTCACGCTCCCTCCCAATGTTTGCTTTCTCTGTGTATGTGTGCTAGTTACTATTTATAAGTCACTTCACTCACTTTGCACAACTTTTACACAAAATCACTTCCCACACAAACCTAAAACTCAGAATTTCCCAAATTGCTTTGCGTTGAAATCATGGCTGCTAGATCGTCAAACGAAATCGTTCAACGTCCGTTCAACCCGGTCTTACCACCCGTTATTGATCTCAAGTCTAAAAAAAAACTTGTATTCAAAGATAACGAAACCGTCGCTGGTCCAGAATCCTTTGAGTTTATAACGGAAAAGTTTGTTGATTTTGAGAGTTTGAAGGTGAATGGAATCGACATTCAGAGTTTATTCTACGATCAACAATGGAAGAATTATTTCGAGATGCTGAATGGATTTGTCTATTATGACATTGTGAAATACTTCTGGCAGAAAGCTACCATCTTTGACAAGTTCAATGCTGATGAAGAGGTTAAAAAGATGGTAGAGAAGGATGGTTCTCTTAAAGGTAAATCTAGAACTCAACTTGGCTTAAGACCCTTTAGAGGAAAGGACATAAGATCAAATATCATGGGTATCAATGTTCTTATCACTCAAGAACATATTGCCAAAATTCTGGGTCTGGACAATGAAGGTGAGAATGTGGATGAATATGGTGAGAAGAGCAAACACATTGAATCCATTAAGAAGGATTTATTCCTGCCTGGCTGTGCCAACAATGACTTTGGAAAAGCTAAATTCATGAAGCAAAACTTCAGTTTTGCCTTCAAAGTGTTTCTGGCCTCCATCATCACTAGAGAAGGAGGATATGATACTATTTCTCTACCACATCGTCACTTCATCTGGTTTCTGTACAAGAAGGTGAAGGTGAATTTGGCAAAGCTTCTGTTTGATCACCTATGCTTTACTATATCCAAAAGCAGATCCAAATCACCTTCAATGATTCATCATCCAAGGTTGATTTCTGAAATCTTTCGACAGACGAAGCTTACTCAAATTATCAGTACCAAAGAAAAACTAAGGGTTTTCAACACGGCTAAGTATGATGCAAGTGTTTTGGTAAACATGCATCTGAAGACAAAAGAGGAGCTGAAGTCAGCCAAGAGCCCTCTGGAGCAAGTTTATGAGAAGTACTTCTGGTGTGACGGTTTCCCAACCATATCAGAATTTGATAATGATGAGGTTATCAAGAACTTCTTGGAGTTGGTTAGATTGGACTCTGGTGTAAGTGTGCCCAGGAGTATGGTGGTTGGTGTACCAAACTGGGACATCTTCAAAGGACCCAAGCAAATCACAAGGTCTAAAAGAAAACCTCAACCAATTGAACAAGATATTGTTGAGGAAGAACAATCTGAAGAAAGGGTTGATGGTACTGAAAGGATAACCACTGAAGAAACAGAAGAAGTCAGTAAGGAGCAAGTAGCTAAGATTGCTCAGAGAAAGGCTGCTCAGAAAGAAAGAAGAACAAAGAAAAGGCAGGATAGGCCTGCAGATGCTGAGGAGGAACAACCTGTCAGAGCCACAAAAAGAAAGAAGTCAGTTGTATCCAAACAAAAGGCTGCTGATTCAGGTAAACATTCTATGCCTAATATTGATAGTACTGCTAGTGCTCATCCCTCTACCCAATCACCTCCCATAGACTATACACAGCCTATTCGAATGATCCAACCTTCCCCTAAATCATCATCATCTGAAGAAACTCTTTCTGACTCCAGCATTGACTCTACTGAGTTAATTGCTGCACTTGACAAATTAGAGAAAGAGAAACCTGAACATAAACCTACCAAAAGAATCACAAAAAAACCCATCCTCATCGTTTCTGATGAAGAATCCCCCACTATCATTGATACTTCCATCCTTGACCAACCTACCAACACAACAACAATAAAATCACCAACCATTCTTGATCATCTGTCCACTCACCTATCTGGTGATGCCTTCACTCACTCCAACACAGCATCACCTGACCATTTTCACTTTGTAAATACTACTTCTAATTTACCTAGTGATTCACCTCTTCCAGAACCACAAATTCAATCTCCACCCTCCTCTCTTGCTGACATAGAACAAGAAGATCCACCCACATTCACACCAGCCCAGGATGAAGTCATAACTCATTCTGATCATATTACTAAACCACCCACACCACAACCTGAACTTTCCACTCCTGAACCAACACCAGAACCACAAACAACTTCATCAGAACCCATCTATGACCCAGTTTACAAACCCTTAACCATAGAAGAACTCTGTCTACCCATTGACTTTGCCCTACCAATTCTGGAGGATCTGCTAAAAGCAGAAATTAATGTTGATGATGATATCATAACCATTGATCCCCTTGACAAAATCAAAAGAATCAAAATAATTCCCCTCAAAAGAAAAAGGCCTGAACCCACCATTCCTTTCAATAGAAACCAACCCTTCTTCAACTACAACTCTGAACCAAACCTTGAGCTTCTAGAAAGTGCTATTAATATTAGTCTAAGGAATTTTAAAAGCATGGAAGAAGAAGTACTGATATTTCCCTCAGATATTGATGCTAAGATCAGGGAATTAGAAGAGAAGTTCAGTCAGTCTCTGAGGTTGTTGGGAGGCTATGTAAAAAGAAGGATTGAGGGAAGAGGAATGGAAGCTCTGTCTCAGATTATGAATGCTGCTGAACGCTCTCATGCTCTGAGACTTACTTTTTTCAACCATGAAGAAGAATGTCAGAGGTTAGCATTTTTAGCTGCTGTAAATGAAAGTATGAAAAGATCTCTGGATGAAGAGCAGGCTAAGATAGCTGCTGAAATGGAACGTCAGAGGCTTGCTGAACAAGAAGCCTTCAAGTTATTGGTTGATAGAGCTGTTCACATTGCTGTCATTGAGACTAATAAGATTATTGAGAATCAAGGAGCTGCAGAAGATTTGGTTATGAATGATCAGAATCTTAGTGAACCAGATTCTGATAAAGGTAAAGCTCCCATTGTTGCTTCATCTCCTCCTAGATCTCCACCAGTACTTGTCCAAGGCTCTTCTTCATCTGCTATACCTTCTGTTATGCAAGAAGCTCTGGATGTAATCAAGCATGACTTAAGAGAGGAACTAAGAAATGAAATGGATGAGTTCAGGGCCGATATAAGAGAAGACATGAACAGATCAGGTGAAGCTACTAACAAGAAGATAGATGCAATGATGGAACTTCTTCTAAAGCTTACTCAACAGCAACCCAAACCTTAACCCTTATGTCTGAGCACTTATTTGTTATTAGTTCTTGTGTAATTTTTGGATAATTTTTTTTTAATTCATATCTATATTATCCATATTTGTGTGTTTGTTATTTGCTTATATGTTTGTTTTATATTTGTTTTTCAAAATTTAACTTTTCTATATACCATGATATTGTCTGGTACTCTTGAGAATTCTGACTCTAGTGAAAGATGCTGGAGAGCATCTTTGTTTTTAAACTAATAAGCCTAGGATTTTCAAAACCTAAGAGTCCCTCTCATCAGTACTCCTGTTTACTCATGAAATAGCTTCTTAGTATTAAAGCCTGTTTAACAACGGGGCACCAATATCGAATGAGGCGTGTCTGGTAACTGGTTTTCTGACAATAGGAATGAGGTATATATATATAAGAAACTTGCTCAAAACAAAGGGAATTAATAGCATAAACTCCTTTATTAATATTATTGAAGAATTTCTATTACATAGACTGATAAGACTCTACTTAGAGCTAGGCTTAACTTCAGAAGACTCTGCATCTAGCTTCTTATGTTTCTCCTTAATGTAAGCAAGCAAGTTGGCAGTGGCTTTTTGCACTAGTTCTTCAGTGTTCTTCTGAACAGCAGCTTCGTACTCTTCGTATGGAGTATCATCATTGTATGTCCATAAAAATTCTTCCAGATCAGAGCCCATTTCCTCCTCCTCTGACTCTGTCAAAATCAGTTCTTGCTTGTTCTCTTCTTGCTCTCTCCTTTTGAGCCTGAAGCATCCTTGGTAACCTGCCTTTCCATTGTTTGTTTTTCTTTTGATGTTACTTGATTACTCTGGATGAGTAAAATGAGAGGAATCATCCCTTTTTATAGTGTCATCAAGCTCTCCTGTCAGGTCGTTATTCAACACAATTCATTAAATGAATTAGTTGTAACCACCTTTTTGACTTGACTGCCTTGTTATGACGAGTTTGACTGCTTGGTTTTCTGTGTCTTTTTGACTGATGCCAAAAGGGGGAGTAAGAGTAGCGTTAAAATTAATGTTGATTCATTCATATACTGCTCAATCTGAAACTGTAATGTTAAAAGCATTATGAATCAATATTTATCTCTTATGATTCTTTCTCATTCTGAACGATTATTGAAAGGGGAGAAAATTTAAGAACCTAAAATAAAATTCATAGACAATGTCAGAAGAGCTTGCAAACCGCTTCTGAGCATTATCAAACTCTAAGAAGCAAAGCTTGCAAAACTATGCTTCTGAGAGTTAAATATGAAAATTTATTTTAAGTTAATAAATCGACTCTTAAACTGTTTTAATTAATTATGGATAAAACTTAGGGGGAGCTTACAAACCTACCCTTATGGATTATCAGACTCAGGGGGAGATTGCAAACCTTTGAAACCTGAAGTCATCATAATTAAATTAAATCAACAACAATTGAATTTTAATGCTTTGGTTTGTCATCATCAAAAAGGGGGAGATTGTTGGAACAAAGTGGGTCTGACATGAACCTCTAATGTTTTAAGTGGTTTTGATTATAACAATGTATTAAAATTACAATTGGTATTACTAATGATTATTCTAGTGTGCAGAATTACAAGTTAAAATTCATTCAGAAGCACTATGAATAGTAGCAGAGAAGCCAGTCAAAACAAGCTCTGAAAGAGTATCGCTGTTCATCAGAAGCTTAATTTTTGCGTGCTGAAGATAGCACTTCTGAAGACCAAAAGCTAGGCTCTGATGAAGTTCAGAAGCTGAAGATCTTAAGAAGCTATGACAAGAACATCAGAAGCAAATGGAATTTACGTCACTCAAGAGCTGACCTATACAGAACCAATGATTGAAGAACAATCCACTTCAAGGCTCTGTCACATCCACAGGAAGGAATATTCGTTGGTACAACGTTAACCTTATCCATAAGTGGAGCGCATTTGAGGATTGTACTATCGTACTATTATTACTCAAAATGGATGAGTGATAAATTGAATAGCTAGGTAGTGGAATTGGAATTCCTTACCAAAGAAGGCAATATACAGCTATCAATTGTACGAGTAAATTCCAGCTGGCACCTCTCTCTCTGCAACGGTCATCATCTTCCTCCAAGTATAAATAGAAGACTCAAATGGAAGAAATGACTACTGTTACTACTACTGTTCTAACGACTGTTCTATTACTACGTTCAAAGACTAAGAAGCATTCTGACATCATAATTTAAATCTGTCATTCTAAGTCTTAGAACAATTTGAGTTGTATTTTGTAAACACCTCTGATAGTATATCAAGTGTTCCTTAACATTCATTCTTATTCTTAAGTTTGTTTGAGAAGTCTCTTGTTAAGTTTAACTTGAGCATTTGAGAAGTCTCTTGTTTAGTGAAACTTGAGCACCTGAGAAGTCTCTTGCAAGTGTGCTTGAGCAATTTGTAATCTTTAGTAGATTATAGTGAAAATCTCTTGTTAGTAACAAGGGGACTGGAGTACTCTCGATTTGTGAGGGGAACCAGGATAAATTCTGTGTCCTTCTTTCTCTCTTTCTCTCAGCATCTCTTTTATTTTGTGTTTTATCCGCTGCAAACTTGGTTTTATTTCGAAAAAGTTTTAATTCTAAAAACACAATTCAACCCCCCCTTCTTGTGTTTTTCCACCTTCAGTCTCTTGTTTGTATACTTGAGCATTGGAAGTCTCTTGCAAGTGTGCTTGAGCATTTGTAATCTTTTGTGATTATAGTGAACTCTCTTGGTAGTACAAGAGGACTGGACGTACTCTCGGTTTGTGAGGGGAACCAGTATAAAAATCTCTGTCTCTATCTTTCTCTCTTTCTCTCTACCTTCAAAGTTCTGTTTGATTGTGTTTTGTCTTTTAAACCGCTGCAAACTCTGATAAGTTTCCATAACTTAGAAGAAATTTTCAAACTACCCAAAACACAATTCAACCCCCCCTTCTTGTGTTTTTCACACCTTCAAAAGTTATACCAGATTCTGAAAAAATTATTGAGTCAGAGGTTAAGAAGTCTCAGACTCTGAATCCTTCAGAGCCTAAGGCCTCCAAACCTCAGAACAATGTTAAAACAAATAAAACTCTGGTATACTCTAGAGCTAAGTCTAAGAGTTATACAAAGCCTAAAAGTTTTTCAAATGGCTTTAATGACTCTAGAGCTTCTGATAAGCCTTATAAACAAAAACAATATAAGGTATTAAGGACTAACTCAAAAGGACCCATAAAGATATGGGTACCAAAGTCTGAGATTGTCTTTGCATCAGATCTACAGTCAAGGAAGGCCAGAGCAGCATTCTTTGTACTTGGACAGTGGCTGCTCACGACATATGACAGGAGAAAAGCATATGTTCCAAACCCTGACTCTGAAAGAGGGAGGTACTGTGGGGTTTGGAGGAAAGCAAAAAGGGAAGATCATTGGGACAGGTACAGTTGGTAACTCTTCTTTATCTATTAATAATGTATGGCTTGTAGAAGGCCTTTAACACAATCTTCTTAGCATTAGTCAATTTTGTGACAGTGGACTTGTGGTAGTATTTGATAAGGATGCATGTACTGTAACTAGAGAGTCTGATAAGTCTGTAGTATTCAGAGGCCTAAGGAAAAACAATGTTTATAAGGTCAATCTTTCATAACTCACAGAGCAAAAGATAGTATGTATACTGTCTCTGAGTGATGAGAAGTGGGTTTGGCACCAACGCTTAGGACATGCTAATTGGAGATTAATCTCCAAGCTCAGCAAACTAAACTTGGTTAAAGGCCTACCCAATCTCAACTATCACTCAGATGCTCTGTGTGGTCCCTGACAGATTTGGAAAATTTCTAAAACTTCCTTTAAACCTAATAACATTGTCTCTACCTCAAGCCCTCTTGAATTGCTTCACATTGATTTATTTGGTCCATTTAGTACAACCTCAATCAATGGGAAGAAATATGGACTTGTCATAGTTGATGATTACAGTAGATGGACATGGGTTAAATTTCTTAGAGTGAAAGATGATGCATATGATGTGTTTACCATCTTTTGCACACAAGTGCAAAGTGAGAAGAGTCTCAAGATCTTAAAGATCAGAAGTGATCATGGGGGTGAGTTTGAAAACGAACCCTTTGCAACCTATTGTGAAGACCATGGAATTGTCTATGAGTTCTCAGCTCCTAGAACACCACAGCAAAATGGTGTTGTAGAGAGAAAGAACAGGTCTTTACAAGAGATGGCAAGAACCATGATGCATGAGTCAAAACTTGCTAAGCACTTCTGGGCAGAAGCTGTGAATACAGCTTGATATATTCAAAATAGGATCTATATCAGACCTATATTAAATAAGACAACATATGAACTCTTTAAAGAAAGAAAACCTAACATCTCTTATTTCCATCAATTTGGATGTACTTGCTACATCTTAAACAATAAGGTCTACAAAAAGAAATTTGATGCCAAAGCTTGTAAGGGAATCTTTATAGGTTACTTTGAATGCTCAAAGGCATACAGAGTGTATAATTCTGAAACTAACACAGTGGAAGAATCTATACATGTAAGATTTGATGATAAAAAGCCTGACAGTAAAATGTCAGAGCAAGATGATAGCTATGCAGGTGTGCCATATCAATACAACCTACCAGAACCTGAGAAAACATCAGAAGCTGAATTGGACGAAATTTCTGAAGAAGCATCTCCAATAGAAGCATCTGAAGAACATGATGATATCTCAGTAGATGAAATGCAAGATAATGTTGAAGCCCCAAAAAGGAAATTCAAGTACAAGTCATCACATCCAGAAGATCTTATTCTTGGAAACAAAGAGAGTCCAAGAAAGACAAGATCGGCTTATCAACAAAGTGATTCTTTATTGGGACTTATATTTATGATTGAACCTAAGAATGTTGATGAAGCTCTAACTGATGATGGATGGATAGTGGCAATGCAAGATGAACTTAATCAATTTCAAAGAAATGATGTATGGGACTTAATGCCAAGGCCAGCACATAAGAACATCATTGGAACCAAGTGGGTATTCAGAAATAAATTGAATGAGCAAGGTGAGGTTGTAAGAAACAAAGCTAGACTTGTAGCACAAGGCTACAGTCCGAAAAAAGGTATTGATTTCATAGAAACATTTGCTCCAGTAGCTAGACTGGAAGCAATCAGGTTGTTACTATCTTATGCTGTTAATAATGGAATTACATTATACCAAATGGATGTTAAGTGTGCATTTCTGAATGGTGTCATTTCTGAAGAAGTATATGTCAAACAACCTCCAGGTTTTGAGGATTTGAAAAACCCTGACTATGTTTATAAATTAAAGAAATCGCTCTATGGTCTCAAACAAGCTCCAAGAGCTTGGTATGATAGACTGAGTAATTTTCTTTTAGAAAATGGTTTTCAAAAAGGTCAGATTGATAATACACTCTTCAGAAAGACAACTAAGAAGGATATCTTAATTATTCAAATCTATGTTGATAATATAATTTTTGGTTCTATTAATGCTTCTTTGTGCAAGAATTTTTCCAAGCTGATGCAGGATGAATTTGAGATGAGCATGATGGGTAAACTGAAGTTTTTCCTTGGGATTCAAATCAATCAAGGAAAAGATGGCACTTACATTCATCAAAGCAAATATACAAAAGAGCTTCTGAAGAAGTTCAACCTTGAACACTATAAGACAATAGCCACACCCATGCATCCTACTAGCAGCTTGAGCAAGGAAGAGATTGGAAGCAAAGTAGATCAAAAGTTGTACAGAGGTATGATTCATTCTCTGCTCTATCTAACAGCATCTAGGCCAGATATTTTGTACAGTGTGTGTTTGCGTGCAAGATTTCAATCAGACCCTAAAGAATCTCATTTAACAGCAGTTAAGAGAATCTTTAGGTATTTGAAAGGAACAACTAATCTAGGACTTCTTTATAAAAAAATCCCTAGATAGTAAGCTAGTTGGATTCTATGATGCTGACTATGCTGGAGACAAGATTGAGAGAAAATCCACTAGTGGAAATTGCCAATTTATTGGTGAGAATCTCATATCTTGGGCAAGAGACAAGTAACTATTGCTTTGTCTACAGCAGAAGCAGAATACATCTCAGCTGCAAAAATGTTGCACCCAACTCCTCTGGATGAAATATCAGTTAGAGGACTATAACATAGCTGAAAGCAGTATTCCACTTTATTGTGATAATACTGCTGCTATTCATTTATCTAAGAATCCAATTTTGCATTCCAGAGCTAAGCATATTGAAATAAAACACCATTTTATAAGAGATCATGTTCAAAAAGGCACCATAGATATTCAATTCATTGATACTGAACATCAATGGGCTGGTATATTTACTAAGCCTTTAGCTATTGAAAGATTTGACTTTATTAAAAAGAATTTGAACATGCACTTTATCTCTGAAGAAAACTAGCTCTGAGATGTAGAATAGAATTAGGATCTGAAGCTCTTTCAGAGCCTCTAATATTCAGAGTCTCTTTTGGGAAGCTCTGAATAAGGTGGGCTCTGAAAAGTAACAGGTTCTGATGAGGTGTCAGATATAAATGAGTTTGGCTCTGAACTAAACAGAAATGAAACATTTAGAACTAGTAAGTGTACTACAGTTGTCTGTACGCGTGTCATCTATGATAAAGTCTCTCTTACACGTGTCTAGATCCTGATGGCTAGGGAACAGTTAATGATGAAATTGCAGTTAATACAATTTAAAATTAATTTTAAACTGTTCGTGCTCCCTCCTTTGTGCTTATTTTCTGTGTGTGTATATTGCTTGATATAAATAGTCACTTCACTCACACAAGCACATTTTTTACACAATCACTACCAACACAACCCTAAAACTCAGAACCTCTAACGCTCTCATCTTCTCAAAATTTCTGCAATCATGACTGCTCAACCTTCTCGTGTCATCGTTCAAGACCCCTTCAACCCAGAATTACCATCTGTAATTGATTTAAACTCTCAAGCATCGCTCGAAAATCCCCCAAATTTAAACGACTGTGGTAGAGAAGCTATGGAATTTCTCACAGAAAAGTTTGTAGATTTTGAAAGCTTGAGATTGAATGATATTGATATTCAGAGTTTGTTCAATGATCAGCAATGGAAGAACTACTTTGAAATGCTTAATGGATTTGTATATTACGACTTCGTCAAGAATTTCTGGAATAAAGCAGCCGTCTTTGATGAGTTTTGTGCTGAAGAAGAAGTAAGAAAGATGGTAGCAAAGGATGAGTCTCTGAAGGGAAAGTCAAGAGTTCAACTAGGATTAAGACCCTACAAAGGTAAAGAGATTAGGTCTAATCTTTTGGGATTAAATGTGTTGATTACTCAAGAGCATGTGGCCAAGGTTCTGGGGTTAGATAATAAGGGTGAAGATGTTAATCTGTACAAGACTAAGAGCAAGTATACTGAATGCATTAAAAAGGATCTTTTCCCTTTCGGTACACAAGAGCGCGATTTTGGCAAAGCTAAGTGTATGAAAAAGGAATTTCACTTTGCTTTCAAGGTGTTTCTTGCCTCTATCATCACAAGAGAAGGAGGAAAGGATACAATCTCTCTGCCTCACAGGCACTTTATTTGGTTCATGCAAAAGAGGGTGAATATTAACTTGCCTGGTTTGATATTTGATCATCTCTGCTCATGCATAAGTGAGAGCCACACAAAACCAAAGGTTACTCTTCATCACACAAGATTGATCTCTAAGATTATACGTCAGACACAGCTTGTAGAGATTATAAGAACCAAGGAAAGACTGAGAGTATTTAACACTGCAAAGTTTGATGCAACAATCTTGGTGAATATGATGCTGGTCAAGAAAGAGGATATAAAGAAGGCAGAGCATCCTCTTAAGAAGATCTATGAAGAATATATCTGGTGTGATGGTTTCCCAACCATCTCAGAACATGATAATGAGGAGGTGATTAAGAACTTCTTGGAAATGGTAAGAAGAGAAACTGGTGCAAATGTTGACAGAAGTATGGTGGTGGATGTACCAGATTGGGATATCTTCAATGGTCCCAAGGAAATTACAAGGTCAAGGAAAAAGCCTGTTGTCTTTGAACAAGCAATGATTGAGGAAGGATCAGAAGGAAAGAATGAAGATTCTGGGCATGACAGTCTGGATGAGATGATTGATACTGCTGCTGAAGAAGTCTCTAAGGCCCAAGAAGATAGAGTTGTTGAGGTTGTTCCAGAGGCAGATGTTGAGAAGGAGAGGAGAAGCAAGAAAAGGAATGAGAGGCCTCCAGCTACTGAGGATGATCAAGCTGTCAGAGCCCCCAAAAGAACCAAGATCAAAGCTAAGAGGATTCCTAACAAAGCTGCTCCTAAAGGTAATGACTCTGAGACTAATCTTAATAGCAAGTCTGTAGCTCAAAATCTACCCACTCCTAGCCCAACCAAAGATTTATCAAAACCTATATCTATGATCCTGCCCAACCAGAAACACCCAACAGTTCTTGTTTCAACATCATCATCATCATCATCGTCATCTGAAAGTACACTTTCTGACTACAGTAGTGATAATGTAGCAGAAATCCTTAGAAAATCTACAAGAAAACTCAAATCTGTCAAATAAAAGACCCCTCAGAAAACCACAAATAATCCACCCAAGGAAGTTGTTGCTGAAGACACTTCCATTTTAGACCATCTTACACCACACCTCTCTGGTGATGCATTCACCCACTCCAATCTGAATTCACCAAGTCACCCCATTAATAAATTCTCGAATGTAACTGCTGAGCCCCCACAAGGACCATTAATTTAAGAACCACCCACAACCATTGTTCAAACACCACCCTCACAAATTAATGCTCCTGAACAGGAAAATCCAAACATAGTCATCAATTCTGAACCTGAGATACAACAACCTCATAATGATGACATACCACTATCCAAACCTCCCACTCCTCAACCTGAACAAAACAATTCTGAACCACAAATAGCTCACTCTGAACAAATTCAACACCCACCTTCTGACCAATGTGATGACATTCCCTCTGATAATCAAGAGCATCACATCTCAAATGAACCCATACCTGCTGAACCAATTACCAATAACACTTTTTCATCTTCTTCTCCCATCTTTGGTCATGTTTACAAACCTTTGACCCAAGATGAATTAATCTTACCTGTTGATTTTGCTCTACCAATTCTTGAGGGTATTTTAAAAGAAGCCATAAACATTGATGATGATACTATCACACCCTCACAGAACCAAACCATTGACCTAAGCAAAATCAAGGTAATCCCTCTCAAAAGAAAAAGACCTGAACCCACCATTCCCTTTGACAAAAATCAACCCTTCTTCAATTCCAATTATGAACCCAATCTTGAGCTATTAGACAGTGCCATTAGTATTAGTCTTAAGAAGTTCAAAAGCATGGAGGAAGAGGTACTGATTTTTCCCTCAGATATTGATGGTAAGATCGGGGAGTTGGAGGATATGTTCAGTCAATCTCTGAAGCTTCTGCGAGATCATATGAAGGGTAAGATTCAAGGAAGAGGAATGGATGCCTTGAATCAGATAATCCATGCTGAAGAGGTCTTTCATGCTCTCAAGATCACCAACTATAATCATGAGGAAGAGTGTCAACGTTTAGAACTTTTGGCTGCTGTGAATGAAAGTATTAGAATATCACTTCAAGCAGCTGAGAAGTTAGCTGAAGAGGAAGCAAGGTATGCTAGATTGGTAATTGATGCTGAGCAGGCTAGGATAGCTGCTGAAGTAGAGCTCAAGAGGCTGGCTGATCAAGAAGCTCTCAAGCTGTTAGTAGATAGAGCCTTGCATATTGCTGAGATTGAGACTCACAAGATAACTGAGACTCAAGCAATGGGTGAGGATCATATTATGCTTGATCAGGATCTTGGTGAGCCAGATTCTGACAAAGGTAAAGCTGAAATAGTTGACACCACTCCTCCAAGATCTCCACCAAGGCTTGTACAAGGTTCTCCATCATCTACCATACCACCTGCTGTACAATTGGCTCTGGATGAAATGCAGAATGATTTAAAAGAAGAGCTGAGGAATGAGGTGGATGAATTAAGGGATGATATGAGAGCAAATATGAACAGATCTGGAAAAGCCACTCATAAGAAGATATATGCTATGATGGAGCTTCTGCTAAGTTTGCTGGTCAACTACCTAAGCCTTAACCATTTTGTTTGAGCACATTAATATGTTTTGTTTTGTAATCTTGGATAATTAACTCTATCTTTTGTTTAATGAATTAATTGATTATCCATGCTTGATTGTCTGTGTATTTGATTGTGTGTTAATTTTTATTTTTGTTTTTCAAAATTAAAATCTATATTCACTAATTATGTCTGGCACTTTTGTGTTTACGGGACCTAGTGTAAGGTGTTGCAGAGCATCTTAGTTTTTAAACTTATATATTAGGATTTTGAAAACCTAAGGTTCCCCCACATCGGTACTCCTGCTTACTCATGAAATAGCTTCTTAGTATTATCGCATGTTTAACAGCGGGGCACCAATACCGAATAAGGCGTGTTTGGTAACTGGTTTTCTGACATTTGTAAGTGAATATAAGAAACATGCAAAGAAAATAAACAATTTAACAGCAAGAAAGTTTTGTTATTCTTATTGATGCAAAGTTTTATTACATTGATAGTGAGAACACTACTTAGACTCTACATCTGACTTAGCCTCAGGCTCATCTTTCTAGGGCCCTTCTGGTTTTGAATCCCCAGCAGTGTTTGCATCAGAAAGATAGTCAAGCATGGCTTGGTGTGAAGTAACAATATTTGTCACAAGAAAGGGGGGTTTGAATTGTGACCTTTTAAAATTTTTGCTGCAATACTTAAATCAAAGGTAAGTAACAAAATGAAATCACACAATTTGTTGGAGATCAATCTCCTAAGATGTATAAGCAGAAATAAAAGTGATATGTGTGATTAGTGTTTGCTTAAAGTATAGAGTAGGGAAAGAAGAAAACAAACACAAGGAATTTATCCTGGTTCACCCCTTAATGATATGGGCTACTTCCAGTCCCCACTTGAGTGAGATTATCCACTATAATCTAGACTAAGATTACAACAATTTCTTCCCTTAACCTTAACCCAGGCCAAGTAACAAAATCAGTTATCACCAACTGATTTTCCACTCAATCAATTCTTCACTAATTGACTTGAGTTAGATCTCTAAAAGATATGAAATGATTTTAGATCTTACAAGCTTATACCAATCTAAACTAGTTGTATATGCTCAAAATAAATTACACTCAAGATACTCAATGAATTCAGATACTAGATACTAGAAAGCTTTGGAGTATGAGTGAAAAAAGAGAGCTTTAAGATTGCTTAGTGAAATGTGAATCAATGCTTTAGATTGCTTGAAAACTCTTGCTCTTCCTTGTAGCCAACCTTGCTATTTATAGATGAAGAAGTTCCTTGATCAGTGCATTTTGATGCACATTCTTCTACTATTGTACTTAGGCATTTCTCTAGTTTGTTTTATTATTTTTACTATTTTATGGTGTTTTTAGATTTAAGTTTATTTTTGTTTGGCTAAACTACATATTTGGTCCCTTACGTTTATTTTAGGTTTCAATTTGGTCCCTTACGTTTAAAAAGTTTCAATTTGGTCCCTTACGTTATCAACGTTTGCATTAGTTGGTCCCTTCCGTCAGATTCCACTGTTCTACTGTTTCAATTGGACACGTGTCAACGTGTCCAAGTGTCCACGTGTCAATCCACATGTGCAAACCGTCTGCCACGTAAGCAAACTGTCTGCCACATGTGCAAAAACTGACGGAAGGGACCAAACTGAAACCTAAAATAAACGTAAGGGACCAAATTGAAACTTTTTAAACGTAAGGGACTAAATTAAAACCTAAAATAAACGTAAGGGACCAAATGTGTAGTTTAGCCTTTTTGTTTTTATTTTATTTTCGTATTTATTTTCAGCACTAGTAGCTATTTAATACATGTTCGCTGTGCAGATCATAACTTGAGCTCCGGGTATCGGATTGAGGCGCGGGAATATGCGTTGGAAAGATAAGAGACAGATCTACAAGTTTAAGACTTCAACAGTCCTTAATAATTCTTGGAAAGTGGCAGACTTAATGGCCTAAGTGGAACTTTAATTTTGGCCTTTTATAATTCTTCCATAACTTTTGGAGTTCAATTTTCCTCCTATAAATTAAACATAAATCAGAAATGTAATCTCATCCTCTGCAATCTACCATTCACATAATAAGATATTTTTGCTTCTTTGTTAATGAGGAACTAACTTTCTATCGATCCATTGGTGTAAGCAACTTTGTTCTTGATTCTTGAGGTTCGGTTTAATAGCAATTCAGCTGTTATATGCTTTTTCGCTTGCGAAAAGGGCTGAGAATTATTGTCATGATGTTAACTTTGTTTTCGCTTGTAAAACTGTTAATTGAACACGTTGGTGCTTAATCAACGAATTCTTTATAAAACTGATTTTCGCTTGTTAAATTAGTTCTATAATTAGCCAAAGCATAAACTGAACGAACATGCTTTTGCGAACCTGTGATAGATGATAATCAAAGTTGCATGAAACCAATGGATTGATTGCTTTTATTTTAACTACTTGTTTTTCTTAATCTCTGTTTTGCTTTGACAAATCAAACCCCCCCATTTAAAGTTTTCATGTTGATTCTAATATTGCTAATTCATCGTGAGTCCTTGTGAGATGATACTCGAGTGTCGCTTTCCTAGACTACATTTTTAAACTCGTTTTTTTGACCCGTGTGCGACAGCGGATCAAAATTTTCTATCACCCCCACACTTATGGCAAACTTGCATTTAGAATTTCAACACAAAGCTCCTTCATCCCCTAAGATTGGGACATACAAAGAATGGATAAAACAAAGGCTTATTCGGCTTGTAATGAGCTATAAAACCAAGAATGGGAATAAAAGGCTCAAAGGGCTAAACAAAGGGATAATTATCAGGGTAGGCTTATTTGGCTAAAAGTAGTTTATAAAAGAAACAAATGCCTAGATAATTTCATATACATGCATGTGAACAAGTGCTTCAAGAGTCATGTCAAGTTCTAGAAGTAACTAACAATATGTGTGAAATCACACAAGAAACAACGAACTGCTTGAGGCTCAAAATCTCACAAGGTTTCAGGTTCTATCACAAGTGATGCACAATCTAGTATCAAGTCACCTTATCACACCACAAAAGCAAAAATGTTATCCATATCATGACATACAACTCTAGGCCTAGAACAATTAAACTACTCATAACAGTTGCATGCATGCTAAAAACTATATTTTTTATTTATATTTTTTTATTTATTTTTTATTTTGAAAGCAAAACTAAATTAAAAACAACTAAATGTAAAATGTTCAACAGTTGGAGGTGTGAAATAGCCATTGTCAAATGGGCAAAACAGTCCATTCAAATCTCTCCTTTTTAAGTAAGCCTGAAGACTATTCTTTCTATGGTCTCTGCTAAATGGATTTGAAGGTATATCAAGCATATTCTTTTTGCCAACTGTAATGAGTTGTTTCTGATGTTATAACCGTTGTAGAATAATAGCCCATGTGTGGAAATAGCTTGTGGATAAGAATGTAGCTAGTAGCCAAAATCTGGGAGACCATTCTGCTATCTGCTGGAGACCATTCTCTTGTCTGTTGGAGACCAAGGCTTCTTGTATGAGAAAAGAAGCAAACGGTTTTGCTGAGTTGTTGCAAGCTATTTGACAGCTGTAGAAGACTTCAACAAGGCCTAGCATAGCCATTATTCATGAGTCCTTGCAAGGACAAGTGAATAGTAAAGTTTGAACTCTTGTTATGACAAAGTGAAGCTTCTCTTTCATAGGCTTGTACTTGCAAATAGTATTTCATTCCTTTGCAGCATGATTTGTCTAATTCTCATTGGTCTAGATTTTTCTTTAATGATGATATTGGAGAACATAAGACCTTGTCAATAATTTGTGAGCTTTTACTTCCTTAAAAGCACTTAAATGAGTAAGCTCAAGGATCAAAATTATTCCTTGCCTTAAAAGACTTATTCCAAACTGTTGTGATACTATATTTAAGTCTTGTATAAAGTTCATCCTTGTCCCATATGAAGTTGGCTTAAATAAGTGTTTATCCAATGAATACGTGAGTCTGGGAGACCATTCAGAGACCGTTCTCCAAACAAAAACTTGCTTATTTGTTTCTTGTGATTAAAACATAATGATATTAACTCTTTGCATCTGTCTTATATTAAATCACTCAAAAGCACTTGTTAGATCACAAAATAATCAGAATATAATTAAAACTTAATTAAGGATGTTTTGTTATCTTTAAAACATAAAAATAGGATTTTGTCTCAACATGGTGAACATCAGCCGGATACTCTGAGTAGTGCAACAAAACAAGTTAGAATCCTATGCCTAACCAAAAAGCACGATGTACAACCACATCGGCGCAGAGTCTAATTCTAAACTATAGCTCCAACACGAGTTCACTGGGGCCCTGAGCAGCCACCGTCGTCACCACGACCTAGCCCAACATCTGGGTGGGATGAGCCCGCAAATGAAAAGTTGCAAGGGTCACCACACATAACACAACAGCAAATAGCATGTATATATAAAAGCGAATAAACACTTAGCAGTTCATGTACTTGCACACAGTATAGAAATGCACACCAGCCTATCAATGCAGATTGTGATCACCCTACCCGGGTCTTTTTCACATGCATGAATTATTCCGGAATAAACCTCTGCAGAAGGTCGTAGGCTCAGGTGGGATAACACCTCCTACTAGTGGTGGGATAACACCAGGTAGAGTCTCTCCGACAATACCAAAACAATCACGGTGGGATAACACCGGGTGAGTCACACGGACAACACCAACTCAAAAAGGAGGACACCAATCACTGGTCGTCGCACCCCGTGGTCCATTCCCGTTAACCACTTACTATGAATGCATGAGCATACGATTCCCCTTATATGCTAATGCAACAAATACATACCTCTCAAGTGTATGTAACCCAATCAAAGCTCCAGAGGGGTCTAAGGTACTTTCTAAAGCTATCCCTCAATGATTTCAGGTTATTCTCATAGTGTTTAAAAATTCACGAAGTTAATTGTACTATTTTTATAACACGAAAATCATTTTGTTTTCAAATCATAAACTAAAACCATTTTGGATTTTCCACTTCAAGGACTTGTTTCACACACAACAAGACCATTTGAAACACAACTAAAACTTTTCAAAAATATTTTTATGAAAAATCGAAGTTTTCTTGCGTTACAAGTTACACATTTTTTTCTTCCTAACAACCTTTCCTATACTCATTTTTCTTCAAAACTAAGATTATCCAACACACACAAAATTTTCACACAATTGTGGACTTAGAAAAATTTTGGAATTTCTTCCCCCACACAAAGAAAGGCCACGGCCAAAATTCTTAAAAACACCCTTCTACTCAAAAATTTTCACTTCTAAATGCATGGTAATATCCCATAATACCTAACTAGCACTTATTAAAACGATTTAGAAATTATAGAGTCGAATCGCAAATTTCGAAAAATCTCAAATAAGGTTTTTCTTAAGGCAAGTGATCATTTTCTTTTCAAAACATCCCATAACCAATCAAACAATTAAACAATGATCATGGGAAGCTATTTGCCTCTAAACAATTTTCGAAATTCGATTCCTCGAACCCTATATGGGTGCCACGGCCAAATGAGGCAAAAAGGCAACCCTACACATTTTTTTCATTTGAAACCCTAGCCCACATTCATTAGTTCGTAACGATATTCGATCGTGTACCCGACTCCTTTTGAAACTCGAAATAAATTTTTTCTAAATTAGGTTCTTCGAGTCGCTCAAGAACACGAGAATAATTTTTTTCTTATTTTTCGAAACAAATTTCATATTCACCAATCCATTTTGTCAAAAAGCTCAAAACTAACTTCAAAACCAAAATCATACAACACAATCCAAGTTTATGATCTTTTCAAAAAATTTCTTCAAAACCCTTAACCAAAAATTTGTGAAAACAAGATTTAACCATGGAAATCAACTCATGTTTCACTCATGTGTACTAATGATTCTTATGAACACATCTATGGAACCAAAACTAATTAAAACTAAATTCTAAAATTTTTCTTCTCAAGAACACAAGAAAAATTGTCTTAGAATTTATGAATTTTCATAAGAAATGATGAAAGGAGGAGGTCTAGTTACCTCAAGATGATGAAGATGGTCCAAGAGCTTGATGACCCTAGCACAATCCAAGCAAGTTCTTGAGAGTAAGAGAAAATTTTAGAAGTGGATGAGTGTGGGGTGGTAAGGTCGGCCGAGAGAAATGAGAGGGGAGGGAGTAGTTTTTGTGTGATTTGCTTCTAAGACAAAAAAGCTAAACCTCCTTACTATTTATCAATCTCTTGATCAATCTAGGCCCTTATATTAAAACAAAGTTGCAAGACAATTCCCTAGCCAATGGATCAAAATAACTCATGATTGCTTTTTGAACAAATATCCACTTTACACTACTCAGCTCATCGCGTTTGCTCTCGGCGAGTCGCACCTCGTTAACGGACGGAAATCTCAAAAATACAAAATCTAACCAATAAACGTCCGTCGTAAACCGTTTCCAAATATTATCGCTAAACTTTATTCTCCGACTGAAATTTATTTCCTTAGCTCCCAAAAATATTCTGAAACTAGATTCCAACTCGCGCCGATATATAAAGTCTCCAATTAAAATTCGACGGAAAATAGAAACCGTAAAAGTTTAGGAAGCGGGTACAGTTTTCTACTCGTTTTTCCAATAAACGGAGAAAGTCGAAACTCAAAATTCTGAAATCACAGGAACGTTCTCGTATATAAAAGAGGACTAAGGACCAAAAGCCTGGGCTTAAATAGCATACGAATCCAAAACTAGTTCCAACTCAGCAAAAACGCTGTTATTACACGATACTTATGAAATTAACTTACAGAAACCCTAAAAACTCTTAGCCACTACTTACGCTTATAACTTGCGTACGATACAGTAGAATTATGGGTCTTACAAAATGTACCAAATTGCTGATGCAACGAGCTTTCAGTTGTATATTAGACATCTATGCATCTCTTGATATTTGCATGAACAAAATTTTTTGAATATACTAAAAGGTCAAGAAAAGAAAGCATTAATGTTTATCTTCAACTTTCAACCTCTAGATCTGAAAAATTATATGTTTTTGATTCTTTTGAGGAATCTTAAAAAGCCAAGAACAAACTATCAATGTACTTCAATAGTATCCTCCCTGGTTGAGAGTTTTAAAACTAGATCATATAATAAATCACTAAAGGTTTCATTAATACAACTTAAATTGATATGAGATTTTCATTGTATAACGTCTCTTTAAGAATTAGGACTCTAACCAAGACTTTGTATCACACTGATACAAACTCACACGTTCTATAACTCGACTGTAACTGCCAACAACTTGTTACAAACAAGGAAATCCTCATCTGTAGGTAGGAAATACCAGTTCGTGACACTAGGTGTAAATCCTCGTCAGTGAGGGTGAAAATCCTATTGAGATCACTAGCTGGAAATCCTCTTTGAAATTCCGGTAGCAAGTCACAGATGTGCGGCGTGATGTGGACCGCGTTAGGGTTAAGATATACGATGTGTTGCCTAATGTGCTAACATCATAAACATGCAATAACTTGATGAACATGGAAAATAAAGTGCAGAAGATAAAGAACACAATGAGTTTGTTAACCCAGTTCAGTGCAACTCACTTACGTCTGGGGGATACCAATCCAGGAATGAATCCACTATGATAGTTCCAATTCAAAGCTAAACAATCTCAGTTTACAACTTATCACTTAGACACTACCCGTGCTAATTCTACCTAGGTCATCCCTAGATATGACAACCTCTGGTCACTTCCTATAATCACCTTGCAACCCACAAGGATTTAAATAACAAACTCAATGATGGAGACGCACTCCAACCTAAAGAACCAACTCGTGCTTCAAAGCTTTGAGTGATTCAAAGTTCAATTCTTGTTTCAAATTAGAACCAAGAAAGGAACAGCTTTGTGCTTAAAAGCTTAAGAGATAAATACAACCCTAGTTCAAGTCTCAATGGAAACAAGAAACAAAGGGACAAAGACTGAAATCTAAAGACTAGTAAAACAAGTCTTCAGTCTTCCTTTATATAGAACGAGATTCTGAAAGCTGGCCATCGTAATTCCAAGAAACAAACTCAATCTTTTTACAAAGATATGTTTTGTTTTAAATCTTTTTAAATCTTCTAGTAACAAACCGGCCTTTTTAATGTTTTCTGAATCGTTTTGAATCTTTCCACTCGTTCCTTGGCGCGCAAGCTAGCGTGGATGTGTTTGTTTAAAAACAAATATTTTTCAAAGATCACACGCAAAATAATGAAAGCGCGTTATTTTAGGGCAATCAGTTCAGGTACCATATGTGTGCACATCAGTCACCACATCTGGACCAAAGGCTTATTTTAACAAATGAAGCCAACCCTAAAACAAAAACAACTTTACAGGTTGAAAACACTAACACTCTTGTTTTAGTTAAGGAGATTTATGAAAATGTTATCTTAGTAATTGTAATAATGAATTGTGATTGATTAAGTCGTTTGAAGGTTAGAATGAAAATCACTCTGGAAAGGGTGGACTTGTCTAGCTTACAAGTTCGGTAGTTAACCAATATAAATATATTGTGTTTACCATTTTTTGTCTATAGTCTTTGTGATTAAATTTCTCCTATTATATTTGTGTGTTAAATTAAAGTTAAATGATTTGAATAAAAACTTGATTTAAATAATTATTTGAAAAGTTTAAAACTGGTAAACACAATACAAATCCCTTATGCACCTTCATGCATTTGAAGTTCTTGAGTTTTTCAAAGTCGTATAATGTGATATCAATATTTTAATTTTTTATCGAATTTTCATAACTATGTTAGTGAATGTTGCATATGTAGAATTTTATTTTTCAAATTTAAAATTATTGAAAAACTATTTGATATCGGCAAAGTCACAAGAAAAGTTCAAGGGTCTAGCCATTTTATACACCTGGAAGTTATAATTGGACATATTGATGTAGACACAATTATTATTGACTTTGCATATTTAAATTGTAGTAAGAATTGTTTTATATGAATTTTTTATCATAAAAAATGATTTTTAAAAATTCAAATTTTAAAGCTATTTATAGTTAGTTTGGCCTAAATTTTGAATTCGCTCCGAGAACACAAAAATTTCGAATACGGCCTTGATCTATTACAAAGTTTTCTTTCTAGCCAATTTAAAATCTTACCTTGCAAAAAATTAAAATTTCAAAACCTAAGTGGGTATATTGTTTTCGGGGCCGATATACGAGTGAAACCAATTTTCAAATACAACATCCAAGAGGAAATTAGCAAACTCCATAAAAACCTTGAAATGATATTTCGTACAATGTAAAGATATTCATTAATAGCGAATTGTGGTTGCTTGAGGAAAAACATGGGGTAGCAATGGTGATCTGATATCTTTTATTTAATTCTTGTTTTATAATTTTGAATTTTAATGGCCGAATGATCTATTAAATATGACGGTACAAATTTGGTGTAAGTATTCTGACTTATATATAGTGTCAACAGATTCTATCACTATAAATAAATATCCTTTTTTTATTATATTATTTCTCAAATGTTTGCTGAACGAAGTTGACCGAACATTAATTCTATTTAGATCCTTACCGTATATTATTGATTAAAACATTTACCTATTCTCTAAATCCATTATAATTTTTCTACAAGCTAAATTTTTTTACTAAAATTTGTCATATACTATAACACCCAAACTTATGATCTAACTATTTCTAGTTTTATAAAATCTTTTTCAAAATGCGCAACGGAAAATAAAGTTTGAATTATAAAATAAAGTGTTTGAGTATTACATGCTTCAACAAAACACTACTAATTAACTCAATTAATAAGATATCACTTGGGCGTTAGCCCTCTTTCACTACCAAAAAAAAAATATATATCACTTATACAAAAATCCTTTGAAAATGATACAATCTTAATAAATCAAAATAAGAATAAAAGACTCTACTTATACATAAAAGGTAAACCCTTTCCCGTGTCTTAATCAGAGCAGAGCATCACCGACAACTCGACCATAACCAAACCTGAGAACCTAGACCCCCAAAGGTACAACAAGTACACAAAACAGAGAGTTAGTAAGGAATCCCAAATAAAATGTAAGTATATCGAATACTATACACTTAATAACAATATAATAAATCCTACTAACATTTGCACCATAAAGGTCCAAAATTATACAATTAAGATACATCTATAACTCATAAATCAAGTATCATGTAAATCATATAATCCACGTATCAACAAGTCATTCACATTTGATATACAAATACCAATCACATATCATCAACATCAAATTACTCACAATTGATACACAAATAATAATTAATGCACCTAATAGTATCAATTAGAAATGCACAAGTTCCTAACGCAACCAATGCCATCACCAATGTTATGTCACCCTTATAACGCCCCAACTAAAATATCTAGAATATTTAGTCAAGACATAAATAAATGGATCTGAGTACGATAATTTAAACGAGATAAACAACTGAAATACAAGAATTCCTTAAATCAATCGATGAACTTAAACAATACAAAGGAATTGGGATAAGCTTTTAAGATTTACAGATAAAACTAAAACAAGGGGAAGACTAAAGTCTTCTAGTCCGCTGATCCAAGCTCAGCTCCCATCATCAACTCCCACATGGTCCTTGCTCCAATTAACATGTTTACCTAAAAAAAATTGTTTTGGAGTGGGGTGAGACTACTAAGCCTCAGTGAGTCCTACTACCCTCCTAATGGTGACTACATCGGGGTACATAATCAGTCATAACATAATTAATCTTATCATAACGTAATAGCATAAAGTAAAGGAGTAACACAGATAAACAAACTCTTATTCATTTTAACCGCGAGGACACTCTGAGGTGAGCATGTCTCAGAGGCCAACCTTGGGTCACGGCATGCAGCTCACAAAACATATCCTGATGGATACTCCCATTGAAAGTCCATAAAGCGACATCACAAATCGCACCAGATTGACTGATACTAATTGATTCTTACTACCATAATTCGCAAAACCCGGGGAGCATACAAACTTATTTAATTCCTAAGTTATACCCTATAGATTATCTGTGATTAACATCCTGTTCAAGATTATATTAATTACACTAATGCAAATTATCTGACTCTGATGAGGATATAAAATGAGTGTTTGAAGTTTTTAGAAAAATGTAAATTCAGGGCTGTTCTGCACAAGCTCGCTATGGCGAGTTACCAGCTCGCCACGGTGAGCTTACAGGTCCTGACCTAAATCAACTCGCTAGGCGATCAGGAGCTCGCCATTGCAAGTATCATCAGCCCAGAAATCCCAGCTCGCCATGAGTGCTCGCTCTGGCGTGTTCATGCAGAAATACCCTGTTTTGCAAAAATCATTATTTTTCAATAGAATCACCTACAATCCTCAATTAAATCAGTGCAGTAAGGTAAAATACATAATATAAAACAAAATGTAGGGAAATTTGGGAGTTAATTCCCCTCACACAACAATTTCTTTAAATCCTATGTTAACATGCAAAGTTCATAAATTGGGGGAATCTAACTACCTAGCCTAAGAACCCACCTGGAATTGAAGCTTTAAAGTTGATTTTGAGCTTCCTAACAGCTACTGAATCCCTCAGCTATACTCCCAACTTTGGTTATAGTTAAATTCCCATAATACCCTTATTTTCTCTACATATCATTCATCAATCATAAGTTATTACAAAATTGTCATTATTTCCTCTACAAGACATCAACCTCCTTCTATGATATTACCAAAATGCCTCCAATTACCAAAATACCTTTAATGGATCATATTTCTCTAACCACCCTCCAATTACCAAAATACCTTTAATGGATCATATTTCTCATTCCTAAAAGCTCAATTCTTACAACACCCATAAAATCTATTCTTTTACTACTTGATGACAGGAATTTCTACGGTATTTTTAGTATTATTATTAGTAGTAAAATGACCAAGACAGACCCAAATACGAAGGAAAACCTACAAAAGCAAGAAAAAGCATCAAGACAGAGTCTAAGATGCAAAAAGACAAGAAAAAGCCCAAAAAGTGAAGAAAATCAGCATTCCATCGTAGCATGATGGCTCCCATCGTGGAAGCAATAAATCTGAAGAAAATCTTCTCATCGCAGCACGATGCATCATATCGCAGCACGATGACATAACTTGGCGACCAAGCTGGATCAGTTATAAAATTGAACTGAATCTTCACATCGCACTGCGATGGCTCCATCGCAGTATGATGCCTTGCTGAGGCCCATTACGAAAACTATAACTAGAGCCTCATTTTCATTGTTTAATTTATTCAGAAATAGTAGAACACTCTCTACTCTAAGGAGAGGTTCAGAGGAGCTCTATTGGGCATAGTTTTCTCCCCTTACGGGAAAACTAACTCAGCAAGTTATGATTTCTTTAGGCTTTTGTATTTAGGTTATAACTTCTTGTAATTTAAATATGTAGTCTTTATATTTTTGCCTTAGGTTGTGGTGGAGAAGATGAACTCCCCAACGAATATTTGGAGTCTGTGATTGAGTCTAAGATATAATAAATGATATTTAGTAATTATGTTTGTTATTTACCTTCGTGCACTTTAATAACGTATTCTCGTAATCTGGCCGGATAAGCGGGAGCGCCCATAAAATTGATATCAGGTTTTGACTTGATATGGTCCGGAACTCGTAGTAAATAAAGCTAGGTGTATAGAGACGGTAACATCCTGAACTAGTCGTGAACTGAGCGGTTAGAGGAGGAATCATGCATTAGGTGTGATCTGATCACTTAGAAGATGAACAGCCAAATACTAGGACCTAGAGGTTAATTGGTGAAGGTTATAATGCATGTTTATAAACAACTCACTTAGTAATTAGAGTATGTGACACATCGAGGTTAGGCTCTCGTAGGTACCTTAGTTGTTAACGTAGGGAAACATTAATAAACACAGTGTAATAGTAAGGTATTACTACAACAAGGATAATTCACCGCCGAATATAATCTAAGTAACTATGTTATACACCGGTCATGCCAAATATGAAGAAGGGAGGGATTCCAACCACCATACCTAGCCTCTATATTTCTTGAATCTATATTATTTATACATTCCGCAATTTATATTTCTGCAACGCATTACGCTCTTTTTATAAAAACCTTTTCCAAAACCAAAGCGAATTCAAACTATCACAAACTTAATAACGCTAGTGAAGCTTCGGCACGATCGCTGTGGATACGAACTCATTCTAAACACTAGAGTGTGAATTATTACTCGACGACAGACTGGTACACTTGCCAGACCCTAGTCAAGTTTTTGGCGCCGTTGCCTGGGATTGTGCTTATGATACACCGGAAAATGCACTATTTATTTAGTTAAATTAATATAATAATTCAGTTATTTTTATTTTTATTTCGTAACTTTATATAATAAATCGTTAATAATTCCTGGTATTTTATTTTATCAGATAAAAATCATTCGAGTTTAATAAAGGAACGAAAACGGACCGAAAAGGAGCAAAACCGGGACAAGCTCACCTTTATACCACAAAAGTGGCACTTTGAGCCAACCAACACTTGTGGTGCACGCCACAAGTCAATTACACCCCTACCTACTATGTGATGACCGCCACAAACTTAATGAAGAAGAAAAGAAATTTTGGGCCAGCCCAGTTCAATACATGCCGCTCGCCAGCCTTGATCTGCACCGTCCAGCACTTTCCAAATCAACGGATCTCGTTCAAAACAATTAGTCCCACATCGGCCACTTCTAAAATTTGTCCTCTTATATTTTAGTATAAATAGGACCTAGTTTCTTACATTTTGGACAAAACAACCAACTTGAAAAATAGTTGAAGAAAGAATTGAAAACTAGACCTTTGTCTTAAAAAGTTTTCTTCTCTTAGTTTTAAATTTTATTTCGGTGTCCGTACTTCCAGTTTTTTTAATTCAGGTTCTTATTTTATTTTTTTGTCTTATTTATTTATTTTCTTGTCTTATTTTATTTTATGCTTTTATTTATTTTCTGCTTTTATTTATTTATGTCTATTTATTTATTTGCTTATTTTGTTTTTATTCCTTTAGTTTTAATTATGTCTAGCTAATTTAAATATTGCTAGGATGTGTAATTAGGAGCTATTAGGGGTTCGGTAATTAAGTAGTGTAACTATATTTTTATATCCAATTTTTAGTAACGCGTTTTTATAATTTGTCACGAGAGTGAGAATTAATTAAGGTATAGGCCAACATTGACGAGAGTTGAGGCTTATACCGGATAGTAAAAATTGGACATTAATTCTAGAATCCGCGAGAGCTATTTAGGATTAATGAAATAGTTTTCTAAGCAGTTTTTAATTAAAACAAGATTTATAATTTGTCGCGAGAGCGAGAATTAACTAAAGTAAAAATCAAGAGAGCGAGAGCGTGAGGTTTCTACTAGATAGTAAAAACTGAACATTAAGTCTAGTTTGCAACGAGAGTTGGAATTAGAATTTAATTAAATTATATTGATTTTCAAAGAGTACTTTATTAGCGGATGTGAGGACGAGAGTTAAGCATCACCTTTATAATCTATAATGCTAGTCAAAATTTGCGAGAGCTGAGATTAGTGTTTTTAAATCAATATAGTTTCGAAAACTAAAATTTGTAGTCAAACACGATTTAAGTACTGAACCCCCCAAAGGCAACTAAGATCACATTCTAGCAATACGCTTTTCTATTATTACAAAATCCAAAAAAATATATTTTATTATTAAAAACTTTCTTATTTAATATTAAGCCTTAGATTTACAAAGTAACATTAGATAACGGTAGGTCGATTATTGGTCCTTTGGGTTCGATAATCTTTTAAAACTACACGGCATATCTGTGCACTTGCAGAAATTCCGCACCAAGTTTTTGGCGCCGTTGCCGGGGACCAATTTAGTCGATATCGTAACTCCAGTGTTACACCGTAGAGACTAAGGCATTTTTTATTTTTCCCCATTCAGTTCGCTTGTTGCATGCCAAGTACTCGCTCTAGAGGCGAAGAATTGGAGCAATTAGTTTGCGAACCTGAACGTCTTCTAAGAATAAGACGTAAGAATTTAGAAAATCAATTAGAGATTCCTCTTCCCGATATAGTTAGAGAATCAGAAATGGCTGAAGGACCACAAGAACGACCACTAAGGTCTTACGCTATTCCTTTGCAACAAGAACCGCACAATAGCATCGTTGCCCCCGCTATTGAAGCAAATAACTTTGAGCTTAAACCTTCATTGTTGTCAGCCGTACAACAAAACCAATTCTCCGGAAACCCCACGGACGACCCCAATTTACATTTGTCCATATTCTTGCAATATGCGGATACCGTGAAGGCAAATGGTGTCAGTCCCGAAGCTATAAGACTTCGCATATTCCCATTCTCATTAAGAGATAGAGCTAGAGCATGGCTCCAGTCCCTACCATCCAACTCAGTCACTACTTGGGACGAGTTGAAGAAAGTCTTTTTAGCTAGATACTTCCCACCAAGCAAAACTGCTATGTTAAGAGCGCAAATTAATGAATTTAAACAAAAAGACAACGAGTCTCTTTTCGAAGCATGGGAAAGATACAAAGACATGATTAGGCTATGCCCACATCATGGACTCGAAGAATGGTTGATTATCCACACCTTCTACAATGGTATCTTGTATAACACAAAAATGACCATAGATGCCGCTGCTGGTGCCGCACTGATGGATAAACCTTACAACGAAGCCCACAAACTCATCGAGAGCATGGCCCAAAACCATTATCAATGGGGAAACGAGAGAACAACTGTAGAGAAACCTCAAACTAAAGGCGGTATGTACGAAGTAAGCGAGCTTGATCTTGTTAAAGCCAAACTTGAAGCCCTGACTCAAAAGATGGAGAGTATGACCACAACACCTGCAGCCACCGTGGCTGCAACAATTTCAAATTGTGAACTATGTGGAATTCAAGGGCACGCTGTCGCTGAATGTCAACTCTTGACGGAAGCTTCCCCAGAACAAGTGAACTACAATCAAAGGAACCCTTACAACCAAGGTCCGAGGAACCATCCATACCTTTCGTACAAAAGCAACAACGCTCTATATGCACCTGGCCATGCACCTACTTCTGCACCACCAGGATACCAAAAGCCTGCCTTCCCTGCTCAAAATGCTCCTAGGAAGTCTAACCTCGAATTAATGATGGAAAATTTCATAGCAGCTCAAGCTCAAACCAATAAAGATTTCCTAAATCAAAACTTACAAACCAATGAGCAAATTAAGCAATTAACAAGCAAATTAGATATCTTAGCCACACACAATAAGATGTTAGAGACACAATTTTCACAAGTGGCCCAACAACAAAGATCTACTGCTGCACCCGCAGGCATATTTCCTGGACAACCTGAGCAGAATCCAAAAGGACATGTGAATGCTGTTATATCACGAAGTGGTACACAATACGAGGGACCAGCTGATCCTAAGAATACAGCCACGCAACAAGGTACTAATAAACAAACCGAGGAGAGTGAACCAAAAGAAAAGGAGGATAGTGGAGAGGAAACCAAAGAGAAAGAGAAACCTTACGTTCCTCCCCCACCATATAAACCACCCATCCCGTATCCTCAAAGATTAGTACAATCCAAAAACGAGGGACAATTTAAGAAATTCGTAGAGCTTCTAAAACAATTAAACATCACAATACCTTTTACGGAAGCTATTAACCAAATGCCCTCGTACGCAAAATTTCTCAAAGAAATTTTAACCAATAAGAAAAAGATTGATGAAGAAACCGTTATGCTTACTGCCGAGTGTAGCGCCATTCTTCAAAACAAAATTCCTCCTAAACTACAAGACCCAGGAAGTTTTTCCATACCTTGTGTTATTGGACCGTACGTTATAGATAAAGCCATATGCGATTTAGGAGCTAGTATTAGCTTAATGCCCATGTCCATATGCAAAAAACTTAAGTTAGGAGATTTGAGACCAACTAAAATGTCCATCCAATTCGCTGACTGTTCCGTCAAATACCCCCTAGGTATACTAGAAAACGTGCCAGTTCGCGTAGGTCAATTCTTTATCCCTACTGATTTCATAGTCATGGACATTAAAGAGGACTCCAATACACCTATCATTTTAGGAAGGCCATTCTTAGCAACCGCTGGTGCCATAATAGATGTAAAGAGAGGAAAGCTCACTTTTGAAGTGGGTGAAGAAAAAATTGAATTTATTTTAACTCAATTCATGAAAGCACCAGTCGTAGACGATAGTTGCTACATGTTAGAGGTCATCAAAGAAAATCAGAAAGGAATAGGGAAGGATCAAAATAAAAATTCTAAAAACCTAAGAACATCCACCCCTCCGACCATAAAAAATGATGACACTCTAGAAGAATGTTTAGGAACTCCACCGGAAGTTCAAAAAGGAGCCCCTGCTGCTCCATCCAAATTAAAAAGCCCCATTTCTAAACAAATACCTCCTGACATATTAAAAACCCACTCAAAAAGCACTATCCCTCAAGATAAGACACATTCTCCTGTCTCCAAGAAAAAGAAAGGAAAGAAGAAAAAACCTATGAAATGGTCTGAGATATTCCAATGGAGACCTAAGAATATTCAGAAAAATATTAGGAATGTGAGTCTAGAGAAAGAGCCACATTGATCTATGGGGCCAAGAAGTCGAGCTAACCGACTTTAAACAAAGCGCTGCATGGGAGGCAACCCATGGCTTTTTATTTTTGCTCTTTTCAAATTTAAATTTTATTTTATTTTGTTGCTATTTTTATTTTTATTTAATTTTTGTTATACTGATGATTCAGTGACTAATATAGCTCCCACGCACATTTCTCAAAATGTTGCTGCTGGTGGGGGCGCCAACACTGGTCCACCTGCACACACTGCACATTTTTCTAACATTTTTGCAGGTAGTTCCTCCTCGCCAAGAGAGAATACCATTGATGATGTGCTCTATGAAATACGGGCTCAAATATGCTCTCAACCAAGAGCGCGATGGACTCTTTTATGCTATGCATCAGTAACAAGAGGAGATGATGGAACAAATGCAGTATATGCAAGCCCAGCAAACACAAACTTCTTAAAACCAACATGAGATGCAGGGCTATTATAAGAGATGGGAAAGCTCAGAAGAGCACCGCCAACAGCGGCTTGACAACGTCATACAAGGGCTAGGCGGTTAGAGGCTCCAGTTCAACAACCTTCAGAATTATAAGAAGCCTCCCCCGTCATTTTTCACACCATTCCAGGTTTTACACTCCAATTCTTCGCTTAAGTCGCAACAGTGAGGACACTGTTGGATTTAAGTTTAGGGGAGGAGTTTTACCGCAATGGTATCAGAGCAGACCTCTCCCAGTACGATGTGGTTCGGGGACGAACCAAGCGGAAGCTGGTGGGCATGTAATACCAGAGGCTGATGAGGGCGGGGAGTGGTCGCCGGTGCACGAGGCATGACAATGTGCGGCTCCTGGCAGCTTCTAGGCAAAAACCGAATTCACATCGGAATGAGAGGGATCCTGAGACTGTGCAGGTTTGAGACTCCATGGTTGAAGGAAGGCTTATAAGGATTGATGGGTACTACCTATACCAACAAGATGCATCTTCTTTTCGGTAGCTCATTCCATAAGAACTCCATAGTTAAGCGTGCTTGACTTGGAGTAGTCTTTGGATGGGTGACCTTCTGGGAAGTTTCCCGGAAAGCGTGCAAGTGAGGACAAAGCTCGCTGAAAAGACTCGTGTTGGTTTGTGGGGTCAGTCGGTCATCCTAAAAGCATTTTGGGGCGTTACAAAATTTTCAGTTATTTCAATTAGTTTAATTTCCCTTTCGCATAATAAAAAAAATAAATCAATTAAATTTATTGTCATTCTCTGGTCTTTTTTTTTAAATTTTTCCTTTTCTTGAGCCAATTTAAAATTTTTTCGAAAGATTTAGGACAATAGCTCACTTAGAAAGTATATTGGTTAAGAAAAGACAAGAGGCTAAGTTAAGAAAACTATGGAATTTTTCAAACGAAATCGGTATTTTTCCAACACCCAGAAGTCTCCCTAGTATGGATATCAATTTGAATACCCATTGTGCCAAAATCTCTTAATTTAAATTTGTGGATTCCTTTAGTAGTTTATTTACTCAGTCGGATACCATCTATAAAGTCACACATTAAGTAGTTAAGTCGATGAATATAAGCGAATCATCTAATGCAATGAAAATGTTATACTGTGGTAATACGATTAAACCTTGAAGAAAAAAATATATAATTAATGCTTATGAAAATAATACAAACACTTCTTTTGTCATATTGCGATAAAAGAAAAAGAAAGAGATGAATAAAATCGCTAACCGGCTTTCTTACCATGTGTGTGACATAGATAAAGGGTCTTAATGTGACTGTCTTGAATGAACAAGGATAAAACAAAGGAGAAGATTTAGATGTTAGTACAACGGCATGATCCAAATTCGGTATTCATAAAGGGGAGAACATTGTGTGTCGTTGAAATACCCTTCTTGATTGAATAAGCACCAAATTAATTGATCTTAGCCGATTTGAATTTCTGACCGCGTATGAGTACTCGTGATGTTGTTTTTCTCTAAGTCTGTGTGTGTGAGTTGCTTCGCATTTTAAATGTTTTCTATATGCAAGCTAAATTGCTTGAGGACAAGCAATGGTTCAAGTTTAGGGGAGTTTGATACACCGGAAAATGCACTATTTATTTAGTTAAATTAATATAATAATTCAGTTATTTTTATTTTTATTTCGTAACTTTATATAATAAATCGTTAATAATTCCTAGTATTTTATTTTATCAGATAAAAATCATTCGAGTTTAATAAAGGAACGAAAACGGACCAAAAAGGAGCAAACCCGGGGACAAGCTCACCTTTATACCACAAAAGTGGCACTTTGAGCCAACCAACACTTGTGGTGCACGCCACAAGTCAATTACACCCCTACCTACTATGTGATGACCGCCACAAACTTAATGAAGAAGAAAAGAAATTTTGGGCCAGCCCAGTTCAATACATCCCCCTTGCCAGCCTTGATCTGCACCGTCCAGCACTTTCCAAATCAACGGATCTCGTTCAAAACAATTAGTCCCACATCGGCCACTTCTAAAATTTGTCCTCTTATATTTTAGTATAAATAGGACCTAGTTTCTTACATTTTGGACACAACAACCAACTTGAAAAATAGTTGAAGAAAGAATTGTAAACTAGACCTTTGTCTTAAAAAGTTTTCTTCTCTTAGTTTTAAATTTTATTTCGGTGTCCGTACTTCCAGTCTTTTTAATTCAGGTTCTTATTTTATTTTTTTGTCTTATTTATTTATTTTCTTGTCTTATTTTATTTTATGCTTTTATTTATTTTCTGCTTTTATTTATTTATGTCTATTTATTTATTTGCTTATTTTATTTTTATGCCTTTAGTTTTAATTATGTCTAGCTAATTTAAATATTGCTAGGATGTGTAATTAGGAGCTATTAGGGGTTCGGTAATTAAGTAGTGTGACTATATTTTTATATCCAATTTTTAGTAACGCGTTTTTATAATTTGTCACGAGAGTGAGAATTAATTAAGGTATAGGCCAACATTGACGGGAGTTGAGGCTTATACCGGATAGTAAAAATTGGACATTAATTCTAGAATCCGCGAGAGCTATTTATGATTAATGAAATAGTTTTCTAAGCAGTTTTTAATTAAAACAAGATTTATAATTTTGTCGCGAGAGCGAGAATTAACTAAAGTAAAAATCAAGAGAGCGAGAGCGTGAGATTTCTACTAGATAGTAAAAACTGAACATTAAGTCTAGTTTGCAACGAGAGTTGGAATTAGAATTTAATTAAATTATATTGATTTTCAAAGAGTACTTTATTAGCGGATGTGAGGACGAGAGTTAAGCATCACCTTTATAATCTATAATGCTAGTCAAAATTTGCGAGAGCTGAGATTAGTGTTTTTAAATCAATATGGTTTCGAAAACTAAAATTTGTAGTCAAACACGATTTAAGTACTGAACCCCCCAAAGGCAACTAAGATCACATTCTAGCAATACGCTTTTCTATTATTACAAAATCAAAAAAAAAAAAAATTATTATTAAAAACTTTCTTATTTAATATTAAGCCTTAGATTTACAAAGTAACATTAGATAACGGTAGGTCGATTATTGGTCATTTGGGTTCGATAATCTTTTAAAACTACACGGCATATCTGTGCACTTGCAGAAATTCCGCACCAGCTTACAAAGCCTTACTAGATTTATTTAAGTTTGTCAATTATTTTTTTTCAAAAATACAAAAAAAATTAACCAAATTCAAAAATCTTGTTGATGATTGTGGAATTTGATCTGTGAAAATTCTGGCTAAGGATAAGTCAAGGTCTCCGAGCGATTCGTTGTGATCCACCTCACTTACCTGGGAATTTTCATAGTGACAAAGACACATGAGACAAACCAAAAATAGTTTTACCAATTAATTTGCCAGTGCTAATGAAGGTATTTATTTGTTGTACTTGATAACAGGTATTCTGGAGTTGAAGTACGACCCTGAACCCGAAAGAACGTTGTTGGCAAGAAGGCGGGCACAAAGGCTTGCAAAAACCAGTAGTCTCAACACGGAAGGAGAACCTACCACCGAAGCCATGGGGGACGAGTAAATAGTTACAATGGTAGATTACTGCAAGAGGACTGACACAGATCAGATCTCACTAGGGTTCCAACCGCCGAATCCAGCTAACTTTGATATTAAGGGTAATGTTCTTACAGGTTTGCGGGAGAACCAGTTCGACGGACGTGCCAACAATGATCCCTGGGATCATCTTTCAAAGTTTTCAGAGACATGTCAGATCCAGAAGGTGCCGGAAAACGTTTCTGATGACCAGAAGAAGCTGCGTTTGTTTGCTTTTTTTCTTACAGGTCAAGCTAAAGATTGGCTTCAATGCTTGCCAATGGGAACGATTGCAACATGGAAGGAGCTTGAAGACAAGTTCCTGGAAAGATTCTTCACACACACACTATTCCAGAAGAGGAAGTCTGAGATTCTGAGTTTCAAACAACATGAATCTGAAACGCTGTGCGAGGCTTATGAACGTTCAAGATACTTATGAGAAGGTGTCCAAACCACGTCATTAGTGCTATGGAGCAGATGCAACTATTCACTGCTGGTATAAAGATGCAACACAGGATGATACTAGATGCCTCAGCTGGTGGGTCCATCAAAGTAAAGACCTATGCAGAGATTAAGGATCTGGTTGAGCAGATGTGCCAAAATAAATACAACATGAGTCATGATCGAACTGAAAAGACACCTGGAGTACAAAAGGTGGACCAGGAGATTGCCTACAAAGTAGAGTTCGAGTTACTAAGGAGGCAACTTGCTGATAAAGAAAAAGCTGTGAAGGAAGCTAGTGTTAAATAGGTAGAAGGAGGGTGCGATTTCTGCCTAGAGGATCACCCTAATGGGCATTGTTTGCCAGGAGGAAGCGAATATTAGGTAAATTACATGGGAAACAACTACAATCCAGGTTTGAGCAAGCACCCAAATTTACAATGGGACCAGATAGGGAACCAGGCTCATGACGAGTTCATGAGAGAGCTAAGGGAGTACAGAGAGAGCCGAACAAAACTGCCACCCAAGAAGACAGATCCTGGAAGCGTAACCATACTCTGTCAGATTGAGGAAGCAGAAATCCTAGCATTATGTGATGTGGGTTCAAGTGTTAACGTAATGCCATTATCTCTGGCGGAGAAGTTAAAACTCGCACAACCAACTGCAGGTACAAAAAGGGAACTCGTATTAGCAAATCAGTCAACAATCTACTCAGCAGGTACAATTGAGGATGTTTGGGTGAAAGTCAAAGACCTGGGTTTCCAGCATACTTCATGATCCTGGATATCCAAGAAGACGAAGAGCATCCCATCATTCTTGGAAGACCATTCTTAGCAACTAGCAGAGCAATCATTAATGTGGAGCTCGCTGAGTTGACTCTAAGAAGTGAAGCGGAGGAAAGAACTATCAAAACTTCCAAGACCAAAAGGGAAGTGTGCTTCATGCTCGAGTGGAAAGACAAGGCAGCTACAACATCGAATCCAGTTCAAGAAGTACAGGTAAAGGTAGAGATAGCAGAGCTGAAGAATGAAATGGCGCAGCTAGAGATAGAAACAGCTTAGGGATAGGAGGTAAATGCATGGGGTAGAAACCGAAAGGTGGCCAGAAAATCTAAGTTTGGGGTTAATACGCCACCTCTAAAGAAGCGTGCTGCTGAGAGAAAAGAGGAAAGAGAAAAGAAAAGTTGGGTTAATGCACCAAAAGAACAAAAGAAGGAACATCCACTAAAAGGCAAAGGGAAGTCCATCATAAAAACAGTACCTTCAGAAGATGATGAACGACTCTGTTTTGCCACCTTCAAAGAAAAACAAAACCCAAAGAAGTATGAAAGAAGTAACAAGAACGAGGGAGGAGCTAAGGCGAAAGCTCCTACAGAAGAGAGAGACATGCGAACCTATCCTCTGTAATGGAGGAAATGCCTCAAGCTAATGAGAGGCTAAACAAGCGCTGCTTGGGAGGCAACCCAAGGATAAGTATCTAAGTATTTTTAATTCAGTATTTTCAATTCAATAAAGTATGCCTAGAATTCCGCATGTCATCTTCATCTGTAAACAGCCCTTATTCAAACTTACAAAAAATTAAATAACTGTTTTGCTGCTTATTATCTAGTGCATGACTAACTGTTATAGGTAAGATTGCGGCGAAATAAGTTATAAATCTTGGTGAGACGAATTTCACACCTTCATACAGAAAACCAAAGGTGATTGCTCCGAAGTGCGAAGTTCGGGAGACAGAGAGACGAGTGATGAAGCCGATGTCTGTGAGACAAGTGTTCAACTTCATATATACCTAAGCCATGTGAGGATTTGAGCCAAATATTTCCAAATGGTATTACCACTTTCTTTCGAATTACTATGAGAGTACCGTGCACTTGTTTATTTTCTAGAACTTGCTCTAATTCTCTGCTGACTGGTTAATTTGATATTATATGCATTGGGGCAATTGTTTGTTATAACCCAGAGCCATTTCAAGCCACTCTTTTTATATATTATTATATCCTTTGCTAGCCAAATTTGAGCCGTAAAAAAAATATTATCCCTTTTGTTTCGGTGACAAACCACATATGTAACGCCCCAAATTTTATAAACTATTATATTCTTATATTATTAATTTAAGTATTTTTTATAAAATGAATTTGATTATTTATTTATATTTTTCATAATATTTTGAGAAAATAATATTATCAATGTGTATAGAATACTATATTAGTACTAGTTAAGTATCTGAAGTGTGTGAGAATGTGTAAATAATTAATATCATAAAATAAACTTTAAAAATAGAAAAATTATATATCTAATCTATTAAATTAACGTAAGCTGTGGCTATATTTTCAAAATTTAATTTTAACAAATTTTGATTAACTTTTGGGTATTCTTCGGTAGTATTTTTACTTTGTATAGATTGATAACTAATTTATTATTTTGAAAGTAGATTTAAGGAAAGTAATTTTTGGAATCAATTGAGAAATATTTTATTAGGTTGTAGTAAAATTCTTGGCTTAAAATTCTACCGAATTTCGGACAGTGATTTACTCGACAATATAAATTTTTGTCACAGAAAAAGAAAAGAAAAATATTTTTAAAATCACAAAAATATGTAGGTGAAGATAGTATCATTAATTTTATCATTTATGTTATAAAAAATTAAAATTAAAATAAAATGAAAATTAGGAGATAAGAATAGAGTTAGGATAGGAATTACACATATGCACGGTTAAAGATAAGAATTACTAGGTTCATGTACTAACGTGGCTGATTTTTCCTCACAATTTGGAAGTGAAAACGTGGGCTTCACAATTACCATGTAGCTGTAAAGTTAGAAATCTATAAATAGGGCATTAGTATTCACTATTTTTGCCACAACTATCACTCTCAAGAAGCTTTGGGTATTAAAGGTCCGAATCTAAACTTTCTTTTCATTCTTCTTATAGTTTAATGTTTTCTTGCTATGTTTGTTTATGTTCTTTTAAAAGCTAGTCTCTTTCATTCATTTTGAAAAATTCTGGTTGCTCTTTATTCTCAATAGAATTCAAGTTTAGGTTCTTTAGTTTATACAATTGGCTTCTAGATTTATCCTAGGATCTACTAGTTTAAATTCTTTTGGTCCTTCTTTTAAACTTCTATAAACAGCCCCTGTATTCAATAATTCAAATGTTGATTATGTCACTAGTGTTCTATTCTTCTAGTTTTTAGCTTAGACAATTAACTCAATCAAGCTATAAAACTCATTTTCTTTCAAAACAGGTTACTTGTTCAAATTTTGTTAGTTACTGGTTGTTCACTTTTATTTGGTTTTGTTTTGATACTTGACTTAATCACTACTCTATATTAAATCCCTATGTTTTAACTAAGCAACATTTATTTAGTTTATTGTTTAGAAATTTAAAAGAAAAACAGGGTATTGATTCAAATACTTGTAGTCATTAGTTTGGTCTACTATAACGCCCCAACTAGGATATCTAGAATAATTAGTCAAGACATAAATAAATGGATCTGAGTACAATAAAATTGACAGAATACTTGATTGATTTACAACTTGAAATGAATACAAATGAATAAGTTCAACATAATTATACAGCGGAAAGAACAACAAGTACAAAACAGATGACTAAGCAAGGAAGAAAAATATAATCTTCTGATCTGACAATCCAAGCTCGGCTCCAACTGTCAGTCCCATCCTGGTCCTTGCTCCGGAGAACCTGTTCTACCTAAAAAAATTTGATTTGGAGTGGGGTGAGACTACTAAGCCTCAGTGAGCCCTACTACCCTCCTAATGGCGACTACGCCGGGGGAACCTAGATAGTGTAATAAACTAAGTTCAACTGATTTACATATAAATGTATTAATCATTAAAATAAATAAAGTGTAACACAAAGTTATTATCTTGTCAAATTACTCTTCAAAGGTCACCCAAGGCAAGCCGGTCTCAGGTGCCTGACTCTGCGTACTATCGAAACAGAGGCTCGGAATCCGACGTTGGCTCACATAATAAATAATAGAAGTCGGAGGAGTTCTATTAACATGGCATAATACCATTTAATTCAATGAGTTTAAACAGTTCTAACCAATATATCCCACTCAGGGTATCCTAAGCATGTTACTGATACGTATAAATAAACATATTATTCTCTGAATATATAATCAATTTAACACTATTAAACATATTCATGAAAGCCAAGTTGCATTCGGACATAAAACGAGCGATTTGGGAATTTTTCAAAATATACAGGTTCTGACCTGCTGATCTTGCCATGGCGAGAATTCACTTGCCATGGCGAGATTTCGTGTCCTGCTGTACTTGCCATGGCGAGAATTTCACTTGCCATGGCGAGATTTCGTGTCCTGCTGAACTTGCCATGGCGAGAATTTCACTCGCCATGGCGAGATTTCGTGTCAGCACCTGTAATTCTCGCCACGGCGAGAAATATGCCTGCCATGGCGAGCCATAGCAGTAAAACCCCTATTTCTGCAAAAATGTGATTTTTCCCAATTTTCACCTACAATCTCCATGCAACTTGTTACAAACATGTCTTATAATGTAATATGGATTATATAGGAGCAAGAATTGGGATTTATTCTTGCTCTTTCATTAATTTGATTCCTAACCCTATGTTTGCATACAAAATCACATTTGGGGATAACTAAGCTCTACAATTAATCTAAGGTTAAAGATCCTAAGAACCCACCTTATAATGAAGCTTTAAACTTTTGCATAAGCTCTGCTGCAGCCACGAAGCAACCACACTAGAATTTACTCTTTGTACCACTTTTCCAAATTCTTGAGTTTAAACCATTTCTTGGTTCCAATACAACACTTACAGCACCAAAGACTCATTAACACCAACATGCAAGACAATTTCAATTTAATGGTTAGAAGGGGGAAAACACTAATTTGGGATTTAATAAAAAAATCAAAAGCTTGAAGCTTACCCATTAGTGATTCCAAGGATGAAAGAGGTAGAACCCTATTGCATGTTGATTTTGGAACAAGGATTAGAAGATAATTGTAAGACCCAAGATTTCATTGTATAGTTGGTTTAAGGAATATTAGGGTTTCGATGTGTTCGTGTGACGAAACATCGTGTAATTATTAGCTTTTGCTGTAATTGAGCCTGTTTAGTGCTCGTGCACTGTATTTGTACAGACTTTGGTTCTGTGATCCTGTTGCTTGAATAAGAAGTTACTTGTGGTTTCAGAATAATAAGTTTTGGATTATTCTTATTTTTGGAAAAACGAGTAGGATTTTACCCGTCGTTGTAAAATCTTATTGCGTCTGTTTTGAGTAAGATATCGGATGGAAGTTTTATATATCTGCGCGAGTTAGTATCTATTCTGAGATTAATTTTCTGAGGTATGGAAGAAAATTACAGTCGCGGAAAAAGATTCGGCGATAAGTTTTGGAAATGTGAAACGTTGGACGTTCTTTCCGTAGGTTTTCTGTTTTGGTGAGTTTCGTTCGTCGCGGCGTGCGAGAGCTGAACGTGTGAGTGTTTCTATGAGGTTTTGAGTTTTATCTCAAGTGGATTTGGTTTGGTTTGATCGAATGGCTAGGGTTGTGTCTTGGCATTTTGTCTTTTGATCCAATGGCCATGTGTGAGCAAGAGCCTTGTAATAGTAAGGAGGTTTAGTGGCTTGGTCACTTAGAAAAACATCACCAAATCATCTCATTCTTTCTCTCTTTCACGTGAAACTCCATTTCATTTTCTAACCTTCACAAATTTTCATTTCTTCACCATTTCACTCCATTTCAAGCTTTGGAGCTTTGAGGAAAGTTGTAGAGAATCACTTTCTAAAGGTAACCCTCTCTTCTCATCTCCTAGGTTGGTAGATTTTTAGAGTTTTGATGTTTTTGGGTTTATGTTCTTAAGAGGGTTTGGTAAGAAAGGTTGTTCTTGCTAGTTTTTGTTTCATGAAAGTTGTTCATGAGAGCTTAGGAAGCATGCTAGGCTTTGTTGTTTTTGTTTTCCATGAGTTGGTGAGAATCTCATGAGAAAAGTTAGGGTTTTGAAAGTTTAGAGTATTGATCAATAACATGAGGTTATGTTGTAAGGTTTTGAAAAGAAAAGTTGTCTTTGAACCTTTGGGCGAAAGGGAAATGCGTTGTATGGTTTTGTTTTAGAAAAATCCGATGAAAAATATTTTGAGGTTTATGAAAATATTTTCTAAGAGTTTTTGGGTAGTATTTTGGGGTCAAAATGGTTTAAAACTATTGTGACATGTGGTGTCGCTTTTTACTTTGAAAACATGTTTGAAAATGATTACCGGACGGTTAAGGCCCGTAATAAAACTTGTGCTTGGATTTGGTTTTGATTTTGGGAATGAAAATCAAATGACTTGCACTCGAAGCAACCAACATGCTTTCGGAAATGTGTTGCTTGCTTATGAAAATGGTTTGTTTTTATGCCTTGAAAAGATGTTGGGAACTAATAGAATCAAACTAGGCTTGGGGTGGAAAAAGGTGGTGTGAGTTGCTGTCTTGTGCTGTCATGACAGGTGCAACTCGCTGAGCGAGTGGTTACTCGCCAGGGCGAGTGTCACAGGTCCTGACAACACGCCAGGGCGAGCTCCAGAGCGAGTAAGACCAGTACTCTCTGCCTTCACTCGCCACCAACTCGCCAGGGCGAGCTCTGAGAGTTGAAATTTTGGATTCTGATTTCCAAACTTGGTTTTTAGCCTTCTAATCCCTTTTTATTAATTTATGGAAGTGGTTGGGATTGGAAACGAGTTTTTCGGGTACTCGGAAAGTACGTAACTTATAACGCAAGAAAATAGCCATTTTGCACTTCAAATTATTTAAGACTATTGGCAATTGATTTGGGTCCTAAAAATAGTACAAATAACTCATGGGGGTTGATCAATACGGTAGTTTTTGGTAGAGAATCCGAAAGAGGGATTTTTACCTTAGAGAACCTTTGGTTTTGGGGTTTTAGAGTCCAAATCATTAAGGATTGATTGGTTATGGTTTTGATTGAATACTTGCTTGTTTTAGGAAGCAAGTAAGCGTTGTGCGATCGTGTGATAGTTGAGTGCTTGACGAGGTAAGGGCTCCACTTTATTTCCGTCTTTTAAAACGGTTACGACATGCTTGAATTTGTTGTTTATGCAATTGCTGTGTGCTTGGCATGTTGTACTTATGTATTCTCGTTGATGAGAACGTGGTGATATATATGTGTGCAATTTACATATGATTGAGAAAATGTATGTATGTTGTGATGCTTTGTACATAGGCTTTAGGCTATGTGAATGTTTGCATGAGCATATATGAATGCGTGCGTCTGATGGGACTACGCGAGGATTTTGTCTTGTGTGACTATCCTGTATATGCCGAAGAGAATATATGCCATGCATTTCATAGTTGCGTGCCTAGGTGTATGTCTGTGTGACTTTGCCTACGTACCGGGCGTTTGACTGTGTGGCTTCGCCAAATCCCTCTGGATTTATATTGAGTTGGTGTTTGTCTGTGTGACTTCGCCTGGTGTTTGTCTGTGTGACTTCACCTGCCTTGTGTGGCATTTTTAGTGCGGGTACGTATATTTCTGTGTGGCTTTGCCTACCCCACGACTCTTCGAGGAGAGGTTAATTTCCGGAAAATCATGCATGTGGTAGCTTGGATAGTACCACACTCATTGTAGAAGTCTGCATTAGGCTTGGTGTGCATTTATTTATATAAGCCCGTTGGTGGGAATGGCTATATGTTTAAAGAGCTTTCTCTTGTGTATGTGGAAATTTGTTATGTGTACATCTTTCGCACCGGTTATATATATATACTTGTATTTTGTGGTGACCCTTTCTTTCATTTGCGGGCTCATCCCACCCAGATGATGGGTTAGGTCGTGGTGACGACGGTGGCTGTTCCAGGCCCCAGTGAGCGGTTGGAGCTGTAGCCTAGAATAGTTAGACTATGCGCCGGTGTGTTTTGTGCACCGTGCTTTTTGGTTAGCATAGGATTTCTAACTTGTTTTGGTACTTAGACTTGGATTGTAATGATTCAGGAAATACACTTTGCTTGTCGAAGCACCTTTTTGTAATGAGTTCTTTGTATATTTGAATGCCGGTTCATTTAAAATATTTTATGCGCACTCTGAGTGTTAGTTGAAAAAAAAAAAGAAAAAAAAAATAATGCCCTTTTTGGCTTATGAAAAACGGGGTGTTACATTTTGGTATCAGAGCACGGCTTTAAATCTTCAAAGGGAAAGTGTATACTTGAGTCGTTAGTCCAGAGTCGGTTAGAACATAGCTAGAGTAGTGTCAGTTCTAGTGGTTGTTCGGTGTCGGGTTATGTGTTAGTAACCGTTGTATGAGATTTCTGTTGAGACTCAGAAATGTTTGGATAAGGAATCTAATCAGAATTGGTATTGTGCAGAATAGAATGCCTCCAAGAAGGGCACCTACAGCACCTATGACGGATAATGTTGATATAAACCAGATGGCTTATGCCATGCATACGATGGCAGCGGCTGTGACTGCTCAGAGCCACGCTAAGGCGCAGAGGGATCTGGAAAAGCGCGAAAGGGAAATACTTGCGGCTGGATCTAGACTTCTTTCAAATTTCAACCACCAGACTCCTCCAAAGTTTAACGGAGAGGGAGGTCCGGAAACTGCTGACCTATGGCTCCAATCTGTGGAGAGGATATTCGGGGCAATTCATTGTCCAGAAGGAGAGAAGGTGGTCTTAGCTACCTATCAATTACTCGGGGGTTCTGAGTATTGGTGGAGGAACACCCGACTGATCATGGAGAATGTTCATGAAGAGTTAAGTTGGGAGAACTTCAAAAGGAGGTTCTTGGCCAAATACTTCCCTGAGACAGCTAGGGAAAGGTATGGTGAAGAGTTCCTGAGGCTGAGGCAAGCGGGCATGAATGTTGAGGCATATGCCAAGAAGTTCGAATCACTATCCCGTTTCTTCCGCTTCTTTAGGGATGGGATAGATGAAGTTTATATGTGCCGTAGATTCCAAGATGGGCTGAGGTACGAACTGCAGGATGCGGTTGTGCCATTGGGTATTCGGCAATTCCAGGTCTTGGTTGAAAAGTGCCAAGAGGTGGAAGACATGAAGAATAAGCGGGTGAACCGCCAAGGGAATTCTAATGCCGGAGGACCAAGTCGTACCCATGATCGCGGTTCGACTCAGAATAGTGGGAGGCAAGGGAGTAAGCCTTATAACCGTCCTCAGCACAGTAAAGGACCGGGCCGATCGGTGAATCAGGGAACCCGGGGAAAATCAGAGGGTAGTAAGGGGACTTGCTACAACTGTGGAGAAGCGGGGCATTTTTCTAATGAGTGCACGCAACCGAAGGTGGGAAACACCTGCTACAATTGCAAGAAGCCGGGACACTTTGCTAGAGATTGCAGAGCCCCGAAGACAGGGCCGTCGGCAAATGTGGCACAAGGTTCACAGGGTGCCAGACCTGCGGCAAAGGCACGTGCTTACTGTATGGGCACTGAACTGAGTGGGCAGGCTAGCAATGCCATCCACGAGAGCTGTCACATCGCAGGTAATTCTTTAACTGCTTTGATTGACACGGGGGCAACCCACTCATTCATATCTTTGGCATGTGCAAATCGTTTGAGTTTTAATGTTTCTGTGCTTCCGTTTGATTTGAATGTTTTGACTCCTGCTAAGGATTTGGTAGTAAATACTGCATGTTTGCATTGTTTGGTAGTAATCCAGAATAGGGATTTTCTGGTCAATTTGGTTTGTCTACCGCTTTTATCTCTCGAGATCATCCTCGGGATGGATTGGTTGTCTTATCATTATGTGATTCTAGACTGTGCTCGGAAATTGGTTTTCTTTCCCGAGCCAGGTGTGCGAAGGTACTTGTCTGCAAATCGGCTTTCTGTGGTTATGTGTAATGGGGAACCGGAGATAGTTTCACTTGCTAGCTTAGGAGTGACGTCGGAGATCCGAATTGAGGAAATTCGTGTAGTTCAGGATTTCCAAGATGTGTTTCCATCGGAGATTCCAGCTTTTCCTCCGTGTAGAGAGGTGGAATTCTTTATTGATTTACAACCGGGTACGGGTCCGATTTCGGAATCAGCTTATCGGATGGCTCCAGCTGAGTTGGTAGAGTTGAAAAGTCAAATTGAGGACTTGTTAGAGAAGGGTTTCATAAGGCCTAGTGTGTCGCCTTGGGGAGCACCGGTCTTATTGGTTAAGAAGAAGGATGGTAAATCTCGTTTGTGTGTGGATTATCGGAAGCTTAATAAGGTGACTATCAAGAACCGATATCCATTGCCACGAATCGATGATTTGATGGATCAGTTGAGGGGAGCCTCAGTGTTTTCAAAGATCGACTTGAAATCTGGTTATCACCAGATAAGAGTACGAGATGAGGATATTCAGAAAACGGCGTTTAGGACGCGTTATGGGCATTATGAGTTTCTAGTGATGCCGTTCGGAGTGACGAATGCACCTGCTATCTTTATGGCGTACATGAATCGGATATTCAACTCATTTTTGGACAAGTTTGTGGTGGTGTTCATTGATGACATTTTGGTGTATTCGAAGAGTGAAGAGGAACATGTAGAGCATCTTCGTCTAGTTTTGCAAGTTTTGCGGGAAAGTAAGTTGTATGCGAATCCGTCGAAGTGTGATTTTTGGTTGGAAGAGGTGAATTTCCTTGGCCATGTTATATCAAAAGAGGGAATAGCCGTGGATCCAGCCAAGATTGATACGGTACTTTCATGGAAACAGCCTCAAACAGTGACTGATGTGAGGAGTTTTGTGGGTTTGGCCGGTTATTACCGAAGGTTCATTGAAGGTTTTGCTAAGATTGTGGCACCGATGACACAACTTACGCGGAGAGATCAACCGTTTGCGTGGACAGAGAAGTGTGAGTTGAGTTTTCAGTTGTTGAAGGAGCGTTTGACGACTTCACCAGTCTTGATGTTACCACAGTCGGAGGAACCGTATGAGGTTTATTGTGATGCTTCTCATCAAGGGTTGGGTTGTGTGTTGATGCAACACAAGAGGGCAGTGGCTTATGCGTCGAGGCAACTGAAAGTGCATGAAAAGAATTATCCTACGCACGATCTAGAGCTTGCGGCTGTTGTTTTCGCATTGAAGATTTGGAGACATCATCTTTATGGTTGCACTTTTGTCGTGTTTAGTGACCATAAAAGTCTTAAGTATCTGTTCGATCAGAAAGAGCTTAATATGAGGCAACGGAGGTGGATGGAAACTTTGAAAGACTTCGACTTTACGTTGGAATACCATCCGGGAAAGGCTAATGTGGTAGCCGATGCCTTGAGTAGGAAGAGTGTGTCGGTTTGTTCAGCACAAATGGCTAGTCAACAAGAGTTGTTGAGAGAGTTTCGTGATTTGCACCTAGAGGTAGAGTTTACTTTAGGGAATATGAGACTGGGTATGATTACCATCTCAAACGGTTTGTTAGAGGATATTGCTAATTGTCAAGATGACAAGTTTCTCATGGAGAAAAGAGCGTTGATTGTTCGAGGAACCAACCGAGATTTCAAGGTGGGATCGGACAATATCTTGAGGTGTCAAGGTAGGGTGTGTGTACCCGATGCGATGGACTTGAGAAACACCATTCTAGGGGAGGCACACAAGAGTAAGCTTAGTATACATCCCGGAGCAACAAAGATGTATCAAGACCTGAGGCAAGATTTCTGGTGGCCGGGTATGAAAAAGGATGTGGCTGAGTATGTGGCGTCGTGTCTGACTTGTCAGAAGGCGAAGATTGAGCATCAGAGACCGGCAGGGATGCTGCAGTCATTAGATATCCCCGAGTGGAAGTGGGATAGCATTTCTATGGATTTCATCACTGGTTTACCTAAGACCAGGAGGAAGCATGATTCCATTTGGGTGATAGTGGATCGTTTGACGAAGTCCGCTCATTTTCTACCGGTAAGAATTACGGATACAGCAGCAAAGTTGACCGATGTTTACATTGCTGAGATTGTGAGGTTACATGGGATTCCGTCAAGTATAGTGTCAGATCGAGACCCAAAGTTTACTTCACACTTTTGGAGGACTTTGCATGAGGCGTTGGGGACGAAACTGAGATTGAGTTCCGCCTACCACCCTCAGACAGATGGGCAGACCGAGAGAACAAATCAATCTTTAGAAGATTTGTTGAGAGCATGTGTGTTGGATGACCGTGGAAGTTGGGATGATGTGTTACCTTTGATAGAATTCACATACAACAACAGTTTTCACGCGAGTATTGGAATGGCACCATACGAGGCTTTGTATGGGAGGAGATGTCAGACTCCTTTGTGTTGGTACCAAGATGGGGAAAGTATGATAGTAGGACCGGAAATGGTACAACAGACGACGGACAAGGTCCGAAAGATAAGGGCAATGATGAAGGTTGCTCAAGATCGACAGAAGAGTTATGCGGATAGGCGTCGGAGGCCTTTAGAGTTTGAGGAGGGGGATCACGTATTTCTCCGTGTTACTCCAACAACGGGTGTTGGAAGGGCTTTCAAAGCGAAAAAGTTGACTCCAAAGTTTATAGGGCCGTATCAGATTTTGGAACGGATTGGGAAGGTAGCATACCGGATCGCGTTGCCACCGGTACTGTCTTTGATTCATGATGTGTTCCATGTGTCGCAATTGCGGAAGTATACACCGGATCCATCACATGTGATCACACCAGATGATATCCAGTTGAGGGATAACTTGTCATTCGAGGTTCCGCCGATCAAGATTGCGGATAGGAAGATGAAACGTCTGAGGACGAAAGAGATACCTTTGGTAAAGGTGATATGGAACGAAGCTACAGGAGATACCACCTGGGAGCTCGAGAGTAAGATGAAAGAATTGTACCCCAGTTTGTTTGACGACGTCTAAGTTTCGAGGACGAAACTTCTTTTAGGGGGGTAGTATTGTAAGACCCAAGATTTCATTGTATAGTTGGTTTAAGGAATATTAGGGTTTCGATGTGTTCGTGTGACGAAACATCGTGTAATTATTAGCTTTTGCTGTAATTGAGCCTGTTTAGTGCTCGTGCACTGTATTTGTACAGACTTTGGTTCTGTGATCCTGTTGCTTGAATAAGAAGTTACTTGTGGTTTCAGAATAATAAGTTTTGGATTATTCTTGTTTTTGGAAAAACGAGTAGGATTTTACCCGTCGTTGTAAAATCTTATTGCGTCTGTTTTGAGTAAGATATCGGATGGAAGTTTTATATATCTGCGCGAGTTAGTATATATTCTGAGATTAATTTTCTGAGGTATGGAAGAAAATTACAGTCGCGGAAAAAGATTCGGCGATAAGTTTTGGAAATGTGAAACGTTGGACGTTCTTTCCGTAGGTTTTCTGTTTTGGTGAGTTTCGTTCGTCGCGGCGTGCGAGAGCTGAACGTGTGAGTGTTTCTATGAGGTTTTGAGTTTTATCTCAAGTGGATTTGGTTTGGTTTGATCGAATGGCTAGGGTTGTGTCTTGGCATTTTGTCTTTTGATCCAATGGCCATGTGTGAGCAAGAGCCTTGTAATAGTAAGGAGGTTTAGTGGCTTGGTCACTTAGAAAAACATCACCAAATCATCTCATTCTTTCTCTCTTTCACGTGAAACTCCATTTCATTTTCCAACCTTCACAAATTTTCATTTCTTCACCATTTCACTCCATTTCAAGCTTTGGAGCTTTGAGGAAAGTTGTAGAGAATCACTTTCTAAAGGTAACCCTCTCTTCTCATCTCCTAGGTTGGTAGATTTTTAGAGTTTTGATGTTTTTGGGTTTATGTTCTTAAGAGGGTTTGGTAAGAAAGGTTGTTCTTGCTAGTTTTTGTTTCATGAAAGTTGTTCATGAGAGCTTAGGAAGCATGCTAGGCTTTGTTGTTTTTGTTTTCCATGAGTTGGTGAGAATCTCATGAGAAAAGTTAGGGTTTTGAAAGTTTAGAGTATTGATCAATAACATGAGGTTATGTTGTAAGGTTTTGAAAAGAAAAGTTGTCTTTGAACCTTTGGGCGAAAGGGAAATGCGTTGTATGGTTTTGTTTTAGAAAAATCCGATGAAAAATATTTTGAGGTTTATGAAAATATTTTCTAAGAGTTTTTGGGTAGTATTTTGGGGTCAAAATGGTTTAAAACTATTGTGACATGTGGTGTCGCTTTTTACTTTGAAAACATGTTTGAAAATGATTACCGGACGGTTAAGGCCCGTAATAAAACTTGTGCTTGGATTTGGTTTTGATTTTGGGAATGAAAATCAAATGACTTGCACTCGAAGCAACCAACATGCTTTCGGAAATGTGTTGCTTGCTTATGAAAATGGTTTGTTTTTATGCCTTGAAAAGATGTTGGGAACTAATAGAATCAAACTAGGCTTGGGGTGGAAAAAGGTGGTGTGAGTTGCTGTCTTGTGCTGTCATGACAGGTGCAACTCGCTGAGCGAGTGGTTACTCGCCAGGGCGAGTGTCACAGGTCCTGACAACACGCCAGGGCGAGCTCCAGAGCGAGTAAGACCAGTACTCTCTGCCTTCACTCGCCACCAACTCGCCAGGGCGAGCTCTGAGAGTTGAAATTTTGGATTCTGATTTCCAAACTTGGTTTTTAGCCTTCTAATCCCTTTTTATTAATTTATGGAAGTGGTTGGGATTGGAAACGAGTTTTTCGGGTACTCGGAAAGTACGTAACTTATAACGCAAGAAAATAGCCATTTTGCACTTCAAATTATTTAAGACTATTGGAAATTGATTTGGGTCCTAAAAATAGTACAAATAACTCATGGGGGTTGATCAATACGGTAGTTTTTGGTAGAGAATCCGAAAGAGGGATTTTTACCTTAGAGAACCTTTGGTTTTGGGGTTTTAGAGTCCAAATCATTAAGGATTGATTGGTTATGGTTTTGATTGAATACTTGCTTGTTTTAGGAAGCAAGTAAGCGTTGTGCGATCGTGTGATAGTTGAGTGCTTGACGAGGTAAGGGCTCCACTTTATTTCCGTCTTTTAAAACGGTTACGACATGCTTGAATTTGTTGTTTATCCAATTGCTGTGTGCTTGGCATGTTGTACTTATGTATTCTCGTTGATGAGAACGTGGTGATATATATGTGTGCAATTTACATATGATTGAGAAAATGTATGTATGTTGTGATGCTTTGTACATAGGCTTTAGGCTATGTGAATGTTTGCATGAGCATATATGAATGCGTGCGTCTGATGGGACTACGCGAGGATTTTGTCTTGTGTGACTATCCTGTATATGCCAAAGAGAATATATGCCATGCATTTCATAGTTGCGTGCCTAGGTGTATGTCTGTGTGACTTTGCCTACGTACCGGGCGTTTGACTGTGTGGCTTCGCCAAATCCCTCTGGATTTATATTGAGTTGGTGTTTGTCTGTGTGACTTCGCCTGGTGTTTGTCTGTGTGACTTCACCTGCCTTGTGTGGCATTTTTAGTGCGGGTACGTATATTTCTGTGTGGCTTTGCCTACCCCACGACTCTTCGAGGAGAGGTTAATTTCCGGAAAATCATGCATGTGGTAGCTTGGATAGTACCACACTCATTGTAGAAGTCTGCATTAGGCTTGGTGTGCATTTATTTATATAAGCCCGTTGGTGGGAATGGCTATATGTTTAAAGAGCTTTCTCTTGTGTATGTGGAAATTTGTTATGTGTACATCTTTCGCACCGGTTATATATATATACTTGTATTTTGTGGTGACCCTTTCTTTCATTTGCGGGCTCATCCCACCCAGATGATGGGTTAGGTCGTGGTGACGACGGTGGCTGTTCCAGGCCCCAGTGAGCGGTTGGAGCTGTAGCCTAGAATAGTTAGACTATGCGCCGGTGTGTTTTGTGCACCGTGCTTTTTGGTTAGCATAGGATTTCTAACTTGTTTTGGTACTTAGACTTGGATTGTAATGATTCAGGAAATACACTTTGCTTGTCGAAGCACCTTTTTGTAATGAGTTCTTTGTATATTTGAATGCCGGTTCATTTAAAATATTTTATGCGCACTCTGAGTGCTAGTTGAAAAAAAAAAAGAAAAAAAAAATAATGCCCTTTTTGGCTTATGAAAAACGGGGTGTTACAATAATGATGATGATGAGTGTTGCGTTTCAGTTTCACAGAGGGTGGAGAGGAATTAAGCTTTGTTCATTGAGTGGTTACTTCAATGTGAGGTTGATTCTCATGAGCAAGCTTCAAAGATTAGGAATTTGGAGGATTTGGTTAGTGTGGTTGTTGTCTTGGCGTGAGAGAAAGAGAAATGAGAAGAAGTTGCTGAGCTTTTTGTTTGTCAAGCTTGCATGTGCTTAAATAGAAAAAGTCAAGCTAGAGGGGGTGTTAGGAGAAATGGTGGGGGGCTCGGTGTGAGAGGGCTAGTGGAGGGATTAACTTGATTTCTCACTTTAGTATTGATAACACTTTAGTGTGATTGGTTTGGTCTACTAGATTAATTTTTGTTTCCCTTAAAGAAAATCAATTAATTACCAATCAACTCCAATAATCCTTTCTTAAATATTATTCCTCTCTTAATAAAATTGGGGGTGTTACAATCTACCCTCCCTAGAAAATTTCGTCCTCGAAATTCAGAATTCCTTCATTCTACCTCAGTGTATTTCAACTATATCCACATCCCAGGTCTAAACTTCGCCTATTCTCCGATCAATTGCATTTATTCCCTTGGAATAAAACTTTCCTCTCTTAGGGTCATTGGCTAAAAGCCGATCAATTAATCCACACTTACAACTGGTCTCATGCTGCGCACTCTGATTCAAATATTACTATCATCATCTTACAGCGTCACAACCACCTAGTCTTATAATTCCTGAACACACTCGTACATCAGCTTGTCTTATGCACCTCTACTTCTATTACGACTAAACTTCTTCTATTACCACCGGTATTAACTTCAGTACTTCACTATCTTGGTAGATTGGTATCTGGCCTGGTTGGGTACACTCTAAAGTCTGAGACAACGGCGACGTTAAATAGTTAACTGAAGGGTATAAGCTTGAGTATTGCTTCTGGCAAATTCTAAAAATTTACCTTCATATGGTTATTCTCACTTCTAAGTGCTATAATGCTTTCCAAATACTATAGCGTAGGACACGTCAAATGTACCCTTGTACCACGTGTGTTGTGTAAATATTCCAGGATCGATCAAAATATAAAACGAGCGGAAAATTGTCTAAATACTACAGACTCCTTTGCCAACGAGTTAGACTCATCTGCAGGCGAATCTATAGTTATCCTGATAAAATCCCACCTACAATTTCAATCCATTCTGGCACGACACAGTGATCGAGTTGTACATTGCACATGTAGATGCTCTTGGATTCAGATTATCTCTTAGGGTTAATGGTTAATCTTGTCTGATTCATTAGCCGGTAACTATCGTATGGAGATTGGCTAAAACAGCAGGATTCTAAACTTAGCTAGTTTGACACGCAAGGCCTGAACTTGTAATGCTGAGGCTGAACTGAATTGTCTGGCTTAAGATAACTTACTGAACTAACTAACGAATCACTAAGGATAGGGAACGGTTTCCAACAAGAACGGTATATTTGTCTAACGAGCGACTATACTTGTATTTACCTAACTGATTGGTGGTAACTAAACTTGAAGTTGAAAACAAAAAAAATCTGGTCAAGGTTTCCGGGTTAAGTGCCTGATCTCACAAGGTTACAGAAAATGAATCTGGAAGATTGAAACGTTTAGGCAGAGATACTCAAGGTCAACATACTGATCTCGCATGGTTAAGAGCACGAAGCTGAGAGATTTGAATCTTCAACATTGAGTTTCACTTGCAGAGCTTAAGTCCACTGAATTAGAAATGATTCGAACTTATTTCTGAATTCGGCTGATAAGGCTACGAAGAGATGGATGACTAATTATATTGAAGAATTGATTACTAGGTTCGAGTGCACGTAGTTTAACTGATTTGCTGGTGCGGAGCTAAGTCATTGGCCTCAGAACAGTTGAGAATGTTGATTAACAGATCTACTAACGAGTGATAGATTGAATTTGAAACTATTCGTGGGTTTCTCAAGAGTGACCGACTTCAACGAATATGATGGAGTTACTAACGACAAAACTGAAAGACTGAAGGCATTGAATAAGGTTACTTAGGAGTAACGTTCTACACAATCTATGTGACTGACAGACAACGAATTTGGAAAGTTGTATCCTAATTGAATTGGTGCATAGTACTTGACTGACAAATATTTAAAACACTGGAAGCACTTTACCCATCTGAAGCATAATCAGACAAGTTAGAGAGTACTTAAGTTCATGGTGTTCCAAAATTTGAGGACGTGGAATTTGAACATTGCTTGGTTCGACGATTTGGCTGAATGAAGATCCTTATGAATGAAAAGGTAACTGAAGATCTATCTCCTACTGGGTTCGGACTTATGTTCCACAATACTATTTCTTCTGTCATTTCTCTCAGGTTATAACTACTAGGTTCCCACTCAAGTTTCTTGCTGACAATTTCTCACAGGAGAAGTTTAACTGATTCTAATAGCCTCTTAGTTGGGGGATTTGAATATGTGGAGGTGTCGGCGGCTGGCTGATGATAAAGTCAAACTTAGTTACTAGTCTCTGGGTAACTAACATGTTCACTTAGAATATTGGTCTAGGTGGATGATGTCCGTAATAATGACTTATATTTGTTAATCTAATTAAGATGTGTCTTATACTATCTGGCTTAATGTTGGTTCTATGTCGTCGGCATCAAGTATTAATATTCTAAGCAGTACTATAACTGGTTGGCATCAGTATATTGATGAAATACGTCGGTCTAAACCTAATCCTCAAACTGGGTGACTAGTTGGTCTTCCATAATGAATTACTAGACTAATGTTAACTTAATGAACACTCCCAAAAGCACGGTTAACTGATCCTACCGATCTCTTATCTAAATCGTTCATATGTATGATTATGTCAGACTAATATTGATCTGGATCTTCTATCTCTAAACTATCTAGTGAATAGGCTCAACGGGTCGACTTAGTTAACTGATTGTGCTAAAGGTAATTCTTAACTATTATTCCAACTAAGACTTAACCTACGATGGCTAGGTGCAATTACTTGGTACACAAAGGTAGGCTAATCCTATTTACTGGTATCTAAAGGTAGTATCATAAGTGTCAAGTTAATAGGTCGTGGTCATAAGATGTTTAAGTACGGGTGCTAGGATTCAACTATTCTTATCGTCGTAACTAATTGGCTTGTAACGCTGAGTTTACTAATCCTTGGGTACCTAATTGACGATTTTTAGTAAACCTATTCGGATTGCGGGTATTGCTAAAGAAAATACAGATTTGATGTGTGGCTAGGTTATGTTTATGTGACATGGTATTGGCTTCCAACCTATATAACGATAATATTCCATAACTGTCTTAGGTGACTACGGTGTCATAAACGATTCCTAACTGTTAATTTAGTCAATGTTTGGGTCTCTAATGGTTTGCTGGGTTTACTGCTAAAGACTGGTGTAGTTAGAAGGAAATCCTAATTGTTATGTTAGTTAAAACTTAACTCCTAGTGGCATGGTAGAAATACTGTTAAGAGTTGGAGGGTCAAAGTAACCTAGTTGAGAGTATTCTAGAGGGTAGTCTAATAAGGTGATATTGAAGGAATATTGGAATGTGCTTGTTTTCTTAATTTGGTTCTTCTATTATAGATGGTTCGGTTTGGATTTCTATTACAAAGATATCTATCAGGTTCACTACATTGAGTTACTAATTTTAGGAATGTATATGTGATGATATTTAATGCGTCTTCTTGGGTACGGTATTGCTAAGATAGAATTCTAATCACTATACTAGTTAAGGCTAAGTCGCTAGTGGTTCAGTATAACTATTGGTTTCTATACGAAAAGGTGTACTCATTCCGTTGAGAACATTTAAGGCTTGATAATCTTGGGATAGTCTAGTTAAGTTGGAATCTTAGGAGTTAATGGAACATGGATGAGGTCTACCTAAGTCTTCCTAACACGGGTGAAATTCTCGGCTGCAAAGATTAACTAAATGTTTAGGATGAATTTTGGTTTACTTCCTATTGTAGCGGAGTGTTACTCAGGTCACTAATCTTGGATAATTAGGTTCTCAATAACGTGAGGTTACTTCTAGGTTCAGGGAGTTTACCTGACACACCGTGTTAGTTGAATATTGTTAATTACACAACATTCCAGTATTATGGTACACTAGCATTCCTTCAAGCTACAACTCTATTCCTAGAATGCTCTACTCCGGACTTGTTACCTCACAAGATTACTAATTCGCCAGACATAAATTACTCTTCACATTTCGTCAGCTGCTTTATTACACCTCCGAGCTTACCTCTTTCTACTGGTCTCAATCCACTTTCTATGTCCAAGTTTTGCACCACTTGCTCTTGTGGCACCATTTCCACCGTTACTTCATCCAATAATAAGAACTTTCTCCAACGACAACTTCTTGCGATCTTAACGCTGGAACATTAGAGTCCACTTCAGTTCTCAACCATAATACCCTGCCTACCGTACATAATACTGAGCTGATCAGACTCAGCACACGATGGTTTCAGCGTAAACAGTCCAGATCCAAAGGGTCTGTATTACTTAGGAAAGAGTTGGAATGACTCATGGCAAGGTCCGATACTGGATCGACCTGCTCTGATACCAAATATAACGCCCCAACTAGGAAATCTAGAATAATTAGTCAAGACATAAATAAATGGATCTGAGTACAATAAAATTGACAGAATACTTGATTGATTTACAACTTGAAATGAATTCAAATGAATAAGTTCAACATAATTATACAACGGAAAGAACAACAAGTACAAAACAGATGACTAAGCAAGGAAGAAAAATATAATCTTCTGATCTGACAATCCAAGCTCGGCTCCAACTGTCAGTCCCATCCTGGTCCTTGCTCCGGAGAACCTGTTCTACCTAAAAAAATTTGATTTGGAGTGGGGTGAGACTACTAAGCCTCAGTGAGCCCTACTACCCTCCTAATGGCGACTACGCCGGGGGAACCTAGATAGTGTAATAATCTAAGTTCAACTGATTTACATATAAATGTATTAATCATTAAAATAAATAAAGTGTAACACAAAGTTATTATCTTGTCAAATTACTCTTCAAAGGTCACCCAAGCCAAGCCGGTCTCAGGTGCCTGACTCTGCGTACTACCGAAACAGAGGCTCGGATTCCGACGTTGGCTCACATAATAAATAATAAAAGTCAGAGGAGTTCTATTAACATGGCATAATACCATTTAATTCAATGAGTTTAAACAGTTCTAACCAATATATCCCACCCAGGGTATCCTAAGCATGTTACTGATATGTATAAATAAACATATTATTCTCTGACTATATAATCAATTTAACACTATTAAACATATTCATGAAAGCCAAGTTGCATTCGGACATAAAACGAGCGATTTGGGAATTTTTCAAAATATACAGGTTCTGACCTGCTGATCTTGCCATGGCGAGAATTCACTTGCCATGGCGAGATTTCGTGTCCTGCTGAACTTGCCATGGCGAGAATTTCACTTGCCATGGCGAGATTTCGTGTCCTGCTGAACTTGCCATGGCGAGAATTTCACTCGCCATGGCGAGATTTCGTGTCAGCACCTGTAATTCTCGCCACGGCGAGAAATATGCCTGCCATGGCGAGCCATAGCAGTAAAACCCCTATTTCTGCAAAAATGTGATTTTTCCCAATTTTCACCTACAATCTCCGTGCAACTTGTTACAAACATGTCTTATAATGTAATATGGATTATATAGGAGCAAGAATTGGGATTTATTCTTGCTCTTTCATTAATTTGATTCCTAACCCTATGTTTGCATACAAAATCATATTTGGGGATAACTAAGCTCTACAATTAATCTAAGGTTAAAGATCCTAAGAACCCACCTTATAATGAAGCTTTAAACTTTTGCATAAGCTCTGCTACAGCCACGAAGCAACCACACCAGAATTTACTCTTTGTACCACTTTTCCAAATTCTTGAGTTTAAACCATTTCTTGGTTCCAATACAACACTTACAGCACCAAAGACTCATTAACACCAACATGCAAGACAATTTCAATTTAATGGTTAGAAGGGGGAAAACACTAATTTGGGATTTAATAAAAAAATCAAAGCTTGAAGCTTACCCATTAGTGATTCCAAGGATGGAGGAGGTAGAACAGTATTGCATGTTGATTTGGGAACAAGGATTAGAAGATAATGATGATGATGAGTGCTGCGTTTCAGTTTCACAGAGGGTGGAGAGGAATTAAGCTTTGTTCATTGAGTGGTTACTTCAATGTGAGGTTGATTCTCATGAGCAAGCTTCAAAGATTAGGAATTTGGAGGATTTGGTTAGTGTGGTTGTTGTCTTGGCGTGAGAGAAAGAGAAATGAGAAGAAGTTGTTGAGCTTTTTGTTTGTCAAGCTTGCATGTGCTTAAATAGAAAAAGTCAAGCTAGAGGGGGTGTTAGGAGAAATGGTGGGGGGCTCGGTGAGAGAGGGCTAGTGGAGGGATTAACTTGATTTCTCACTTTAGTATTGATAACACTTTAGTGTGATTGGTTTGGTCTACTAGATTAATTTTTGTTTCCCTTAAAGAAAATCAATTAATTACCAATCAACTCCAATAATCCTTTCTTAAATATTATTCCTCTCTTAATAAAATTAGGGGTGTTACATCTACTTTTCCTTGGTTTTAGTTTAGACATTTGAAATATGGATACTATTCTATAGTAATTTTCCTAAGTCTTAAAACATTCATTTATTTAATTAATTGTTTCAAAATGAAATAAAATAAAAGAAAGAAAGGAAAAACATGATAACAGAGTCATATCAATGTAATATTTGGGTTTATTATAATGTGATGAGTTGAAAGTATTTGTTTCATAATCTTAACTTATAAACACGACCAAAAATATATATGTATAAGAAGCAATGACATGCCATATTATTACAGTGTTGGTTTCCCATGTTTGTTTTAGAATATAAGTTTCTTGGATTTACGTTAGCATTTTGATAATGTTAATTAGGATTTAATTATAATTATAGTGAGTTAAGAGATAGTTGTTTTGATGAGTGAATAGGTATCCTAGAAGAAGGTGATTTCTCGAGTTATTTTGGAAAGCTCTGAGGTAAGGGGAATTGCTAATAATAAGTTTCGATGAGCACAAGAAATGTGTTACTTGTATATATATTATTAGCTATTATTAGGGGAGTTGTGTTCTAATTTTAAATGTGTTAAGGTATATGCAAAATGATAAGTGATTGATTTAGTTTAATTATGTGTGAATAAACCTTTGTTGATTTAAAAATGTTCTTAATTGATTAGGCAATTGAAATTGTTATAATCATGGTTTTATGAAGAAGAACAAATAAATTATCTATGTCTTATCTTTAATTTGTTTATTGATAATGATATCTATGTGTTTGAGTGATTATGGTGAAAGTTTGGGGTGGTTTCTCATAAGGTGCATTATGAGTTATGAGGATTAAAATGTCAAGCTGGATGTTGACAAAGATAATTTAAGTTGAGTAATTATATAACTAATCACCTTGGGATGGTGAGGAGCAAAACAGGATGTTTCTTACAGTACTATAATGTATGTAAGACTGAGGATAGGTTCGGCTGGGTCGCCTACAGACCTCCTGGGGATCACCTACGTTTTGAACTCCTACCAATAGTCAGTGATAGCAACTCTGACTGGAGGAAAACATAAAACCCGACGTGGTGAAACCTGACTATGCAGGACTATCTATAATAAGGTGCAGCGCTCGGGCCAGAATGGTTGAGACATATTTGATATATGTTCATTGCAAACGACCATGATATGGCAGTTGAAACGGCCTTACCCTCATAATAGGGGTCTCCATGGAGTAGGTTTAAGGAAGATATTACTAACTAAGTTAGAGGACTGACTTTGAGTGAAGTGTTTGGTTTGAATATTATATTTATTATAAATGATTTAAATTTTGATGATTGATATATTTGGTATTTGATATTTTTGATAAAGTATAGTAGCTTTGTTTTTTTTACTAATTGTTGATTTGTGACGTTGATTAATGTTTGGTGTAATTGATATCTTTCTGATTATTTGGTTATATATGACTATTTGATTTAATACGTGATTAGATACCCAGGTATGTATATATACTAGTTAAATAAAAATGCATATACTTGTATAATATTATCTGTAGCCTTGTGACATCATCACGATGGTAACTTGTGTACGAGTAATTCACCCCTTACAACAGGTAGTGCAGGATACCATGATCTCAAGTTAAAGTTCATTGGAAAGAGGAAAACAACATTGTGAGAGACATTAATAGCAAGACCGTTAGAGTTTATTAGAAATCTAGTTTTATTTTTGCAGTCCGAAGAGAAAGATCTTTTAGAGATTAAGGTGTTGATGGTGTCATTGGAGTACTCTCTCGATGACATCTTTAGTGTTTGACCAACTCGTGATCATTTGTGGGTTAGGGTCTTTTGTAGATATTATCTTTTGATTTTTCTCAATTGGAAGATTGTAAGATACTTATGTGCAATAAAAATATATATTTTATGTTTGTAAATCTTTTAGTTATAAGTGATGCATATTATTCATGGGCTTACTTTAAATTTATAAAAAGAGAATTTTGAAAAGTTTTTATAGACAAAAATATAGTGCATATATTTGAATAAATTATTTCTCACTTACTACTTTCAGTTTACAAGAAAAATAAATCAACAAAATTGCATTTGCTTGTATTTAAGCACATTTAAATTTAGGGTAGAGAACTGTGACACTCTTCTTTTCAGTCTCTGGAAAGGGGGTGTTACAACATACAAGCCTATAGACCATAAAAACAATGAAATTACCCTCTTTGGAGTTAGGTAATAGTTCTCAAAAGTCTTGGCAACAAAACAAGTTTGGGGTTGCTCATGGAACTAGCAACGTCTAAGTTTGGAGTAGGTATACGGAGAACTATAACTACAAAAAGAAAAAAAAATAAATGAAAAAGAGACGGGAAACATTAAAAATTCCCTAAAAAAATAGTCTCTTCAAAAAAAATAAATGAAAAAGAAAGAGCCAAAGGGAGAAAGAAAGAGCCAAAGGGCAAAAACTATGATGGAAAAGAACCACACAAAAACACATTTAGTTCTTAATCTCCGATACCAACACCAAAAGGCACCCTAAGGAACAAAGGTTGCGTACACAAAAAGGAATAACAAAGTAAAACTTAACTCTAATGTTTAGCCAACTATCCCGAAAAATATCCTACCTTGACCTAAGCCACGTTATAACCCTGAAAAGACCTCCAATAATGCATGTGTATTGAATTTTGACTGGTTCCTTAGAGTTCTTGCAAGCCTATGGTAAAATGGGAGGTTGTACGATGATTGAGTGATTAACCCTTTCAATTAATGAGCAAAAAACACAAATGTGAGAGAGAGAAAAGTTGGACATGGACTCTTGCGGGCATTTGTCCGATTTGCTACTATTGACGTCTCCTGAGCCTAGCAGGACTGGGCATGATCGCTGCGGTAAGAAATTAGCGGTGCCATTGCTGAAATATAAGCAAGGTTGTGAAATTCCTATCATTATTATTTATCTCTTGTTTTTCTAACGATCTTATCTGACAGCATGTTCCTTGAGGACAAGCAACAGTTTAAGTTTGGGGTTGTGATGACAGGAATTTCTACGGTATTTTTAGTAAAATACGAAGGGAAACCTACAAAAGTAAGAAAAAGACTCGAGACAGAATCTAAGATGCAAATAGACAAGAAAAAGCCCAAAAAGAGAAGAAAATCAGCATTCCATCGCAGCACGATGGCTCCCATCGTGCCACGATGGGAGCTGCTTGTTCGCCAAGAAATCAGAAGCAATAAATCTGAAGAAAATCTTCTCATCGCAGCACGATGCATCATATCGCAGCGCGATAACATAACTTGGCGCCCAAGTTGAGGAAATGCACAGGATCAGTTATAAAATTGAACTGAATCTTCACATCGCAATGCGATGGCTCCATCGCAGTACGATGCCTTGCTGAGGCCCATTACGAAAACTATAAATAGAGTCTCCCTTTCATTGTTTAATTCATTCAGAAATAGTAGAACACTCTCTACTATAAGGAGAGGTTCAGATGAGCTCTATTAGGCATAGTTTTCTTCCCTTACGGGAAAACTAACTCAGCAAGGTATAATTTAAATATGTAGTCTTTATATTTATGCCTTGGGTTGTGGTGGAGAAGATGAACTCCCCAACGAATATTTGGAGTCTGTGATTGAGTCTAACATATAATAAATGATATTTAGTAATTATGTTTGTTATTTACTTTCGTGCACTTTAATAACGTATTCTCATAATCTGGCCGGATAAGCGGGAGCGCCCATAGAATTGATGTCAGGTTTTGACTTGATATGGTCCGAAACTCGTAGTAAATAATGTTAGGTGTATAGAGACGGTAACATCCTGAACTAGTCGTGAACTGAGCGGTTAGAGGAGGAATCATGCACTAGGTGTGATCTGAGCACTTAGAAGATGAACAGCCCGATACTAGGACCTAGAGGTTAATTGGTGAAGGTTATAATGCATGTTTATAAACAACTCACTTAGTAATTAGCGTATGTGACACATCGAGGTTAGGCTCTCGTAGGTACCTTAGTTGTTAACGTAGGGAAACTTTAATAAACATAGTGTAATAGTAAGGTATTACTTCAACAAGGATAATTCACCGCCGAACATAATCTAAGTAACTATGTTATACACCGGTCATGCCAAATATGAAGAAGGGAGGGAGTCCAACCACCATACCTAGCCTCTATATTTCTTGACTCTATATTATTTATACATTCCGCAATTTATATTTCTGCAACGCATTACGCTCTTTTTATAAAAACCTTTTCAAAAACCAAAGCGAATGCAAACTATCACAAACTTAAATAACAATAGTGAAGCTTCGCCACGATCCATGTGGATACGAACTCATTCTAAACATTAGAGTGTGAATTATTACTCGACGACAGACTGATGCACTTGTCAGACCCTAGTCACTACTCATTCTATTAATAGCTAAAACCACATAACCAATATTTCATTAACTCTCATTATTAATCAATTAACTCCTTCTAACTTAGTTAAGGGCTCTCAACTAGATTAATAATTCTAATAGATTACTAAAATACCCTTCAATTATTCAAAACATAATTATTCATAAAATCACAAAATCACATATATTCAATTAAATAAATAAACAATCACACAAAATCCTATTTATTAAAATACGGCTGTTACATATACAAATCTGACCATTTATTTGAATGCCTATAAATTGAGGAATTTTATTCAAATTTTAGTATAATCAAATTTAATACACTAAAAAAAATCAAGATTATATTGAGAAATAAAAAATATAGTTTCAGTTATGTGATGATAATATTAGTTGTCGCCCAAGCATATGGTTCTCCTGTTACTCCATCACCAAAATAAGATATCATTTGTGTAGGTGAGTGTGGTTTGGAATGTGTTGATATGACTGAAGAAGCACCAATATATGCAGCTTGTGTTGCTACATGTGGATTATTGAAATCTCATAAGGTTTTGTCAAAAAGTGCTTATAGTTGTGCAACTTCTTGCATCATTTCAAAATTCATTAACGTCAAAACTGGTATTTCTACATGGCTTTAATCTTTTGAATTATACATTGTTAAAAAAGTAATCCTATAAATTATGATTGCATTAATTAATGATGTTTTATACAATAATTGACTATTTTACAGATGCTCGCGGTGTCAACGCTATTGCGAATTCATGCGTGGAAGCTTGCAAGAACAAATAATTTCTTCAAATGTGACATTCAATGTACCAAGAAAATGTTGGCTAGAGAAGTTGCATTTTAAATTTTATAATCATTACCGACAGTGTAAATTTTATTACACAAACATCAAATCATATCTCACTAGATCTCATGTTGTGATATTTTACTTGAAATTCAAATAAATGTATTAGGTGATGTATGATTGAATGTATTGTAAAAACTTTTTATTCTACCTATTCAAACATAAAAATATGTTATATTAATTTATGTTGTAATAATAATTCTTAAAATAATATTAATTTTTTAAAAGGTTCATTTTTTTAAATATTCACTTTTTTCTCTATAGGAAAATTTAACCTCGTTTTTTATAGTCATTCTAGTAATTCTTTTTTTTTAATATATTTTACTTTCCATTTAATAAAAATAGCCCAAACATAATAATAATTATTATCATTTTCTAGGAATTTAATCACTATTTAGTTGTATAGCATGACCAAGTTAATAATTGAAATTAAAGCAATGAGTTAAACATTAATATAACATCAAACCGTTGTTCATATTATTCCTTTAAGTGCAAAAATATAAATAGTATAATTTAAGTTTATCAACGAAAAACATATTAATTTTTGTAAATACGTTCATCTTAATTTAGACAAGACCATGGAGTAAGATAGAGTTCATGCTTTTATTTTACATACTATATATATATATAGTATACACATATGCTTGTGTATGGTTTTCACTTACGTCCCCTATGCTCTTCATTTTCGTTTCTTAAGCCACTTCCCCAATCTCCATAATTTTCCAAATTTATCCAATATTTGTTATGAAATCTACTTCTATGGCCCTTTCTATCTTTTCCAGTTCCAGCTTCTCCTTGTCCATGTTCTTTGTGTCCTCGACCTCTATTTTCTCCCAACCCCCAACCTCCCCAATTTTCCAAGTCTTCCCATTTTCCATTTTTGTCTTTTCCACTTATACTTTGTTCACCTTCTCTTTGTGCACCTCCTCCATGTCCACCTTCTTTATCTCCTCGGCCACCATTTTCTCCTAATCCCCATCCTCCCCAGTTTCCCAAGTCTTCCCATTTCCAACCATCTGTGCCAGTTTTTGTTTTGGATTTTTCTACTGCACCAACTACAAACCAACAAACATTATTTATTAATTATATTAAAAGAAAAAAGAAATTGTTCATACAATTTAAATATAGGGTTAAAAGGCTTTTACCCCTGCAAAGTAGACGAATTTTGCGTTACCCCTGTAATTTTTTTTTTTTTTGAGATTACCCCCTACAAAATTTATTTATTTTTATTTACATCATTTTGCTGACGTGGCAGGCAAAAAAAACAGAATAACCGATTTGAAAAAAACACTTTTTAAATAGGTTGAACAAAATAAACGATTTAAAAAGTGCATTCAAGAAGGTAAATAAAAAAAAATTTGCAAGGGAGTAATCTCAAAAAAAAAAATTACAGAGGATAAAACAAAACTCGTTTACTTTGCATGGGATAAAGACATATTAACCCTTAAATATATACATTTATTCTCCTCTTTGGATGACTCAGTTGCCACAATAGAGATAAGAATTAGTGCACAAAGAAAGAACATGAAAATAAAATTTTTGGTTTTCATCTTTGATCAACTAATATATAGTATATTGTAGTCTAATATGAATACAATCCACAACTATTTATAGTGATCATGGGACAAGATATACAAAAGAAGAATAACAACTAGATTAGATAGTATATATTATCCATTAAAAAAATTATTATCATTTGGCTAATTGTTACGATTATAGGTCATCAATACCTATTAAGTTATTGAAGGGTTAAATTGGAACATGTTTTTCAACCAAGGTAAGAAGTTTTTTCACACGATGCCAACTAAATAATGATAAAATTGTTTGAAATTTTTATTTAAATCTTAAATATAGTTCTAGTTAATTGTATAAACATAAAGTCATTATCAAAAAAGAACAAATTAATTTATTTTTCATATACATAATGTTCTATAACATCGAAAGATTAATTTGTAAGTGCATGATTAATACATTATACATATATTTGACACTTTTTCATGAGTAGTTTGAGTCATTATTTAGTTTATTTCTTTCGGTTTAAAATTGAATTTTGAGTAAATTTAAATAATTTTTTGTTTTGGAATTTTTGAGTCATTATTTAGTTTAATTACCTTTGTTTCTTCACATTGAGTTTTTAGTAGTTATTTTATAGGCTTAATTCAACATTTGATCCCTTATATTTATATTTTTTTGAAATGGCAAAGAATTTATTAAAGGCCACACCACTAGGCTCAAGGTGAACCATCAGGGGGCGAGAAACTTACAAAGAAAAGCAAGGGGAAGACAGCTCAAAAGCCGCCGCCAAACCCAAGCAACAAAGCAGACTGCTACACAACAGGGCTAACAAAAACAAACACACATCAGCGCCACAAAGAACCCAACATCATACAAGAATCAAAAACAGCCATTAGCGCATAAAACAATCTCCAGGATCTTGAGACCACTCATAAAAAAGACAAGGAGAAATATTCAAGTGATCCACACTCCACTTCCAAGATAGCACCTTGATCTCCTCAACAATTTATAATGGATCCTTCGAAATACCATTGAAAATTGCATCGTTCCTAGCTCTCCACAAACACCACACCACCGTATGCCAAACCAAGCGGAAGCCTTTTCGCGATTTCTTGGTCTTCGCCGCATTGCTAAAGCACTCAAAGAGAGACATAAGACTTGGCGACATAACAAAAACCACACCCAACCAATAAAAGATTTCATTCCACACCCGATGTGCAATATTGCAATTAAGAAACAAATGGTTTGCCGACTCTGGGAAATGATTGCACAAGACACAAGTATCGGCCACACCATCTTGAAAAAATCCTCTTTTTAATAAATTATCGTTCGTCGGAAGACGATCATAGAGTAATTGCCAAGAGAAAGCAATCACCTTAGAAGGCGCCGGACTCTCCCATATATTTGAAAAAATCTTCAACTCAAAATCACTTAGACTTTGGATTTCCCCTACTTCCACAAGCGAATCATAAGCGATTTTTACCGAGAAACCCTCTTCCGGATTAAGCTTCCACACCCAATTATCCACCTCATTTGTAAGTAAAACATTCACAAGAAGGTCCTCAAGAAGAAGCACGATATCTTCCTCCCATTGGAATAAATTCCTTCTCCAAATAAAGTTCCACCACCCCCTTTCGTCCTCCACCTTCAACATCTCGCCCACACACACATCTTTTTGGATCGCGATAGAAAACAATTGGGGGAATTTTATACAAAGCGGGAATCACCTACCCAAACATCCTTCCAAAAACGAGTATCCATCCCATTGCCAACTTTTCTCACTATGACCTCTTGAATCCAATTAGAGGACTCCACACACCCATTAAGCTCACAAATGTCTTTCCACTAAATCGACGCAAAAGATGGAAGGGATTCAAAAGACAAATTTACATTATGCATAATAACATTACCATATTTCGCTACAAGAACCTCCTTCCAAAGAGCTGAATCTTCCCTATTTAGAAGTCTCCAACGCCACTTCATGAGAAGACTTTGATTTACCACTTCAAGATTCCTAACTCCAAGACCAGCTTTCCTTTTTCCTTTACACACCACTTTCCATTTAACCCAACTAATCTTCTTTCTCCCATTCACCCCTCCCCAAAGGAAATCCCGTTAGATACGGGTCACCTTCTTTCTAATGAACACCAGCATTTTCATCAAGGACATATAAAAAATCGGAATAGAATTTAAAACCGAATAAATAAGCACTAACCTCCCTCCAAAGCTAACGTGCTTATTCCCCCAAGAATACAACTTAAAACGATATCTTCTCCACCAACGTTTAGAGTTTAGGGTTCCAAATTAGTTGACAACCTTCTCGGATTGGCACCCACCGGAAGACCAAGGTACTTGAAAGGAATTCCCCCACGAATACAATTTAAGAAAGTGCAAGTCGACTCCATATAGCTATTTCCCACATTAATACCAATTAGAATACTCTTCCAAAAGTTCACCTTCAACCCGGAAGCATATTCAAAACCTTTAAGAATTGCCTTCAACGACCAAAGGTTCTCTAACGAGTCTTCTCCAATGCAAAGGGTGTCGTCCGCATATTGTAAGTGAGAGATGGAGGGACCACCATTACTAATTTGGAACCCTTTATACATACCAAGATCTTCCGCCCTTCTCATAGCTCCTCCAAAAACCTCCGCCACCAACAAAAATAAGAAAGGCGCAAGCGGATCTCCTTGTTTAAGCCCCCGGTGAATATTGATTTCTCTCGTCGGACTTCCATAGACAAGGACCGATAGGTTACCTACAAAGACACAAGCTTTTATCCACCAAATCTCACAAAACCCAAATCTTCTAAGCATATACTCTAAAAAACTCCAATTGACAGAATCATATGCCTTTTCGAAATCAACTTTAAAAATAAGGCATTCTTTACCACGTCTCTTAGCCAAATCCACCAACTCATTTACCACCAAGACACCATCAACAAGATTCCGACCTTTAATAAAAGCTGATTGACTAGGAGCTATCAAAGTATTCATTACACTTGCTAGCCTTATATTTATTTTAAGTTGGTCCCTTAGGTTTATTTTGTTGAAACTCTTAAAACATAAGACCAACTTGAAACAAAATAAACATAAGGGACCAACTTGTGTTGGGGTTGATTGCAATGTAAGTCCCACATTGCTAAGGAAGGAAAAAAGGTCAAGAAAAATTATAGTGGAGAAGTCCCACATCACTTAGAGAAGTGAATAGTGGAGGAGCTTCATGCTATATATAGATACCTCAAGTTTCTTATTACAACATACCAAGCAATAGCACTTGTAAAACACTTTAAGTTTATATTTGTGTTTGTTTCTTTTTCTCTTATGTTCTTGTTTTAGAGCATTTGAGATGTAGTTCAAATATTTACTTTGGAGAGAATGGGTGTTTGAGAGTGAAGTCTATGTGTTGTAACAATTTTCACATAGTGTTTATTCTCTTGTTGTCGGTTTAGACAACGACCGTGGTTTTTTCTCCAGTTTTGGAGTTTCCACGTTATATTCTTGTGTTGTTGATTGTGTTATTTTATTTTCTCTATGCCGGTTTTTTCCAACAACTGGTATCAGAGCCTTCTGGTTTAATTCAGGAGGAGGGTGTTCCGCTGTGAAGTTTAGGCTAGAGAATGTGTGGATGCAATCAGGGTTACACAAGATCAGCCTGGAGAGGCGGTGGTAAGAATACTCAACATCAGTCTCGAAAGGCAGTGGTAATAATACTCGAGGTTACGTTTTGAAACAACAACTTTGTTATGAGGATGCAGAGGCGCTAGTGGAAGTTGGGAACTGGTGGAGTATTGAGTCGTGGACTTTGGATGCTCCTATCACATGTGTTTGAAGAATGAATACTTTGAATTCCCAGAGCTAGTTGAAGGTGGAGTGGTTCATCTTGGAGACGGGAAATATTGTAACGATCAAGGTATGGAAGAGGTTCTTTTTTTACATGATGTGAGGTATGTTCCTGAACTTAAGTAGAATTTGTTATCTATAATTATGTTTGGTGATCTAGGGTATGAGACTAGATTTGAGCATGGAATTATAGAAATTTCTTTTGATGCAAAGATAGTTGGTTTTACTATTGGTCATGCATTTGTTACTAGCGGTGATTCTCATGATGTGGTTGAGCTGTGAGACTTCGGTTGATATTTGTTAGTGACATGAGTTTAGTTAGACTAGTGAACCAAGATTTACTAGGTGATGGAACTAAAATGGAATTGTTGGACCCTAACAATGGCCTGAAGGTGGTTTCAGAGTAGTTTGAAGTTGTTCAAGTGACACATGGGCATCGGTTAACATGGATGCATGGTGTGTGGTGAAGACAATGATTGTCGGTGAAGACAATGATTGTTGGTGTAGACAATGAAGATTGAAGACCATTACAATCAAGGTGGAGATTGTTGGGGTTGATTGCAATGTAAGTCCCACAATGCTAAGGAAGGAAAAAAGGTCAAGAAAATTATAGTGGAGAAGTCCCACATCGCTTAGAGAAGTGAAGAGTGGAGGAGCTCCATGCTATATATAGATACCTCAAGTTTCTTATTACAACACACCAAGCAGTAGCACTTGTAAAACACTTTAAGTTTATATTTGTGTTTGTTTCTTTTTCTCTTATGTTCTTGTTTTAGAGATTTGAGATGTAGTTCAAATATTTACTTTGGAGAGTGTGGGTGTCCTGGGGTCATGGGTGGTTGAGAGTGCTATGTGTTGTAACAATTTTCACATAGTGTTTATTCTCTAGTTGTCGGTTTAGACAACAACGACCCTGGTTTTTTCTCCGGTTTTGGAGTTTCCACGTTATATTCTTGTGTTGTTGTGTTCTTTTATTTTCTCTATGCCGGTTTTTCCCAACAACTTAAACCCTAAAATAAACATAAATGATCAAATATGCAATTATTCTTAATTTATATTATTACTTGTATTAGTTGTAGGTGTAATTATATGGTAAGAATAAGGAATTTTGTCCAATAGAAAATGCAAGAGTTTAAAGAAAAAACATAAAATAGGGTAATTTTACTGGAAAAATCTCACCACTACAGAAATCCATAGTGGCGCATTTCAAGCTGAAGAAACAAAGGTACTTTCAAAAAAAAAAAGCTGAAGAAACAAAGGTAAACTTACTGTCAAAATCGCGCCACAGTTTTATCCTATATTGGGGAGATTCATTATAATGCAAAATTGTAACATAGATCCCATATATATGGACAAGCATGCCACATACCCTAAGGTATTTTAGAGAAACGACCACGACAAGGAACACCCTGAGGAGTAGAATACTCAGTTTTCATCATAGAGAACACCTGTGAAGATCAAATTTCATTCGCTATATAAACTCTTTTGTTATGGTTATTGTTGTGAGTTCGTCTAAAATTTCACACCAATGAAATCTTTGGATGTGTGGAACAATATAATGGTAACCACTAAACAAAAGGTAAGCAATAATAATAACAACGATAAAAAAGAGAAGGAAAACACACGATATTTATTTATCCAATTCGGTCCAACAATAACCTACTCTGGGGGAGAGAGCAGCTCTCCGTTCAACTAGAATCAAATAAGTATCTTTACAAGAAATCCCAATTGGATTACAAAAATTAACACGTAATTCTACCAACACCCGAATCTTTTTTTGTGGCCAAGAGACTCAATTTGACTTTGTCTACCCAAGTTGACCCCAAGAACAATTTACCCAAACCCCTAGGATTATACTAAGAGGCAAACCCTAATTTCCTACATCTTGTCGCTCTCTTATTTATAGAAAAACAAATGCTATTTATTGAAAAATATATGCCTATTATTTTAATACAAACCTGTTATATAATAAAACCAAATCTAAGTCAGATATCCTTCAAAACAAATTTTCCTAAAAAACTGCACAAGCCAAATCTAGCCAACTCGAACCTGCACCCTAGGCCCTGCACCCCACGCAGTAGACAAAGACGAGGACAAGAAACCAAGCCAGTTTTGCGCCTAACGCAAGTTCAGCTGCGCCTAAAGAACGTGGCAACATTGAATCATGTTTCCTAATTTCTGACTTTCGACATTTCAAGGCATAGTCAACAATTTTCCATCTTGTCTTTAAATCGATGGTGATGCCAACTTCCCACCAACCATTATGCTGCTCTCTCCATCTTGAAATTCTATCCAAGATCACTAGTCAAGTCCAAGTCTCACTTGAACCTTGACCTCTTCCACTTGCTTCCAACAACCCTTGCTGGAACCACAAGTATTACCTCCTCTTCATCCCTCGGAATGCCTTTCGTTCATGAAGATCTTGCATCCCATTACCATAGGAATTTTTGTAGCCCCCAGAAGATTCACCACCCATCTTTGACCTCCGGAGTGAACTACTCCGTACTCTTGAAGAAACGCTTGCCTCCAATTGTCCTTGGAAATTATGACAACCCTACAAGCTCCATTGAACCCTATTCGGTCCTCATATTGTTCATGTTCGTCTTCCTGAAGAACTGCTTGCCTCCAACTATCCATGGTTTTTTAGGATAGCCCTACACAAGCCTTACCACCTTCGACCCCTGAAATGCCTTCCGTACTCTCGAAGTCTTGCTTGGCTCCAAAACAACCTTGGAATTTTAGGTGGTTCCACAAGCTGCAACATCAAACTCTCCTTGTATCCAACTACCTCCCGCAATCCTACAAGTTACCATGTTTGATCACCATTGCTTTTAATTTCCTCCCTGAAGATCTTCCAAGTTTTGCACTTCTTCAGCCAGAATTAACACACAAGGTCTTCATAGTCGTAGCCCTTCGGTGCAACACTACGACTCTCCTCCCTATCTCCTACTAGATAGCCAAGAGCTAATGTTGTTTCTCTTCCTCCAGTCCCACTATCAGAAGCCTCCACCTCAAGCTAAAACTCATCCACCTTAAAGTGAAATTCATCCACCAAAGTCTCAAACCTGGAAATTCTTAGCACTGCCTCTCTATGCTGATGTCGAGTATTATTACCACCGCCTCTCCAGGCTAACCTTCGCGATCTTCATTCACTTTTTATCTCTGAGGCATCGGATAACAACATACCAAGTTTTATCCATCATCCCGAACATTTAAATTGCTTACATCTTTACTTTAATTTCCACAATTCAAAATTGTTTCCGGAAATTCTCTCGATCTCCCACTTCGTACCCATGGTGCTCACTCCAAATTGTTCCGATTTCTCGGGGTGGGCACCAATTGTTGTGAATTCATCTAAAATATCACACCAAAAAAATCTTTTGATGTGTGGAGCAATAGAATGACATCCGCTAAACAAAAGGATAAGAAATAATAATAACAACGATAAAAAGAAGAAGGAGAAACATGTGATATTAATTTACCCAGTTCGGTCCAACAATGACCTACCCTGAGTTAGCATGGGCTTGCTGATCGGTTCGGGCTTCAGAACACAGCTGGAACATGCTGGGTCCAACACAAAACTATTCTTGAATCGAATCACAAGATTTCTTAAATGTTGACACATCTTAAGAAAATAAACGATACATAAAATCTTCACTAGGCAGAGAGAGAAACCGCCCCTTGGCACACAGGAAATTAGGATTCACATGATTTTATTTCCACATGTTATCAGATTTGGTACAACATCTAGTTAAAACTTGTTTTTATATTTATGAACTAATTTTTATTTGATATATATTATGACTAATTAGACTTGTGCGGTGCACGGGTCAAAGTTCTAGTCATAGGCGGAGCCAGAGCCCGGCCTGCATGGGCACGTGCTCGGGCTTGGCTGTTACCATGCTTGGTAGAGTTATGGAAGCTTGAGTATTTTTGGATATGGATTATTTTCTAGTGTTGTTGTTTGAGGAGGAAGAGCTTGTTGGTGAGAATGAGTTGTGGCTGCCGAGGTTCTTCTCCTTCTGATCGGGGCTACTTACAATTCATTTTGTTAGGTGTTGTTGTTTTTTGTTGATGGTTGCGGCTAGTTTGTTCCATCGGTGTTGCTGCTGCTGTTTGTTTAGGTTGAAGAAGAAGAAAAGGATTGGGCTTCATTATTTTGACCCAGCCCATTTTATTCTTTTTTTTTACCAAACCCCATTTTATTCATTTATTCTTTCGGCCCATTCTTTTCTGCATGTTTTGTTTTTTTCCACTTTTTATTTTATTTTTAAAAAGGTTGTTGGAAACAATGGTTATCATTAATTAAGTTTTTTCTATAAAATAATGTAAAAACTCATTGGTAAAATAATGTAAGAAAAACTCATATATAAGAAAAAAAGATGTGTTGGATTTATTGAAAAAATAATTTATCTAGTTTGTCTTATAAATTACATTCATAACTTTTTTAATGAATTTTGAAAATTATTTTTTACTTATTTTTTGGAACTGCTATTTAATTTCAGAGATAAATATTTAGTATTTTCATTGGTGTACAAATTTATTGAGTTGATCTTGATATTATTAATGTCGACGGCTTCCGTTGAAAGAGCTTTTTCAACAATAAATATTATCAAGTTTAAATTGCGACACAATATCAACGATGAATAGTGACTTGATGATATATTACACCGAGCGGAAGATATTGAAATCAATTGATAATATTGATATTATACGAACGTTCACCACCCGAAGACTCGGAAGGGGAATTTGCCGCTTGCGGTTAAAATTGTGCCCAAGCTCTCAACTATTCCTAGCTCCGCCACTGGTTCTAGTATTATCAGAGTAAAGAAAGATTTGAGAGAAATGAATCATTATTTTATTTCATCTAATTGTAAATGGTGTACAATGAGTTTATTTATATGTATCTGTCAACTAGCTAATACTATGTACATACAGTATCCTATACAATGAATTATACTGTATACTAGTTTTGATACACAAGTACAAAATGTATTCTAATAGCCTCCCTCAAGCTTTGGCTCATAAATGTCAAGGAGTCCAAGCTTGGATATGAAAGAGTTGAACTTTGGTGCTGACAGTGCCTTTGTTAGACAATCTGCAAGCTGATCATCAGTGGATATGGGAAGAAGTCTCAACAATCCTTGCTGCACTTTCTCACGAACAAGGTGACAATCTATTTCCAAGTGTTTTGTTCGTTCATGAAAAACAGGGTTTGAGGCAATATGTATTGCACTCTGGCTGTCACAATAAATCACAGGTGGTTTACTACATACAATGTTCAGATATTTCATCAAAAATGTCAACCAGATCAATTCACATGTTGAAGAGGACAGTGCCTTGTATTCAGCCTCTGAAGAAGATCTGGATATAGTCAATTGTTTCTTTGCCTTCCAAGAAATAAGAGAAGAACCTAAGAAGAAACAATATCCAGTGACTGACTTTCTTGTTTCTATGCACCCTGCCCAGTCCGCATCAGAAAACCCAAGAAGCTGCAAATCTGATTGTCTAGGAAACAATAAACCTCTTCCAGGGATATGTTTCAGATACCTAATCACCCTACATGCTGCATTATAATGAGCCATTGTTGGCTTGTGTAGAAATTGGCTAAGTTGTTGGACTGCAAAACTTATGTCTGGCCTTGTGTTGGTTAAGTACAAGAGCCTGCCAACCAATCTTCTATAGGTAGGTATATCCTCATAGAGCTTCCCAGCATCATTATGTAACTTTACTGCAGGATCCAAAGGAGTGGAAGCTGGCTTTGATCCTAAGAAGCCAGAATCTTTGAGGAGATCTAGGCAATATTTTCTTTGAGACACAGTAATACCCTCCCTTGATTGGGCCACCTCTAAACCCAGAAAATATTTCAAGGGACCAAGATCTTTGATTTTCATCTGAGTGTCCAAAATGCCCTTGATTCTAGTGAATTCTGATAGATCAGTGCCTGCCAAGATAACATCATCAACATATACAAGCAGAGCAGTGAAGGAAGTATCAGTCTGAAGGGTAAAAAGAGAATAGTCAGAGTTGGACTGTTTGTAGCCTTCATGAAGGAGTAGGGAAGTGAGTCTCTCGTACCATTTCCTACTAGCCTGTTTGAGGCCATACATACTTTTGACCAATTTACAAACCTGATGAGGCTTAGGAGCAGTTACACCTTCAGGGACAACCATGTATACATCTTCTTGTAGTTCCCCATGAAGAAAGGCATTATTGACATCAAGTTGATGCAAATGCCAACATTTGATAGAAGAAACAGCCAAGAGCAATCTGACTGTAGTAAGTTTGGCAACAGGGGAAAATGTGTCAAAGAAATCAAGTCCCTCTATCTGGGTATAACCTTTGGCAACCAACCTTGCTTTATATCTTTCAACACTGCCATCAGATTTGTATTTGACTTTGGAAACCCATTTACTGCCTATGGGTTTGGTGTGAGGTGGTAAATCAACAAAGGACCAAGTACCTGTCTTACTTAAAGCATCTAGTTCATCATCCATGGCCTTTTGCCAATATTCAAACTTCACAGCCTCTGAATAAGATTTAGGCTCAATTGTGTGTGTAAGTGATGCAGTATATGCATGAAATTTAGCTGACAAATTATCAAAAGTATGATAATCAGAGATGGGATACAGAGAACTAGATGATGAAGAGTTAGAAGATGCATTTGAGGAAGCACATATATAATCAGACAGATAAGTGGGAACAGTTTTAAGTCTAGTGGACCTTAAAGGTTGAGATGGGGCAGATAAAGTAGTAAGGTCAGCAGATTCAGTTTGATTAGGTAAAATAGTAGGGTATGCAGTAGGCATAGGGTCACTTTGTGAAGGTTCATTGGGAACAGTAGTAGGCATAGATTCAGCAATAGGTGGGAGAGTGTGAGTATGGTCAAAATCAGGGCAAGGAAGAGAAGATGTAGAACCATTGGGTTTAGTGTCAGTAGAGTCACAAGGGATAGTGTTGGGAGTGTCAATAGTGAAAGAAGAGTGATAGTGCCAAGGATTTCTGGTGGAACATGTGTAGGGTAAAATATGGTCATGATGAATGACATTCCTAGATAAGAAAACTTCTTTAGTATTGAGATCATAAAGAATAAGACCTTTAACACCTTGCTTATAACCAAGAAAAATGCATTTTCTGCTCCTAGATTCAAGTTTAGTTCTATGCTTTTTTAAGGTAGAAGCATAAACAAGTGATCCAAACAAATTTAAGTTTTCTAGAGAAAAAGGTTTGCCATGTAACATTTCATAAGGAGATTTATGTTGTAAAACTGTGGATGGCAACCTATTGATTAAGTAAGTAGCATGTTGGACAACAAAAGACCAAAAAGTTTTTGGTAAATTGGCTTGAAATAACAAAGCCTTGCCAATGTTCAGCAGATCTTGGTGTTTTCTCTCAACCCTGCCATTTTGCTCAGCGGATTCAACACATGAAGTTTGATGAATAATCCCTTTTGAAGAGTAAAAGGCAGGCATGGTAAATTCAACACCATTATTAGTCCTAATTATTTTAACTTTGGCATTATGTTGTTTTTCAATCAATTTAACAAAATCTATTAGCTTTTGTCTAGTTTCAGATTTATGCTTCATTAACATTATCCAAGTGAATCTACTATAGTCATCAACAATGGTCAAAAAATAAGAATAGCCATGAATGGATTGAGTAGATAAAGGACCCCAAATATCACAATGCAAAGTGTCAAAAGAGGCAATAGCTTTATTTATACCATGTGTAAAAGGAAGTTTCTTTTGGCGTGCAAAGTGACAAATGTCACATACACCTTTATTATCAACAACAATATAAGGAAATTTTGAGTGTAGCAAAAGCATTCTATTTAAGGAAGTATGTCCTAGTCTAAACTGCCATAAGGCTTTATTGGGAATGATAACAAGTTCAGATCCACTAGCATTGTGAACATGTTCTTCATTATCTGTGAGCTTAAGGTAGTATAGTCCTTCAAACACATTAGCAGAACCAATCATCATCTTGGTATCCTGATCATGAATGAAGCATTTTAAACCATCATACTTGACTGAATATTTAGTCAAGTGACACAATTGAGACACAGACAAAAGATTGATAGAGAAATTTGGAATATACAGCACATTATTAACAACAAAGGTAGGGGAAATTTTACTGTGCCTGTATGTTTAGCTAAGACATGATTTCCATTTGGTAATTTGATTTTAATAGGTGTGATTTCTTTGTAAGAAAGAAACCACTGGAGTGAATTACACATGTGGTGACTAGCACCTGAATCAAGTATCCAAGATCCTAAGCTACATGAATGAATGGAAGGAGAGAAAGTACCTGCATTCACTGATGGATGATCAGTGAGAGTAGTGGAGCCAACCTGATTAGAAGACATGTTGTTCAAATCCTGACTTGGGAATGAATTTTGAAGTAGAGCAATAAGCTGGGAGGCTTGATCCTGAGTTATTGCTGGTCCTGTAGATGATGATGCATTGATATCTTCAATCCCCCCATCAATGGAAGCATTATGTGCAGTAGAAGAACGACGGAGATGAGGAGGAAGGCCATGCTTCTTGAAGCAATTATCCACGATATGATTGTCTCTGCCACAGAAAGAGCATTTGCGAGGAGTGGAAGATGAACCTTTGGACTTAGCAGCATTCAAGAGAGCCTTTGATTCATCATAAGCATAAAAGTTGCCTTGGCGCACATGTTGAGGAACCATGGAGAAAACTTTGTTGAGAGGAGGTAAAAGATTATGAAGAAGAATCTGAGACTTTACCACAGAGAATTGATCGTTAAGACCAGTCAAGAAACGGATAGTGTAGAGCAAGAGGTGATTAGCACGCGCGGAACACATCGATTCACATGTGCATCGTTGACGACAACTGCAATTAGGGATCGGAAGGTAGATTTCAAGTTCCTCCCAAAGAAGCTTCAGATCGGAGTAAAACTCGGTGACGGTGCGTGAATCTTGCTTGAGAGAGTAGAGTTCTTGCTGTAATTCGGCGATGCGAACTAGATCAGCTTGAGCAAAGCGTTCGCGGAGATCTTGCCACACATCAATGGCGTTTTCCATGAAAATTAGGGATTGAGCAATAGATTTGGAGACAGAATTGAGAATCCAAGAATGCACGAGCATATTGCATCGATTCCAAGCTCGGAAAGAAGGATCGAATTGATCAGCCGAAACCAGAATGCTGCCGTCGACGAATTCGAGTTTGAGTTTGCCGCCGAGAGCACGGCGCATCGAACGGTGCCATGAGTGAAAATTGGAGCCGGTGAGAATTGGAGTAACCTTGACGGATGAAGGTCCGTCGCCAGGGTGAACATAATAGGGAGAAGTATGATCGGAAGAGGGATCTTGAGGAGGAGCCGGTGCCACACGCGGTGGCATTGTGCCGGAGAAGTTTGTTGAGAAACGGTTAGAGCGGTGAAAGCAGCGGAAAAAGGATCTTTATGGCGGTGATACCATATCAGAGTAAAGAAAGATTTGAGAGAAATGAATCATTATTTTATTTCATCTAATTGTAAATGGTGTACAATGAGTTTATTTATATGTATCTGTCAACTAGCTAATACTATGTACGTACAGTATCCTATACAATGAATTATACTGTATACTAGTTTTGATACACAAGTACAAAATGTATTCTAGTAAGTATCACTTAAGTTTATATACACAAATGAATTGGTCTGATACATAAACCAAATATATGACCTGACTCTCAATCTATTTATTCAAATCAGGAACACTCGATAGATATTTCGGTGGTCTACCCGTTGTGTAATCTTCGCTTATTCTTTGATATTCATTCACATGAATGCAATTAATGAGTATAGAAAAAGTGTATCTATTTCTTCGACCATTGCACATATTGTGACCTTTTTTGAGTTAACATGTCCTTTGAAAAATTTAAAATGTTTATTAGTAACATCGAAGTGTTGGGGCCTCTATCCCAAAATATTTTTGGCCCCAGAAAAATCTATGTACTAAAAGAGAAAATGACATTTCGTGTCTCTTTTGTCAGTTTTGAAGAAAGGGAGTAGTGATTAAATATTGAATGGCTATAGCGTTTTTTAGACAACTAGTTCTAGTGATGGCACCACATGAATATTATGCAAAAGAAGATGCTTAATAATGATAGCACTGAAATATGCAAACTATTTAGTAGTAGTTTTATTTAACTATAGCTTGCTTACTAGTAAAGTTTTTAGATATTTCTTACTTTCTCTTTGGTTTATGTTTTGTAAGTCCAAATGCATGAATAAGAGGAATAATGCACAACTGGTGTAAGTTTTGAAGACTTATGGACTAAGGAATTACGATTCACGTTTGCTGCTATAAAAAAACACACTACTTTCGCACTGTTTCTGATCTGAACCACAGATTGCAGATCAGACGGTTCTGATTAATTCTATCATATAATCACTTAAAATAATCTCGATCGTACGATTTAGAACGGACGGTTGTGATTTAAAACAGCGTGAAAACTGAGTTAACTTCTACTGCATATAATTCGTTTCCAAGGAATTATTGGGAGGGCAAGTAAAAAATCAAGAGCCAAAGGCTAGGGCTAGAAAATCGTCACCAAAGGCAAGGAAATGTGAAAAGTTAAGTTTTCAGCACCCAAGCAGCCTGTCATGGTTGTGTCTAGTTGGTTATGGTCGTGCCAGGCCTCATAGAACCAAGGAGACACCCCTTGAAGCTCTGTCACGGCCGTGCTTTACCTGTCGTGGCCAAAACTACTGTCAGCATTCTCAACTTCTGACCTTCTATTTTTCGAAATTATTGCCCACCACTTGTTGTATTGTAACCTTTAGCCATTGAGTTATCACGAAATTTATGTCCTCTATGGTTATATAAACGCCTCATTTGCTTTGTAAAAGCATCAAACTTGCCATTGGAAACTTCTCTACATATAAGTTATTTCCTTCATTTTCTGTTTTGTTCTTAGTTTAGTATTGTTTAATTTATGCTTATTTCTCATCATGGGTAGGTGTGACTAGCTCACGACAACCTTGAAGTTATGGAGAGTGGTCCATAACACTCCCTCTTGCTCTCATTCTTTTGTGTCTTTGTTGATTGTGAATACTTACAAGTTATGCCATATGTATTAGTTGTTTCTATTGTTTATCCTAGCTAGGACAACGATGAAACACCGAACAAAGAAGTCGCAATGTCCCAACCAACTATGCTATGATCAGCGTATTCCGCTAACCACGCCACTAATTAAGGGGTGTGTGGGCATATGACAATGCTTTTGCGTAGTGCACCATTATTAGTGCCTGCTAATGGACAATTGCAAGTGGTATCACATTATACGTAACTTGTTTTAAAATGTATTTTAACGTGACAAAGGTATCATTAGTTTGGGTTAGGGAATCTAAGATCTTGGGGATATATTTTGTTTGCCTTGCTTGCATGATCAAACTCTACAAAACCAAATCAAATCTCCATTTCACTCTGACCTTTCTCACCTTCATCTTCAGCATCACTATCAGATACAACATTCATACAATTACATTGTTCCATACGAATGAAATAGAGTATTCAAAGCATAGAGGAATGAAGAGTGTTCACATATCAAAGTTAAAACCTTAATAGCATGCGCCTCCTGAGTCAGGGTCTTGGCTCTGCCACTGATTCAGCGTAAAGGAGAGAAGAGTCATAAAAAAAATACTGTTCTTACTTCCTACCAACTTGGAGGATGCTTTTTCTTTGCCACATGGTCAAGTGTATCTTGATTTTCAATTTTCTTTTATTGTTAATAATTTTGCCTCGTATAATAAAAATAAATCAATACTAATTAATGCATTTGATATTAGACACAGCAGGCTTTATACAACTACGCACAATTGTTTATTGGGCCTAACTTATGAATTTGATATTAGACACATCAAGCTTTATACAACTAAGCACAGTTGTTTATTGGGCCTAACTTATGAATTTTATATTAGACACATCAGGCTTTATACAACTAAGCACAGTTGTTTGTTGGGCCTAACTTATGCATTTGATTCCCAACTCTCAAATGTAGTTTACAAAAATAAAATAAAATAAAATTAACTTACAGGAATCAAAACATATATATTAGACATTTAGACCATACATTGAACTCATTTTTATAATAAAAACAAAAAAAATAAATAACCAAATTATTAAAAGAAATTTAAAATCTTAACATTTTGTACAACATCCACAGGTGAGAACCTATGAAGCCCCGATACTCAAAAAATGGTGACGTATCGTGTCTGATACGTCCTCGATACCGATACTCTTTCGATACGTTCCGATACTCGTATCGGAAGAGTATCGATTAAATCATTATTTTTAAATAAAACATAATATCCGATACACGTGTCCGATACGTTCCGATACACGTATCAGAAAAGTATCGGTTATATCATTATTTTTAAATAAACAATTAATACCCGATATGTGTCCGATACAAAGATTATTTTTTGGATAGTATTTGTGATTTTGTTTGGATAGTATTAATGGTGTCCTTTTTGTATAATACACTACAATAAGACGTATAGCTTAAGATGTATCAGTAATCATTATGTTTTGGGGACTAACTTAAGATGTTTTCATGTATTAGACCTTGGGAGTTTCTAGTATTGATTGACTTTGGGTTATTATGATGCTCATGTATCAGACATGCTTGTTTGTATCTTTAATACTTCTTGTGTTTTTCTTTTGTCAATATAATTTTTTACTTTTAAAAAAAAAAAAACTATGGTATCCTACTATATACTATAACAGGTAGTTAAGCGTTTGAATTTGTCCCAAAATTTTAGTATAAGAATAGATGTTTTCTGCTTTTAATTATTAATATTATTGATTTTATGTATGTTTATATATTGTGTATTTATATATTTAATTTTAACTTTAATTTTTAAATAACGTATCGCGGCAGTATCGGATTGAGAATTTTAAAAAATTTCACGTATCGGCGTATCGGTATCGTATCGTATCCGTATCGTATCCCGTATCGGGGCTTCATAGGTGAGAACCTTTAGAAAACTTGGACAAATGCAAGAGCATTTGCAATCACAGCTTTTGCAACCACAACAGCTTTTGTAACCACAACATTGTGATTTTTTATCATAGCAACAATTCCAATTTGTAAAGGAGCAATTGATAGATGAAAATGAAAGACAAGTACTGCATTTGCAATTGCTAGGTTTGCAGTTGCAACAGCCGGAGAAGCAATCGCAACACCAACAGCAGATCCAAGATAAGTTCAAACACCGCATCCGACTGCACGAAAAAAGCAACTTGTGTTTTAGATTGTTGATATCATTAGGTATGTTTGAATTGGTGGTATAGAGCGCAAAAAAAACAGAAGGAGGTAACATCCATATTTTTACAATCTAAATTGCATTAAATGTCACAATTAATATTGTAAAAAAAAATCTTCATACATTTTACTCAAAATCACTAGCTAGTAGTAATTTCTAGGCTAAATTAGATTTTTGGTCTCTTAACTTATTTGATGATTTCATTTTGGTCCCTTAACTAATTATTGTATCATTTTGGTCCTTGAACTATATTTTCACCGGTCAAATAAGTCTTTTCCGTTAGATTTTATAAATAAACGTTAATGTTCATCATCACTATCATCGGCTTCATCACCAAACCCAGAAAAATCATAATCTTCATCAATTTAACAATGAATTTAGGGGATAGAGTTTTGATTTTGGGGGAAAATTGAACATTGAAATGTAAATTGGATTATTGAGTTTTTTAGTTTTCCGGGTTTAGTGATGAAGATGATGATGAATTTTTCCAGATTTCTGGTTTGGTGATGAAGATGATGATTATAAAGATGAGGATTAACATTTTTTTTTCATTAAATTAAACGGAAAACACTTATTTGGCAGACAAAAATATAGTTAAGGGACCAAAATGAAACCACTAAATAAGTTAAGGGACTAAAAATCTAATTTAGCCTAATTTCTAACATTGTGGTCATTTTGTTATATAAAATAAACTTATTTTTTCTAGATAATAGTGCAACCAACGAACCTAGATACTCTACCGTTGTAATAGTATTGTAGGATAGTTGTAGAGTATTTTGATTCATAGCATCTCTTTACTATTGTTGAAGTAGTGAACGAACCTAGATACTCTACTGTTGCAGTAGTATTATACAATAGTTGTAGAAATCATTAAATTTAGAGAGATAAATATTATCTTTCTAAATCCAATGGTCTCTATAGCTGTTGCACTATACTGCAGCGGTAAACGATCCGGTCCTCAAATCACCACATAAAAATTGTGACTAAGGGTGCGTTTGTTTTAGATTTAAAAAAATAGATTTTTTCTTTGTATTTTTTAAAATGAATTTTGTAAAACCGTTTTTCAAAATAGTATAAGTTTTTTTATATTTATTTTTTCTAAATTGAAACACTAATTTTGACATCATATAACATAAACATACATTATTGAAGAACAAAACATAGTTAAAATCACAATTTTTTGAAAAAGTTGTATTTCAAAAATGATTTTTATGAAAATCTATTTAAATAGCTTCAAATTAAATGATTTTTTTGAAATTTTGATATCCAAAATTTTTTTCAATAAAATGATGAAATGCCTAAAATCACATTTTAAGAATAACTATTCAAACCAAATTTTCATTTGAAGCTTTTATAAAAAGTTTTTTTGTAAATTTTTTTTACACAAAATTATATAACACTACAAAATCTATTTTAAAAAAAATCTAAAACAAACACACCCATAGGGAAATTATGTATATATATAAAAATCTATTAACAATATCAAAGTCATACCAAAGCCACTTCCATAAACGACATGACTTGCGATTGTTCTTGCTCCTGATTTTGGAAGAGAAAAGGCGTAAGAATTGCGATTTCACTAAAACTAACAAAGGTTAACTAGAACATAATAATTTCTTACGTCGGTAACAGAGGATCTGAGTTCTCCATCACAAAATCAGCAATCCTGTAATATTGTTTCATTAAATTAAATCAACAAAGTAGAAATATTCAAAGCAATACTTAAATATTTTTATGAATTTCTCTATAGTTTCATAATCTAAAATGGCAGAAGTAATTCCTTAAATACACATACTCTGTGCAGCATTTTGAAGCTGGCTGAAAACCTTCGGAAGATTTTAACTCTTCCTGCAAGATGAAAAGTTACAAGTCAATTTGTTTTGCAACAGAACAGTAACAAAGAGAGGCCATTAGCACATTAGCATCAACGCTTTAGATTCAAGATGTGTCCGGTGTCTGACAGTCACATGACACCTTCAAATATGATTTCATTCAATCACCACTTTTTTTTTTAAAATTATTACATTATATATATATATATATATATATATATATGTGTGTGTGTGTCGGTGTCAATATTGGTGTTTGCGTATGTGCTTCATCGATCATCCCTTAGGCCCAATTATTTGTATAATTCCAAGTTGATTTTCTTGTATAACTAATTATATTTGCCATTGCTTAACCATATAAAATTTTCAACCAACAAAAATGAGTCCATAAATTAGCATTTAAGGTATTTAAGGTACAAAATTTTAAGATTCCTTATAATTTTAAATTTTTACTATTCTGTTGTCTCTGACCTTGTGGTTCAATGCTTAATAAATAGTAGCAGCTGACAAACTCCTAAAATTGACAACTATAATTGTAAAAATCATTCAATATTGATATGGAATCTGTTCAAAAAATCCTCAAAAGCCAAATATCACTGTAAAAAGCAATCAATTAAATCATACTACTTATAAAGGACTTATAAAGTGTTAAAGTCATCAAAATAATTGAAAAGCAATCACACATTTCATGCAATGTTCAAAGCCTATCTACTCAATTTTCATCTTGCAGGAAGAGTTAAAATCTTCAGAATTTTTTTTTTGTAAAAAAATATGAAATAAAAAATGGCCCATGAATCCAATTTTCACCAATCAACAGTATACTAAAATTTTTTTTTTTTTTTTTAAAAATAAAAATTGGTCTTGTTGTAAAAAACTTGATTAGCATACTTAAAAAAATATACTAATCACTCATCACGCTAAATATTAGGTGCTGTGGACTTGTGGTCACAAAATTTGTTGTCACAATCACAAACTGAAGTACTAAACAATCTACCAAATCTATATAATGATAGTGACACTTCATAAAAAAAATTATAGTGACACTTCATAAAAAGATTATATATACTATAAATATTAAAGGATTTAATTTATATTTAAATTGACATGTAGAGTTTTCATACACCATCAATCATAATAATATTTGACATTAATCATACAAAAAGTGCGATAAATTATTGGTTGATAATGTAAAACATTTTACGCATTATCAAAATTAATCTCAATATGTAACATATTATTAAAAATTAAGGCTTTAAATTTTATTTTAGTTACTCAAAACAATTAAAGCATGTATATATATGAGTAAAATGAAGAAGGGTAACCAATCGTTAGTTGGTTTAATGATGATTGATACTGAACTTGATAGGAAAAACTACGGTTTGATCATCTGCAACTGCGATCAGAACGAGACTAAAACTGACCCTCGAATTAAAATACACTAGATGTGAAAGAAAAAAAAAATGAAGAAGGGTACATGAGCTATATAAAACAAACCTCAAGAAAACTTATCTCTCTTTCAAGCATTTGAATTTTAGCCATTTCACGGCGCTTTCCATACAAATCAGGGTACTCTGGTGGAGCTTTAGGAGAAGGAAGTGAAAGAGAAAGAACATTAAAAGAAGGGTCTCTTGTAGGATTAGTAACCATGATGATGAATTCTATTCAATCAAATATTGAACTTTGAAAATGAATCAAGAAATGAGTAGGAGATGATAGTAAAAGAAGAAATCATAGTTGATTCAGAAGAAGTGTAAGTATGTGATGGTAAGGGACAAAGAAGAAGAGGCACATTAGTTTAGGTGTGTGAACTGTGAATGCAACATGAAATGAAATGACTGTGGCAGAGACAGTAAATAGTGTTTCTGACAAGGGATATTTAATTAAGATTCAGAAGGAGAACTATCAATTTAAAAATAGTAAAATGTTGACACGAGAACAAAAACAAATAAGCCTATATCTGGTATCACGATGAATATGTCATAATCAAGCTGATTCATCGTAATTTTGCAGAAGTTACAGAGTGTAGCTTTTGAAACATCACAATAGATCACCGTGATTCTGACAGAGCTACCGTGATACCAAACATATATTAAAAAAAATAAGAGAATTGGATTTCTTGCGGTTATATTAACCGTTCGATCTTATATATTATTAATCATTAAAAATATTTTAACTAAAAAGACATAATTCCCAATTCAAGTAGTCATATTTTAGATATTGTCATGATCATAATTCAATTGGTAGAAGATCATATTTTTTATGTAGAAATTATAGAGTTCGAATTTTTCTATTTATTCATCTCAAAAGATAATTTTTTAAAATTATATAACTTACTCGAAAAAAATAGTCCTAGTATAGATTAACACTCGAGTTTTGATTATGAGATAATTTAGCAAACCATCAACATTTCAAATTAAAAATATATCGTGTGCGATACATTTATAATGACTTTTAACTTCTTTGAATTTTTTAAATTTTATCGAAATTAATGTGTCATTTAAACGATGTCAATGTATGGTGTTAATTAAAAGTGTATTCGATCTGCTAAAAAATAAGGGTTTGGACAACACAACTTTTAATCGGGGGTCAAGGGACAGAACAAAAACCGAAATTCTTGTCTCCCGCTGAACTACGGGACAACTTTTAATCTTTGTGCAAATTGTCTAAAATACCAAAATAACATTTTCTCTACCAAAAATTATAGAACACAAAATTTGATCAATACCTTAAATAGTTGTCTTGTATTGTTTTGTCTTATACTGTTATGTCACATACTTATATTTTGCTGATTAAACTAACCCTAAGAACGAATACTTTTAAGTTCGCAAGGATTAATTGGTGTTTGAGTGCCATAATAAAAATCCAAACATAAATGGGAAGAAGGAAGTGAAATCATAAATGTGGATCGAAAGGAAGTCATTATTGCACAAGGGGGCTACAAGTGCAAGGAGAGAATGGTAGTGCCTAGGGAGAATCTTATGTGAGTATGCTGGGTGAGATCTAGAAAATATTTTTATTGTCATAAATACAATAATAAATGCTAACGAAATATATTACTTTTTCAATGTACCAAAAAAGTCAAATTTGCTTATAATAGTGGCCGGAGAGAGTAAATGCTAACGAATTAGCTCTGTCTTAAATTCTTACATGCATGTAGGTATATAGGCTTCTTTTTTCTTTTTTTTTTATAATATAGGTGTATAGGCTTCATTTAACTATAGTATAATTATGTTGAATTGGTAGTATATTTAGGTGAAAAAATAAGAAAAGCTATAAGAAACATAAGGAAAATGATAACGAGTGTTTCGAGGTACTTTTTAAGCATCTTAAATACAAGTAAATTTTTTTAAAATTTTATGAAAATGTGTAAAGTCAATTTCTTGAAAAATTGAAATGTTTCACGTTTTAGAATAATAATTTCTTTATATAGAATGCTTAAAGAGTGCCTCGGGGCATTGATTAGCAAGACCCGAAACATAAATATTACCGATAATGATTATTTTTTTATCATCATCAAATAGTATGATACTACTTTGATATTTATAACCAAATGAATATATTTAAATAAAGAAGAAAACCTGATTTTTGTATGCACTGTGCGAACATGCAGTACGTACCAAAAAAGAAGGACAATGCCTTACCTAGCACTTCTGTTGAAGTGATTGAAGTGGATAATAATCAGCAATCCAATTTGATAGGAACACTGAAGGAAAAGAAGAAAAATGAGAAGCAGGAAGGGGAACACTAGCAAGCACATGAGAGCCCCAAAATTCGAGGTAATGATAATTGCGCAATTCTGAATGCTAATGGTGGAATTGTTGTCCAACATTCAACCTCGTTTCGTATGACGCTAATAATATTCAAGATGACATTGTTCTTGGAGATATTCATATCGATGATCTGGTGCTACAGCAAGTGACCCCTGATGATGTGGCTAGTGTGAATGTTATTAATGAAGATTTGGACCAAGAAGAAGATAAAATCGATGATAACTCCTCTAGTATTCCAGATACACACCTGCATTTATGAAATAAGTTGATGTGGTAGTAGTTAAAATCTTATTATATAGTAGACAGTTGATAAATTAAAGTTATTTTAACTATTATTACCTCTCCCTAAAAATAAGACTCTCTAGCAAAAAAATTTATATCTTTTTATAAGATATACTCTTTTAAATTAAAGTTATCCTAAATTGACTTATTTTTAAGCTTATGATGAAAATAGCTTATGCAAACAAATAAATTTTTGTGTTAATTCATGAGTTTTTACTGAAAAAAAATTGTATCTTTATAAGTTGTTTTATCAAGAATTTTTTTAAAAAATTGGTGTTTGAATAAGTTGCTTCGCATTAACTGAAAAATAAATTTATTTATTTGCATAAGTTGTTTCACATAACCTAAAAAATAACTCCATCCAAACGGACCTTAATTATAGTAACAACGTTTCTAAAATTTATTGTGCTAAAAGTGCAATTTAGCCAATAATATTCAAATTAATCTTTGATATTTTTATATTAAAGACAAAGAGACTATAGTTTGTCCCAAATATAAAATAGCTACTACAAATACTATGATAAAATTAAAGTCACCGGAATATATCCATGATTCTATATCTACAATATTGATGCTCAAATTATTGATTGATTATGTAATTGACTGAAGTTGTTCGAACACCGCAATACATTAACTATTTATTTTTTAGTAAATAATTTTAGTTTTTAGTGGTCAATGTCAATATTGTGGTTGTAGAAGTACTTGTGAATTACCAAACCCACACAAAAAAGACATGAATTTTAATCAGATCTATACAAACAAATGCACAACTTTAATGGATCGTAATAAATAATGGTAATATTTGAGGGACAAGTACCTAACAGTGTGTTTGATAAGTACAAGAAACTGGAAAGAAATGAAAAGAAAAAAAACTACTAGAAGAATATAGAGATGTTTGAATTAAGATGGTCCACACAATGTTTATCTAATGTGAGATTTAAATATACATTTGACATATATCACAGTATTTTGTAATCTAACACGTTAGGAAATTAATATAAAGCAACTATACAAGTAAGTTGGATATCACATGATATATATATATATATATATATATATATATATATATATATATATATATATATATTCTATCTAAAAAATTGAGTACTCTCCCTTCTCTCTAAACTTACTGGCGCCACCCATTTCCTTCATCCAAAATCGTTTTTTCAAGATGTAGAACCACATGTGGTGGTGTGGTGAGCGGCGTTTAGCCCTCCCCACCACCTTTCTGTCAGCTCTTCGGCGACACTGCCTTCATGGAGTGGAGTTTTGCGATGGATCTAGAGGGTATGTTTTAGGGTTTTCGGAGCTCTGGTAGCGATGATGTGGTATTGTGTTTTGTGCACGGCAATTGGTACTATGCGGTGGAGGAGTTTCTTCCCTTTCCGACGTGGTTCTGCAGGGGTGGTTCTACGGCGGATCTGGATGGTATTGGGATGTCATGGAGCTCTGGTGGTGGTTTTAGGGCTCGATTAGATTAACTTATTTTTGAACTAACTATTGAAAAACAACTTATGTAAATAAATAATTTTATTATGTACTATTATAAGTTTGTCAAAGTGGTTTATGATAAAATAGCTTATAAAAATACAATTTTCATTAGTAGGAACTTATAAATTAACATAAAATCTTATTTATTTGCATAAGTTGTTTTGCATAAGCTCAAAAATAAGTTAATCGAAACGGGCCTTTAGTCTTTGTTCAGGATACTGTTCCGGCGAAGTTTTATCCGACCATCGTTTTTTAGTGTTTCAGTCTACATGGTTTTTAAGCGGCTAACAGCGTTCATCCGTGGGTTGTGATTGTGGTTATGACTTCGGTGATTTGGTGGTTCTGTTCAAGTGTTGCCTCGGTGGCTTTGGAGGTTTTGGTTGCGCCGGTGGTTTAGGTTTTGGTGGTTGTGTTGTGCCGTTGAGTTTGTTGTTTTGATTTTGCGCCGATGGTTTTGCCGACGACACTAGTAGGTTGTTGTTTGGTTGGTCGTTGCAGCATGTGGTGGGTGCTAGTAGTGTTGCAGTTTTTTGCTGTGTTCTATAATGGTTTTCTCTTTGTCGATACCTTTTCCTTTGCCGACTTTTCCACAGTCTTCTCCCACTGTCACACAATATCATATTGTAAATAAAGAATTTTTGCTTAGACCAGAGGTTTTCGGCGGCCTCCACTGTGCCGATTACATTGGTGGGTTGCAGTTTGTTGGGATCTGGGCGGAGTGTGTTTGGTTGACGGCGTTTACTTTTAGCTCAGAAGAGTTTGGTTTGGCAAGAAATCTTATCAGTGAGAGATGGTTATGTTCTGCTTCAACTCAATAATGTTCCGATTAGGTTTTGGCTTTGTGGTTTTTTGGGTAGGAGATGAAGTTGGACGATAGTCTGTCCTTGTTTGAATTTTAAATGATGTTTTTTTTTAGTTTTGGTGAACCTTATAATATATTTCCCGATTCAAAAAAAAAAGGGTTAGACATCACATTTTCAGCCAAAATCTTAAATTATTGAGTTTACAAATACTCTCATTTATATGTTGTTCAACCTTAATTTTTCCATTTCATGTAAGACTTAACTCACACTTGACATATCACAACATTGAGTTTGGAAAGATATATATATATATATATATATATATATATATATATATATATATATATATATATATATATATATATATATATATGTATGTATGTATATTGTTGTGAATTCGACGATAAACTCACACCAATTATAAACTGATGTGTGGGGCAAGCGTAACAAGCAACCAAATAATAAGCGGGATAGAGATGATGATGCAATAATTCAAAGCAATAACGGCGGAAGAAAAAAAACAAAATCAATTTGTTTTCTCAGTTCGGTGTTAATTAACCTACGTCTGGTGAGAGAGCAACTCTCTGTTCCACTAGATCAAAGAGAAACTTTACACAAGAAATTCCCAAACAAGGATTACAGGAATTAATCCTAATTCTACCCTAGTCCCGAATCTCTTCTCGTGGCCAAGAGACTCAATTTGACCTAGTCTAACCAAGGTGTATCACAAACCCCTTACATGTTTGCTCTCTTATTTTTTAATGAATAAAGCACTCCCTATTTATAGAAAAATATATGCCTATTTATTTTTAAACAAATCGTTATAAAATAAAACCAAATCTCATATTGTTTCTAAATATATCCAATTTAAGACCAAACACAATCCAAGTCAGATATTCTTCAAAAACATATTTTTCCACAAAATCTGCACCACAGCCATCTAATAACACGCGCCCGCGCCTAGCGCAGGAACAGCTGCGCCTAGCACATAGACTTCTATGATTGGCGCCTAGTGTCGAGACTTCTGCGCCTAGCGCAGGGAGCAGTCTTGCCTCCACGAATTTCTAACTTCTTTTAACTGAGATTTCAAGGCATATCCAACAATTCTCCACTTCTCCTTTAAATCGATGGTGATCCAATCTACCACTGTGTTGCTTTCTCTATCTTGAACTACTATTCAAGATCACCGACCAAGTCAGAGTCTCACTTGAACCTGTTGGAACAAAGCAGGTCTGACATGAACCTCCAATATTTGAAGTGGTTTTGATGATAACAAAGTATTAAAATTGCAATTGGAATTACTAATGATTATTCTAGTGTGCAGAATTACAAGTTAAAATTCGTTCAGAAGCACTATGAATAATAGCAGAGAAGCCAGTTAAACAAGCTCTGAAAGCACATCACTGTTCATCAGAAGCTTAAATTTTGCGTGCTGAAGAAAGTGACTCTGGGGATAAAAACAAGGCTCTGAAGGACTCAGAAGCTGAAGAAGCTATGACAACAGCACCTGAAGCATAAGGAATTTACGTTACTCAAGAACTGACAGAATCAGAATCAATGATTGAAGAACAATCTACTTCAAGGCTTTGTCACATCCACAGGAAGGAATATTCGTTGGTACAACGTTAACCTTATCCATAAGTGGAGCGCATTTGAGGATCGTACTATTGTACTATTATTACTCAAAATGGATGAGTGATAATTCAAATAGCAAGGTAGTGGAATTGAAGATATTTGCCAAAGAAGGCAACTACAACTATCACAATTGTACGAGTAAATTCCAGCTGGCACCTTATCTCTCTGCAACGGTCATCATCTTCCTTCAAGTATAAATAGAAGACTCAAATGGAAGAAATGACCACTGTTCTATTACTGCGTTTAAGGCTCTAAAGCATTCTGACATCATTTGTTTAATCTGTCATTCAAAGTCTTAAAGCAATCTGTGTTGTATTTTGTAAACACCTCTGATAGTATATCAAGTGTCCATTAACATTCATTCTTAGTTTTTAAGTTTGTTTGTGAAGTCTCTTGTTTAGTGAAACTTGAGCAACTGAGAAGTCTCTTGCAAGAGTGCTTGAGCAAGTTGTAATCTTGAATAGATTATAGTGGAAATCTCTTGTTAGTAACAAGGGGACTGGACGTACTCTGAAGTTGTGAAGGGAACCAGGATAAATCTTTGTGTCTTTCTCTCTTTCTCAGCACCCTTTACTTTCTTTGTGTTATTATCCGCTGCAAACTAATCTTAAGATAGAAAAAGTTTTAAATTTTTAAAACACAATTCAACCCCCCCCCCCCCCCCCCCCCCCCCCCTTCTTGTGTTTTTCCACCTTCAATTGGTATCAGGAGTTGGGTTGATGCCTAACTCACCTAATAGTGAAACAATAAAGATCCAGGAGGAAAAACATGTCTGCTGAGAAGAGCAAGAACAACAATGAAGTTGGTTTTGAATATTATTCAAATTCAAGAGATAGAAGATCTTCTGATAAAGTTCCTTTCTTCAATGGAACTGAGACTGGTTACCCCTTCTGGAAAACCAAGATGTACAGTCACATCATGGGTATTGACTGTGATTTATGGGACTTGGTAGAAGATGGAGTTAGCTTTGAAAATATGGACTTAGAAGGAGTAGTCAGCTCTCTAAACAGGAAGTCTTTTACAGCTACTCAAAAGCTAGAGTACAAGAAGCATCATAGTGTAAAAGGAATGATGACCAACGCCATCTCTCATGATGAGTATCTTAAAATTGGAGATAAAAGAACCGCAAAGTCAATTTGGGATTCTTTGAAATCCAAGTATGAGGGCAACAAACAAGTTAAGGAAGCAAAGGCTAACTTGTTGGTACATCAGTATGAGTTGTTCAAGATGAAGGATGGAGAGGATATAGAAACGATGTTTTCAAGGTTTCAAATCCTAGTATCTGGACTTCAAGTATTGGACAAAAGTTATACTGAAGCTGATCATGTAAGAAAGGTACTCAGAAGCTTGCCACCAAAATGGAGACCAAAGGTGACTGTTTTTCAAGAATCTAAGGACTTGGATACTGTATCCCTTGAAAGCCTAGTTAGTTCACTCAAAAGTCATGAAATGGAGTTAATGACTGATGAGTCAACTAAGAAGATAAAAGGGATTGCCTTAAGCTCCAAGAGTTCGTCAAAGGCTCTGAAGGCTAAGGTAATAGAATCTGAGGATGAAGCTTCTGAAGAGAGTCAAGAAATTGGGTCTGATGAAGAGGAAGAGATGGTGCTGATGGCTGCCAAGGTTTCACAATGGGCAAAAAGAAGCAAGAAATATGCTAGCAAGTTTGGAGGATCTTCCTAAAGAACTAGTGCTTCTAAAGACAAGAAGGAAGATCAAAGCAAGTGCTTCAAATGCAATAAGCCTGGCCATTTCATTGCTGATTGTCCAGAGAACAAAAGTAGACCATCAAAGCAAAACTCTAGCAAGGAAAGGTACAAGAGTAAGGTCAAGAAAAGCTTTCTGGCAACATGGGAAGATCTTGACAAAGACTCAGACTCTGATGGTGATGAGGAAGCAAACCTAGCACTAATGGCAACCACCTCTGACAGAGAAGACTCTAAATCAGGTTCAGACTCTGAAGATGAGGAAGAGGTAATATCTAAACTCTCTCGAACTGAATTAATAGATTCTCTTAAGGATGCCCTAAAAATTCTCACTAAAAAGGCAGGTGAGTGTAAGGTCTTAAAAAAATCTTACAATAACCTAACTGAGAAAATGAACATAGTAGTTGAAGAAAATGAGTCTCTAAAAAGTAGAAACTCATTTATGGAAACTCACTATGTTTATGATGATAAGGTTCCTCCAGAGCATGAATTTGCACTGCAGGAATTTCTTATCAATGGGATGAAGAGAAGCAAGATAGCCTCTTTAATATACCATGTTAGTAGGAACAGAGGTGAGGGTCGTCTTGGATTTTCACATTTTAAAGATAATTCATTACTCTCTAAATCCTCTAACAATGATAATTCTAAACCTAAGGCTGTTTTTGTTAAAAGCCAATCAGAAGCAATAGTTATATCAGAGCCTGAAAAGGTAGTTGTGTCAGAGGCTAAGAAACCTCAGACTCTGAAACCTTCAGAGCCTAAAATTTCTAAACCTCAGGCTAATGTTAAAACAAAGACAACTCTGATATATTCTAAAGCAAAGTCTAAGAGTTATACAAAGCCAAAAAGTTTTCCAAAAGGCTTGAATAACTCTAGAGCTTCTGAAAGGCCTAATAAACAAAAACAACCAAAGGCATTAAGGACTAACTCAAGAGGACCCATAAAAATATGGGTACCTAGATCTGAGATTGTGTTTGTAGCAGATTTGCGCTCAAAGAAGGCCAGAGCACCATTCTTGGTACCTGGACAGTGGCTGCTCACGACACATGACAGGAGACAAGCATATGTTCCAAACCCTGACTCTGAAAGAGGGAGGACCTGTGGGATTTGGAGGAAACCAAAAAGGGAAGATCACTGGTACTGGTACAGTTGGTAATTCCTCTCTCTCTATTAAAGATATCTGGTTAGTTGATGGCCTAAAACATAATCTACTTAGCATTAGTCAATTCTGTGATAGGGGGTATGTTGTTAAGTTTAATAAGGATGCATGTACTGTAATCAATGAGTCTGATGAGTCCATAGTGTTCAGAGGCCTAAGGAAAGGCAATGTTTATAAAATCAATCTGTCAGAACTCACAGAGCAGAAGATAGTATGTCTTCTATCTGTTAATGATGAGAAATGGGTTTGGCACCAACGCTTAGGACATGCTAACTGGAGAATAATCTCTAAGCTCAGCAAACTAAGCTTGGTTAAAGGCCTACCCAATCTCAACTATCATTCAGATGCTCTGTGTGGTCCTTGTCAGATTGGTAAGATTTCAAAAACATCTTTTAAACCTAAAAACATTGTCTCTACCTCAAGACCTCTAGAACTGCTTCACATTGATTTGTTTGGCCCGGTAAGTACTGCCTCGATCAATGGTAAGAAATATGGACTGGTCATTGTTGATGATTACAGTAGATGGACTTGGGTTAAATTTCTAAGAGTGAAAGATGATGCATATGAGGTGTTTACCATCTTCTGCACTCAAGTGCAAAGTGAGAAAAGTCTCAAGATCTTAAAGATCAGAAGTGATCATGGGGGTGAGTTTGAAAACGAACCCTTTGCAACTTTTTGTGAAGACCATGGAATTGTCCATGAGTTCTCAGCTCCTAGAACACCACAGCAAAATGGTGTTGTAGAGAGAAAGAACAGGTCTTTACAAGATATGGCAAGAACCATGATGCATGAGACAAAACTTGCTAAGCACTTCTGGGCAGAAGCTGTAAACACAGCTTGTTACATTCAAAATAGGATCTATATCAGACCTATATTGAATAAAACAACATATGAACTCTTCAAAGGAAGAAAGCCCAACATCTCTTATTTTCACCAGTTCGGATGTACCTGTTACATTCTGAACAATAAGGCCTACAAAAGAAAATTTGATTCCAAAGCTTGTAAGGGAATCTTCATAGGTTACTCTGAACGCTCTAAGGCATACAGAGTGTATAATTCTGAAACTGATACAGTTGAAGAATCTATACATGTCAGATTTGATGACAAAGAGCCTGACAGTAAAATGTCAGAGCTAGACAATAGTTATGCAGGTATTCCATATCAGTATAACAATTCAGAACCTGAAAAGACATCAGAAGCGAATGGAACTTCAGAAGCTGAAGTGGAAGAAGCTCAAGAAGAAGCATCTCCATTAGAAGCAGCTGAAGAACATAATGATGTCTCAGAAGATGATACCCAAGCAAGTGCTGAAACTAATGAAGCTCCAAAGACAACATTCAAATATAAATCATCACATCCAGAAGACCTCATCATTGGTAATAAAGAAAGTCCAAGAAGAACAATATCTGATTATCATCAACATGATTCACTTATAGGACTCATATCTATGATAGAACCAAAGACTATTGATGAAGCTCTCTCTGATGATGGATGGATTATTGCAATGCAAGACGAGCTGAACCAGTTCCAAAGAAATGATGTGTGGGACCTAGTACCAAGACCAACACACAAGAACATTATTGGAACCAAGTGGGTATTTAGAAACAAGATGAATGAACAAGGTGAAGTGGTAAGAAACAAGGCTAGACTAGTAGCACAAGGCTACAGTCAGCAAGAAGGCATCGACTTCACTGAAACATTTGCTCCAGTTGCAAGACTGGAAGCAATCAGGTTATTGTTATCATAAGCAGTTAATAATGGAATAACCTTATATCAGATGGATGTTAAGAGCGCCTTCTTAAATGGTGTTATTTCTGAAGAAGTATATGTCAAACAACCGCCAGTGTTTGAAGACTTAAAAAACCCTGAGCATGTTTTCAAATTAAAGAAATCACTTTATGGCCTCAAACAAGCTCCCAGAGCTTGGTATGAGAGACTAAGTAATTTCTTATTAGAAAACGGTTTTCAGAAAGGTCAAATAGATAATACTCTCTTCAGAAAGACGTCTAAGAAGGATATCTTAATCATTCAAATATATGTTGATGATATTATATTTGGATCTACTAATGCGTATTTGTGCAAGAATTTCTCCAAGCTGATGCAGGATGAATTTGAGATGAGCATGATGGGTGAACTGAAGTTTTTCCTGGGAATTCAAATTAACCAAGGAAAAGATGGCACTTACATTCATCAGAGCAAGTACACGAAAGAGCTTCTGAAGAAGTTCAACCTTGAAGATTGTAAGACGATGGCCACACCCATGCATCCAACAAGCAGCTTGAGCAAGGAAGAAATTGGCAGCAAAGTAGATCAAAAGCTATACAGAGGTATGATTGGTTCTCTACTTTACTTAACAGCATCTAGACCTGATATTTTGTATAGTGTATGCTTGTGTGCAAGATTCCAGTCAGATCCTAGAGAACCTCATTTAACTGCTGTTAAGAGGATCTTAATATATCTGAAGGGGACTACTAATCTAGGACTGCTTTATAAAAAATCCCTAGATAGTAAGCTAGTTGGATTATGTGATGCTGATTATGCTGGTGACAAGATTGAGAGAAAATCCACAAGTGGAAATTGCCAATTTATTGGTGAGAATCTCATATCCTGGGCTAGCAAAAGACAAGCAACTATTGCTTTGTCTACAGCAGAAGCAGAATCATCTCAGCTGCTAAATGTTGCACCCAACTACTCTGGATGAAATATCAACTAGAGGACTATAACATAGCTGAGAGCAGTATTCCTTTGTATTGTGATAATACTGCTGCTATTCATCTATCTAAGAACCCTATTTTACATTCCAGAGCTAAACATATTGAAATTAAGCATCATTTCATAAGAGATCATGTTCAAAAAGGTACAATAAATATTCAATTCATTGATACTGAACATCAATGGGCTGATATATTTACTAAGCCTTTAGCTATTGAAAGATTTGACTTTATTAAAAAGAATTTGAACATGCATTTTATAACTGAAGAAAACTAGCTCTAAGATGCAAAATAGAATTTGGATCTGAAGCTTGTTCAGAGCCTCTAACAATTCAGAGTAACCTTTGGGTAGCTCTGAATAATTTGGGCTCTGAATGGTAATAGGTTCTGATGAGGTGTCAGATAATGATGAGTTTGGCTCTGAACTAGACGGAAACGAAACGTTTAGTTCTAGTAAGTGTACAACAGTTGTCTGTACACGCGTCAGCTGTGATTAAGTCCTTCTTACACGTGTCTAGATCCTGATGGGTAAAGAACAGTTAATGATGATTATGGCAGTTAACTCTATTATTTAATTTTTAAAACTGTTCGCGCTCCCTCCCAAGGCTTGCTTTTTCTGTGTATGTGTGCTAGTTGCTATATATAGGTCACTTCACTCACATTGCACAACTTTTACACACAATCACTTCCTACACAACCCTAGACCTTACAGAAAATTCCCAAATCTCTTCTTCTTAACATTCTGCAAAAATGGCCGCTCGTTCATCAAACGAAATTGTTCAAAAACCCTTCAATCCAGTTTTACCACCAGTTATAGACCTTAAGTCTCAAGGAAAAATTGTCATCAAAGAAAATCAAACAGACGCTGGTCCAGAAGCCTTCGATTTCATCACTGAGAAGTTTGTGGATTTCGAAAGTTTAAAGGTGAATGGAGTTGATGTTCAAGGTTTATTTTACGATCAACAATGGAAAAACTACTTTGAGATGCTGAATGAGTTTGTTTACTACGACATTGTTAAGTATTTCTGGCAGAAAGCAACAGTGTTTGATAGATTTAGTGCTGATGAAGAATTAAGAAAGTTGGTTGAGAAGGATAGTTCTCTAAGAGGAAAAGGTCAAACATTATAGAGGGAAGGAGATAAGGTCAAACATTTTAGGAATTAATGTGTTGATTACTCAGGAGCACATTGCCAAGGTTCTGGGCTTGGACAATGAAGGAGAAAATGTTGATGATTATGATGAGAAGAGTAAGCACTTGGAAGCCATCAAAAAGGACTTATTTTTGCCTGGCAGTTCAAACAGTGATTTTGGAAAAGCTAAATTCATGAGGCAGGATTTTGGATTTGCCTTCAGAGTGTTTCTTGCCTCAATCATTACCAGAGAAGGAGGATATGACACCATTTCAATTCCTCACAGGTATTTCATTTGGTTTATGTACAAGAAGGTCAAGATTAATTTGGCAAAGACATTGTTTGATCATCTATGCATGACCATATCTAAAAGCAGAACAAAATCAACCTCAAGCATTCATCACCCAAGGTTGATATCTGAGATCATACGCCAAACAAGGCTGGTTGATATCTTGAGCACCAAGGAGAAAATTAGAGTCTTCAATACTGCTAAATTTGATGCTACTGTGCTGGTGAATATGAAAAAGAAAACCAAAGAAGAAATCAAGCAAGCTAAGACCCCTCTGCAAGCTGTGTATGAGGAATACTTCTGGTGTAATGGTTTCCCCACCATATCAGAACATGATAATGATGCTGTGATAAAGAACTTTTTGGAACTAGTAAGAATTGACACTGGAATAAGTGTACCCAGGAGTATGGTAGTTGGAGTACCTAACTGGGATATTTTTAAAGGCCCTAAGGAGATCACCAGGTCAAAAAGAAAGCCAAAGCCCATTGAGCAAGAAATTGTAGAGGAAGGCTCTCAAGCTCAACCTGAGAATAAGAATGATGCTGCTGATAAGACTGAGCAGGTGAATAGTGGTGCTGTAGGGTTGGCCACTGAAGGGAATGATCAAGTAACTAAGGAGCAGTTAGCCAGCATTGCTCAAAGGAAAGCTGCTCAGAAGGAGAAAAGGTCCAAGAAGAGACTAGATAGATCTGCTGATGCTGATGCTGAAGGAGATCATCATGTCAGAGCTGTCAAAAAGGCAAAGACAGTAGCTTCAAAGAAGAAAGCTGCTGACACATCTAAAGGTAACACTTCTAAGCCTAAAACTGATAGCATTCCTTCTGCTCAATCTCCCAAACAATCATCCCCTATAGATTACACCAAGCCTCTTAGTGTAGTTTTACCCTCTCCCCAACCTTCATCATCATCATCATCCTCATCCGAGGCAACTCTCTCTGATTCAAGCATTGACTCTGATGAGTTGATTTCAAAGTTGGATAGAATTGAGAGAGAGAGAGCCAAGAAAAAGAAAACTATCAAAAGAACCCCCAAGAGAACCATACCCATCTCTTCTGATGAAGAAGAAGATAATACCATTCATACACCAATCTCCACCTGTGAATACTACTGAGCCACCTATACAAACAATTCAAACACCACCCCCATCTCTTGATGACATAGCACAAGAGAATCCACCTACCTTCACACCTGTTCAGGATGATATCATGACTCATTCTGAACAACCCATTCAATCACCCCATTCTCCACCTATTCATGACATTGCTGAACAACCATCCCAACACTTGCCAAAACAAATCATTACTGATGAAATCATTCAAAGCACTCCTGAACAAGAACACCACACCACCACTGAACAACCACCATCTGAACACCAAGATACTCAAACACCTCCCAGAACATCTTTTACACTTGGTCCCACTTACAAGCCCTTGACAGTAGAAGAACTAATTTTCCCTGTTGATTTTGCTTTGCCTATTCAAGAGAGGCTAATGAAAGAAGCCATCAACATTGATGATGAACCAATTCCATTATCTCTCTCTCCTGAACACTCCATTGACCTTAGCAAAATCAAAATCACACCTCTTAAAAGAAAGAGACCAGAACCAACCATTCCCTTTGATCAAACCATACCCTTCTTCACTCCCTCATCTGAACCTAACATTGAGCAATTAGGTTCTGCTATCAGTCTTAGATTGAAGAAGTTTAAGGCCATGGATGAAGAGACTCTGATATTTCCATCTGATGTTGATGCTGAAATCAGAGAAATGGAATATCTATTCAGTCAAACGTTGAGGACTCTAGGTGATCATGTAAAGTCAAAAATCAAAGGAAAAGGAATGACTGCTGTCAGTGTGATAATGGATACAGCTGAAAGGTCACATGCTCCTCGTCTTACATTGTATGATCATGAAGAGGAACTTGCACGTATGGCAGCTTTGGATGCTGAAATTAAGAAACTAGCAAGGAGTGCATGTGAAACAGCTGAGAAGCTACTCCGGGAAGAAGCTGAGTATGAAAGAGCTACTGATCAGGCTAGGATAGATGCTGAGATTGAACACAAGAGGCTAGCTGATGAAGAAGCACTTAAGATGTTGGTGGAAAGGGCTAAGCACATTGCTGAGGTTGAGACAAATAAGATAAAGGAGAATCAGGCAGCTTAAGAAGACTTTGAGATGTTTTATCAGAATCAACTTGATGAAACCTCTGAGAAGGATATTTGTGAAGATTCTGATAAAGGTAAGAAGCCCATTATAGAGACCACTTCTCCTCACTCTCCTATGAAGATTGATATGGCTTCTACCTCTTCTCCAATACCTCCAGCAGTTCAAGCTGCATTGGACAACATCAGAGCTGACCTGACTAATGAAATTGATGAGCTAAGAGTGGATATGCGCAATGATGTGAATTCTGCTGTGGAGACTGTTCACAAAAGGATGGATGACATGATGTTAACCCTTTTGAAGGCCATAGCAGATGTTAAGAAACTTTAGCCATATTTTGTGCACTTGTTTTATGTTGTTTTTCATTATTGGCTCTTGTGTAATATTTGGATAATTTGTTTTAATTCAATATTTTATTATCCATATCTGAGTGCTTGTGCTTGTGTGTTTATTTTATTTTGTTTTCAAAATTAAAATTAATATTCATTGCTTATGTCTGGTATTCATGTGAGTACTGAACCTAGTGCAAGATGCTGAAGAGCATTTTGATTTTTCAACTTATAGTTATTAGGATTTTTTTAAAAAACCTAAGGTATCCCCCACATCAGTACTCCTGTTTACTCATGATATAACTTCTTAGTATTATCGCATGTTTAATAACGGGGCACCAATACCGAATAAGGCGTGTCTGGTAACTGGTTTTCTGACATATGTAAATGAATATAAAGTAAACATGCTCAAAGGAAAGAAATTAATAGCAGGAGAACTTTATTATTATTATTATTATTGAAGATATTTCTATTACATATGATAGTGAAACCCTACTTAGACTTAGACTTAGCTTCAGCAGCCTCTACATCTAGCCTCTTTTGTTTCTCCCTAATAAAAGAGAGCAAGTCTTCAGTGGTCTTCTGAACCTCAGCCTCATACTCTTCGTATAGCTTGCCATCATCATATGTCCATAGAAACTCTTCCAGATCAGAGCCCAATTCCTCCTCCTCTGATTCTGTTAAAATCAGCTCTTGCTTGTTTCGTTCATAGCGCAGCCTGTTTTCTTCGCAGCGCCAGGGCTCTGCTTCCTTCTTGCTCTCTCTTTCTGAGCCTGAAGCATCCATGGTAACCTGTTTTTCCATTGTGTGTTATTTTTTTTTTTTTGATGTTACTTGATTACTCTGAGTGAGTAAAATGAGAGGAATCATCCCTTTTTATAGTATCACCAAGCTCTCTTGTCAATCTAGGACACAACACAATTCATTTAATGAATTTAGTTGTCATAACTTTATTGACTTGACTGCCTTGTTTTATGGCACGTTTGACTGCTTGGTTTTCTGTGCATTTTTTGATTGATGCCAAAAGGGGGAGTAAGGATATCGTTAAAATTAATGTTGATTGATTCTAATTCTGCCCACAAGATCTGAAACTGTTATGTTTACACATTTTGAATCAATTTTTTATCCTTTCTGATTCTTTCTTAACTATGAACTTCATTGAAAGGGGAGAAAATTTAAGAACCTAAAATGAGTTTTCATAGATAATGTAAGAGAAGCTTGCAAACCTCCTCTGAACGTTATTAGACTCTGAGAAGCAAAGCTTACAAACCTATGCTTCTAAGAGTCAAATATGAAAATTTAATTTAAGTTAATAAATTAACTCTTAAACTGTTTTAATTAATTATGGATAAGACTTAGGGGGAGCTTACAAACCTAACCCAATGGATTATCAGACTCAGGGGGAGATTGCAAACCTTTGAAACTTGAAGTCAACATAATTAAATTAAGGCTTAATCATCATTTTCGTCCCTGTAAGTTCGTGATTTTTTGGTTTTAGTCCCTGTATCTATTTTTGTTGCAAATTAGTCCCTGTATGTTCAAATCTTTTGGTTTTAGTCCCTTAAAACTAAAATCCGCAGGAAAATCCGTAGGAAACCAGCGAACTTTCCTGCAGATTTTCCTGCGGATTTTAGCTTTAGGGACTAAAATAAAAAAGATTTACACATGCAGGGACTAATTTGCAACAAAATAAGATACAGGGGCTTAAACCAAAAATTTATGAACTTATAGGGACGAAAATGACATTTAAGCCTTAAATTAAATCAACAACAATTGAATTTTAGTGCTTTAGTTTGTCATCATCAAAAAGGGGGAGATTGTTGGAACAAAGTGGGTCTGACATGAACCTCCAATATTTGAAGTGGTTTTGATGATAACAAAGTATTAAAATTGCAATTGGAATTACTAATGATTATTCTAGTGTGCAGAATTACAAGTTAAAATTCGTTCAGAAGCACTATGATTAATAGCAGAGAAGCCAGTTAAACAAGCTCTGAAAGCACATCACTGTTCATCAGAAGCTTAAATTTTGCGTGCTGAAGAAAGTGACTCTGGGGATAAAAACAAGGCTCTGAAGGACTCAGAAGCTGAAGAAGCTATGACAACAGCACCTGAAGCATAAGGAATTTACGTCACTCAAGAACTGACAGAATCAGAATCAATGATTGAAGAACAATCTACTTCAAGGCTCTATCACATCCACTGGAAGGAATATTCGTTGGTACAATGTTAACCTTATCCATAAGTGGAGCGCATTTGAGGATCGTACTATTGTACTATTATTACTCAAAATGGATGAGTGATAATTCAAATAGCAAGGTAGTGGAATTGAAGATATTTGCCAAAGAAGGCAACTACAGCCAGGGGCGGAGCCCTTAATGGGCTGAACAGGGCCATGGCCCGCCCCAGTTTATTTTTTTTTTTCATTTTTATAGGTATGGTTTCATATATATATGTTTGCGCATATCATAATTACACGAGATGCTGCTGTGGCCGAGTGGTAGAGTGCTTTATCCAGTGTCTAAATTGTCCTGGGTTCAACTCCCTTAGGCTGCACTTTTTACTTTTTATTAAATTTTTTCAATTTTGGCTGCACTTTTTACTTTTTATTAATTTTTTTTCAATTTTAAAGATAGTTTTCTTTAAAGGTAGTTCTCCTTAACTTTAGTTTTCCTCAATAACATATTAAATTATTAGTTTTCCTTATATTATTTTAGTTTTCCTTAAATTTTATATAATTATCTATAAATATAGTTTTCCTTAAATTGTATACATTTTTAACTCCTAAAGAAAAAAAAAATTAGCACCGTTGCGGCCCCCCCCAACTAATTGGTCTAGCTCCGCCACTGACTACAGCTATCACAATTGTACGAGTAAATTCCAGCTGGCACCTTATCTCTCTGCAACGGTCATCATCTTCCTTCAAGTATAAATAGAAGACTCAAATGGAAGAAATGACTACTGTTCTATTACTGCGTTTAAGGCTCTGAAGCATTCTGACATCATTTGTTTAATCTGTCATTCAAAGTCTTAAAGCAATCTGTGTTGTATTTTGTAAACACCTCTGATAGTATATCAAGTGTCCATTAACATTCATTTTTAGTTTTTAAGTTTGTTTGTGAAGTCTCTTGTTTAGTGAAACTTGAGCAACTGAGAAGTCTCTTGCAAGAGTGCTTGAGCAAGTTGTAATCTTGAATAGATTATAGTGGAAATCTCTTGTTAGTAACAAGGGGACTGGACATACTCTCAAGTTGTGAGGGGAACCAGGATAAATCTTTGTGTCTTTCTCTCTTTCTCAGCACCCTTTACTTTTTTGTGTTATTATCCGCTGCAAACTAATCTTAAGATAGAAAAAGTTTTAAATTTCTAAAACACAATTCAACCCCCCCTTCTTGTGTTTTTCCACCTTCAGAACCTTGACCTAGGCACCATCTTCCACTTGCTTCCCGCAAGCTGTACCTCTCCTTCATCCCTCGGAATGCCTTCCGCCCTCATGAAGATCTTGCCTCCCACTATCATAGGATGTTTGGTAGCACCCACAAGATTCACCGCTACCTCTTCGACCCCCGGAGTGTTCAGTTCCGTACTCGCGAAGAAACGCTTGCATCCAACTATCACCGGAATTTTAGATAGTCCAACAAGCTCCACCTTACCCTTTTAAGCCCCCAGAATGAACCTGTCCGTCCTCCTGAAGAATTGCTTGCCTCCGACTATCAATAGATTTTTAGGATAGCCCTACAAGCCTCACCACCCTTCGACCCCCGGAATGTCTTCCCTCCTCTCGAAGTATTGCTTGGCTCCAAACCAACCTTGGACTTTAAGGCGGTTCCACAAGCTGCAACATCAAACTCTCCTTGTATCCAACTACCTCAAGCAGTCTCACAAGTTATCAAGTTTGGCCACTGTTGCTTTCAATTGCCTCCCTAAAGATCTTCCAGGTTTTGCACTTCTTCAGTCACAATTGAAACAAATCCCACAAGGTCTTCATAGTCGTACCACTTTGGTTCAACAATTTCACTCTCCTCCTGATGACAAAAGACAAGAAAAAAAAAATGTGAAGATTTGTGTTGTTCATCGTAGCACGATGGCTTCCATCGTGCCACGATGGAAGCTACTTGCTGGCCAAGACATCAACAGAAGAAAATCTAAAGAAAATCTGTTCATCGTGCTACGATGACCTCATCGTGGTACGATGACCTTACTTGGCGACCAAGTTGATGAAACGCACAAGATTAGTTATAATTCTGAACTGAATCTTCCCGTCGTGCTACGATGGACCCATCGCAGCACGATGGCTTGTTGAGGCCCATTTAGAAAACTATAAATAGAGCTCCAATTCCTCCTTGTTATGCATTCAGAAATAGTAGAACATTCTCTACTATACTAGAGGTGTTCAGAGAAGCTCTAAGGGCATAGTTTTCTCCCCTTACGGGAAAGTTATCTCAGCAAGGTATGTTTTATTTAGGCTTTTATGTTTAGATTCTTGTAATTTAAATTATGTAAGTCTTTTGTAATAGATGCCTTAGGTTGTGGTGGAGAAGATGAACTCCCCTATGAATATTTGGAGTCAGTGATTGAGTCAAAGTTATAATAAATCGTTATTCATTATTATGTTTGTTATTTACTTTCTTGCACTTTAACAACACATTCTTGCAATCTGGCCGGATAAGCGGGAGCGCCCATAGAATAAATGTTAGGGTTAGCTTTAGTATTTATATTGAAGTGAGCTTTAATATTTGTCCGGAACTAGTAGTAAATATGCAAGGTGAATAGAGACGGTAACATCCTGAACTAGTTGCGAACTGAGCAATTAGAGGAGGAATCGGGAACTAGGTGTGAACTGAGCACTTAGAAGCTGAATAGCCCGATACTAGGACCTAGAGGCATTAGATGGGTGAGGGATATAATGCATGTATAATGAATAACTCACCTAGTAATTAGGGTATGTGACACATCGAGGTTAGGCTCTCGAAGGTACCTTAGTTATTAACGTAGGAAACTTCATATACATAGGGTAATAGTAAGGTATTACCATAACAAGAATAAAGTCACCGCCGAATAATAATCTGATTAACTATGTTATACACCGATCATGCCAAATATGAAGAAGGGAGTGAGTTCAACCACCATACCTATCTTCTATGTTTCTGAATCAACTATCTTTATATTTCCACAAGCATATCGCTATTTTCATAAAAACCTTTTTCCAAAACCAAAGCGAATGCAAAACTATAAACTTAAATAATACTAGCGACGCTTTGGCACGATCCCTGTGGATACGAACTCATTCTAGACACCTAGAGTGTGAATTATTCCTCGACGACAGACTGGTGCACTTGTCAGAATGCAGTCACCTCCCTACCTCTCATTAGAAAGCCAAGAGCTATTGTTGAATGTTTGTCTTCCTCTAGTCCCACTAGTAACAAACTCCACCTCAAACCGAGATTCCTCCACCAAAGTCACAAACCGGTATTTCCACTATGAAATCAACCTTGCAATTTGCAAAACCATTCAAACCGTGTTTCTCATTTCAACGTCTCAACACTTGTTTTGAATTAACACCGCCCTCATCTTCACCTTCCACAACCCGTAGTCGTTACTCCCGGTGAACTTCTCAATATCCCCCTTCAAACTCATAGTACTTGATATCGCTGATCCCCTTGCCCCACGGTGGGCGCCAATTGTTGTGAATTCGACGATAAACTCACACCAATTATAAACTGATGTGGGGGGCAAGCGTAACAAGCAACCAAATAATAAGCGGGATAGAGATGATGATGCAATAATTCAAAGCAATAACGGCGGAAGAAAAAGAACACAATCAATTTGTTTACCCAGTTCGGTGTTAATTAACCTACGTTCCACTAGATCAAAGAGAAACTTTACACAAGAAATTCTCAAACATGGATTACAAGAATTAATCCTAATTCTATCCTAGTCCCGAATCTCTTCTCGTGGCCAAGAAATTTAATTTGACCTAGTCTATCCAAGGTGTATCACAAACCCCTTACATGTTTGCTCTCTTATTTTTCTATGAATAAAGCACTCTCTATTTATAGAAAAATATATGCCTATTTATTTTAAAACAAATCGTTATAAAATAAAACTAAATCTCATATTGTTTCTAAATATATCCAATTTAAAACCAAACACAATTTAAGTCAGATATTCTTCAAAAACATATTTTTCCACAAAATCTGCACAATAGCCTAGCGCAGGAACAAGTGCGCCTAGCACAGAGACTTCTGTGATTAGCGCCTAGCGTCGAGACTTCTGCGCCTAGCGCTGAGAGCAGTCTTGCCTCCAAGAATTTATAACTTTTTTTAACTGAGATTTCAAGGCATATCCAACATATATATATATATATATATATATATATATATATATATATAAATGGAGAATTATTTGTTTTATTAAAATAAATGGAGAATTATTATAAATATGAAGAATTAGTTTGAATTTTTTCACCACAACAACTTTAAATTTTTTTTGGATATAATAAGGGCTTAAATAATTGTGTGTTATGAGAGTGTTTGTAATTTTCTCGTTCAAATATTGCAACTGAGCGAGTGTCTGTAATTTTCTTATAAAAATTGTTTGTGATAAAATAATTTGTTGAGAGATTATGGAATATGTATGAAGTGTTCGATATCCATTGGCAGACAGGATTGTGGAACCAAATCATCAATCCCATAAGAGGTTTCGGAAGATATAGCAATAGATTTCATTATAATTGCCTCCTTCTCATAGTTATATATATATTAGGTTTTTACCCCCTACAAAGTAGATGAGTTTTGTTTTACTCCCTATAATTATTTTTTTTAGATTACCCCTTGCAAAATTTATTTTTTTTATTTACCCCCTTGAATGCACTTTTTAAATCGGTTATTTTGTTCAACCGATTTAAAAAGTGTTGTTTTTTAAATCGGTTATTCTGTTTTTTTGCCTGTCACGTCAGCAAAATGGGGTAAATCAAAAAAATTAATTTTGCAAGGGGGTAATCTCAAAAAAAATAATTACAAGGGAGGTAACGCAAAACTCGCCTACTTTGCAGAGGGGTAAAAGCCTATTAACCCGGCCTATATATTGTTATGATGTAGTCATTGAGATTAAACCAAGTATGTCACTTTAGCCCCTTGAAAGTAGACTATAATAGCAAGATTATGGCAAGAAAGTAAGGGAATTAGTTGGGTACAAACTACAACTTCTTCTTAAGGCTAAAATACATCAAATACTACATAAATTCTCAGCTGAAATCATTCACTGATCCTTATATTCCTCTACCTTTGACTACACATGAGTTGGAGCTTTGACTACACATGAGTTGGAGCTTGTTTTGCAGCCTATAGTAGTACTAAAAAGAAGGAATATGATGAGAAATGATCAAGTTATTCCACAGGTTTTGATCAAATGGGAAGAAGGCTCGAGTGACACAGATACAACGTGGGAAGATGCTGATGACATAACTGAGAACTATATGCTAATTTCAACAAATAGGTCTTTACCCCTCTCCAAAGTAGAAGAGTTTTACTTTACTCCTTGCAAAAAGTTCCTTTAAGATTCCTCTCTTGCAAAATATTTTTTTTGGTTTATCCCATTGGGTGCACTTTTTAAATCGGTTATTTTGTTCAATCGATTTAAAAAGTGCTGTTTTTTAAATCGATTTTTTCTGTTCAACCGATTTAAAAAGTGCACTCAAGAGGGTAAACCAAAAAAAAATATTTTGCAAGGGGGAAATCTTAAAGAAATTTTTTATAGGGAGATAAAACAAAATTCGCCTATTTTGCAGGGGATAAAAGCTTATTAACCCTAAATAATATATGTGAACATATGTATCAGACTATTTATGTAAAGGGAAAAGTATGGTAATGAAAGTGCCACATTAAAAGGGTGGATGGTGGACAAAGTTCTAGAAGATAGAAGTGTACAAGTGCAGGAAATACTGTTATGGATCCACAAATTCAAGGAGTGAGGAAGGGAATACGACTTTGTATTCCCTCCCTAATGCAAGCTAAATGATTTCTACACTTGATTATGATATATATAGCCTTAGGAGAGAGGATAATGCAAGCTAAATGATTTGTATATGATTCAATATGAGAGAAAAAATTGGAAATGATCCAAATCCGTCTTAGGATTCAAAATGTGACGTTGAATAATTTGTGAGAAAATTCTTCTCTTCTTTCTTGCTTTTGGAGTTCTCTTGTTTTCTTATGTATCATTCATCTTAATTTTAAGCTCCTACATCTAAGTTTTTTTTTTTTTACGAACATCTAAGTTTCTTGTTTCTTTATAAAAGTTGTTGTTCCTGTGAGATTGACTAAATCATAAGGCTAAAACAACTTGCATCAACTAGTGGTAAATCTAGATGTGCAGATACAACATGTTGTACAAGATGTGTCAGACATCTTGTCACTAGGTAAAGAACATGTTCAAGCAACATGTTAAAACAAGATGTCCTAAACATCTGTGTAGGACATCTTGACCAAGAACAGCTTGATGAATATTTAAACATATCCATTAACGCGCGTATCTTTTCAAACCTGTTACAAGCATGAATCTTCAAGTGACAGCTGGTCTAAGATTGTTTAACAAGTTTGTTGTCAGTCTTGTAGGTTAAGATACGATTTGTATCTTAATTAAATTAGATAAAGTTCAAATTGAATATTTATCTTGATTATGAAAACAAAGGTCCTGATTAAAAATGTTTGTGTGGTTGTTTGTTTTTAGTGAATAACGTTTATTTCGTATTCCGCTGATATAATGATGCTTGTATTCTCTAATCAGAGGCTTAAGCTGTGTATGTGTCAAAGGAGTAGATAAAACGTATATTCGTTGTAAAAAGGTGTTGTTTAACGGATGTTGCTTATTTCGCATTCCGCTGATACAACGACGCTTGTATGCTCTAACCAGAGGCTTAAGCTGTGTATATGTCAGAGGAATGGATAAAGCGTATATCCATGTTTTTACTGAAAAATGATTTGAGTGTGTTGGGTTAATTTTAGCACTTGTTTGATTTAGAATGAGAACTAACTCGTGAACACTAGTCAAACGACCGACAACCAAGTTAATCCGGGAAAGAAAGAAGCAAACGCCAGATTCTCCCATTTTCATTCGTGTTGTTTTGAAAATCTTAATTACTTTGATTAATAAAATAATGTCCAAAAGAAAAGACGAGGGTTGGTTAGTTTTAACGCTTATTTTTTTAGAATGAGAATTAACTCATGAACACTAGTCAAACGACCGGCGACCAAGTTAATCCGGGAAAGAAAGAAGCAAACGCCGGATTCTCCCTTTTTCAATCATTAATTTTTGTGAAAATGTATATTAATTTGATTATAAAAACAAATGTCCAAAAGGAAAAGTGAGAGAATAAAGAGAACCGCAACATTTTAATAACAATTACAATTGATATAATGATAAAGCGATAACTAAAAATAAACAATGCATGAATGCAAGTGCTTAAATTAAAATGCATGAATCACTATGACATAATTAAATATGCATGAATGAAACAAGAATGAATGATAATTGATGACGCAATAATTAAATAAAAATGCATGAACAATGTAGCGAACGATGAATTAATTAAGCATAAACATGCATGAACAAGTAATAGCAAATAAAAGAAATTAATATAAGCTATACAAGAGTGAACAAATCTGTTTGTGCAAGAAAAAGTAGCCCAAGCACTTAATAAAGTGATTGTACCACTTAAGCACTTATGAAAATAAGCTAGCAAAGCAAATTAATTCACAAAATGACTTATTTAAGCAAAACTAATATTTAAGCAAAACATAATCCAAATTATTATTTAAGCAAAACAAATTGGAGCAATAAGTTTAAATAAGCTACTGTCCAAATAAGTGCTTTTGGAATAAGCTAAATAAGCAATTAACCAAGAATGACTTAAAAAATAAGCTAAAAAAAAGTAGAGAACAAAGCTAAAATTATTAAGACAAAATTTAAGCATAACACAAACGGCCCAAATAGCTTAAATAAGCTACTGATCAGATAAGTGCTTTTGAAATAAGCTGAAACTTAATTAACAAATAAGCTCGGGAAGGGGTGCAGAAAGCAACGCAGAGGGACTGCGAATAGCAGTTCGGCCCAACAAACCCAGTCAAACAAAAAACAAAAAGTCAAAATAAAGATAATCCAGTGCGAAAGGGTAGTTTGGAGAAATTGGTATTGTGACATTTTGGTGCAATTTTTGGTTATGCTTTGGTTAGAATTTTTTTGTGGTGAGGTGGAGGAGAATAGAAGATTCTAGTGAAGTGATGATGTCGTGTCATTTTTGGATGGTTATCTTTGGTGATGCAAAAAATGATTGGGCCAAAAATAAAAAATGAAATGGATAAAAATGATGAATTAATGATGATGTAGAAAAAATAAAAATTGGGTTATGAGTGAGGAAATAATTTTTGGGATGAAAGAAAATGAATTGGAATGAGTTTGAGTTTGAAAATGATTTGGATTTGGTAATGAGGTTTCATGGATAAGAAGTAATAAAAATAAAGTGCTTAAAAATAAATGCAAAATGCAAATAAAGTAGAGAAAAATAGCAAATATGCCAAGAAAAAATGAAAATAATTATTATGCCATGAAAAATGTGCAAAGAAAATATTTTTATGAATTTTTATGCAAAAGTTGACTTTTTGAGTCAAAGGTTGACTTTTTAGTCAAATGTTGACTTTTGTGGACTGTTTTTTCTAAAAGGTGCAAAATGATGGCAAAAGGTTAAAAATGGAAAAAATAAAAATAGCATGGGGCAAAATTAGGGTATGACAGGTATCCACACTGAATTGGGTTAACCATTACTTGTGTCGTTTTATTGCTTTTCATTTACTTCAGTACTTTAAATCATAGTTACATTGATCCAGCTTACCAGCTGTCTAACCACTTGTCTGAGACATCTGATCAGTTAAACAGTTGTCCGAGACATTTTGTAAAACATATGTCCTGCCAGAGAAAAGAATTTCAAAAGTTATTAGGATTAAATTTTCTGTTTAAAATTAAAAATGACTTTTTAACAAAATCACTTTTAAAAAATCTATAACAATCAGTATTATAATAATAAATGTAATATTTCATTTCATGAAAAAATAGATTTTTTCTAAAATAAGTTTTTAACAATCGCAACCATTATATGTTCATGAATTAGTGGACTAATTGCAAAAAAGGTTAGTGAAGATTTTTTAGGTTGATTTTGGTATATCTCTTTTTATCTCTTCTTTTTTAAGTGTATGTTTTGTTTCAATTCTGGAGCATTAGAATTGATTTTCTAGGCTTGTAGAATTGATTCGACTTGTTTATTTTCTCAAAAATGTAATTAATTCTGTCTCCAAAATTGATTCTACTTGAAGTTAGAATCGTAGTTTCTAATTTAGAATTTATTCTTATACTCAAATTTTTATTCATCTCACTTTTGCATGAATATATCCAAACATCAAACACTTTATTTTTAAATCAATTTTTCTTTATCACAAAACCAAATATTGTATACCGTTACAACTTTTATCTTCTCCTTAACCCATAAAAAAGGGTGTAATTAAGAGTGGAGGCTATTTGTAGGAAGAAGAGCCGGCATGTTTCCTTTTTTTATTATTAAGCAAATAATGATTCTTCAATTTTAAATATGGACCATTAAAATTGTTTTATACCACATTATAAATCTAAGCAATGAAAAGCATAAAATGGAGCGTAACAAAATATGAAGCATAGTTTAATTGGTAGGGCTAATATTGCATGTAAAATATAAAAATTGAGGTTCGAATTGTGATACTACTATTATTTCAACTTCAAAAGTTAAATTCTAGCTACTTGGTCAAAAAAAAAAAAATATGTAGGCTTATGTAATTTTCTATTTTATGCTAATAATAAGAAGTTTGTGAGTTTGTGCTCAAATCTAATCTTTACGTGGTTTTAGCGATTTTAAATTTATATTATATTGATATAATCTATCAATTTTAATGATTGAATATATCGTTTATTTAATAAATATTAGGTAGTCTTGATTTTAATGCCAATTGTAAAGATTATTCCCTACCCACTTAATAGAGAGAATGATAAATTCGTTCGGGTGGGGTTTGAGTAAATCATCCGCTAAAGGTATCAACTGGCTACGATGGGAGAAATCGGCAATGAGGAAGGAGCATGGTGGAATGGGTTTCCGTCACTTTTATGGCTTTAATCTGGCGATGCTAGGGAAGCAAGGTTTGCATTTACTAACCAACCATGATACTATATTATCATGAGTCTTCAAAGCTAAATATTATCATAAGGAGGGATTTCTTGAGGCAAAGCTGGGGCATAACCCAAGTTATGTATGGCGTAGTATCCACTCTTCCCGGGTGGTAGTTAGAGGTGGCCTTAGATGGAAATTGGGAAACGGTGAGAAAGTTAGTGTGTGGAAATACCCTTGGCTCCGGAATGAAAATCAAGCTTACGTTACTACACCTATGATCGACGGAAGAGAAGATATGAAAGTGTAAGAGCTCATTGACCACCCTTATACAACAATTGTTCAATACATGGGATGCAGCTGAAATCCTTAAGATACCACTTAATTTACTACACAAGGAGGATGAGCAGATCTGGAAGTTAAGCATAAACGGACAATATTCAGTTCGGTCAGCTTACCACCATCTCATTGAACATGTAATCGACAACAATCATTTGAAGGTTGATGGAAATTGAAAGATTTTGTGGAGGCTACAAGTCCCAAATAAAGTGAAGATATTTTTATGGAGAGCTCTGAGAGGATGCCTTCCGGTCCGTGGAAGACTTGCACAAAAAGGAGTTCCTTGCAGTAACAAATTCCCTTACTGTGATACCAACGAAGAGAACGAGTGGCACTGTTTTTTCGGGTGTAGTACGGTGGAAGATGTGTGGACGGAAGCTGAGTGTTGGCAACAACTCCATGGTTTTATGATAAACGTGGCTGGGTTTGTACCGATGCTTTTCAAAATGCTGGCTGAACTTGATAGCAACACTATGTCCCAAATTGCTATGTTGCTTTGGACAATTTGGTGGCGGCGAAACCAAATATGCTGGAATGATAAGACCCCTATAGTATTTGAGGTTATCAGACGTGCACGCGATATGTGGAGCGACTGGAATAAAGCTCGGCAAAGAAACACACACCAAGCAGCTCACAGTGTAGCGGATGGTAGTCAAGCATGGAGAAAACCACCAGCTGGAACAATGAGATGTAATGTGGATATGGCTCACTATGCGAACCAGAACTGCTACTGCATAGGAGCCTGCTTGCGAGACGACAGAGGGCAGTTTGTTAAAGCTTTTTCAAAGAGATATGAGGGAACCCAACATTGCTGAGGCAGAAGCACTAGGAGTGCTAGAAGTTATTAAATGGTTGCAAGATTCACACATAGGAGCATGGTACGTGGAGACTGATTGTTTGCAAGTAGTGCAAAACATTAATAAAAGGCCAAGTAATAATACTGAGTTTGGCAACATTATTGATTATTGTTGTAGGTTGTTAACTTTGAATCAAAACTGTAAGGTCAGTTATGTGAGGAGATAAGCCAATCGAGTAGCTCACGACTTAGTGCAGGCAACTTGTTTTATTGCTAGTCCCCAATTTTATGATTATTGTCCACCTTGTATTGAAACAATTATCATGAATGAAATGCACTAAGTTTATTTGTGTCAAAAAAAAATCAAACAAATTAGAAACTAAATATAAAAAAAAACTTTAATCTATCTATATCATTTTATTTTCTTACACAATCTTAGATAATAATTTAAATTTCTATATTTCAATCTATAGTTTAAAAACCCACAAATGAGAAATAAAATTAATTTCCCATCATAATCATTAATAAGAAAGAACCATTATTGTCGCAATTTAACTTTACGTACAATCCACGAACACAATCCAACCCAACTCATTAACAATTGGATTGGATTGGTTTGGTTTGAATTTAATAGTGAAAGTGCAGATTTGATGGTGAATCCAACCTAATGTATATTGAATGAGTTGAATAACGGATTAGGCCAAACAAACAAATCATCTATTACTATATATAAAAAGGATACAAATTTTTGGGATGGCTTTTTCATTATTCCTATTTTACCCTTAAAAAATAACTTCTACATAAAAATAGATTTTCAGTTTTTTTTAGTAAATAATATTTATTTTTCCTCTTAATAACTAAGCACAACTTCCACATAAAAGTAGGTTTTTCAGTTTTTTATAATAAAAAAATAAATATATTTTTCTTCTTAATAACTAGACACAACAAAAAAGGATGTTTCGTAGTTATCAATTAACTAAATCCAATAAAAAAGAAGATTAAGTAGTTATTTATATTTGCACAATAGAGAATATCGATCACAAAAAAAAAAAAAATATTGATCCCACAAACGGGCACGGAAGCTAGTATAATTAATAATCTGATTGCAAAAGATGCAACCAAGCCAAAATTGAGCACATTTCCTTAAATAAACAAAGTACAACATATCAGGGCTTAGGCCCTCTTCATTATAAAAAAAAAAGTACAACATATCAAATGCTGCTCTTAAAAAAAAATTGTATGTACCAAATTATATTGCCTCGATACGGTTACGATACTGGCACCCAGTATGGATACTGAAATGAGGTACGGTATTTTTAGAAAATTTAAGTTATGGGTACATTAATATAAAATACTCGTATTACAAAAATTATTTATAACACCCCACGTGAAATATCTAGAATATCAGTGGAATATTACAACTGGTACTGAGTACATTATTATTACAATTGAAAGTTCAAGCACACGCAGGTGCTAAGTAAAACACAGAAACAGAAACGACGGAAGCGAAACATGAATTCAACGATACAACAGAAATTTATTAGAAATACAACAACAGAAGGGAAACTATAAAGCATGAAATAAATGCGATCCAAAGCAAAGCCTCGAGCACACCAACCAGCATACCTTTAGCCAACCTGCTTATCTGGAAAAAAAAATTGTTTGGAGTGGGCTGAGACTACTAAGCCTCAGTGAGTCCTACTACCCTCCTAGAGGTGACTACACCGGGGAATCCTAATCAGTCATAACATGCTAGCAACATAACAAAATATAATATATAGCATAAATAAAAGTGTAACACACAATTATATCTTATTCGTTTTAATACAAGGACACTCTGAGGTGAGCATGTCTCAGAGGCCTGCCATATCCGACAACCGATTCGGTCACGGCATGCAGCTCACAAAATCATAACCTAATGGATTATCCCATTGGGAGTCCATAGTGCGACATCACAAATCGCTCATAAGTGACTGATACTAAGTTAATTGATTCTACCATGAATTACCAAATCTCGGGGAGCATACAAACCTATAATTCTCTAAGATATACCCTAAAGATTATCTGTGATTAACATATTGTACACCATTATATAAATTATGCTACTGCAAGATATTTAACTCAGATGAGGACATAAAACGAGTGTTATGATTTATTAGAAAATTTTGAAGTTGCAGGTCTGTTTCCTGTCAAACTCGCTCAGCGTGTTGTTACTCGCCAGAGCGTGTTTTATAGGTCATGTCCTGTATGAGCTCGCTACGGCGTGTTGTTACTCGCCATGGCAGGATTATAGGTCCTGGCCTAAATCAACTCGCTCAGCACGCAAGAGCACGCCAGAGCGAGTTTTATCAGCCCAGAAACCCAGCTCGCCATGAATACTCGCTTTCAACACGCTGTGGCGAGTTCACACAGAATGTACCCTGTTTTGCAAAAATTCCATTTTTAACAAAGTTAACACCTACAATCCTCATTCTAAGCTATGCAGTCACATAATATGTATAATATAAGACAGAATGGAGAGGAATTTGGGAGTTAATTCCTCTCACACAACATTTCCCTAATTTCTTAAGTTAACATGCAAAATTTCATTATTTGGGAATTCTAACTAAAATATCCTAAGAACCCACCTGAAATGAAGCTTTAATTCCTTGCTTCTGGGCTCTACAACCAGCTACTGCAACCTTCCACCAAAACCCACGAACAGTTTCTCTAAAATTGACTCAAAGACCCCAAAATGCTCAAGAACACAAAAATGAATGGAATCGAATTTCTGATGTTTGATGGACTGAACGGTTTGGTGATGAGATTCTAAGTTTAAAGGGGTTTATATAGGGGTTTAGCCACTGATAATAAGGCAGAAGTGGTTTGGCTAGGTTTCTCATGCATGTGCTTCTATTGGTAGAAATTAAGTTGGTTGGAATGTAGTGTAGGAAAGGTACTATTGAATCAGAGAATCTGAGAAGAGGTTTCAGAACATGCTTGCTCTGAAGTTGCATGTGAAAGAAGGAGATTGAAGAGTTTGTAAGCTTCTTGCATGTGATGGTTTACAATTTCCAAAAGTTTGCCTTGTTGTTGTTGTTGTTGTTAGGCGTGGAGAGGAAGAGAGAATGGAGTGATAGCAATCAGATTTTTCTAAGTGAGAATAATGAATGAGGCTTGGTCTATGCATGCAATACTAGTGGGTGGAGTATGAGTGGAAACATGAGTCACACTTGATGGTGTGTTAGTGGTGAAGGGAGGGAGAGACACGTGAGGGAGGGAAGGAGTGGAGGAAGAAATTTTGAATTCTTTCCTAACTAATTAATTCCTAATTGTGTGATAAGGTGGTTTAGTGTATAGTCTTAGATTTAATTAAAGTCTTAACTTTACACATAATACACTTAATCCCAAGAATTAATTAATTAACCACCTCTAATTGATTCTAATTTTATTAGACCTTCTCTAATTAAAATTAGTTAGGAAATTTAGAAGTAGGGATATTACAACCTACCCCCCTTAAAGAAATTTCGTCCTCGAAATTAAGAAATTACCTCGAAAATAGATAAGGGTAACTCTTCCGCATGTCTGACTCCAGTTCCCAAGTGAATTCACCATCAGGGGACTGAGCACATTCAACCTTGACAATGAGAATCCTCTTGTTCCGAAGTATTTTGGCATCACGTTCAATAATTCGAACTGGATCCGGCTGATAGGTTAGATCTGGCTGAAGATCAATTTGTTCAAGTTCCACTGGTCGATAAGGATCGGGAATATACTTCCGAAGCTGAGACGCATGAAACACGTCGTGTAACCCTGACATAGAGGGAGGTAGAGCTAACTGATAGGCTACAGAACCGACGCGTAGACTCTTCTGCCGACTCTGAGCAACTTTCAGCTTATCCCGAATAGACTTAATCTTTAAAGTGGTCTCTTGGACATATCTGATCCCAAGAATCCACGATCACCAACTTCCATCCAACACAAAAGAGTCCTACACTTCCTGCCATACAGAGCTTCATAGGGTGCCATACCAATACTGGCATGGTAACTGTTGTTATAGGCAAACTCAATTAGATGTAAGTGGTTACTCCACGAACCACCGTCTTCTAACACACATGCCCGAAGCATATCCTCAAGGGTCTGAATAGTCCTTTCTGATTGACCATCAGTTTGAGGGTGATGTGACGTACTCATCTTCAACCGAGTACCCAACGCATTCTGAAATGCTTTCCAAAATCACGAAGTGAAAATTGGGTCCCTATCTCACACAATACTCAAGGGCACACCGTGAAACCTTATAATCTGCTGCATGAATATGGCTGCATATTGAGGGGCCTTGTAGGTGGATTTCACTGGAACAAAATGAGCTGACTTAGTTAACCTATCCACGATTACCCAGATCGAATCTTGACCTCTCTGGTTACGTGGTAAACCTCCTACAAAATCCATAGTGATATGTTCCCATTTCCACTCAGGAATATCTAATGGTTGCAACGGTCCTCCAGGTTTCTGATGTTCAATCTTCACCTGCTGACAAACGATACACCTTGACACGAATTCAACAATTTCTGCCTTCATGTTAGGCCACCAATAGTTCTCCTTCAAATCATGATACATTTTGGTGGATCCAGGGTGAATTGAAAATCCACTCTTGTGTGCCTCTTCCAGAATTAACCGTTTCAACTCATCATCATGAGGTACACAGAGTCTTCCTTCATAGAGAATGGCACCGTCCGTAGCTACTGCGAACTCCGGATGGTTTACTCTCTTCTGCAACTCTACATCATCCTGCTGAGCCTGCACAATTCTTGGGCGCAATTCACAGGATAATTCAATTTTGTTGATTCGAATACCGCTCTTCCAATACACGACATTCAGATTGAGGTCTCTAAACTTCTCATACAGACCGCACTGTTGCATCAACAACTCTGACGCATACAAGGTCTTTCTACTCAGGGCATCTGCTACCACATTTGCCTTTCCTGGGTAGTAATTGAGGTTAAAGTCAAAGTCCTTGAGGTATTCCATCCATCGTCGTTGCCTCATATTCAACTCTTTCTGATCAAACAGGTACTTCAGACATTTGTGATCACTGAACAGATCAAACTGCACTCCATACAAATGATGTCTCCAGATTTTGAGGGCAAAGATAATGGCTGCTAACTCCAGATCATTGGTAGGATAGTTCTGCTCATGAGGTTTTAACTGCCTGGATGAATACGCCACAACTGCACCATCTTGCATAAGTACACCTCCAAGTCCCTTGTTGGACGCATCACAGTACACCACATACTTATGGGTTGGGTCAGGAATTACTAACACTGGTGCTATAGTTAGCTTTTCCTTTAAGGTTCTGAAACTTCATTCGCAAGCAGCATCCCAATCAAAGTCCGCACCTTTTCTGGTTAAGCGAGTTAATGGCAAAGCAATCTCCGAAAATCCTAGGATGAATCTCCGGTAATAACCTGCCAAGCCAAGAAAGCTTCTGACCTCAGTCACACTTCTGGGTCTTTCCCAATTCAACACTGCCTCAACCTTGGATGGATCAACAGACACACCGCCTTGCGATATGACGTGTCCCAAGAACTTAACTTCAGATAGCCAAAATTCGCACTTGCTGAATTTGGCATACAGTTGCTTCTCTCTAAAAATGCTCAACACAATCCTCAAGTGTTCAGCATGCTCCTAAGAATTCTTATAATAGATCAGAATGTCATCAATAAAGATAACAACAAACTTGTCAAGGTAAGGCTGGAATATCCGATTCATGTAGTCCATAAATATGGCTGGAGCATTTGTCAAACCGAATGGCATGACCAAGAACTCGTAATGTCCATAACGGGTTCTGAATGTTGTCTTAGAAACATCCGAGGACTTGATACGGATCTGATGATACCCAGAGCGAAGATCAATCTTGGAAAAGATAGTAGCACCTCTGAGCTGGTCCAAAAGGTCATCAATACGGGGCAAAGGATACTTGTTCTTAATTGTGACCTTGTTGAGTTGACGATAATCAATGCACAGACGCATAGTACCGTCTTTCTTTTTGACTAGCAACACCGGTGCTCCCCAAGGTGAGACACTGGGTCGAATGAAGTGTTTCTGAAGCAACTCTTCTAGTTGAGATTTCAGTTCATGAAGCTCTAAGGGAGACATTCGATAAGGGGCAACTGAGATAGGCTGGGAACCGGGAACTAGGTCGATAGAAAACTCAACTTCTCTTTCAGGAGGTAAATTCATAATATCATCGGGGAAAACATCCAGAAACTCACTGACAACTGGAATGTCGCTAGGGCTCAAACTGGGTTCTGGATCGATGGTGAACAAAACACTGAAACACTTGTTACTGGCACCTAAGTACTGGATCATCTGATGAGTGTTTTGAAGCAAAGCAGTGAGTGCCCTACTCTCTGCAGAAGTTTCGGTTGAAATAAACAGATTCTTTTCAGCGCATCCAATGTACACAGTATTGGCGGAAAGCCAATCCATGCCTAGGACCACATCTATATCTTTCAAAGGTAGATAGATCAAATCTATATGATAGACTTTACTCCCCACGAGAATATGACAGTTCTGGCAGACACGCTTAGAAGTAACTTTGCCACCTGTAGCAACACAGTCATCGGGGGAATTAAAGGCACGGAGGGCAGATTCAGTCGCTGAACACAGTCAACGGCTATAAAGGAATTAGTAGCTCCACAATCAAACAAGACTAATACTTCAGACTGGCCTAACATGCATACATCTATAATTAAAGCATTATTAGATTTGAATTTCTCACCGTCAAGTGAGTATACCCGACCTTTGCTTTTAGAAGTGCCGCTGGAATCGCCTTGCTTCTTCAGCTTAGGACATTCATGCTTGTAGTGGCCTGGCTGCTTACAGTAGTAACACATATTTTTTCCCTTCATGCATTCTCCACTGTGAGGGAAACCACACTCTGAGCAATTCCTTGGGGAACGCTGAGAATAACTCTGCTTCCCTTTACTGGTGGTACCCTTGGTTCTCACTTGCAGGTTGAACTTTCCAGAATCCTTCCTTTTCTGAACGGCTTCACTACGCTTCTTATGAATGTTACCAAGGTCTGCTTCGGCATGATAGCTCTTTTGCACCAAATCACCAAAGGTAGTGATATGCTGCATGGAGACGTCATGCGCTATGTCAGCTCTTAACCCAAACCTGTACTTCTTCATTTTCCATGACTCAAAGGGAGCGTCGTTACCATCCATCACATAACGGACCAATTCATTGAACTTCATGGTGTATTCTGCCACTGACATACTCCCCTGCTTCAACTCAGTCAATTCCCGTTCCATCTGAAACTGGTAACTTTCTGGTATATAATGTCCGACAAAGAGACACCGGAAATTATCCCAAGTCATTTCCATTTGGCTAGCTTCCATGTACGCCTTCGTACCATCCCACCAGTTACAAGCGTCGCCCCTAAAGAAGCGGGAGACGAACACAACCTTGTCAGCTTCAGTATAATCCATGGACTCTAGGATTCCACTCATTCTTTGAATCCATTCCCGGGCCTTCGCTGGATTGTACTCTCCATAAAATTCTGGTGGACTCATACGGCAGAACTCTCTGAATGCAGCACTTGATCCCTGCTGCTGAGGTGGAGGATTGTTCATGTGCTATTGGAACATAGCCATGAACTCTTGATGTTGTTGAGCTTGTTGGGCCTGAAACTGCTGTTGTTGGTGCATCATCTCAGCCCACATGTTAGCATCAGCATCTCCGTACATCTCGGGTTCATCATCAACGTTCCTCCTTGGCCTTCCAGGTCCTCGTCTTGCTCCTGACATAATGCTCTAACTGCCAATATCAAGTCAAGTTAGCTAGGCTTAAAGTGACATGACATCTAGAACAGATGTTAGAAATCCAGACAAATACTGAGATTGGATTCGTAATATTAATGAACCCAGGCACAATCTGAATCGACCTGCTTTAATACCAATTATAACACCCCACGTGAAATATCTAGAATATCAGTGGAATATTACAACTGGTACTGAGTACATTATTATTACAATTGAAAGTTCAAGCACACGCAGGTGCTAAGTACAACACAGAAACAGAAACAACGGAAGCGAAACATGAATTCAACGACACAACAGAAATTTATTAGAAATACAACAACAGAAGGGAAACTAGAAAGCATGAAATAAATGCGATCCAAAGCAAAGCCTCGAGCACACCAACCAGCATACCTTTAGCCAACCTGCTTATCTGAAAAAAAAAATTGTTTGGAGTGGGCTGAGACTACTAAGCCTCAGTGAGTCCTACTACCCTCCTAGAGGTGACTACACCGGGGAATCCTAATTAGTCATAACATGCTAGCAACATAACAAAATATAATATATAGCATAAATAAAAGTGTAACACACAATTATATCTTATTCGTTTTAACACAAGGACACTCTGAGGTGATCATGTCTCAGAGGCCTGCCATATCCGACAACCGATTTGGTCACGGCATGCAGCTCACAAAATCATAACCTAATGGATTATCCCATTGGGAGTCCATAGTGCGACATCACAAATCGCTCATAAGTGATTGATACTAAGTTAATTGATTCTACCATGAATTACCAAATCCCGGGGAGCATACAAACCTATAATTCTCTAAGATATACCCTAAATATTATCTGTGATTAACATACTGTACAACATTATATAAATTATGCTACTGCAAGATATTTAACTCAGATGAGGACATAAAACGAGTGTTATGATTTATTAGAAAATTTTGAAGTTGCAGGTCTGTTTCCTGTCAAACTCGCTCAGCGTGTTGTTACTCGCCAGAGCGAGTTTTATAGGTCATGTCCTGTATGAGCTCGCTACGGCGTGTTGTTACTCGCCATGGCAGGATTATAGGTCCTGGCATAAATCAACTCGCTCAGCACGCAAGAGCACGCTAGAGCGAGTTTCATCAGCCGAGAAACTCAGCTCGCCATGAATACTCGCTTTCAACATGCTGTGGCGAGTTCACACAGAATGTACCCTGTTTTGCGAAAATTCCATTTTTAACAAAGTTAACACCTACAATCCTCATTCTAAGCTATGCAGTCACATAATATGTATAATATAAGACAGAATGGAGAGGAATTTGGGAGTTAATTCCTCTCACACAACATTTCTCTAATTTCTTAAGTTAACATGCAAAATTTCATTATTTGGGAATTCTAACTAAAATATCCTAAGAACCCACCTGAAATGAAGCTTTAATTCCTTGCTGCTGGGCTCTACAACCAGCTACTGCAACCTTCCACCAAAACCCACGAACAGTTTCTCCAAAATTGACTCAAAGACCCCAAAATGCTCAAGAACACAAAAATGAATGGAATCGAATTTCTGATGTTTGATGGACTGAACGGTTTGGTGATGAGATTCTGAGTTTGAAGGGGCTTGTATAGGGGTTTAGCCACTGATAATAAGGCAGAAATGGTTTGGCTAGGTTTCTCATGCATGTGCTTCTATTGGTAGAAATTAAGTTGGTTGGAATGTAGTGTAGGAAGGGTACTATTGAATCAAAGAATCTGAGATGAGGTTTCTGAACTTGCTTGCTCTGAAGTTGCATGTGAAAGAAGGAGATTGAAGAGTTTGTAAGCTTCTTGCATGTGATGGTTTACAATTTCCAAAAGTTTGGCTTGTTGTTGTTGTTGTTGTTGGGCGTGGAGAGGAAGAGAGAATGGAGTGATAGCAATCAGATTTTTCTAAGTGAGAATAATGAATGAGGCTTGGTCTATGCATGCAATACTAGTGGGTGGAGTATGAGTGGAAACATGAGTCACACTTGATGGTGTGTTAGCGGTGAAGGGAGGGAGAGACACGTGAGGGAGGGAAGGAGTGGAGGAAGAAATTTTGAATTCTTTCCTAACGAATTAATTCCTAATTGTGTGATAAGGTGGTTTAGTGTATAGTCTTAGATTTAATTAAAGTCTTAACTTTACACATAATACACTTAATCCCAAGAATTAATTAATTAACCACCTCTAATTGATTCTAATTTTATTAGACCTTCTCTAATTAAAATTAGTTAGGCAATTTAGAAGTAGGGATATTACAACATTTTTAAGTGAATTATTATAAAATACTCGCTGATTTTGTTTTATACTACTCGTATGGTATAACCAATCTGTTCGCATTTTTATTTGATTGATTTGGGATAATGAATACAAAAAAAAAATATTAACGGTTGAAAAATCTACTAAAACATTTTGAATTTTTTATTATTTGATTCACTTTTTGTATCGGGTACGCTGATACTCGTCGATTATCAGCGTACCCGATACCGGTACCAACCCGATACAAGTACTTCATCATTTTAGAAATACGCATGCTTCATAGGCACAAAAAAAAAATTGTAACATACTATTTTATTGTTATTTACAAATAATTGAAAGCTTATTTTTCAAATTTATAGAATAATCAATAAATTTGAAAAGTGAACTTTTATTTATAAATAAAAAAAAATTGTAACATACTACTTTATTCTTTGTTCTTTTATATTGACATACTACTTTATTCTTATTTATAAGTAAAAAAAAAATTCAAATTTATTGAATAATTAGCTTTAAATATATTAATTATTCAATAAATCGTTGACTTTTTACTTATATATAAATATATAAAGGAAAATGCTAAATGGTGCCCCCGGGGCAATGTGGTTAAGGATACAAAAATGGTAAAATATTCTTGGAAATAGTGCATTCAATGCATTGAAATGCTAAAAAGAAACTTTCTATTGAAAACTTTTGCTTTTATTTCTACTAGACTACTACCCGTGCGATGCACGGATTATTATGTAATATATATATATATATAATTTAATTTCTTATAATAAAAAAATGTAAATACTTTTTTTTTAAAATAATATAGATAAATTAGAACTAAAATTATGCAGTATATATAGGATTGCAATGAATAATTAAAATCATAAAAGTAATGATAAAAGTAACAAAAAATTATCAAGCAATAGACTCAAGATTTGAGAAACATATATTTTAAGCTTGGAATAGATAAAAGAAGTACATAGTCAATCATAACACATTGTTTTTAAACACCAAAATATAAAAGAAGTTCATAGCGCAAAAAATAGACAATAACTAACACACAATATAAACCCTTTCAAATCTATCTCTTTTCTTAAATTAACTTAAAACATCATAGTTATAATACATGTATAAATAAACATGCAAAGAAGCGTCTCTTATAGAGTACTTTTCGAATCTTTTCTTCAAAAAAAAAGTAGCCAATGTATCAAGGGTGACCTCAACCACATTTTAATCAATAGAATCAAGCAATGATGAAAGATATTGCTACACAATCAAAGAAACAATTATAAGTATCAAAGCTGATAAAAATAATAATTAATTGAAACATAAATATTTCAAGTAACCAAAAAAGATAGAAAAAAGAAAATTAGATAAACACTCACATATATGGAATCGTCAAAATATTCTTAACTCCCATCTTATTAACTTTAAAAAATGGCTAAAAAGATAATATCAAATTAAACCAAATAATCCAACATCAAATTTATAGTTCATGACAAATCATAATGACTATAGTAGCAAAAAAGTGTTGAGGAACAATTACCAATAATAAACAATTGATTTAAATAAGCAATAACATCATTGACAAATTAGTAGACAATAGGAAGTAATTTTCAATATAAAAAAAATGAACAAAAATTCAAAAACCAAATTAGAGAAGTTAACAAAAGTAAGAAATAAAAAACATTCAAATCTTATTGTAACTACACACACCTTTCAAATAAACAATAATATAATTGAACAAATTAGTAACCAATAGGAAGTAATTTTCAATATAAACAGAAAAGATGAACAAAAATTCAAAAACCAAATTAAAGAAACTAACAAAAGTAAGAAATAAAAAACATTCAAATTTTATTGTAACTACACTCACCTTTCAAATAAGCAGTAGCATGTTTTGAACAAATCATTAGCCAATAGAAAGTAACCTTCTATATCAAAAAAGATGAACAAAAATACAAAAACCAAATTAGAGAAGTTAACAAAAGTAAAAATTAAAAAATACTAAAATTTTATTGTAACCACACTTACCTTGATCCACCTTTCAAATAAGCAATAATATAATTGAAGAAAATCAGTATCCAATAGGAAGTAATTTTCAATATAAAATAAAAAAAAGATAAACAAAAATCCAAAAACCAAATTAAATAAGTTAACAAAACTAAGAAATAGAACACATTCAAATTGTATTGTAACCACACTCACCTTTCAAATAAGCAGTAACATGTTTTGAACAAATCAATAGTCAATAGAAAGTAACCTTTTATATAAAAAAAGATGAAAAAAAAATACAAAAACCAAATTAGAGAAGTTAACAAAAGTAAAAATTTAAAAACACTAAAATTTTATTGTAATCACACTTACCTTGATTTTTTAAAGCATCCCTCTGTGAAAAAAGAATTGCAAAATATTAGAAAAGAAGATGCACAAAGAAAGATGAAAAAGGAGAGAAGAATAAAAACGTGAATAGGAAAATTCTAATAGAGAGAGTGAGAGATACCGAGAGAGATAAATTCCTTTAATTGTGTTGTGCAGGAGGGAGTTTAAGAGAACATTTAATCAGGATTAATATAAATAACAAAATTAGGATTAGTATAAATAACAAAATTAGGTTTGGGGTTAAGTGGTTTTAGTAACTTTCCTTTTAATTAGGGATTAGTATAATGGAACATAATATAATGGAACAAAATAGAATTTTGTGGTTATCTCTAAAAAAAATAACATTAGATAAACTCTAGACCAATAAAATTATTTTATACACACATCCAATCATATATTGACACATCATGTATTGCAATTTTAAACACATGACGTGTCACATTCATTAATTGACGTGGCAACATATAGTATTCAAGTTTTTATCATAGCCGTTGATATAATATTTTTTTCTACGTGTCAAAATCTAGACCATTCATATTAGGGTTAGAGTTTAGGGTGCCTCTAGTTACTCTCGTTTTATTATATTAAGATTAAGATTAAGATTATTTTATTTTTAACCATTGCCCTAGGGGCACCATTTAGCATGACCCATATATAAAAAGTAATGTGAGATCAAATAAACGAAGTTAACTACATGACCACTAGAGCTGTCAAATGGGCCGGCCAGCCGGCCAGGGCCAAGATATCTACTGGGCTTAAGCGGGCCGACCCATTAAGGCCCAAGGCCCGGCCCGCTTAACCCAGTCCAATAAGCAAGGGCCTACATGGGCCGATGGGCCGGCCCGACAAATTTTTTCATATTTTTTTTATAAAAAATTGACAAATTTTTTGTAAAAAAATAATTCAATGGACAATAAAACTACATATGCATCGCACACAAATTAATATCCAGAAAAAAGTGAGTGTCATGATTTCATGAAATATTAAATACTTCAAAATATCCATGCAAAAGTCGAGAGATCTGTGGATGATGATTCATAAAATGCATCCTCAAAGCTAATAAGTTTACATCAGACACTAAACTTTTAACATAACCATTCAAAATACATAAATTAAATTATAAATTATAAAAAAAAAGTAAATTATAAATTAGGTAACTTCTCGGCCTAAGTCTCTTCTTGATCTTGACCACTTGATTTTTTATACAATTGTATCTCCTCTACTTCGGGTATATCTGCAATTCATAATACACGATAATTTGATAAGTCATCAACTAAAAAGCAAATTCAAATTGCAAATAAAACAAAAGGATTATTAATTAAACTTACCAGAAGGTCCGATTTCTTTAAAATCATGCAACCAATTACGTGTACAAATGAGAGCTTGCACAATTTTTGGGAGTAAGCAATTCCTATACTTATTTAAGATACGGCCTCCGATACTAAAACTTATAATTTCCTTCTTGTACTTCTCTATTTATAATGATTGATTAAGTTGTTATTTTTTTTTCAAATAAAGATAATCATAACAAATTTGGTTTAATAATTATCTCATAACTAACAAATATCATCTTTTTCCTTAAAAAAAAAAAAAACAAATCTCATCTTTTGTTACTTATTTTATCTAAAAATTTTATGCTAACTAAAATTCCTTATTTTTAGGTAAAATTATTTTTAGATATTTTTTTTTATTCTTTAATGAGCTGGCCCAAAAGCCCGCTGGGCCAGCCCATGATAGCTCATAGGCCCGGTAGCCCAGCCCAATTAGGCCCAATAATATTTTTTGAGAAGTCTGGCCCAGCCCGTATAAAACTATAAGGCTACTGGGCCGGCCCGATAACCCGGTCCATTTTTACAGCTCTAATGACGACACATAATGTGTGTTCTAATATTTTTGTGGTCGATTGTTCCTTCGTCTCATATAATTCTGAAAATACATCAATTAGTATCCTTAATTTGGATACTAGCCAACACGTGTCTCGAGCATGGATAACTACAACTATCTGCAGGATTTTTTTTTGGTAGAGTTTGCAGGATCTCTTAGATGTGACTTAATTTAGTATCCTTAAGTTGGATTACTACGCTGATGATACTAAAACATTGTTTATATCATCCATATACTTAATATGACATTTCTGGTTTACGTATTTTAGGGTCATATAGTGTTTACGCTTTGTAATATTATCGAATTTCGGTTTATTCTTTGTAATATTTTTTATTCAATTATTTTAGTATAATATAAAGATTTTGTCCTTTTAATTTTTTATTAAATATATTAACTTAAGATTTTGTTATTTTATCTCATGTAATAGTAGTACATTTTGATTTATCTCCTCAATAAACATATCATGTTATTATTTATGAGAAATCTTAAATCAACGTATTTTTTTGAAGTATTTAAAAAGGGTTAAAATGGAAAAATATTAATATTACAAAGGACAATAAAAATATTATAGAAGAATAAACCAAAATTCTCTAATATTATGCAGTGGCGGAGCTAGACGGAAATACTAAGGGGGGGCCGTGACAAAACTTGATCTTTTTTATAAATATATATACACACACTTATTAATGTAAGAGATAAAAGAAAGACTCAATTTTAGCTTATATCTTTATTCAATAACAAAAGAAAACTAAAAAATTATAAATATTATATTTTTGAATTTCGTTAAACTTGACCACCCGATTACCAAGCAGTTTTGAATAAAAAAATACAGAAAAAGAAATGAATTCCATCTAAAACTATAAATATAATAGAATATAAACATTCTTGTGGTATGTATTTTTTTTTTAAGGATTCTTGTGGTATGTATTGTGTAGCCGTATGTATGAGCGAGCAAGCATACAACATAAAAAGAAAAGAATATTAAAAACAGCCTCCTGCAAGGTTTCATGAGGGCACGGTTACCACTAGACCACAGAATCAATCTTGTATAAATTTAGCGATCATATATATATATATATAAAATATATTTTACAAAAATATGTATATATATACCTATTCAAAAATGGAAATTTGGGGCGGGCCGCGGCCCTTCCGAGCCCACAAGAAGCTCCGCCCCTGATATTATGGGAGATAAACACTATTTTCCCTAGCTACATAATATAATTAATTATTTTATAAAACATTTTATAATATAAAACTTGAAAATAAAATTCAATATCTAAAGTAAAGTTTACCCAATTTGTTTTCCTTTCTAATTTTACAATTATCTTAATTAACGTTTTTATTACAATAAAATTTTAATTAATTGTCACGTGAGGATATAATCTTGTTATATCTAGGCACTAGCACTACTAGGCACATCCAACTTGGCCATCTTCTTTAGTCTATCGTCAAAGAAAAGACTCGTATATTTCTATTATTCTTCTTGTTTGAAATATAGATAGATTTGATTAGCTTGCTTTACCATCATAAAAATTTAAAAAAGCAGAAGCTTGCTTTACCAAATTTCAAAAGCTTTTGAAAACTTCTACTAGTATCTAACTTTTCTTTTATGGGTCAAAATAAACCATTTTTTTGTTCATCTATTTGGACCACTTCTTTGATGCCTTAGGCTTTATACGTCAAACGATTATAACTAAAATTGAGTCCAACACGCCTACACAAACTATGTACCAATCTCCACGAATATATTTCCAACTCATTCTTTTTTTTGTTGACAATTTTTCAACTCATTCTTAATCACATATGTTATGATTGGCTCATTTCTAGTAAAATTAACATATTTTGCTAAAGGTTGTCAATTTTCTTTTAAATCGAGTATCTACCGTAGATATATATCATGGAAATGGATTTGCTATTGTAACTATGTTACGCAGTTACAGATGTAAGCAGTTCGATTTGAATCAACGGATAAAAATATGTAATTGTATATTTAATTTGAACCGTCCTATATGAATTTAACGGCTAAGATTGAAAACAGTGGAAACAGTGGAAAAAACAACAACAGTAAATCTTGGTCCATATCAAATCACATATGTAGAATCACAATGCATGGAAAAAAATTCCTCAAGAGTTTTAATGTTGCTGCATTATCAAAATTTAAGTCAAATTCATCTTATTAAGCTACAAGATATCTGAATAATCTCAATCAAATATTTTTAGGGTTAAAAGTTATATTAATTATGATGATAATTGCATTGACTTTTTAATAGACAACAAGTTATTATAGTACACGTATAGCAGGGTTGAGATTTGCTACAATTAAATTTGCACACAATTATACGCATTTTTTGAAACTCGATCATCCATTAACTTTAGATCAGACGGCTTAAACTAAAAACTGTATTCTTCTACTTAAATTAATCTCGACCGTTAAAATTAAATCAGATAGTTTAGATCAAAAATAGTATGTTACTGTGTGTTGCTTTTACTGCAGCAAATTCAATCCGATACATTGTGTAGTACATTAAATGCTTTACTATTTTTCTAAATGAAATGGCATAAGGAATAGAGAGGAGGGAGGGTGTTATAATAAGCAATGTCACATTTTCATACACAAAACAATAAAGCCCACCCATACTTTATAAAGTCATCCAAGCAACCTCGACCAACAAATACAACTCATATAATTAATATTCTTTCATGTCCTACGTCAAACCTTGCCAAACCCTCTAAGGCTCTAACTAGCATATAGACCAAAGAAGAAAGTATAGTCACAAAAGCCATTTCATATTGTTTAAAATACATTATTTCTTCCAACCATAAATAGTCCCTATTCTTTGTGTATAAAAACTCTTTAGCATACATTGGAAGAAATCCAAGAAGCTTGAAATCCTTGTTAGTGAAAAAGTTTTTGCAAGAATTTCAGGATGAGCTACACGAAACCAATCGTTAGTAAACTCTATTGTTCGTCTTCGCAAATGGTGTTCGGTGTAAGGAAAAGGCCACATGTGGTGAATGGAGGTGGTTTTGTAGTCACTGATTGTAGTACTCAAAAGGTTGTTTTCAAGGTTCATGGTTGTGGGATTCATGGCAAAAAAGAAGAGTTGATTCTTAGAGATGGTGATGAAGAAGCTTTACTTCTCATGCGTCGAAAGGTATATATATTTTAATTTTACCTAGACACTTTGAAGTTTACACTTTTATATTTTCCGTATAATTCTTTAAAATTTTACATTGACGCTCAATAAAAATTAAGTATTTTTCAAGCTATCGTTAAGAATGATGCAAAATTTTGAACTTTCTATTTTATGGTCAATTCTAAATATATTAATTACTTTTTATATTATATATAATTTAATTTTTTCTTCTCAGAGTTTGAATTTCGATCTTTTATTTCCTGCTCCAACGCCTTCAACCGTTTATCGGAAAATATTGTAACTTGATTTCATCTTGTGTTGATAATGTGTAGCCAGGTATGGTTGAGGCTCTAAGCATTTATAAGAAATGGAAAGGTTATAGTGTAGACTATGAAGGATTACAAAAACTAGTTTTCAGCTTAAAAGAACCTGGAAATTCATGTTTGGTTAAGAACAAAGGAATCAGAATTTCAATTGAGGCAGGGGCTGTTGGTAACAAAGGATGGGACTTTGAGATTAGGGGTTATTTCCCAGATAAGAATTGTAGCATTGTTGACACTAGAGGCAACATTGTAGCTCAGGTACACAATATTTTTGTAATAATAATTATTCTTATTCACTCTAGAAGGTTTAAATATATATTGAAATTTTTTTATAAGGTGATTAGAGTCTTGCTCTCAAATTAAATAAAATCATAAGTTTCCCTATAAACATATATAGAGTTTTTTGTGTTGATTATGAGACTAATCTGCTTAGATTGTCTAGGAGACGAAACTTATTTTATTGATTTTCACAGTCTCCTAAATCCTAACCGGAGCGAAATATTGCATAAAAAAAATGGAGCGAAATATTTATGTTGTTTTGCAAAAGCTCTTATATTTATAGTTAAGCGATATAAATATTAAAAAGTGTAAATAATTATTTATAATTAAATGAAACATTACTAAACAGAGTTAAATTAAAGAGAGAAAATTCGACTTAATAGTAATAATAATAATAATGAAATTGTTGATTCTTAAAAAAAATATAATGAAATTGTTGATTGATGTTTCTACAGGTTGGGGTGAACAAAGAAGTGGAGAAATTGATGGAAAACAAAGATTTGTATCATGTGGTGGTGAAACCAGGAATGGATCAAGCTTTTGTTTTTGGAGTCATAGCCACTCTTGACTACATTTATGGAGAATCCACATATTGCTAAGGTTGAAGAGCTAGCATTCTATGTTTTGATGTGAACTAATATTGCTATGAAAGAAACTAGGGTTGAAGAGCTAGCATGCTATGGTTTGATGTGAATTATTGCTTTGAAAGAAAAACCAACATAATATTGCTTTAATTTTCACCTACCATCATTTTGATGCATATATGTAGCATGAAGCTATATGGGTGCATAGAGTTTTGAAGGGAGGGGATATTAGTTATTATGGAAATTAAAGAAATTAATTTGGTTGTTATTTACTTGTCTTAAGTTAATATTTTATTTTAAATATTGGTCCTTTTCTATTGTAAATATAGGATTTAATTTTTACGACTTTGACAATGATGGGTGTAAAAGTCATGTAATTGTTTACAAAAGCTTTATTGTTTATAAACTTATTTCGAACATTTCTATGAATTTGAATTGCAATTGGTGGTGAATTAGTTTGAAATTTGAAGTACTTTTTGAAATGTAGACAACATCTTTGAGGGATTTGGATTTTTTGTCCAAGTTACACGTAATATCACGTTGTTTTCAATTATAGCTGTTGGTTTGAGATTGGACGGTTCAGATTACATATTAACTATAACATAATTCAATGATCTTAGTCATTGATCTAGATACTCACAATAATCCATTCTCATATTTAAGTGTATTTGGCCAACTTTCTTTCTCTTCTCATTTTAAGAATAAGTTGGGCTAATAAACAACTTTTTAAACAAGCTCTAATAATAAAAAAGTAGCTTGTTTTATGAAGAAAAACACAAAACAAGTAACTTCAATACAAACCAAAAATATATAGTTACTTTTCTTTTGTGTCCTTTTATTCCTTTCTTTCTCTTAATTTTCATGACACCAACTGCATGCACATCACACATACAGACACAAGTCACACAAGCCTACACAAGCCTACTGCTATACTCCCTCCGGTCTCATATATAAGAAACAAAATAAAAAAATGTAAAGTCTTAAATATAAGCAAAAGTCTACTTTAATTATTAAGTTTTATGACATTATTCCAATTTCAACCAATAAATGCAATGTTTTATATTTTCCAAGAAAGTATAATGTGTTTTTTCTCTTCGGTTAATGTATTTTAACTACTTTCTTAAAGAAAGAGTTTTTTTAAAAATTTTCTTATATACAAGACTAGAGGGAGTACTATATAGTAACTCCTGCCAGCCGATTAAAAAATGAGATGGGAATTAAAATGCATAAAAAAAATAAAAATAGAGGAGACAAAAAGACTCTTTTTGGTAAATCAAATAAGAGCTTATAGTTTATTTTACTAGCTTATAGCTTATTTTTTAAATGCTATTTCAAGTAGCTTATGAACTTATAGCTTATAGCTTATTACATTTTCTTTCAATTTTACCCCTATCATCTTACTTGAAAAGAATTAAATATTAATTAAATATATCATTTTTATGTCATTTCATACTTATAAGCTACAAATTCAATCAGCTACAAATTCATTTCATCCTTTTTACCAAACACTACAAATTCAATCAGCTAGCTTATTCGCTATAAGCTAAAAGCTAGCTTATAAGCTATCAGCTATAAGCTCATCCGCTATAAGCTAGCTTATCAGCTATCCGCTATTTTTTACCAACCAGAGCAAAAAAATTGCGGGTCTTGTAAAATAGGGGTTAAAAAATGCAATCAAACCTTTGATTTTCTTAATAAAAAGGAAGGATAGTTTTGGGTTAATTACATATTTAGTCTTTATATTTATTTTATGTTTTAATTTGACTTTTTAAGTTTAAAAAGTTTCAAGTTAGTTCTTTAGTCAAATTCCAGTTTAAATCGTCCATGTAGACATGTAGCTGACAAATTTGTATACCTGGACAACTTAGGTGGGCGTCATGCGAAAATTTTAGATAAAATTAACTCAAAATTTAACTTCAAATTTAAGAAAAATGACAAATTTATATTGATATCAGTAACATGACCAAATTGAAATTTTTAAAACACAGAGAATCAATTTGAAACATAAAATAAATATAAATGACTAAATATGCTATTAAACCTACGGGTGGGCAAAAAAAAAAAAATCGAACCGCTAAACTAAACCGAACTGAACAAAAAAACTGAACATTAATCAAATAGTTTTGAAACCAAACTGAAACAGTTCGGTTCGATTCATAATTAACAGTTCGGTTTGGTTCAGATCGGTTTAATGGTTCGATTTTTTTAGTGAAAAGTTAGTTATGGTTTGATTTAAAACCATAAAACCTAACCATTTTAATAGTTCGGTTCGATTTTAAAGACAAATAATTCAGTTCGATTATTATAAATTTTGTAAACAATTTGGTTCACTTCGGTTCGATTTTCCTCCAAAACCAGACTGTGCCTATTCCTAAATAAACCTATAATTTTATTGCCGATTTCGATGTATGTTTGGTTCCACTTTTGGAGCAGCCATAATTGATTATGGACGTGTAGAATTGATTCTGACTTGTTTGGTTTCTCAAAAGTAGAATTGATTCTACCTCCAGAATTGATTCTACTTGAAAATAGAAATCCTAGCTTCTGATTTTAGAATTGATCTTTACATTTAAAATTTTTGTTCAACTGACTTTTACAAGAATATATCCAAACATAAAACTACTTTAACTTAAAATCAATTTTGGTCAGAATCAATTTTACAAAATCAATTCTATCAAAATTCAATTCTCGTTATCGCAGAACCAAACATACAACTCTCCACGCAATTGAAGCTGAAATGGGGGTTTAACCGAGGGTATTTTTGCCATTGTATTGAAACTTTCTAATCAAGTACTCAAGTTTCTGCCACCTTGAAAATGGAAGATTATTTTTTACTGTTCTACCAGTTTCCAGCTTGTGTGATTGGACACAAAGCTGAAAACTTTCCATCTTCTTTTTGAATGCTACTACATACTACTACTATTTATTATTACTAGCCTATTACACTACATTGATGAAAAACTTCACAACCTTAGAACAGTTTCGCCATTGAAACAAAAAGTGAGTTATTTCCTTCTCTTCTTCCTTTTATTTTTTTCTTCATCTACTAATCTGGTCTGTCACTCATCTCCTGCACATTTTTTTTTCTTCATTTTGCTGCATTGTTTACTTTTCCCTTTTTTCATTTGCATGAAGAAACAAAATACCAACTTTTTTCCATTTTCCTTTTTTCCATTTTCTGTTTTCTTATTTATTTATGTACAAAAGTAAAATGCCAACTTTTTTTACTTTGTTTTCATAGATTTGTAGTAAATAAACTGAGAAAACCAAGTGTTATCATTTTTTTTCTTTCTGTTAAGCCCTCCAGTTCTTTAGGAAGGGGCGCCGAGGGATAAGTAAAGTCCGACAAAAAATTGTACCACCTAGGAATCAAACTGACTGAACAATTGTTTCAATAAGTGGAGCTTATTATAACCTGTGAAGCCTATGTTGAGCTCAATCACTTGGTTAAATGAAGTTTCATTTTTTTTTTCCTAGTTAAAAGTAAAACCAGAAAATAGAAACAAATATGTTGCCTAGGTGCGGATACGGTACCCGATACGGATACCCCGATACGGATACCGGTACGGGATACGACATTTTTAGAAAAACTAATATATGTGTATGATTATAAACTAAGGTATGAATTTGTACCCGGTATTGATACAGCTACGTACCCAGTACCGGTACTCTTTCTCAAATGGAGTACCCGTGCATCGTAGAAACATTTATTTTTCCTCAAACCAAACGGACAGCCTTAATTTCTTGTTGATCTGCATTTTGGGAATGCATGTTTATTCTCAAACTGTAAGTGCTTAATTAATAAGTAGTAAATATCACAGGTTTGATTGATGGAAGCAGTTAGCAAAGATGAAAGGAGAGCTTTTCCCGAAACTAAGAAAAGAAAGATAACAAATTCAGGTATCAAATGTCTTCTTATAACAGATTCTTGTACCCATTTTTATAATCATGTTAGTCCATTTTGAATAATTTGATATAAATATTGCAATTGTTCTTTTAACAATGATTTATACTAGTAATTTCTTCTTAGTTCTTACTTAGCCATGCATCTCAAAGGCTCACCATAAATCAATCTGATGAACATGAATGAATGATTTAGAATACAATTATGCAGCCTTATTTAAGTATATGGTTCATGAAATTCAAAATCAAGTTTGCGAATAAACCTATCAGGTTCATGAACTTCGACATTCATACTCCTTAATTGCATGATTAATTATTAGATATAGTATCATACACATTGTCTCGCTGCACTGTAGGGAAGACTCGTATATGTTTTACTTCTTCAAGATTTCAGCTAATTCAAGGCATGATACTTAATTGCTCTTTTCATTTTTATTTACAAACATTAGTTGTTGCTCAACCTGAAACTGCCAACACTGTGGATAGTCAGCCTGTTAAGGATCCTTCACCATTTCGATTCACATGGAAAATTGACAGATTTTCTCAACTGAAGGAACTGCCAACACTGTGGATAGTCAGCCTGTTAAGGATCCTTCACCATTTCGATTCACATGGAAAATTGACAGATTTTCTCAACTGAAGGCGAAAAAGCTCTATTCAGATGTATTTGAAGTTGGAGGTTTTAAATGGTATTGTGGTTACACATTCCCCAAATCTATTCATGATGTTCATTTTCTATTTCAGTAGACGTGATATACGATATAGTAATATTTTGGTTTCGTTTGACGTAAATAGCCAATGTTGCAGTTGTTTTCTTAGTTTCTATGTGTATTTGTGTATTTATCTTCAGTGATCCCTTTTGATGTTTTTTTTACGATGAGCAGGCGTATACTTATTTTCCCAAAAGGGAACAATGTGGACTCTTTGTCCATGTATTTGGATGTTGCAGATTCAGCTAATTTGCCCTATGGTTGGAGTCGTTATGCACAGTTTAGCATGAAAGTAGTTGATCAAATCAATAATAAGTACTCCGTGAGAAAAGGTAGCCTATTCAGTTTGTTACTTACAGTTGTTAAAAATAAACAAATACTCCCTCCGGTCACTATTATAAGCGAAAAATCACTTTTTAGGTTCAATGAAAAAGTAATGTATCTAGTCAATAATGTAAGTCAGATACATTACTTTTTCAATGAATCTGAAAAGTAATTTTTTGCTTATAATAGTGACCGGAGGGAGTATTTGTTTAATGCATTGAATAGGTAACCCTTCAGAAACTTATTAAGGTAAAATAAACAAATATTTATGACTTTATTTCCACTATGTAGACATGCAGCACCTTTTCAATAAACGAGAAAGTGATTGGGGTTTCACGTCCTTCATGCCTCTTAGTGAATTGTTTGATCCTTCAAGAGGGTTTATTTTGAAGAATGCTCTTGTAGTTGAAGTTGAAGTAACATGCATCATTGATGATGAAGAAGCTTCTGACAGTGCTCTTTTAGTTAAAGTCAAAGTAAGTAGATATTTTTATGTACTTTATGCCCCAAAATAAATCAAGCCATGCACAATTTCCCCCTAACTTTCAATCTCTATTGTACTATTTCCTTTGGTTTCTTCCGGAAAATTTGCATCGTACATTTACACGAGTTTATGCAGGAGAGGTTGAAGAAAGAACACAGAGAAAACAAGCACAGAAATAAAGAAAAGGAAGAGACTCACCTCTACACTGTTATAAAGGTGTCCTAAGCTTGCTTCCATAGAAATTTGTATTGTTTGTCTTTAGAAACATGCTTCCATATAATAATAACATAGAATACTTCTTAGGTGGTACGAGATGAAGACATTGCAGAACAGATTGGAAAGGATATATATTTTGATCTTGTAGACTATGACAAAGTGAAGAGTTTCCATGTTCAAAAGAAGACATCATTTAACGTTTTCAAGGTATCAATATCATCATATATTACACTATTACCGCAGAAAATAAGAGAAAAACTTAGTCTTGTTAATTGAGGACCGAAGTACAAGCACTAATGTCATCATATAGACTAAGCCTAACAAATCATAATCAAGAGAAACACGAATCAGATCTGTCCTAGTAATTACAGACACAACTAAATATGTACTGAGACTCTGAGAGCGCTCCATCCTAAATTAGTTCCAATTACATATTTACAACCGTTAGAAATAATATAAAACCATTGATGTGGCCTATCCTAACAGCTTAAGCTTTTGGGATAATCGGTTATTTGACAACATTTCCCTCAAGCCATGGAATGGATTCCAATCATTCCCAGTTCTCTGGTAGATCATGAATAAACTGATTAACTACATTGATGACATAATAAGCGATGTTTGGCTAGTGTTGGATAGATAAATGGGCTTTCCAGTGCACTCATCTCTGGATTCACTAATTGAGTTCATAATTCTGATAGAGTCAATGGTTTGACCAAGCTCTGATGCTGCACTGGAAGATGTTTAGTACACGCAATATTTGTTTAAATTCGAAATCACGATGTGTTAGTCGAAAGAAGAAAAAATGTCATATGAGTCTTGTGGTTTTTATGCTTTTGATTTTTGATTTTATAATTTATGACGTTGGTGATGATTATTCAACATGTGTTATTTCTGTAAATTTGATTTTCCTGTTTGATTGTTAATATGTTGATATGTAGGAAGAGGCTGCTAAGGAGTTTGGCATTCCAGCTCGATTCCAGCGCTTTTGGGTATTGGGAAAGCGGCAAAATCATACATATCGTCCATTTCGGCCATTGACACACATTGAGGAAGCAGGACCTGTAAATTCATAAGATCACTTGAAGCTTTTAAATATTATTTTTCTCATATATCCCCTTCAAACTTCTCATATTATGACCTTTTCATCTCTGATTGTTGGCGTTTAGGCAAATGTTGGATATGTTGGCATAATAAGCTTCTTTTCCCCCTCAAATTGCAGGTTGGACAATTGAAAGTGTTGAACAAGGTTCACAAAGAAACATTAAAATTGTTTTTGGAAGTGGAGCGTGGGCCGGTAACATTTATATAATCATGTTGTATACTATATTTGATAGCATGAAACACCATTTATTTAGTCCTGTTGACGAACTACTTTATTATTATATAGGATTTACGTCCCATCGCACCAGTCAATAAGGGAAAGGATGATGTTTTACTTTTTTTCAAGTTATACGATCCTGAAAAAGAAGAGCTACGGTACTGAAAAATTTCTCGTGTGATTTTAGCATATGTTGGCGTAAAAGGTGCAACCTTAGTTGACATCATGTATTTCCCTATGATGGCAGTTATGTTGGAAAGCTCTTTGTGAACTGTACTGTTAAGCCGTCAAAAATCTTAACGAGGTTAAATAAATTGGCCGGTTATGATCCTGATGAAGAGATTGAACTTTATGAGGTTGGCTTGTTTTGTATGATGTAGTAGTTCTCTGTTGTACAACATAAAATATTAATTTTGTAGCGATACTTAGTTAATTATGCATGCATATTGTTGTGCAGGAGATTATGTTTAAACCCAATGTTATGTGTGAGCCTGTTGACAAGAAACTAACATTTCAAGAAAGTGAGGTATAGTATGTACATACACGGTTGATGCACACTAAGTTACTGCATCATTGGTTTTCTTATTGATTTGTTTTTACATGAATGCAGTTGGGAAATGGTGATATTATATGCTTTCAGAAAGCTTCTAAAATGGTTAATGAGAATCATTTCCGCTATCCTGACGTGCCTTCATACTTGGAATATGTGCACGATGGCCAGGTATTTTCTTTTTGATGTTTAATTAAAGGCAATTAGTTTAGTCTAATGTGATGCAAAAATGAAAGCTCGACCTTATCCTTGTTCAGGTTCTTTATTCACCATCGGCTAAAGAAACCACTCATGACGTAGGTTCCAGCAAATTCAACACTTTAGAATTTGTCAGCATAGACTTGGAAGAAATAGATGCTATGATAGATGAGGATGTCATTGCTGCAATCGACAGAGTTTTATCGAAAGGGATTACCATTTCCTTAAAATCTCAGCATTCAGTCGAAGGACAAGAAGTCGCGAAAATGGATCCTGAACTCCCTGAGCAACTTCTTCAGGAATTGAGGGATATTGCCTTTAAAGAAGACTTGGTTGAAAAATATAAAAAAGGTCTCACTCCAAAAGTTAACTTCAATGTACTCAAGGACAAAATTGACGCCAATGCTGACTTGTTCTCCTCTCACCAATTAGAACAAGTCGACGTTGTTGTTAGCCTTCTCAACAACATTGTGAGGGTGTTTGAGAAACTTGAAAATTTGAAAAAAGAGCGAGACTCGGCTAAGAAGAGCACTGACCAAGATAATGAAGTATTGAAAGAGACAAGACATAAAATATTAAACTCAAAGACTTCCTTCACAAACCACCAAACACAACTCAACTCTCTAGATGCTAAGATTGCTGTACTTAAAGCCAAGCTCGAAAAACTACAAGGTGAAAGGGCCAAAATTGCTGAGTTTCAAGATCAAGAGAAAGATAAGATCACATCTTTGAACAAAGAAGTCAAATCAATTTTCCATCGCATCGCTAATGATCAAATCAAGTTGAAAAGTGTTGAATATAAAATCCCGGAAGCTCAAACTGAACTGGAAAGTCATGAGAAGGTCTACAAAATCTTCAAGGCAAGCCCTCCATTTTGATTTATGTATGTGCATGGCCTTCTTGTGGCAAAAATATTTCACTTTGATGCTAATTTAGCCTACAAGCATTCCATTTTGATATTATCATCAATCATGATTATTAGTATAGTACCGTACAATATATGCAAGTTGTATTTCTTTTTTGTTAAAACAAATGTATCCTCTACGTGCAACTGTAGAGACTAACTCCCTCAAAGTAACTGAAATTCATTTAAGGGATTGACCTCTCCCAAATGCAAGTTGTATTTCTATTTGATACAAAACTAACTCTTATTCGAATTGAGATTCATTCGAATGAATCATTGTCTAACTTAGTATAATCAATTACGTTTTTTCATCGTTTGATTTATGACTTGAATTTATTTTTGAGATTATTATGATATAAGATTCTTATGATATACTAGTAAAACAACATAATAATCACACTTGTGAAAAATAATTACTTATAACACAATATCTATACACTTCCAAAGAATTTGTTATCGAATACAATACTTTTACATAATTATCAAGGGTCAGAATCAAATGACACTAATTAGTTTGACACAAAATATTATACCTCTTAATAACGTTTTAACCGATATAAAGTCATGTGTAAACAGGTCTTTACCCCTTGCAAAGTAGGCGGCTTTTGCTTTAACCCTGCAAAAAAAAATCTTTTAAGATTCCCCCTTGCAAAGAAAATTTGTTTGGTTCGCCCCTTGGATGCACTTTATAAATCAGTTATTTTGTTCAATCGATTTAAAATATGACTTTTTTAAATTGATTATTTTGTTCAACCGATTTAAAAAGTGCAAATTTCCTTGCACCGAAAGGGGATACCTAAAATATATATTTTGCAAGAGGAGAATCCCAATGTAATATCCCAACTCATAAATTATCTAACTAGTTTTAATTAGAAATGGTCTAATAAAATTAGTATTAATTTGAAGTGGTTAATTAATTTAAATCATGAGAATAAGTGTATTATGTGCAAAGTAAGGACTTTTGATTAAATCTAAGACTACACATTAAACCACTAATCTCACAATTAGGAATTAATTAACACAAGAGGAAAATTCAAACTCCCTCCTCCATCCTCCCTCCCCCCCCTGTGACTCACTCTTCCACTCAAATTCTCCATCCACTAATAAGGCATGCAAGCTACTTTCATTCATTTCCATTACTTCAGAAAAATCTCCCACGCAAAGAAACAACAAGCAAACCTCACAAGATGCTTGTCTTTTTCTCTCATACAAGCACCACTCCTTGTCACATGTCACAAACTAACAATAACCTCAATCACTTCTCTTCTGTACATGCAGCACCTGAATTCAAAACACTCCTCACATGATCTGAATTTAACCACAAGGCAACAACAATCACTACTTCCCAACCAATTCATCCAATAGGATGACATGCAAAGGAAACCCAAAACACCACCCATTGTCCTCATTCTGTACCAAACTCCCTATAAATATCATCATAAACCTCAGAACGAATCATCAAACACTCAACTCAGTAAACACTTTCAAATTCCACTTCCTCTTCATTTTGGTGTTCTTGGGCATTTGGGGTTTTGGAGACAAAGTGTAGCAATCTGTTCGTGAGCTAGCTAGGAGGTTCAGTAGCCATTAGGAAACTTAAAGCAAAGGTTTAAAGCTTCAAACAGGTGGGTTCTTAGGTTAGTTAGTTAGTTTCCCCAAAATTATAAATTTTGCATGTTAACTTAAGAATTAGGAAAATGTTGTGTGAGAGGAATTAACTCCCAAATTCCTCTCCATTCTGTCTAATATTATGTATATAAACCCACTGCAATGATTTAGATGAGGATTGTAGGTGTTAAAATTGTTTAAACTTGATTTTCGCAAAACTGGGCACTTTCTGTATGAACTCGCCACAGCGAGTTGCTGGCGAAGTTCATGGCGAGCTGGGTTTCTGGGCTGATGAAACTCGCCGTAGCGAGCTCCTGCTCGCTTAGCGAGTTGATTTAGGCCAGGACCTATAATCTCGCCGTGGCGAGCTGGCATTCGTCGTAGCAAGCTCATACAGGACAAACCTATAAGCTCGCTGTAGCGAGTGGTAACTCGCTGGGCGAGCTTGACAGTACAGACCTGCATTTTTCAATTTTTCTAAGAAATCTTAAGCACTCGTTTTATGTCCTCATCTAAGTTATATATTTTGCAGTGGATTAATTTATATAATGCTAAATAGAATGTTAATCACATATAATCTTTAGGGCTCAACTTAGAGATTATTAGGTTGTATGCTCCCTGGGACTTGGTAAATCATGGTAGAATCAATTAATTTAGTATCAGTCAATTATGAGCGATTTATGTCGCACTATGGACTCCCAATGGGATAATTCATTAGGTTATGATTATGTGAGCTGCATGCCATGACCGAATCGGTTGTCGGATATGGCAGGCCTCTGAGACATGCTCACCTCAGAGTGTCCTTGTGTTAAAATGAATAAGATATAATTTGTGTTACACCTTTATTTATGCTTATGTATCATGATATATTGTTAGCATGTTATGACTGATTAGGTTCCCCGGTGTAGTCACCTCTAGGAGGGTAGTAGGACTCACTGAGGCTTAGTAGTCTCACCCCACTCCAAACAATTTTTTTTTCAGATAAGCAGGTTGGCTAAAGGTATGCTGGTTGGTGTGCTCGAGGCTTTGCTTTGGATTGCATTTTGTTCATGCTTTCTGTTTTATTCCGTTATTGTATTTTCTCTCTAATAATCTGTTGTATCGTTAAACTTTGTTTCGCTTCCGTTGATTTTCAGTATCTGTGTTGTACTTAGCACCTGCGTGTGCTTAAATTTTCAATTGTAATAATAATGTACTCAGCACCAGTTGTAATATTTCCACTGATATTCTAGATATTTCATGTGGGGTGTTAAACCCAAAGAAATTTTTTTGCAGGGGTAAAGAACTATTTACCCTAAATTTATTAATTATACCGTCAATAATAATATTTGATTGAAAAGTTAACAATTTATTTTAGATATAAGTTAATATTAACCCACTTGGGTTGATCTGATGGTATTGATTTGAGACTTGGGAGTGTGCTCCTCGTTAAAGTTTCAAGTTCGGTTCTCTATAGTACCAATTTGGGTGGACTAATTTGGCTTCTTAAAAAAAAGTTATAAGTTAATATTGGCTACGAAAGAGGGAAACATATGCCTTTCAAAATGGAAAAGCAGACCCCTCTATGCAATGTTTTGGCAATTAACATTAGACCGATGAGAATATTGATTCTCTGATTTATTGGTTGAACCATTAAGTTATTGGTCGAATTGCATGACTAGATTAGATGTCTTTCAGTTACTTTTTTAAGAGACACGAGTCAAAAGAAATTGATATATTTACTCTAACTAACAATGTTGATATTTCTATGTAGATGCTTTCACGAGTTCGAACCATAAACCCTATAGTTGCGTGTGAGAGAGATTCAATGATACTTAATACTTTGTTTACAAAACAAACAATAAATATAAAATCCTCTATTTATTAAATCAAAATAATCAATTTCATTTAGTTTTCTTTATTAATGATAATATAGTCAATTTATTTAGTCTTTGTTGAAAAAATATTAATTTTGGACAAAATTTTATTATTTTTAGTTTTAACAATAGTAAAACATGAGGCATTTTCTGTACAAAGAAAGGCATTTTTATGAAGTAATTTTATAAAAAAATATTAAAGGTCTAAACTAGAATGGTTAGTCCTAATAAACTGCACTTTCTTTACATTGAACTAGTTACAGACCCGTGCATTCGCACGGGTCACGAAATATTGCGGTCTATAATCTTATTCTATAGCAAATTTATGATAAAACACTATGTTATAAAATAAATCAAAATATAATAAAAATTAAACAAAATGGTTATAATGTACTACTCCCTCCGTCCCAAAATAAATGACCTGTTTGACTTCGTTTACGCTTACCAATGTCAAACTTTGATCGCTAATATATTTAATTATCTATTATTAAAAATTATAAAAATTGTATATTTTGAAAATACTCGTCGAGACAAATCAAACAAGATCTCATATGCTAATATTTACAAGTATATATAAGTAGAAAAATAAAGTCAAAGTAGGTCAAATGAATAATACACTAAGTCAAAATTAGGTCACTTATTTTGGGACGGAGGGAGTATAAATTTTCAAAAACTTCTTTGAAAACAACATTGGTTGTAGACTTCAATGCTTGATTTTCTTTGTCATGGATTAAAATTTTAAGTCCTTTTTTGCTCTTTACTCTTGAGATAGCCACATAAAATTGACCATGACTAAATACACTCTTAGGCAAATACAATCCAACATTGTCCAGTGATTGTCCTTGAGATTTGTTGATTGTCATGGCATAAGATACGGTTATAGGAAATTGCCTCCTAGTAAGCTTGAATGGCCACGGTGACTGTGTAGGAGTAATATCCATTCTATGTATATATACAATACCTCCAATGTTCTTTCCTGAGATAATCTTTGACTCGATCACATGGTCTGCCAATCTTGTGACTATTAGTCTTGTTCCATTGCAGAGTCCTTCTGATTGATCAATATTCCTAAGGAGCATTATTGGTGTACCAACCTTAAGTTTAATCTTATGATTAGGGAGACCTGAAGTCGATAGAGTACTTAAAAACTCAGAAGTCAATACATCAAAAGCTTCATTTCCATCAGCCTCCGATCTATCCACAGAATCTGAACTTAAATATTAAAGAAAGGCATTTTCTCTACAAAGAAAGGCATTTTTATGAAGTAATTTTATAAAAAAATACTAAAGGTCTAAACTAGAATGGTTAATCCTAATAAACTGCACTTGCTTTACATTGAAAATAGTATCCAAATAATTCTAAAAACATGGTAACAACCGCCGCGAGAACATAAGTTAAAAATATATCAATAGTAATTTTGGCTACCGAAACCCCAAAAAAAATTTGATTACACCCCAAATTGACCAAAATACCCTTAAAATAAATTAAATTTCCATTGCATCCAAAACCCTTATGCACGTTTCTTGCTTCAATTCATCTTCGCCGGTGCCGTCGACGTCGCTTGAACCACCATTGATGTTAATTTCCGCCGCTCAAATCTACGTCGTGTTCATCTACACTTTTGAAACCTCAATTTGAAAAGTAAGTTTTCCAATTACCATTTCATGATTCTGTAATTTATATTAACTCAATTGATACATATTTTACTACATTAAATGTTTTCTAATTTAATTAGTTTTACATTTTTGTTTTGTGAATTTTTTAATTAATAATTTTTTATTTAAATATTTGGCGGGGTAACCCGCGGGCCCCTCATAAAACGGGGTGAGTGGAATTTTCAATCCGCCACCTCTAATTTGCCCGTTCCGCTCCGCCTTTTTTTTACGGGCTAATGGCAGGGTGGGTTAGCCATTTATGCCATCCCTAATTTTAGATCAGCATCATGCTTAAAACATGTTTCATGATTTCTAAAGGCAAAATACAACAAAACAAATCCATTGAATTGAATTTCTTGCATTTCCTCAATTGGAAATTTCTATTAAAATTAAAAGACGAACTTTGAGCATCAGACCATCAATATTCATGAAGAGTAATCATCTTAATACACAATATAAGCAAATATACTTTCATATTTCGAATTTTAAATTGGACTAAAAAAGATGAGGCAAAAAATTGGGAAAAATAAATAAATAGAAGACATAAAAACAATCCATTATCCTCTATCTCCTACCTTCGTATAAAGTGTAATAGCCCGGGCCCCACCAACTTAGGTGGTCCCGATTGCCACCTCACGATCTTCTCCAACCCACTTCTCTATTGGAGTTTTTGCCTTCCGTGGGAATCGAACCCATGTACCTGGGGATAAGTACATGTCCAATCCATTCCCACTACCAATTGGGCTCGATTTACACGGAAAGCAAAAACTCCAATAGTGAAGGGGGTTGGAGAAGATTGTGAGGTAGCAGTGCCGGGAGCGCCGAAGGCTCGGGCTGTTACATAAAGCTCGGTATTGAAAGCTCTTCCATATTTCACTTCAGTTTGACAATACAGTTTAAGCAATTATCCTGAAAGAGAAATAAACAAAAGTTAGATTCTCATGAAAGATCTTAGACAAAGATACAAACTAGCTTAAAAAATAAGAGGGTTTTGAGATGAATCAGAAAGAATTGGGTATAGAAAATCTGTGAGAGAGAGAGAGAGAGAGAGAGAATTGAAACACATGAGGAAGAAAAAGTGAGTTATGAGATGAGATTGAAGAGAGAGAATTTGAAATTTGAATTTGATCATGGGTACTCCGAAAATGGTAAAGTACCCGTACCGGGTACGCACCGGTACCGAGTACATGTATTGTATTCGCTGGGTACTTATAAATCCAAATCTAGTTTTATTTGGTTGATTCAGGGTGGGGGGATATGACAAAAATGTGCAAGTGGTAGAAAAGTAGCATAAAACATTTTAATTTTATATTTACATATTAATTATTTATCTTTTGATGAAAATAGTTGAGACGGTGGACAAATTCACTCAAAACATAATTATTTTGATGTTATGTATTAGCATACCCATACCTTAATTTTTTTTAAAAATGTCGTATCCTGTACCAGTACCCGCATCCGTATCGGGTACCATACCCGTACCTAGGCAACATAGGTTTGTATGTGTTTGCAGAGAAACAAAGCATAACTTTTGTCACAAAAATGGGTGTTTTGGGGAAGATGTGAAGAAAAGCAAAAGCATAGAAATAAGGCAAACCGAAAGTGACACCACACTACTACTTGGCCAAGGCTAGCATGGGTAAGTGGTTTAGGTCTCCCATGGTGGGTAAGTTAATTTAATGGTTGAATTATGACTGTCCATGAATGTTATGATGTACTAGACACACCCAAATATTTTCTTTTCCCTCTCAATGCATCTCTGCCACAACCAGCCAAAATCTATTCAGATTCATGTTCACCTAGTTTCAAGTTTTTCTTTTTATGCATTTTTTCAATGAATTTATTTTATTTTGTAAGTTAAAGCAAGACTTTTCATGTTTTTGTTCAATAGTGGGTCAAATTTTTCCTATTTTTCAAAATTTGAAAATGTTTCAACATTTGAGTTGAGACACCCAGATTTCGATTTCTCCTTTCGTCTTTTTCAATTTTTTTGTCCTAATGGAAACTCAAGCTTCATAATCCACAAAAAAAATGGGGAACAAAATGAAGTTTCAAAGTAATTTTTGTAAAAAACAAAAAGTCAGTTCATTCATTGACAAATTTTGCCAAGATAAACATCAACAAATTATAATAGATAGAAAGAAAACTATTTTTTTCTTCTATCTCTTTGTGGAATTATTATAATATAAACATCAATGAGTTTTCTGGTGTGTTCTTCTCCATCTTTCTTTTTTCTACAATCATAGTAACTGCTACAACCCCCCCCCCCCCCCCCCCCCACAAAAAAAAAGAGGAAGAAGAAGAAATTCCAAACAACCCAGAAGAAGAAACATGATGAAAAATTCAACCTGGGCATAAGTAGATGGTAATAAGTGATATTGAAATCTCATGACAGTGGAGAGAGAAACAAAGAGAATAAAAATAATCCAATATAGGAACTCCATAATGGTCTATAATGATCCAACAGATATATTGTTTTCCTATGGTGGGAGACCTATTGGCCTTTCCCACCCTAGAAGGCGCCCTGCTACTTCTGCCAGTAATTTTTTTTTTTTGTTTGATTTTCGCTGGTTTGGTAGACTAGGCCAAAAATGTAAGCTGGCCCATTAAAACATCATACACCAACAAATGCTTCTCATTGACTCATTTCATAACAATTTCCTTCTCTTTTCAAGTTTGAAAAAATTACCCAAAGAGGCTAAATTTTTGACATTTATTGCTACCTAAAATCCAATGTGGCATGGCTTATAGATTGACACCTGTTTTTATTTTTGCTATTTGTTGGTTTGCATTTGTGTAGTTTTAATGATAGATTCTTTAAGTTTTTTAAGTATCAAATAGGTCTTTTAAGTTTGTATCAAATAGATTCTTTAAGTTTTTTAAATATCAGATAAGTCCTTTAAGTTTGTAAATCGAATAAATCCTATTTCTTAAGGACATATTTGATACAAAATTAAAACTTAAATGATGTATCTGATACAAACATAAAACTTAAAGGACCTATTTGATACTTTAAAATCTTAAAGGATCTATCTGATACTTAAAAAACTTAAAGGACATATCTGATGTAAACGTAAAACTTAAAGGATTTATAGATGAAATACTCCCTCTAGTCCTTACTATAAGAAATAGTTCACTTTTTAAATACATTGAAAGATTGATATATCTAGACTATATCTTTAGATACATTGAAAAATTAATGTATTTAGTTTAAAATATAGTTTAAATACATCAATTTTTTAATATATATCTAATTTTTTTTTTTTTTTTTTTTATATTATGGAACAGAGGAGGATAAAATAAGAGATTGAGAGAGATAGTGACATAGATATTCATAGTACCAGGTACTTTTACTAATAGACAGGATTCGTGACAATACACGCAAGTACCTCAATTATCAGCTACAGTTACTATAGCATTATCCACCACGTCGTCTTTCTTCCTTTGGTCTGGTCCCCAAAGCTGCAAATATCATCACTTTTGCTTTTGATGGGGGATAATCACAATAAAAATTGGTTGATGTGTTCACACAAAACACAAACAAAAATTTAACTAGCTGTCATACCTATAATAATTTTAGCATTAAATATGTTTTTGGTTTTTAAATTTTAGGTTAAGTAAATATTCTCTCTCTTTTACAATGAATGATCCAGTTAACTGTTTCACGTATATTAATACATAATTTTGATGATTAATATTTTTTATTGTGTAATAGTAAAATTATAAGAATTTGATATTTTGAAAATATTATTGAGACGAATCCAACAACATCTTATATGTTAATATTTATTTTTATTTATTGAGAGAAAATAAACTAAACAGTTTTGGTTCACAATTCTGTCATTCACAATATGATGAACTCAACTTCAAATTCCAAATTCCAACATAAGATAAGTATATTCATTTGCTCATATATTTTTACTTCTAATTTGTTTTTGGCTAAATAAGCTTTTACTCTTCTGTAAAATAGACGAGTTTTGTTTTTTTTTTTTTGAGATTACCTGCCAAATAGGCATATACCATGCATATGCTGCCATGTTCCTTTCTCTCAATACCATCAGTTTTATATTTTTGGTGTTAACACCCCTATAATATATTCTTTTAGTTATTTTACCGCACTACCAATTTTTTTAGCACATGGAGTAAAATACAATACAAAAAAAATAAATTACAAGTGTAATCTCAAAAAACTAAATCATAGGGAAATAAAATAAAACTCGCCTACTGTGCAAGGGATAAAAGTCTATTTACCTTTTTTTTTCTCTAAAATTTATATTTTATACTTGCTCTTTTAATGTAAAATTGATAGAATAGAATATTTGTTATGATGTTTTTTATGTCATAATCAGATAGTTGACTCATATGTATATTATATAGGCAGGTATATAAGAAAATATTAGGCGGAAAAAATATTTAAAATTATATTAATTCTTGTGACTTTTTTTTTTTTAAAATTTTTTGATTGATGTGTGTGCGTATATTATTGTGTCTATATATATATATATATATATATATAGAGAGAGAGAGAGAGAGAGAGAGAGGATCCGTTGACACCAATTAGTTTGACACTAAATGTTACATCTCTCAATAACATTTTAATCGGTGAAAATTTTGTAATATCCACCGTTGAATTGAAAGTTTATATGATTAGATCATTTATGTAAAATTTCATTTGAATTGAAAGTTAATATCCGCCTTTGTTTTATAACATCTCTTTATCAGTCTTTATTCTTCAAACCTAGAGTTTATTATTAATAATATATTTACCGTTAAAAAAAATAATATAAAAAAATTTAAATTTTATTTAGAAAAATCCAAAATCATTTAATATATTATTAAGATACATATCAATAGCATGATCATTTATATAGATCATTTATCAACTCTTATTTATTAGGAAAAAAAAAGTGTTGAAGTTGATGTCTCACTCCAGCATGCATAGCAACACTTGTCATTGGATCCCTTGTCTTCACAATCCAATTCTAAACACATTTCTTTCTATGTGAGCCAATATTTTACTAGATTATAGTTTATAGCTTATTATAGCAACACTATTTCTCCTAAATAAGTTAGCTTATAGTTTAGAGTTTTTATCTATAAGCTAAAAGCTCTCTTGGAACAGCTTTTGAAAAAAAGCTTATAAATTATTTTACTAGTTTGTAGCTTATTTTTCAAACACTTTAGCCCGACTTATTTTCTACTTTTTTTCTTCTCCTTAAAAATAGTGAAGAAGGAAAAAATTGTGTTTGACTTCACTTTTCTTTATTTTTTATTTCTTTATTTTATTTCTTTAATACTTTTAAGGAGAAATAGTGTCAAATATAATTTTATACTTCTTTATTTCGTTTAAGCTAAAATAAAAAGTAAAAAATAAGCCGGGCCAAACGGAAGTAGATTATGAGCTTATAGCTTATCATATTTTCTTCCAATTTTACCCCTATCATTTTACCTGAAAAAAATAAATATTAATTAAACATATCTTTTTTATGTCTTTTCATACTTATAAGCTAGTTCAACCGCTAATTTTACCAAACATTACAAATTTAATCAGCTAGCTTATTCGCTATAAGCTCATCCACTATAAGCTAACTTATCAGCTATCCGCTATTTTTTACCAAAAGAAAATAATTATAGTACATTATATGAAAAAATAAAAAATCATGCACATTATTAATTTGTCTCTTTAAGTCTATGTGACTATAATAGCTGATAGCTTATGGCTGATGACTTATAGCTGATAAGCTAATTAAAGTGTTTGGTAAAATTAGCGGTTCAATCATCGATAAATGTGAAATGACATAAAAGGGCATTCATAATTAATAATAAATTTTATATTTAAGATATTTATAATTTAGTAATTGAATTTTTTAATTTAATATATCTTTTATATTTTAATATAGAATGAAATTTATTCACTAAAATTTTACTTTAAAATTATTTTCATTTCAATTTTTATAATTTAAAAAAAATGAACGAAACAATAATAAATTGATTCAAGTGGTAATTACTTAATATTTAAAATACTTAAAATTTAGTGATTTAAATTTATAACTTAATTTATCTTTTATATTATTATTAATATTGTTATTATTATAATGTTAAATTAAATTTTAATCTTTTTTTTATAGAGGTTAAATTTTATTCTTTGAAATTTCATTTTAAATATATGTTCATTTCAATTTTTATACTTTATTAAAAAGATTAAACATATTAAAGAGGTGATAATAGGTATAGGCTATACTAACGTTGTAACAAAAACTAGGTACATCAACGTTTAAAAAAACATTCAAGAATGTAAAAAAAATAATTGTATACAACACATTAAAAGAAAAATAGATATGTGCAGGTGCAACAAAGTAAAATAAAAGTAGGCACAACATACCTATTTTGTTTTAAATTATACTATACAAAAAATTATAGTAAAACATAAAAATGGATTTAAGATAAAATCATAAGGGTAAAATGGGAAGAAAAAATGATAAGCTATAAGCTATAAGCTCATAAGGTACTTGAATTAGCTTATGAAAAATAAGCTATAAGTCAGTAAAATAAGCTATAAGCTCTTTCTGAAAAACTGTTACCAAACAGGTCTTTTAGCTTATAAATTATAAGACATAAGCTATAAGTTAGTTTTTTGGGTTTGCCAAACAGACCCATATAGTTTATAGTTGAAAGAAATATTATTGAATGAAATTTCTCGAGCACTATATGAAAAAAATAATTATACATGAAATCTTCAATTGATTAGAAGAAAATAATTATACAATATATGAAATAAATTAAAAATCATTCACATTATTAATATGTAGAACCTATCGTTCAAAACATGATTTTATAAAAAATTAAAATAAAATTAATACTATTTATTACTTATACTCTTATAAAAATTTAAAATTTGCCTTAAATAATTTTTTTTTCTTTTACACGATTAGTTTAATCTAGTTCGAAAGACAATTTTTGACATCAAATTGTTCCAAACTCCAATCGCAGTTGCGAGAATCCAACCATAGTCCTTCAAACTAAGTTCAGCGTCAATCACCCGTGAACCAACTAACGAATGATTGCCTTAAATAAATTTTTGGGTTACCATGATATTGATATAAAATTTTCACCAACATTAGTGATGATTAATCTTTGTCGAAAAATCTGTGCCTTAAATAAATTTTACCGAATTAAAAGAATGCAAATCTTAGATCATATAAATTTATTATTTTTTGAATTTATATATACAAAATAGGGAAAATTATTGACAAAAAAAGCAATTAATATTACATTTAACTTAGATAAGTACTAAATAATGTCAAATAGGACAAATGATAAGAACCAAACTCCATTTTTAAAGTGACGGATCATCATCACCATCACGGCATTACACAGTCTCAATCTCAAAGTGTGACTATAATAACATCAAAACAATTGTTTCTTTTTAACACACTCACTTTCTCATTCTAATCACGAAAACACTCATAAATCACAATTTGGATTTAAGAGAAATGGGTTCTGAGAGCAACAACTTGGAATTTCTTAAAGAGATCGGTTTAGGTTCAATTAACATCGGTTCTTTCATCAATGGCCAATGGAAAGCCAACGGTTCTTCTGTTACTTCTGTCAATCCTTCTACAAATCAGGTCACAATTTTTCTAACTTTTTTTCTTTGAAAAGTTGTTTACATGCATGAAAGAACTGTTCAATTAATGGAAACATTGATTTTCAAAGTGAATTGAAACTGTTTTAAGTTAAGATTGATTTTAAATTTTGACGGAATGGAAATTAAAAATTTAAGTTCTGATAAACCACCAAATTAGTCTTCGACTTGTATTTTAACAACTTACTATCAATTTGGTTACTAAGATTATTATTATTATTATTATTATTATTATTATATTTTAACGGCAAATATATTATTATTAAAAATCAGGTCTCTACAAAAGACAAACTGAGATCGGTAAAAAATGAGCTAGGTTACTAAGATTATATGCTTAATATCAATTTAGTCCCTGTAATATTATATTATTATTTGAAGGACTAATATGAGTAAACTTTGTTAGAGTCCGAGACCTTTTTGAAATATTTATAAAGTCAGAGACCTATTTTTGAGTTTGACAGTCAGGGACTGATTTGATGGTTTACTCAGTTTAATTTTTAGTGAACTTGGGTGACGAATGAATTTGAGTTGAGTTTGATGAGTGAAATATTAGTGCATGTTTGGATTTGTGGTGAATTTAACAAAACTTATGGTGGTTTATAGCTTTGATGAAGCTCAAAAGTGTAGCTTTTGCTAAAATTAGCTATGGTTTTGCCTTAATTCGAAAAGTGCTTATATGTTTTCGTGGTTTCTGGAGATTTTAGCTTTTATATTTATGTATGTAATTATTGTTTACTTTGAGTTTAGACTATTGCTACGGTGACTGAAGCAACTGTGGAAGATTATGAAGAGGGATTGCAAGCTTGCAGTGAAGCAGCTAAGACATGGATGACTGTGAGTTTTATTTTGTTTTTCTTTCAATCTTTTTTGATTTTTGTAGTAGAATTTTGTACTGGTATTCTAGTTACATGGTATATTTGCGCGATAACAGATAATTGGAAACTAAATGAAGATTAACTTGTGATGTTCTCACAGGTTCCTGCACCAAAAAGAGGTGAGATTGTAAGACAGATTGGAGATGCGTTGAGGGCTAAATTGGATCCTCTCGGTAGGTTGGTGTCTCTTGAGATGGGAAAAATTCTTGCAGAAGGAATTGGGGAAGTTCAGGTATAGATAATCTGTTCTTTTTCTGCATTATTTTGTCACACAAGTCAAAAGTTTTGATTAACTATAAGGTTATCACACTCATTCGTATTACTAAATCAAGATAGTGGTAGTGAGCTTCTATTGTTTCTAATTTGAACCGAGCGATCTAGTAAGGAGCTCCCAAATATATGTTGATCGTATGCCTGAGCTGATTATTTGCTGATTTATATTGCAAATTTCTTTAAAATGCAGAAGAGTTTGATTTGTCAATTTTGTTTTATGATTTTTCACGTGACCCATCCTGAGAAGCCCACAAGGTTATGGTAGGGTCGTCGTGTTTTATGGGGATATGGCAGCTTGAAATGACGAGTTTTTGGCTTTTGGCAATCATTAACACTGATTGCCTTCCAATTATCAGCCCATAATGTATGTTTGTTTGGGCTGTTAGGGCCAACAAATGTGTCTACAATGCTTCATCCGTTGCAAGCTTTCTCTGCAGGGTTGGGTTCTTTCTATCAATTTTCATTGTCTAGAAGGATAAAGAAAAGCCGCCCAAGTTGGGCAATTTAACTGGTTGCATATAAATCCATTGCAGTAAACATGGTTGCTGTAAATGAACTTTTCGAAATTGTTTACCTGTTAAAGATATACTAAGACATACTTGAAACGAAAAGTGCTTCTCATCCCTCAGATTTCTATGGATATTTAGGAACCTTTTAATGTGATACTGCATTTTCATGTAGAATTAAGGCCATTTAAGCTATTTGAAGAAGAATTTTGTTATTCGGGGCATTTCGTAATTGTTTGGTGTGTATACTCGCTTACTATTCTATACTGCAATTTAGTGCTTTTCTGATTATGCATAAAAATAAATTAATCATATTCTCTATACATGTTACAGGAAATTATTGATATGTGTGATTATGCTGTTGGGCTAAGCCGACAATTGAATGGATCAATTATCCCATCAGAACGTAAGTTTGTTTCTCTTAATCAATTGTTCATCTTATAATACTCATAGTTACAAAGTTATCTAAAAAAACTTTATACTAATTTCTTTCGATGATGTTCTGGCTGAGTTATTTTTTTGTCAACTTTTATACTTTACAGGTCCAGATCATATGATGTTTGAGGTTCGATATCAAGCTGTGATTATTCTGTAACTTCTTTACCATTTTATCATGGAGGTTTGATTATGAACTGTACTGTGTGCTCTTACACTACAGGTATGGAACCCACTAGGAATTGTTGGTGTAATCACCGCTTTCAACTTTCCATGTGCTGTTCTAGGTATGCTCTTTCTCATCCTATCTCAACACACACAGTGATAAATTTCTGGTCATTCTAATATTAGGCTTGTGTTCCAATCAAGAAAACTAACTACACCTACTTTTTATGCTTTAAACATATTCTGTTTATTTAATTGTGATAAAACCTGTTTGTTTCCGTTGTCTCTCAGGGTGGAATGCTTGCATCGCACTAGTCTGTGGTAATTGTGTTGTTTGGTAAGTTGACATATTGCAGGGTATATGTGTTCGTAAATTTGAGACAAATTATCTTGATCTTCATTTGCTCCACAATCTCTTTGCACTTGAATGGCATTTGAACCGTAAACTGTATGCAAAAACACTAATACTTCATTTCTTGATGCATACTGTTTAATGTATGTATTTTTATCAGCGTAATTTCATTTGAATGTTTAGTAAACACAAATAATGTGTGCTATGTATCTTTGTCGTCTTGTCTTAGATGGGATCCCTGAAATATGATCTATTTACATAATTCTCGCATACTTCGTTCTTGCCTCTGAGGAATTCTTTTTCCCTTGATTTCTCCTTCTATGCTGTAAAATAATATCTGTATGATATACATGGCTTGGAAAGGAGCGTTTTCAGAAGGGATTAAGATGAAAAAACAAATTATCTTTGTTGTTGCTGATCATGATAAATGACTTTTATGCAAATCTCTGAACTTTTTATATTGTCCAGTTCTTCCTCTCGTCTGTTTAAAATTTTCAATAAATTTTTTTGTTGTCTTTTCATTACAACTTTTTCTTATTTCCATATGAATTACAGGAAAGGTGCTCCAACTACTCCATTGATAACTATTGCTGTGACAAAGCTAATATCTGAAGTTCTTGAGAAGAACAAATTACCCGGGGCAATATTCACATCTTTCTGTGGAGGTGCTGATATTGGGGAGGCAATATCAAAAGACACACGAATTCCATTGGTTTCATTTACCGGTAGCTCAAAGGTAGCTTCTTTGTCTACTTTATCACTGAACATAATGTTTTTAAACAGGTGGCATATAAACAAATAGAATTGGTTGTACAAATTTCTATGGTGTTAAAAGTATAATTGTCACTTGAAAAGATTCTCAGTTAGTGCCTGCAGGAACGGTATTAGGTCTTATTACAGTAACTATTTATGAAGATATGTGATATTTAACACCCTATAGCATTATCCTCGTTCGTGCAAAATCATCCCTTTAGTGCAAATACATCTATTTATCAGACATTGTGTAATCCTGCATCAGTTGATCATGCTCCCAATGAAAACACATTACATTGAGATATTGTGTTGTGCTGAATGTTCACCTTTTCAGTATGATTTGTAGATTACAATGTATATGTATGGAGCTGATAATGATGTGTTCCTATTTTAGGTGGGCTCGATAGTCCAGAAAACAGTGAATGAAAGATTTGGCAAATGCTTACTCGAGCTAAGTGGTAACAATGCCATAATAGTCATGGATGACGCAGATATCAAACTAGCTGTACGCTCTATTTTCTTTGCAGCTGTGGGTACTGCTGGTCAGCGGTGTACAACCTGCCGTAGACTGGTAATAAAAAATGTTCAATTCACAATTCTAATGCTGCCATATGTGATTTTTTTTGTAAGGTATATTCAATGTTTAATTTAACTGCTATGCATTGCAGTTTGTACATGAGAGTATTTACACAAATGTACTAGATCAACTTGCCGGACTCTACAAACAAGTCAAGATTGGGAATCCCCTGGAGAAAGGGACTCTAGTTGGGCCTCTGCATACACGTTCTTCTGTGGAAAACTTCAAGAAGGGCATTGCGGCAATAAAATCTCAGGCATGTCATATCAATCTTTTCTAGTTAGGTTAAATATGGTTAACTTGTAACTTCCATATGTTATGTCTAATTTTGCTCGGTATTACAAGTAAAGTTTTGCCGAGTTTGATGGATACTTGTATTCCTTGTGATGAGATTGTTTACTTGATTATCAGGGAGGGAAGATCCTAACAGGGGGATCTGTATTAGAGTCGGAAGGAAACTTTGTTCAGCCAACAATTGTCGAGATTTCTTCAGATGCTGCTGTAGTTAAAGAAGAACTATTCGGTCCAGTTCTCTATGTTATGAAATTTCAGGTAATATATCATCTATATTTTTTCATTTATCGAACCTATTTCCTCTTGAATTTAGTTTCTGATTGCAATTAACAATTTTTTCTACTTAGAATCTTGAAGAAGCAATTGCCTTGAACAATTCCGTGCCTCAAGGATTGAGTAGTTCAATCTTTACACAAACACCTAATACTATATTCAAATGGATCGGGTAAGTACTCGTACTTTCATTTTTTGTCGCTTCCTCTAGACATCTTCTAGTGATAGCTTAGGCACTTAAGTACTTAACCAAAACCCGTTAAAACATGCTTCTGGTGATTTTGAATTGTATAAGTAATATATTTTGCATATTCATGGGTGTTAGGGGTGTGCAAAAAATCAGGTTAACCATAACCAAAGTACTAACCAAACCAAATCCAATTTTAATAACCAAATCCATTTTATAAGAAAACCACACCAAATCCAATAAAAAAAACCAATTGTAAACCATATCCATTTTTTATAAATGGTTTGTAAACCATATCCATTTTTCAAAAATTTTTGATTTCAAATAAAAGAAATTCCCGAGTTTTTTTCGGAAAAAATTTTGTCGGGAAAAAAAGTTCCCGAGTTTTCTGGAAAATGTTTCTGATTTTACCGGAAAAAGAAGTTTCCAATTTTTTTCGGAAAAAAAGTTCTCGATTTTTCCGGAAAAAAGTTCTTGATTTTTTGCCGGAAAAAAGTCCCCAATTTTTCCGGAAAAAAGTTTCCGGTTTTTCCGGAAAAAAAGTTTCCGATTTTTTCCGAAAAAAAGTTTCCGATTTTTTCCGAAAAAAAGTTCTCGATTTTTTGCCCGGAATAAAAGTCCCCGATTTTTCCGGAAAAAAAGTTTCCGGTTTTTCCGGAAAAAAAGTTTCCGATTTTTTCCGGAAAAAAAGTTCTCGATTTTTTGCCGGGAATAAAAGTCCCCGATTTTTCCGGAAAAAAGTTTCCGGTTTTTCCGGAAAAAAAGTTTCCGATTTTTTCCGAAAAAAAGTTCTCGATTTTTTGCCGGGAATAAAAGTCCCCGATTTTTCCGGAAAAAAAGTTTCCGATTTTTTCCGGAAAAAAAGTTCTCGATTTTTTGCCGAAAAAAAGTTCCCGATTTTTCTGGAAAAAAGTTTCCGATTGTTTCCGGAAAAAAAATTCTCGATTTTTCTGGAAAAAAGTTTCCGGTTTTTCCGGAAAAAAAGTTCTCGATTTATCCGGAAAAAAGTTCTCGATTTTTTGCCGGGAAAAAAATTTCCAATTTTTCCGGAAAAAAGTTTCCGGTTTTGCCGGAAAAAAAGTTTCCGATTTTTTCCCGAAAAAAAATTCTCAATTTTTCCGGAAAAAAGTTCTCGACTTTTTTGAAAAAAAGTTACCGTTCTTTTCCGGAAATAAGTTTTTGATCTTTTGCCGGGATAATAAAAAAATTAAAATGAAAAGGAAAAAATTGATTTAAAATTAGTTCAAGTAAGTAACCAAATTATTATTACGAATCGGTTATTAATTGGTTTTAAACCGGTTATAAACCATATCCAAATTAGTTTTATATAATAACCAATTTTTATTAAAATGGTTTTGGATCTTAAACCAAACCATAAATTTGGAGTGGTGTGGTGTGGTTTTTAAACCATGCACACCCCTAATGGGTGTGATTGTTGTATAGGCCAAGAGGGAGTGATTGTGGTATAGTAAATGTAAACATACCAACTAATGGAGCTGAGATTGGAGGTGCATTTGGTGGAGAAAAGGCAACCGGTGGTGGCCGCGAAGCAGGAAGTGACTCGTGGAAGCAATACATGCGCCGTTCTACATGGCAAGTCTTAGTTTGAATTTAAGTTGTCGCATTGTCTCTTACTTAAAGTTTTGTTAATCACAAGTTTATTTTCTTTTTTCTGTGCAGTACCATCAATTATGGAAGTGAACTACCATTAGCTCAGGGAATTAACTTTGGTTAATCCTTGTACATGAAGATGCTCAGATGCAACTTTCAACCATGGGAGGAAGGTTATATATGCGTTCAAATGGTTGTTTCAACAGGAAATGTTGTAAAAGTGGCACCTTAACTTGTTAACATTAATGAGATGTAATAATGAAATATCCAATAAATTGAGTGCCAAAATTCATATTTAATTTTTATGTTTCAATATTCATGATTGTCAAATGTTTCTTATTTGTAAATCTTTTGGACACACTCTTGAATATCCTCTATAGGAAGGCCGATACTTCTTCGATACGTGTATCGGAATATACCGGACGCGTATTGGTATCGGATACATGTCTGACGCGATACTTGGCTATTTTTGGAGTATCGGGGCTTCATAGGTAAAAAACTTAATTTATTTTAATAAGATAAAAGAATTTTAAAAGTTAAAAACAACGAACACAATTCAAATCCCTCTTCTTATTTTCCACCATGAATCATAAAAAAATCCCTATGAGTGCATATATTTGCAGATAGGGGCATGGAAAATTTGTTCTGTGCAAACTTTAAGATGGCTACGACCAAAGGTAGTGCTGTGCTGGACTATGACTGTAGTGACTCATTTGATCAATTTGGTCAGTTATGCTTTTTTGAATCTTAACCTTTCTTATATGAGAGCGAGAGGAATCAATCTCAACCGTTAAAATAAACTGAATGGCTAAGATTAAATCCAAATAAAAAAGTTCACTTGCGTCTCCTCACTCTCAAACGTCGCCCTGTTCATCTCCAACAAAGAAAATCAACCTTTTCGTCTTCTCCCCACTACCATTAACCATGTTGCAGGCCTATTCCTTTTCACCTTATTTCACTTTTACTTTTTCTTATCTCATTGTAGCTTAGTTGATTCTCTCTCTGCTTAATCAAGAAACTACACCCTTCATATTTTATTTATGCTAAATTGGTTTATTTGAAATTGGGGAGAAAGAAACAAGCGAGAATGGATCTTGCTAGAAAAATTGAAGATTTCATATACGACCACTTCTTTTCCCGATCAAAGTGAAAACTTATTCGTCAAATAGAAAATTCCGATGGCCATGAAAATCAAATACGACCAGTATAACAAAAAAATTTCCAATATATGAAACTCAATATCAATCCAACTATGCAACTATGGTTGAAGTTCCGGCATGGTGGTAGTTCACTAGGTGACTTCCAGCATAACCATTGGCAACGCAGTCGACTGTTCGGTGCAGTCGTTTTCTGGCCGTCCGATCTTGATCGGACGGTTTAAATAAATACAGTCAATAAATACAGTTTTAAATTATAACCGTTCGATCTTGATCGTACGGCTATCAATTGATCGACTGCGCGACTGCATTCAAACAACGACCGCATGGAATCCGGATCCCCAGGTAACGTTTGTGAAAAAGGAAAATAATTGGTATTAGGGAAAGAAGGGGGACCACAAAAATTGGAAACAGAGAAGACAATTGAAAAGCTAAGCTAAGCTAAGCGACGGACCAAATTAAATGTTTTAATTTGAGCCATTGATTTTGATCTGATGGGTGATAATGGACCCTCTCACTCATATAAAAATAGACTTTCTCACTTGATACATCCTATATATATATATATATATATATATATATATATATATATATATATATATATATATATATATATATATATATATATAAACACAAGAACAAATAGACCCCTCAGCACAAGGCGTATCAAGAAGCGCTACCAAAGTTTTTACAAGAGAAACCGGATAAACAACATAAATAAAGTGACACTTAGTCGATGCCCAAACATATAATTGAAGAGGTTAAGTTTGAATATACCAATATCAATTCTTGGAGTAAACATAACTAATGGTAAAATCATATAAAATTTCAACAGATTTATAACAAATAGTCTTAAGGAAATTTTTTATAAATAAGATTAGAATGTGATGATATACATTCCTGAGATATATTATTACAACATAAATAATTATTGAATGTTGATCAATGTAACATGTAATTAGTTGTTCTTGCAAGTTTCCGTGCAAGAATTCACAATTGCATCAACACTACGAGCATCTGGAAAAAAATAAGTCAAAATCATGTGAGAAAAATCATAAATTAAATCAATACTACTAATTTATAAGATTAGCTTGATAGCAATATATAATAATTAATAAAAGAGGTAAAGATTATACCAATATTAGCATTATTTGACTTGGAGTAAGCACAACTTGTTGTACATTCATATGCAACTTTGGAGAGTGTGTGATGACACGTTAAATCACAAATTGTAACACAGGCTACATAAGCTGCAAAACTAGTTTTTAATTTATCTCTACAGCTGAAAGCACATTTGGCAAGACAATAATTTGTTTCCTCAATAATAGGACTATTTGTTTGAAGAGGAGCATCATTGGCATTTGTCAAACCGAATATAATTATTAACATAGTCATGACAATTATACCAATATTTTTCATCTCACTCTTGGCCATAATTCTTTTTTTTGTGAGTAAAAATTGATTTTTTTTTGTTAATATATATATGATTGGACGAATTGAAGTTGAATAACCAACCTCCTTTTATAAGTAAAGAAAGATGCATATGAAGGACATGTTCACAATTCATAATAAAATTCGCATCAGGCTTGTAATGGAAATATAGTAGCAACATAATTAAGGCCCCGTTTGGCCCGGCTTATTTTTAACTTTTTATTTTAGCTTAAACGAAATAAAGAAGTATAAAATTATATTTAACACTATTTCTCCTTAAAAGTATTAGAGAAATAAAGTAAAGAACTAAAAAATGCAAAAAAGTAAAGTCAAACACAATTTTTTCCTTCTTTACTATTTTTAAGGAGAAGAAAAAAAGAGGAAAATAAGCCGGGCCAAACGGGGCCTAAGAATGATCTAATAATTTAATTTACATTTATTGATTGTGATTTTTTTGCATATATGTCTATTGTTATTAAAAAAGAATAAAAACTTGTATTATATAGAAAGTTTTGATATTCTTATTCAAAAAAAACAATTTAGTACTATTTTTTTAATACAAAATCCTTGATACAATGATATATATGATTTGATAAGATTTGTTTTCATTGCGTCAAAAAAATTTGATTTCAATATTTAAGGCTATCGATTTTTTGGTATTACAGTAATAATTAATGATTTGTCATTTAAAATAATCAATGATTTAGTTAAAAATAATAAATACAATTTCGTTTCTATAATATCTCTTATTGATGCTGTAACATCCCCTTTTCAGAGACTAAAAAGAAGAGCGTCACAGTTCTCTATCCAAATTTAAATTCTTAAATACGAGCAAATGTATTTATCTTGATTTATCTTTTTAGTAAAATGAAAATTACAAGTGAGTGAGAAATAATGTATTATACTTTTGTCTATAAAAAAACTTTTCAAATTTTTTTTATATAAATTTGAAGTAAGCCCATAAATAATATACATTACTTAATATTAAAGGTTTTTTTTTCATCTCATTCTTGGCCATAATTCTTTTTTTGTGAGTAAAAATTGATTTTTTTTTTTAATATATATTTGATTGGACCAATTGAAGTTGAATAACCAACCTCCTTTTATAAGTAAAGAAAGAATGCATGTGAAGGACACGTTCACAATTCATGAAATCCGCATCAGGCTTGTAATGGAAATATAGTAGCTAGCAACATAATTAAGAATCATCTAATAATTTAATTTACATTTATTGATTGTAATTTTTTTTCATATATGTCTAATGTTATTAAAAAAGAATAAAAACTTGTATTATATAGAAATGTTTTGATATTCTTATTAAAAAAAAAACAATTTAGTATTATTTTTTTAATACAAAATCCTTGATATATATGATTTGATAAGATTTGTTTTCATTGCGTAAAAAAAAATTGATTTCAATATTTAAGGCTATCAATTTTTTGGTATTACAGTAATAATTAATGATTTGTCATTTAAAATAATCAATGATTTAGTTAAAAATAATAAATACAATATCGTTTCTATAATATCTCTTATTGATGCTATTTTTAATTATACCAGTTATTCTTTTTTTGGTTTCACCACCAGTTTATTCTAATTCGGGAGTTAGTTCTAACATTAAGTGATTATAGCCCCTCTCGATCGCAGTTAGTCTCGAAATATCATTGTCCGAGTTAGACATTAAATAAGTTTGTTTGCACAAACAATCATATAAGTATTTATGTTAGTTTGAAATGTTTTTTTTTTTTGACACATAAAAACTTATATCATTTCATTATGCAATAAACGAGTAATACATAGTGGTAATGTTTCAAAGGTACAGCGACGAGCCCAAGAAATGGCCGCCCTTGCAAGGGTATGAGCAACCATATTCGCTTGTCGCCTAACAAACTTAACCAAGAAGTTTTGATTACAAGCTAGAAAATTATTAATGTTACTAACAAGCAAACTAAATTCAGAATTTCCTCCCCGCAAATGATGAATTGCATCCACAAGGTTTTTAGAATCCGACTCGAAAACAACGTGCGAATAGCCCCTTTGATTAATGACTTTCAAAGCTTCTAGTAAGGCTATGGATTCGCCTTCAACAATGGAACAATTCCCATCAAACCATGTAGTTTCCGCCGCAACGAAACGACCAAAGTGATCACGCAAAATCCAACCGGTACTAGTCTTATTTATTTGTTGGTGAAATGCCGCGTCCACATTACACTTGTACCAACCGGCTAGAGGTGTAGTCCATGTATTGATCTGCTGCTGCCTTGAAGAGCTTGTGTTGCTTTGCTGTACCTGCTGTACGGAATGCCACTCATTCCATAATTGAGTAGCCTTGAAGCCCAATACCCGCCCCTGTTCAAACTCTTCATTCCAAACCATATTGTTACGATTTGACCAAATAACTGAGACCAGCACTGCAAACCAACCTGCTGTTTCGACATCAGCAGAGGAGCATATCGCAAAAACAACATCACGGGTACTGTCGAACTGCTGTAACCGAGGCGAAATAATTGAATCCAAACCTGCAGTTTGTCGTGCAAAAATACTAGCTTCACAACCAAATATCACATGCCAATCATCTTCATTAGCTTGATTACAAATAGGACATAAAAGAGGACAAGGTACCCGTTTATCTTGCAAACGCATACGAGTTGGAAGGCATCCTTTACAAATCCTCCATAATAGATGTTTGGCCTTAGGTGGAGCACGAATATTCCAAATACAATTCCAATCCTCTTGTTGTGTATCTCCATCCATGGAACCTGTTACATGTAACATGACTTTATAGCCACTCTTAACACTATAGCACCCATTAATATTATCCACCCAAACTATGCTATCATCATGCACCGTACTAAGAAGCGGAAGCTCAAGTATACGTTTAGCTATATGTAGAGGAAAAATGGATTCTATTTTGCCTGTATCCCACACATGCATATTTTGAACCATAAGGTCATTAACACATAAATCATACACACCTTGAGCTTGTGGGGAAGGAATCCAAGCTCCATCATCTCCTCTCAACCAAGGATCATTCATGACTCTAATATTAGTACCGCTTCCAATACTCCACCTACAACCACGCATTAGAATTTGGCGGGCTTTCCAAATACCTCTCCATGCATAACTCGGATTATGACCAATTTTGGATTCAAAAAGAGAAGAATTCGGAAAATACCTTGCTTTATAAAGTTTGGCCACAAGAGTGTGAGGTTTAGTCAAAATATTCCAACCTTGCTTAGCTATCAACGCCAAATTAAAAGCTTGTAAATCGCGGAAACCCATGCCTCCTTGTTTCTTTGGTTGTACCATGCGGTCCCAAGCTAGCCAACGTATACCTTTGTTATTAGCACCACCACCCCACCAAAACGAATTCATCAATCTCTCTATCTCTTTTATGGTGGAATCCGGAATAAGATAAATACTCATGACGTAGGTGGGAATCACTTGCAAAACCGACTTGATCATCACTTCTTTCCCCGCTCTTGACAAAGCTCGTCCTCTCCAAGAATTAATTCTTTTCCAAATTCTGTCCTTAATGTACGCAAACACGTCTTTCTTTTTCCTACCTATCATAGAAGGTAAACCAAGATAATTGCCGGTACCTAAGACATGCCTGACTCCCATGATATTTGAGAGATCTTCCTGAGCTGCTATGCTAAGATTCCTGCTAAAGAAAACCTCCGACTTGGACAAATTTATCTCCTGCCCTGTTGCCTCTTCATATGTTTTAAGAATATTCATCAAGTGTTCAGCTTCAGCTATCGTGGACCTGCAAAACAAGAAGCAATCATCAGCAAAAAGGAGGTGGGACACCACCGGTGCCCCTCTGCATATCTGTACTCCATGTAAGTCGCCACTTGCCACTGATTTTTTAATTAAAGCCGTAAGGCCTTCAGTGACTAAAATAAAGAGGTAAGGTGAGAGGGGGTCTCCCTGCCTTAGTCCTCTTCCTGGAATAATAGGACCTACTTTGTCAAAATTCACCAATGCAGTGTAGTTAACAGAACTAATGCATAGCATCATCCAATGAATCCACTGATTAGAAAATCCCAACCTCTCAAGCATACCACGCAAGAATCCCCAATCAACTTTGTCATAGGCTTTACTGATATCAATTTTGAGAGCAAGTTCACCCTTTCTACCTCTCGTTTTCCTCTTAAGTGCATGTATGACCTCAATTGCAATTAGAGCATTATCAAAAATTGATCTCCCTTCAATAAACGCCGATTGTTCTTCCGACACACACTTATCAAGACAAGTCTTCAATCTATTTGCCAACAATTTCGAAACCATTTTGTAGAGCACATTGCAAAGAGAAATCGGACGCAGGTCCTTCATTGAAGTTGGGTTGTCGCATTTTGGAATCAAGCATATATTCGTTTCATTGAGAGATGAGGGAAAATACCCTCTCTCCAGCCACTCCTTAGTTGCCGCAAACACATCATTACCACACAATTCCCAAAAATGTTGATAAAAAGCTGGGTTAAATCCATCAGGGCCAGACGCTTTATCCAGATGCATCTGGAACAAAGCTTCTTTCAACTCCTCCTTTGTTATAGGCATCACCAACCTGTCATTATCTTCTGCCGTTATTTTGGGAGCAATCAAGGAAAGAATCGGATCATGCATCGTAGAGCTTGCTTTGAAGAGGCGGTCGAAATAGTTCAAAGCAACCTCACACAACTCCGGCTGTGTAGTCACGACTATGTTCTCATCATTCACAAGTTTATCAATTCTCTTCTTTCGTTGTCTTGAAGTAGCCGTCATGTGAAAAAAATTTGTGTTAAGATCTCCTTCCCTAAGCCAATGCATCTTCGCCCTTTGTCTCCAATAAGTTTCTTCTTGGACTAATAAGCGAGCATGTTTTTCTTGCATTTCTTTGAACCTACCCGAATTGGAAGAATCAATACACCCTCGCAATCTCTCCATTTCTTCACTACATTCTGCAACCTCCTGTTTGAATCTCATCCGCTTTCTCCTACCCCACCACTTAAGCTTTTCAGCGCATCTCCCCGTTCTACTAATAATATCAGCGCCAGACTCTCCACCCCAGCCTTCCTCCACAACCTCATTTATATCTTCTTCTTTCAACCAATTGTTCTCAAAATGAAAGGAGTAAGTTCTACCATTCAAAATTAGTGGAGAATTTTGAAGTAGAATTGGGCTATGATCAGAATGTGACGTTAGCAAGTTAACAAGTTTCACACCAGGGTAGTTTGTAAGCCATAAAGTGTTGGCCATGGCCATATCAAGACGTTCTTCAATTACCTCCGGCGAGCCTCTACTTTTAATCCAAGTATACGGATACCCCTCCAAATGAATATCTGTAAGGTCACAGTCACACACCGCATTCCGGAAGCCATTACATAACCAATTGGGATGAGGATGAATTCCTCGCTTATCACCTTGAGTTAACAGATCATTAAAATCGCCAATAATGCACCATGGTAAATCAGACATGTCACGAAGCTCTCTAAGAAGGTCCCAAGCCTGTCTCCTTCTTCCCCGTTCTGGATACCCATAGTAACAAGTTAACCGCCATTCCTCATCTTCCTTCTCCTTCACAATCAAATTAACAAAATTACGGAAATAATTCATCACTCTACAGCTGATAGTATCTCTCCACATAACTGCTAAACCTCCACCCCGTCCTTCAACATCGACTGCCAAGCACGAATTATATTTCAAACTTACACGAATACGCTCCATACTATGACTTTTTGACAAAGTCTCAGACAAAAACAAAATATCAGGTTGGTGACCTTGAGCAAGACTGCGAAGATTTGGAATTACACTCGGTGTGCTCAGTCCCCGGCAATTTCAACTTAAGATTTTCATTGGTCCCGGCAGGCCTGGCTGCCAGGACCTGCCGTTAAAAAATGCCGAGTTTCCGCCGATGCCGTTGTGTCTGCACCTACTTCCTCCATCCTCCTCTTCTTCTCCGTTTGAGAATCCATGTCGTCCAACAATAACTGGGTAGCAGGTGGGTTAGGATGGGTCTGGGTCGGGTTGGAAGATAGGACGAGATTGTTTGTTTTTTTGTCGGGTTTATTGCGGGTTATGCATGGGTTTGGACGGATATTTTGGATGGAACGGGTTGGCACACGTGAGTTTTTGTGGTTGGTTGCTTTGGATGAATGTGGGGCCCGAGTCAAAGGTTGACTAGAGAAGGACAAGATTTGTTCGGTCAATGATTGGTGTTTGTGTGGGTCAGCTTCTGGTTGGTTAAGGAATAAGAGATTGAATTGATTGTTGGTTATTGAGGAATTGATATTAGCAAAGTCAAACCGATGTGATGGATTGGTGTGAGCAATTAATGATGGGCCAGGGTTGTTATTGGGTCTTACGGCTAGTTGATGTGGGTTTGATGTGGGAATAAATTGGTAATCATTAACATTAAAGTTGGTGTGGGAGTGGTGGGATTGGTTAGTAGACAAACCATTAATGAGCACTGAATTGTCATGTTGGGTAGTAATTTCTGGGTTAATGGGATTTGGACGGTTATGGACAGCAAGTGGAAGGGTAGCAGCCACGTTACCTTGTTGATGCTCCACACGTGTGCTTCCGGCAAGATTATTGTGTTGACTTCCTCCATCACCACCGTGCACCTCCGACGGACCTCCACCTTCCTCCCTCAACCACCGTGAAGTGAGTCTCCCTCCGTGTCTTCTATTTTTTGCTCTGAGTTCAACTGACCATCCTCTAACTCCATCATCTTGTTCCATAGCAAATCGAAGCTCACACTTGTTCTCAGCGTGCCCCATAACTCCACAGACAAAGCAAAAAATCCCCAACTTCTCATACTTAAACTTTATTGTACACCATTTCCCCTCTCTATCCTTCACCTTAGTATCCCTCTTCAACGGTTGCCTAACATCAATTCGGACTTTAAGTCGCATATACTGTCGCCAAAAGCACGAATTGTTGTTCTTGTCGTACTCCATAAAAGTGCCAATATAATTCGCCAATGGAATTCCAAATTTTTCTTTCATTAGTCCCGTAGGGAGATCATGGATTTGAACCCACATGTTGACATGGTAAAGCGGTATCGGATCAATTTGCATTCCCAATTGTACTTGTTCCAGAATAAGCATGTTATTATCAAAAGACCAAGGACCACCATTAAGAACGGCTTCCATATCAAGAGGATGAGCAAAGTGGAAAAGAAACTTTCCGGCCTTAGTCTCCTTAATCGTAACTCCCTTCACCGGCCTCCAAAGGTCTGCCATCCGCACTTTCATAGAATTAAAGTGGATAGCCCTCTCACAAATGAAACGTCCAACAAGACACCAACGGAGATCCACTTGTTCCTCTTCTTCCTCTTCAAAGTCAAAGACGAAACCCTCCTCCCCATCATGCAATGATAGGCCTTCGAGATTCGGATGTTCCATAGTAGTAACACTGGACAGTAGCTATGCAAAGTTCTGTAATTTTAATTAGGATGATTGATTTGGTGAAAAACAAAGTAAAAAACAAGCTTCTCAGTGGGAGAAGAAATATCAAACCCTAGCAGAGCACTAGGAAAAATTCTCTCTTATTTCTTTGTTTGGCAAATCACCATTGAAATGTTAAAATTTTCAATTACAACATAATAGGCCGGGTGAGATGAATATATATGAATGCAAGAATAAAAAGTATTAGAAAATCAACAATGAATTGCCTACATGGTAAGAGTCTTGAACTCTTTAAGGATGGTAACGAGTTTGATTCCTCGCTATACATATTGAATATAATTGGTTTGAAGGGGAAAATCCACTTTTTATATATATCCAAAAATTCCCTAACCATCAATCATCACGGTTGACACCTCATTTTGTCCCGTCAAATTTTATATTTTCTTAAGTATACATTATAGAAAATAATGTCATAAATAATGGGTTGGAAATATCTTTACCCTTTATTTACTTTTGACTAAAAAAATATTATATTAAAATAATAATAAACAAAAATAAATATTATCTCTATAATTTCCATAATATAATATAATATACATTACAATATTCCCATGAAGCTCTCTCGTACATTTTCAACAAAAATTGCTTAAATGACATTCTATTAGTGTTTCTCTATTTTTTTTATCTTTTTTTTTATATAAAAAAAGGATTATATTTTTTTGTCAATTTTTTTTTGTATCAAAAAAATATTATATTTTTGGTTTTGTAGAAACTCTATTATTAAGAATATCTTCTCTAACCAAATATTTAAAAAATACTGTTGGATATATATACAACTAAATTAATTGGATATAGTTATGCACATCTATGGTACAACTAAATTAATGATATCATCTATAACCCATTATTAAAAAAAAAAGATTGTTGGATAGATAAAACAAAATTAATCGTATATAGTTATGCACATCTATAGTACGATTAAATTAATCGAATATGTATAAGTTTATACAAAGTTATTAATCAGATATTTCATATTTCTTCAAGCAGATCGTTATTCAAATTTTATTTAGCCGGATGAAAAGTGTCTGTAGATGATAATGAAAATTGAACACGAGAATTTTAGTGTAAATTGATGAAGGAAAATTAAAATTATATTTCATATCCTTATATAATTAGATCGCACACATTTGTAGACAAAAGATCACAAAATGGAAATTGTTTCTTTGTGATACGGTGATAATTTTTTTTTTAAGAATAACTCCGGCTGATAAAATCTTTGTAAAATCTAAAATAAATCAATATAATTTTAATATGTTATAACCAATGATATATTTTTTATAATTCAAATTTTAAACTTTTCATAAACCTTAATTCAAACCTTTTTAGGGATATTAATTTATTAATGTGAGTGGAGATTATAACCTAAGGGATGTTTTTTATAATTTCAATTTTAAACTTTCCATAAACCTTGGTTCAAACCTTTTTAGGGATATTAATTTATCAATGTGAATGAAGATCCACACATAAATTATTTCATTTGACGTTCATACGTGAAGATTGTTTCTTTGTGGTATAGAGGCAAAAAAAAGTTTGAGAATAGCTAGAACGTGGTCAACTTATGTTAATATTCATTTCAAAAATACTATAAAATTTACAATTAGTTTTTGTTGATGGAGTTCATATAATGTCCTGAGATGGAGAAGGAGATTGGGAGAGAGAGAGATAGATGAACGGAAAACAGGGGAGTACTTCTCACCCCACTAGTAGCGTCTGAAAGTCCTAGACTATGATAGTGTAGCCTATGAGCTCTTTAACATGTGAAGCTTTTGTCACCTCTGAAACCTTTCAGAGGTAGCCTTGTCCAAAGTCATCTTCTCTTATGCACATTCAATGTACACTTGTATTCTATTTTTTGTCCAACACACTTGAACATACATTAGTAATACTAATTGTTTTTTACATACTTTATTATTATTATTATTATTATTATTATTATTATTATTATCAAAACTAGTTTTGAAAATTGTGTTTTTGGTTGGAGATTATTACAACTTACAATATAGCTTATCTTCAATTGATAGATTGTGTCAAAAAATTATCATTTAATTGATAGATTGATTCGTCTTATTTTGACACTTCCTGTCTCCACAACAACTACAGAGAGAGCATTTTCAGCAATGGGAGTTGTCAAGACAAGACTAAGGAACAAAATGGATGATGATTGCCATTCAGTTTAGCTCGGACTCAATTATGGATGAATTTGAATCTTTGGGGAAGCGTCGAGTTAAATTTTCATAAATAGCTACTATCACTTTTTATTTCCTTTGTTGTTTTTTTGGTACAACTTATGTTGTTGCTTAAGTACAATTTACATCTAAGTCCACTTTTTATTTCCTTTGTTCTTTTTTGGTGTAACTTTTGTAATATGCTCAAGTACATTTTATATGCAAAAGTTAATGTTAATCTTTTTTCTTATTAGGTTATTTTATTATTACTTTTGAATTGTTTTTATATTTGGCCACCTCATAAAAATATGGCTAGCTTCGCCGCTGATTCTTCCCCATTTATAGTTGACTGAAAATAATTCTACGAGATGGATTTTCTAATGATCTATACCATTCATGTGTAAACTAAGCTATTATTTAAATACTATGAGGTTATATAAGTCATACCAATATCAAGGCTTGGAGTAAACATAACTAATGGTAAAATCATATAAAACTTTCAACAATGTCTTAAGGCAATTTTTTATAAATAAGATTAGAATGTGATACATTCCTGTGATATATTATTGCAACATAAATAAAGAAAAACAATTTCTCATATCAACATTTTTGGAATTATTGATTGTTGATCACATGGAACATGTATTAGTTGTTCAATTCTTGCAAGCTTCCATGCAAGAATTCACAATTGCATTAACATTACGAGCATCTGAAAAAAAAAGTCAAAATCATGTAAGAAACATCATAATAAATTAAGTCAATACTACTAATCTATAAGATTGGCTTGATATCAATATATATATATATATATATAATACTCACTCTGTTCTAAAATATAAAGGAAAAATGGTCAAAAAAGCTGATATATTTAGTCTAAATTTATAATCAAATACATCAATTTTTTTTGAACCATTTTTCTTTTATATTTTAGACGGAGGGAGTAATTAATAAAAGAGTTACGGATCATACCAATATTAGCATTATTTGACTTGGAATAAGCACAACTTGTTGTACATTCATATGCAGCTTCAGAGAATGAGTTTTGGCATTGCAATCCACAACCTACAACACAAGCTAAATAAGCTGAAAAACTGCCTAATTGATCTTTACAGTTAAAAGCACATTTGCCAATGCAAATGATTTCTCCAATCGGACTAGTTGGTGGAGAAGCATCATCAGCATTTGCCAAACCAAATATAATCATTGTCATTGTCATGACTGCAATCATAACAATATTTTTCATCTCACTCTTGGCCATAACTCTTTTTTGTGAGTAAAAATTGATTTTCTATTAATATATGTTTGATTGGATGATTTGAAGTTGAATAACAAAAACCTCTTTTTATAAGCAAAGAAAGAAATGCATATTAATTAAGTACATGTTCACAATTCATAAAATCTGTATCATGACTTTTAATGGAAATATTGTAGCAACATAATTAGTAATCATCTAATAATTTAATTTACATTTATTGATTGTAATTATTTTGCATATATGTCTTTTTCTTACTTAGCATATATGTCTAATTCTTATTAAAAAAGAATAAAAACGTAAATTATATAGAATTTTTTTGATGTTCTTATTAAATTTCAACAGTTTAGTATTATATTTTTTAATACTAAAACATTGATGTATATGATTTGATAAGATTTGTTTTCAATTCTTAAGGCAATCAATTTTTTGGTAATAATAATTAATGATTTGTCATATAAATTAAGCAATGATTAAGTTAGTAATAGTAATAAACTATACTAATATATAAAGGGGATACAAATTTTTGGGATGAGTTTTTTATTATTCCAATTTTATCCTTAAAAAATAACTTCCACACAAAAATAGATTTTCAGTTTTTTTTTTTAATAAATAATTTTTTTTTTCTTTTTAATAACTAAGCACAACTTCCACATAAAAGTAGGTTTTCAGTTTTTTTATAGTAAAAAATAAATATATTTTTTCTTCTTAATAACTAACCACAACAAAAAAAGGAGGTTACATAGTTATCAATTAACAAAGTCCAATAAAAAAAGATATTAAGTAATTATTTATATTTGCACAATACAAAGTATCAATCACACAAAAAAAAAAAAACCGATTACACAAACGGGCACGGAATGTGCCCGTTTGGCGGCTAGTAGTAATAAATACGATTTCTTTTCTATATTATCTCTGATTTATTCTATTTTTACATGTATAATAAGTAAGGTTGTCAGAACCGGACAAATCATCAAACCGATAAGCTTATCTGTTTAAGGTTCAAATGGTCGGGTCGAGATCGGACCGGGACATGCTGTTTTAACTAAATATATATTTATATTAAGAAATGATACACAAGAAATAATACACTATTTATATTTTTTGTCAAAATTATATATAATATCCATGTTTCACACTATTAAAAATTAAACCCATTCAACAATTTTTATTACTTTTTAAAAATTAAAATTATAAAATATTTAATTTTATTTATAGTTACTTGTGAGCTTAAATGACATAATTATATTGAAAAAAAAATGGCATAATTATATGGTTGTTTTTCATACACTCTCACCTTCACGATTATTTTTTTTTTCAAACGGTCAACATTGTGATTTTTTTTTTTTTTGAAACAAAAACACTCATATATTGAAAAAAATATTATCTTACATCAACCCTATTGTTTTGAATATGGTCTATGATACAGATAGGAAAATTAGAGGTCCAATAATTATTTGGCTCTATTTTGGCCCAATGTGCCAACGCGTGACTGCTTCGTTGTCCTTCCTCGAAACCCATTTGAGACTGACTTCGCCGTTACTCTCCATAACCCTAGCACAATTCCGAGCCATTTGGCCCCATTGAAATCGGGGGAAACTCTTGTTATGGATAGCTCGGACAACACGCTCTGCATCCATCTTGATTTCGACATTCTGAAGATGAGGGCTCTCAATCATTACCAAAGCTTCGTGAAGACCAGTTGCTTCCGCAAGTTCCACGTTGCCAGATCCTTGGATGAGCTTCGTTGCAGCTCCAACGCAGAGGCCATCCACCCTTCGCAAAACAAGACCAAACCCCCAATGGCCATCATCACAGAGATGAGCATCCACATTGAGAGTCAAGCCGTGCCTTGTAGGGGGAATCCTTCTAATGTTGTTACATGCATTTGAAGCTCAGATCGAGGTGGAATTAATGGGGTCAGGTTTGCGGTGTTATTGGTACTCTTGAAGAGATCTTAGTGCTTTATCAATCGCCACGAAGACAAGTGTGTTAATATTTTGAAATACCTTATTGTTTCGTGCTACCTATATGTTGTAGGAAATGGTAATGATGTTTTGTAAGCACTCTTGAGTAGAGTTTTCCAGCATGTAGTTTATCCAATCGTTCTAGGACTGAGCCCTAGAGGTGGACATGTTGATAGTTAGTGGAGAGCTGAACCACAAACATTTAGACCAATCACAATGCATGAATATATGATCTATAGTTTCCCTTTCGTGATTACATATAGGGCACATGTGACTACGGTCTGGTAAGTGCACCAGTCTGTCGCCGAGTAATAATTCACACTCTACGAGTAGAATGAGTTCGAATCCACAGGGATGGTGCCGAAACTTCACCAACGTTATCTAAGTTTGTGATAGTTTGCATTCGCTTTGGTTTTTGAAAAGGGTTTTATAAAATAGCGTAATGCTTGCGATAAAATAAATAGCAGAATGTATAAATATAATAGATTCAAGAAATATAGAGGCTAGGTATGGTGGTTGGACTCCATCCCTTCTTCATATTTGGCATGATCGGTGTATAACATAGTTACTTAGATTATGTTCGGCGGTGAATTTTCCTTGTTGTAGTAATACCTTACTATTACACTATGTCTATTAAAGTTTCCCTACGTTAATAACTAGTACCTATGAGAACTAACCTCGATGTGCCGCATACCCTAATTACTAAGTGAGCTGTTTATAACCATGCATTATAACCTTCACCAATTAATATCTAGGTCCTAGTATCGGGCTGTTCATCTTCTAAGTGCTCAGTTCACACCTAGTTCATGATTCCTCCTCTAACCGCTCAGTTCACGACTAGTTCAGAATGTTACCGTCTCTATACACCTAACATTATTTACTACTAGTTCCAGACCATATTAAGTCAAAACCTAATATCAATTCTATGGGCGCTCCCGCTTATCCGGCCAGATTATGAGATACATTATTAAAGTGCAAGAAAGTAAATAACAAACATAATTACTAAATATCATTTATTATAACTTAGACTCAACCACAGACTCCAAATATTCATAGGGGAGTTCATCTTCTCCACCACAACCTAATGCATAAATACAAAAGACTACATATTTAAATTACAAGAATTATAACCTAAATACAAAAGCCTAAAGAAAACATACCTTGCTGAGTTAGTATTCCCGTAAGGGGGGAAAACTATGCCCAATAGAGCTCCTCTGAACCTCTCCTTTTAGTAGAGAGTGTTCTACTATTTCTGAATGAATTCAACAATGAATGGGAGGCTCTATTTATAGTTTTCGAAATGGGCCTCAGCAAGGCATCGCAGTACGATGAAGCCATCGTGCTGCGATGTGAAGATTCAGTTCAGTTTTATAACTGATCCTGTGAATTTCATCAGCTTGGGTGCCAAGTTACTCCATCGTGCTGCGATGTGCTATATCGTGCTGCGATGGACAGATTTTCTTCAGATTTATTCTTCTGATTTCTTGGCAAGCAAGCGGCTTCCATCATGGCACGAAGGAAGACATTGTGCTGCGATCGAATGCTCATTTTCTTCACTCTTTGGGTTTTTTCTTGTCTTTTTGCATCTTGGACTCTGTCTTGATGCTTTTTCCTTCTTTTGTAGGTTTTCCTTCGTATTTGGCCCTGTCTTGGTCATTTTATTACTAATACTAACACTAAAAATACCATAGAAATTCCTATCATCAACATGGTATCACAGTGAATTCCCTTAGCCAAAAGGTTGGTTTTGACTGGAATAACCTTATGTGGAATACTCCAAACAAGATGAATTTATTTAGGTGGGTTAGAAAGGCTCCATAGTTTGTTCGAATTGTGACTATCACCACTATAGCTGCTTTGTTGAGCTTGAGCATTATTGTTATTGCTCCATTCCATAATGGCATTATATCCTGATCTGGCAGAGTAGTTTCCATCTTTAGTGCCCTGCCATCTCAAAATATCCTCTTCCATGGTGTTGTTGAGGGGGATTTGGCTTATTTGGGCAGCTTCTTAGGGATAGAAAGTCTGTTGAATGATATTTGGCTTCCAAGTTTTAGTTTGGGGGTCAATAAGGTCACTAACTTTCTTGAGATTAGTGTTGACAGGTTTGGGGCTCCAAGTTTTGCTCCCTATCTGTTGGTAGATCCAATTATCCTCGCATATATTAAGAGTCCAACTAGCTTTATGGATACACTGCCAAATGCAGCTGGATTTGTGGCCTTGCTTAGCCTGAAGAAAGTATGTGTTAGGAAAATATTTAGCCTTAAGAATACTAGCCATGAGGGATGTAGGTCCGGTCATAATTCTCCACCCTTGTTTAGCTAGAAGAGCTATATTGAAGCTGTATAGATCTCTTAATCCCATGCCTCCAATTTTCTTCTGTTTGCAAGTCTTTTTCCAACTGACCCAATGGATGTTTCTCTTGTCCACATTGCTTCCCCACCAGAATCTGCTTATCATCCCTTCTATCTGATTACATAGTCTTTTAGGAAGTAGAAAAACACTCATGGGGTAGGTAGGAATAGCTTGGGCTACAACTTTTATGAGAATACCCCTCCCGACAAAAGATAGATGTTTTTCCTTCCAACCCTTGAGCTTTTTCCATACTTTGTCTTGTATGTAGTTGAACGTCTGAACTTTAGATCTACCAATGTGGGTGGGTTGTCCTAAGTACTTGGCAAATTGATCAGTGAAGGGTATGGGAAGAATTTGCTGGATAGCTGTTTTAGTTGTCTGGGTGACCCTTTTACTACAAATAAGCTCAGATTTGTTGAAATTAACAAGTTGGCCAGATGCTGCTTGATAGTTGTTGATGATGTCTCTCATGTGAGAGGTTTCAGCTTCAGTGGCCCTGCAAAACATGAGACTGTCATCAACAAAAAGAAGATGAGTAATTTCAGGAGCTTTAGGGGTAATTTTCACACAATGTATGAGTTTGTTGGACTGAGCTTTAGCTATAAGGGCTGAGAGCACATCAACACATAAAATAAAAAGATAGGGGAGAGAAGGTCTCCCTGTCTAAGTCCTCCTTGAGGATGAAAGGTAGGGGAGGGTTTTCCATTGATGAGAATAGAAAATTTAACAGTAGATACACATTTGATGATGGTGTTGACCATAATTTTAGGGAGATTCATAGATTCAAGAGTGGCTCTAAGAAAGTTCCATTCAAGTATGCCATAGGCCTTATCCATGTCAGTTTTGACTCCAACATATATCGTGTTACTGTTAGTTTGGCTCAAGTAATGGAAAATCTCATTGGCAATAATAACATTATCAGTTATGAGTCTTCCAGTAACAAAAGCACTTTGATTACGACCAATGATGCTGGGAATAATGGGCTTGAGTCTATTGGCAATGGTTTTGGTAATGATCTTAAGGGTAACATTACAGAGGGATATAGGTCTAAAGTCACTTGGTTGAGATGGGTTATTGGTTTTGGGGATGAGGCAAATGTGAGTATCATTGAATGGTTCAGGGTTGCCATCATTGTTGAGGATTTGTAAGGTAGTTTGAATGATGTCTTGACCAATTATGTCCCAATAACTGTGATAAAATTTTGTTGGTAAGCCATCAGGTCCTGGGGCAGCTAAACCTTTCCGGTCTTTGATAGCTAAGAAAATCTCTTCCTCTGTATTGTCATTGCTTAGATAGTCATACATCTTCTGGTTGATCTTATGTTTAACCACCTAAGTAGTTTCAATGATACGTGTAGTGTTTTGGCTGGTGAACAAATTTTTAAAGTGATCCACAAATATCTGTTCAATTTCCTCCTGGTCGGTGTGATTAGTCCCCATAGGATCTGTGATGCTTTCAATTTTTTTTCGTCTGCTTTGGCTGGTCTTTTGATGGAAATACTTGGAAATACCGTAAGGGGAGAAAACTATGCCCAATAGAGCTCCTCTGAACCTCTCCTTATAGTAGAGAGTGTTCTACTATTTCTGAATGATTTAAACAATGAATAAGAGGCTCTATTTATAATTTTCGTAATGGGCCTCAGCAAGACATCGTACTGCGATGGATCCATCGTAGTGCGATGTGAAGATTCAGTTCAATTTTATAACTGATCCTGTGCATTTCATCAGCTTGGTCGCCAAGTAAAGTCATCGTGCTGCGATGGCACTCATCGAGCTGCGATGAACAGATATTTTGTAGATTTATTTCTTCTGTTTTCTTGGCCAGCAAGCAGCTTCCATCGTGGCACGATGGAAGCCATCATGCTACGATGAAATGCTCAATGTCTTCACTTTTTGGGCTTTTTCTTGTCTTTTGGCATCTTGGACTTGGTCTTGATGCTTTTCTCTGCTTTTGTAGGTTTTCCTTCGTATTTGGGTCTGTCTTGGTCATTTTACTACTAATAATAATACTAAAAAAACATTAGAAATTCCTGTCATCACCCCCTCAGTGATCAACTTGGATTTTGACTGTGCATATTTGCTGACGTGACATGTACACATAGAATTATTTATCTATGTCCCTAAAATGTGCTTTTCGTCCCTATAAAATAGGCCAATTTGAATTTTAGTCCCTGTAAAAAAAATTCTTCCGTTTTGCCCTTGTAATTTCAAATTACTTAGGTTTTAGTTCTTAATGTGGCAATATCACACAAATTATAGGGACGAAAATCAAATTTCGCACAAATTACAGGGACGAAAACCAAAATTCACATAAATTACAGGGACGAAAATCTAAGTAATCACACAATTATAGAGACGAAATCCTAAGTAATTTGTGTGAGATGGCCGCATTAAGGACTAAAACCTAAGTAATTTGAAATTACAGGGGCAAAAATGGAAGAATTTTATTTTACAGGGACTAAAACTCAAATTCGTCAATTTTAAGTTTAATTCGGCATAGCTGATATATTGACCAACAGGGTGATAAGGTTCCTTGAAAGATAGATCACCATCGTGCGAGAGGCACCAAAGAATTCTATCATACAAGATTGAGTGTAACAGTCGTATTTAAATAAATAGAATTTTTATATGATTATTTGTTTATTTACTTAATTATTTGAATATGTGTATTTTCATGATTTTATGGATAGTTATGTGTTAGTTAAGTAAAATGTATTTTAGTAATCCATTAGAATTATTAATTTAATTGAGGGTCTTTAATTAAGATTATATAGATTAATTGGTTAATTATGAGAAGTAATAAGATTAATTGGTCACTTATTAGAAGGGTAATAGAGACATTCTAATTATAACTAGGTTAATTTAGAAAGAATAGAGATTGAGAAATCACAATTTGTGAAGAGAAAAGGAGGAAGAAAGAGAATAGAGAAGAGAACCCATTTTTGAAGAAGAGGAGAACTTAGAGATTGAAGGAAGAACTAAAGAATCAAGAATTTCTTAAGGTAAGAGAGTGGTTTGGTCTTCTAGAGTCATCAAGAGAGGAGGAGAAAATCTTACTCTCTCCAACTCAATCCTCTCTCATTCTTTTTCTTTGGGTTAGGGTTGATTCTCAAAAATGAATGATTTTTAAGACATAGATAGATTTCTCACATGATTTGATAAAAAGAATTACAAACCTTGGGGTTCAAATTGTGGGAATTTGTTAGATGTTTGAAGTTTTTGAATTTTTATGAAAATTGATAAAAATGATAACTTTATGGATGAAATGTTGTTAATTCATGAAATGAACTGTACTTCTATGTTTAGCATGATTATATATGTATAAAGTTACTACCTTTTCAAATTGGTATGTTGAAAATATGAGATTTTGGGTTCTTTCATAAAAAACCCGAAAGCAGGGCATGACTGACCTGATAACCTCGCCGGAGCGAGTGTGTGGCGAGCGTGGGGCGAGCGTCCCTGACTTAGCTCGCCAGGGCGAGTTGGGGGCGAGCGTGTGGCGAGATGAATCAGTAGTTTTTGACCTAGCTTGATGCGAGCTCGCCCTGAACTCGCCGAGCGAGCTTACCAGTACAAAAATTTGCCTTGTTCTTGAAAATATGAGATGCATGCTTATGCTATGTTAGAAGTATGATCCTATGGTTATATTATATCATTAATGTGTGTAATTTGACTGAATTTGATGGAAATATTGTACTTAAGGTTGAAGTGCATAATTGTGATATTCTTTTGGAATGAATTGATTGCATCCATGTGTTGGTAATTACATTCATGCATACATATATGCATGATGAGCAGGTATTTTAGTAAGGTGACTAAAATATGGAATATTTTAACGAGGTGGTTAAAATATAATTAGAATAAGTTTTCTAATGAAGTGACAAGTTACCTCATACATTAGAAGAATGTTATAGGGAGCATTCATGATTCTTGCATTAGTTTGCATTAGAAGATAAAGTTGATTATCTATGTGAGATATTTGGTAAATGACATCATTAATTGTACATTGAATTGTTATGTGTCAATGATGTATGAATTGATTATGTTAAGTGATCAGGTTGTATTATATAAGTTGATACCTGATTTATATACAACTAATATATGTAATTCTTTTTTTTTTTTGGTCTTAGATGAAGTGGTAATCCACTGAAATATATATGTAATTCCTTTATATGATGCGACTGTTGCATTTTCTTTTATTATTTATTAAAATGTATAGTATTCGATATACTTGCATTATTTTTCGGAATTCCTTGTTAACTCTCTATTTTGTGTGTAATTGCTGAACCTTTGGGGGTTCAAATGTGCAGGGTAAGGATTTAGCTTCGGTATGATTTCTTTAGGCTTTTGTATTTAGGTTATGAATTCTTGTAATTTAAATATGTAGTCTTTATATTTATGCCTTAGGTTGTGGTGGAGAAGATGAACTCCCCAATGAATATTTGGAGTCTGTGATTGAGTCTAAGTTATAATAAATGATATTTAGTAATTATGTTTGTTATTTACTTTCGCGCACTTTAATACCATTATCTTTGGCAGATAAGTTCAAGCTCGCATTACCTATTGCAGGAACATTTCGGGAACTCGTACTAGCTAATTAGTCATCCATCCACTCGGTAGGCACAGTCAGAGACGTCTTGGTGAAAGTCAAAGACCTAGAATTTCTAGTAGACTTCATGATCCTAGACATTGGAGAAGACGAAGAGCATCCCGTCATCCTTGGAAGGCCATTCCTAGCCACCTGCAAGGCACTCATTGATATGAACCTTGGAGAGATAACACTAAGGAGTGGAGGTAACTCTACAACCGTAAAAACCTTCAATGTAGGAAAAGAGAAGTGTTTCATGCTAGAGTGGAAAGACAGAGAAGCTACACCACCAACTCCAGATCAAGAAGTACATGTAAAGGTAGAGATAACAGAACTGGAGAATGAAATGGCGCAGCTAGAGATAGAGACAGCTCAAGAAGAGGAGGTACCCGATGAACTCACTGAACAATTGAAGAGGCTAACCATTGAAGTGGACATCCGAGCAACATGAGTCAAAGCATGGGGTAGAAACCGAAAGGTGGCCAGAAAATCTAAGTTTGGGGTTAATACGCCACCTCTGAAGAAGTCTGCTGCTGAGAGAAAAGAGGAAAGAGAAAAGAAGGGTTAATGCACCAAAAGGCAAAGGGAAGTCCATCATAAAAACAGTACCTTCAGAAGATGATGGACAACTCTGTTTTGCCACCTTCAAAGAAAAACAGAACCCAGAGAAGTATGAAAGAAACAACAAGAAAGAGGGAGGAGCTAAGGCGAAAGCTCCTACAGAAGAGAGAGACTTGCGAACCTATCATCTGTAATGGAGGAAATGCCTCAAGCTAACGAGAGGCTAAACAAGCGCTGCTTGGGAGGCAACCCAAGGATAAGTATTAATTATTTTCAATTCAGCAATTTCAATTCAGTATTTTCATTTCAGTATTGTTTTTCAATTCAATAAATGTATGCCTAGAATTCCGCATGTCATCTTCATCTGTCAACAGCCCTTATTCAAACATATTAAAAAATTAAATAACTGCTTGCTGTTTATTATCTAGTGCATGACTAACTGTTATAGGTAAGATTGCGGCGAAATAAGTTATAAATCTCGATGAGAAGAATTTGACACCTTCATATAGAAAACCAAAGGTGATTGCTCCGAAGTGCGAAGTTCGGGAGACAGAGAGACGAGTAATGAAGCTGATGTCTGTGAGACAAGTGTTCAACTTCAAATACCTAAGCCATGTGAGGATTTGAGCCAAATATTTCCAAACGGTATTACCACTTTCTTTCGAATTACTATGAGAGTACCGTGCACTTGTTTATTTTCTAGAACTTGCTCTAATTCTCTGCTGACTGGTTAATTTGATATTATATGCATTGAGGCAATTGTTTGTTATAACCCAGAGCCTTCTCAACAGGGACGGATGCAAGTGGAGTTAATTGGGGTCAGCTGACCCCACTCCTTGCTTTATTTTTTAATTAATAATAGTAATGTTTTAATATTTTGACCCCACAATAAGTTCAATGTTGATCTCACATACCTCCATAACTACTGATGCACTAAGAGACAAATCAATAACATATATATCTAAATTAATATTATTATATTGGGAACAAAAGATTGAGATTTAGACTTTCTAAAAGACCATCAGTTTGCCTTTCTTTAGCTTTCTCTACACATACACAATTAAAATAATAAAAAAAAAATCTGAATTGCTCTAAAAAGGTGGGATTTTTTTTGGCAGATGAAAAGGTGGGATTTAGGCAAAAGAAAAAATTGAACCATGGAACCACCACACCACAAACAAAAATTCACAGTATATTAAGTTTTTCTACTTTCTATCTTTCTTTGGGTTTCTCATCACCAAGTGGGAGGGTTGGAGATTCTTGAAGGTGGAGTTATTTTGGTCCTTTTCTCTAAATTGTGTGAACAAAAATTAATCCATGTAAGTACATAGTTGTTCCCTTTATTCTTGTTTTTGTTTTTTACGATACTATTAAGATTTAGCATTTTTTTCCCCCAATTTTGTCTTCTACTATGTTATTGTGTTTGGCTTTTTACCCTAATTTGTGTTATGTTTCTACACTTGTTTGTGGTTGCATTAGAATATAGTAATTAATCAATTATATTATTTTAATATGCTAGAAATGGAAAAGTATTTCAAAAGAAAATCGATGTCTAAAGAAGTTAATGAAGTAGAAACAAGAACACAACAACAACCAGGGCCATCCTTCAAAAAAGGATTTCTAGAGGTTGATTTGAAAAACCTTCCTGCTGATCCTGGAGAGAGGAAACAGATTTCATGTTATCATCCAAATGACCGAGATGAAATTCGAAGAGTTTATTTGCAAAGAGGGCCTTGTCAACCAAAGGAACATAATTTCCCGCAACGACAATTTGGGCCTTTTCGTCGTAAGTTTAATCCCGATTGGTTTCTTGAATTTGGTAATTGGTTGGAATATAGTGTATCAAAAGATGTTGTGTTTTGTTTATGTTGTTATCTTATGAGATTTGAGATTGGAGAAAACAATGGTTGGGATGCATTTTTTACAGAGGATTTTCAAATTGGAAAAAGAAATGTAGACTCAGTGTCCATGTTGGAGGCCCTAGTAGTGCTCACAATCAAGCTTGGCGAAAGTGCAATGCATTAATGAATCAGAAACAACATATTGAAGTTGCTATTTGGAAACAAACAGACTTGGTCAAAAGAGAATATCGAATTCATTTGACAGGAACAATTAAGTGTGTTCGACTTTTAATGTTTTGCTCTTAAAAGTAATTAATGGTCTCAAAAGTTTGATCTTAAAAGAAAATAAGTGTGCATTCTATGTCCATTGTTTTGCTCACCAACTCCAATTAGCACTTGTGGCGGTTGCAAATAAGCTAGATGATATTGCTTGGTTTTTTATTGTACTTAACAATTTAACTAGTGCTGTTGGAGCTTCATGTAAACGCAAAGATATGCTTAGAGAGAGTCAGAATTCTCTTGTGACTGAAACAGTAGAGAGTGGGGAGATTTCCACTGGTCGTGGCTTGAATCAAGAAACTACATTAACAAGAGCTGGAGATACTAGATGGGGCTCACATTATGGTACATTACTAAGGTTGACTTCTTTGTTTCCCTTTGTGTGTGATGTGCTTAATATGATTGTGGAAGATAGCACAGACTCAAAACAACGAGTTGAAGCCCGTCTATTATTGGATTCTTTGCAATCTTTTGAATTTATTTTTAAATTGCTTTTGATGAGAAATGTATTGGGAATTACTAATGATTTATGTCAAGCATTGCAAAGAAAAGATCAAGATATTGTAAATGCTATGTCATTAGTTAAACTTTCAAAGCAAAGATTGCAAAACATGAGAGATGATGGTTGGCCTAGTTTACTCAGAGAAGTGGCATTGTTTTGTGAAAAGCATGATATTGACATTGTAAATATGGATGATGCATTTGTGTTAAGAGGAAAACCTAAGCGTAAACTTGAAAAAGTTTCAAACTTGCATCACTTTCAAGTTGAGGTGTTTTACCAAGTGATCGATAGACAACTTCAAGAGCTTATGGGGCTTGACAATCAACTTGAAAATTATATCCTTGATGTTCGTTCTTGTGAACAGTTTTCAAATTTAGATGGAATTGGGGATCTTTCAAGAATTTTGGTGGAAACTAGAAAACATATTGCTTATCCAATGGTGTACTTACTTTTGAAGTTAGCATTACTCTTACCTGTGGCTACTGCAACTGTTGAAAGGTGTTTCTCTTCTATGAACTATGTGAAGAATCAATTGCGCAACCGTATGGGTGATGATTTTTTGAATGCTCTTCTAGTAACATACATAGAGAGTGATATATTTGAAAGTGTTGAAAATGAAAAAATCTTAGAACGCTTTCAAAATATGAAGTCACGAAGAGAGCAATTGTAATTCTTTAATAGCAATTGTAGTTCTTTGAAATTAAGGTGTATTTAGTATTAAGATATATAATGGTATATTTTATTTTGTAATCACCAATTTTTTGCTTAATGATATCGACGTCATCATTTTATTGGTTATGAATTTATATATTTTTATATTAATGTTTTATAAACAATCTTGACCCCACTTAATGAAATTCCTGGATCCGTCCCTGCTTTTCAAGCCACCCTTATTATTATCATATCCTTTGCTAGCCAATTTTGAGCCGTAAAAAATAATATCCCTTTTGTTTCGGTGACAAACCACGATACAAGCCTATAGACCTGAAAAACAATGAAATTACCCTCTTTGGAGTTAAGGTAATAGTTCTCAAGTCTTGGCAACAAAATAAGTTTGGGGTTGCTCATGAAACTAGCAACATCTAAGTTTGGGTTGGGTATACGGAGAACTATCACTGCAAAAAGAAAAAAATAAAAGAAAAGAGAGGGAAAACATCAAAAATTCCCTAAAAAAATATTCTCTTAAAAAAAAAATTAATAAATGAAAAAGAAAGAGCCAAAGGGCAAAAGAAAGAGTCAAAGGGCAAAAACAGTGATAGAAAAGAACCACACAAAGACACATCCGGTTCTTAATCTCCAATACCAACACAAAAAGGCACCCTAAGGAACACAGGTTGCGCACACAAAAAGGAACATCAAATTAAGACTTAACTCCAATGTTTAGCCTACTATTCCCAAAAATGTCCTACCTTGACCTAAGCCACGTTATAACCCTGAAAAGACCTCAAAAAATGCATGAATATTGAATTTTGACTGGTTGCTTAGAGTTCTTGCAAGCCTATGGTAAAATGGCAGGTTGCACGATGATTGAGAGATAACCTTTCAATTAATGAGCGAAAAACACAAATGTGAGAGAGAGAAAAGTTGGACATGGACTCTTGTGGGCATTTGTCCGATTTGTTACTATTGACGTCTCCTGAGCCTAGCAGGAATGAGCATGATCGCGGCGGTAAGAAAATCAGCGGTACCATTGCTGAAATACAAAAAGGTTGTGAAATTCCTATCATCCTTATTTATCTCTTGTTTTTCTAACGATCTTGTCTGACAGCATGTTACTTGAGGACAAGCAACAATTTAAGTTTTGGGTTGTGATGACAGGAATTTCTACGGTATTTTTAGTATTATTATTATTATTAGTAAAATGACCAAGACATGCCCAAATACGAAGGAAAACCTACAAAAGCAAGAAAAAGCATCAAGACAGAGTCCAAGATGCAAAAAGACAAGAAAAAGCCCAAAAAGTGAAGAAATTGAGCATTCCATCGCAGCACGATGTGTGCCATCGTGCCACGATGGTAGCTGCTTGCTCGCCAAGAAATCAGAAGAAATAAATCTTGACAAAATCTTCCATCGCAGTACGATGTGTCACAACGCAGCACGATGGAGTTACTTGGCGCCCAAGCTGATGAAATGCACAGGATCAGTTATAAAATTGAACTGAATCTTCACATCGCAGTACAATGGATCTATCGTGCTGCGATGCCTTGCTGAAGCCCATTACGAAAACTATAAACAGAGTCTCCGTCCTTCACAATTATTCATTCAGAAATAGTAGAACACTCTCTACTATAAGGAGAGGTTCAAAGGAGCTCTATCGGACATATTTTTCTCCCCTTACGGGAAAACGAACTCAGCAAGATATGATTTCTTTAGGCTTTTGTATTTAGGTTATGAATTCTTGTAATTTAAATATGTAGTCTTTATATTTATGCCTTAGGTTGTGGTGGAGAAGATGAACTCCCCAATGAATATTTGGAGTCTGTGATTGAGTCTAAGTTATAATAAATGATATTAAGTAATTATGTTTGTTATTTACTTTCGCGCACTTTAATAACGTATTCTCGTAATCTGGTCGGATAAGCGGGAGCGCCCATAGAATTGATATCAGGTTTTGACTTGATATAGTCCGGAACTCGTAGTAAATAATGCTAGGTGTGTAGAGACGGTAACATCCTGAACTAGTCGTGAACTGAGCGGTTAGAGGAGGAATCATGCACTAGGTGTGATCTAAGCACTTAGAAGATGAATAGCCCGATACTAGGACCTAGAGGTTAATTTGTGAAGAGCATAATGCATGTTTATAAACAACTCACTTAGTAATTAGGGTATGTGACACATCGAGGTTAGACTCTCGTAGGTACCTTAGTTGTTAACGTAGGGAAACTTTAATAGACCTAGTGTAATAGTAAGGTATTACTACAACAAGGATAATTCACCGCCGAACATAATCTAAATAACTATTTTATATACCGGTCATGCCAAATATGAAGAAGGGAGGGAGTCCAACCACGATACCTAGCCTCTGTATTTCTTGAATCAATTATTTATACATTCCGCAATTTATATTTCTGCAACGCATTACGCTTATTTTATAAAAACCTTTTTCAAAAACCCAAAGCGAATGCAAACTATCACAAACTTAAATAACGCTAGTGAAGCTTCGGCACGATCCCTGTGGATACGAACTCATTCTATACACTAGAGTGTGAATTATTACTCGACGACAGACTGGTGCACTTGCCAGACCCTAGTCAAGGACTAAAACTTAAGTAATTTGAAATTACAGGGGCAAAAATGGAAGAATTTTTTTTGACAGGGATTAAAACTCAAATTCGTCAATTTTATAGGGACGAAAAACACCTTTTATCCTAACTTTAATTCGGCATAGCTGATATGTGATGAAAGTTATAAGATTCCTTGAAAGATAGATCACCATCATGCGAGAGACATAAAAGAATTCCTACAACTTTCTCAAATAATAGGATAGAGACAGAATTGAGCAACATAGTCAATGTGGGATAAACTTGTATCATACAAGTTAGAATATATAGAAAAGAATTTTCAAATAGAAGAATAAACATGGTAAGAAATTGCTTTTCCTTTCTTTAAGATTCTAGTTTTTAGGAGGGGTATTCATGGTTCAAAACTGAACCAAATTGAGTTGAAATAAGTGGTTTATGAATCAAACCAAAACCATTTGCCTCTAAAACCAGTTTATTTTATACAATTTGTTCAATTCAGTTTAAAACTAATTCAAAATCAATTCATAAAAAAAACTAATTTTTTTTAATTTTTAAATTCATTTGAAACTGCAATATACACAAAAAAAACCAAAACCATTTTTTAATTATCAGTATATACAGAAAATTGATTTATATCCCTATTAATAATTGAATTATTAATATACACAACACAAAATTTAATTAATAGTATATTATAGATTCATAGCAACTTCAATTTTAACAATTAAAAAAAGGTTCCATGGTTGCAAATTGCATACAAACCCAGCAAGATAAAATAATTGAATTAATAGTATATACAAAAATTAAGAAACATATGCTTGCTGTGAAATTCTGGAACTATGCTTAACCACCGTAAAGGTCACTGGAGCTCCGCCGTGGACCACCGTGACGGTGCCGGAGGTCCGGCGTTGACCAGGCCGTTGACCGGCCAGCACCACCACCTGTTTTTTAATTATTTATTTATTATGTAAAAAAGATTTTGAGAGGTGTGGAAAAAACGTTTTGGATTCATATAGTTTGGGCTTTTTTTTTAGTTAGAATATTTGGGCTTTGTTAAAAAATGAAATTGAATTTTTTATATACCATTTCATAAAAGAAATTAAAAAGTTTCTTTTAAAATAATATATACCATTTCTTAAAAGGAATAGATACTAATTGGATAACCGAAAATTGATTTTTGGATAACGGCTTTTATTGGTTATTACAAATGGGTCACTGATTTATGTTCGTAAAGTTTGGATTAGATTTTAAAAATTAGATCAATTTGGATACTAATTTGGTTAATTTACTGGTTTATTTGCAGACCCCCAGTTCTTAGGAACTAGAATTGGCCCAATATTGCTAAGATTGAGATAACTCCCAACACATCTTAAGGTTAGCTGCTTCATTGATATTAGAAAGATATTTGATCTCTGTTGGAACAAAAGAGGTTCTAACATGACCCAATTGAGTTTTGATGATAACAAAAGTATTAATGTACAATAGGGTATACTAATTATTTAATCCAAGTGTGCAGATATACAAGTTAATTCTTATATTCATTGGTAGCACATTGGAAGCTCTGATATGGCAAAGCAAACTCTGATCAGAACTTCAAGCTATCAGAAGATGCGTATGTGTTTCATCAGAGGATGCAAGTTCTATTCATCAGAAGATGCATATCAGACTCTGATAAGAGCATGAGAGCCGTTTTGTCAGAAGAACATTCTCTGCATCAATGATTATACTCTGACATTCCAAATGCTGATGGAATCAATCTTATCCACAGAATAGTGACGTTTGTACTATTGTACAAACTCTTTACCTGATTTGGATAAAACGTTTTCCCCAAGATTGATCGTATACAAGGTTACCCGATTTGGTTATCAAAGGTACTATCTACAGTTGGCGCAATCTCACTGCATCAAATTTAAATCAAACACGCTCCACCTTCATCTATAAATTGGAGCAAGTTTGAAGCTTTGGGATACGACACTTGAACAATTTGAAAAGAGCTGTTACTCTGCAAAAATCATCCTAAAACACAAAACTGCAAATACAACTTGAACTCATATTCAAAATCCAAAACTCCAGTTTCAGCTTCTGTTAATTCATTAGTTGAACCTTAGAATTTTGTATTAAGATTCTAAGTTAAGTCTTGTTTCAAAAGTTGTATTTATTTTGTAACTGAACATTGATCTTTATATCAATTGTTCAGACTCTGTTTTTCTAAACTTGTGTTTTGAAGTCTCTTGCTTGCGTGCTTGAGCATTAGGAAGTCTCTTGTTTGTATACTTGAGCATTGGAAGTCTCTTGCTTGTGTGCTTGAGCAATTGTAATCTTTGGTGATTATAGTGAACTCTCTTGGAAGTACAAGAGGACTGGACATACTCTCGGTTTGTGAGGGGAACCAGTATAAAAATCTCTGTCTCTATCTTTCTCTCTTTCTCTCTACCTTCAAAGTTATTCTTGATTGTGTTTTGTTTTCTAAACCGCTGCAAACTCTGATAAGTTTTCCATAACTTAGAAGAAAATTTTAAATTACCCAAAACACAATTCAACCCCCCCCCCCCCCCCCCCTTCTTGTGTTTTTCACACCTTCAATTGGTATCAAGAGCCTGGTTCTGTTTTCTAATCACCTAACAGTGAAACAGTTTCTAGTTGAAAAACACTATGACTGAAGGAACTCCAAGTGTGAGCATGAAAGCAGTTCCTCATGACTATGATGTTGAGGACAAGTCAAGCAACAAGGCACCAAAGTTCAATGGAGATGCTTCTACCTTTTCCTGGTGGAAAGATAGAATCTACAGTCATCTTATTGGTTTAGATGATGAGCTTTGGGACCTAGTTGAAGAAGGGGTAACTTTCCAAGGACTAGATGAAAAGGGAAGGCTATCTGTTGAAGAAAGAAAGAAGTTCACTCCTACAGACAAGAAGCTTTACAAGAAACATCACAAGGTTAAGGATCTTCTCATTGGGTGCATAACTCATGATGAGTACCTCAAGATCACAGACAAATCCACTGCCAAGAGCATCTATGACTCCTTGTGTTCCACATATGAAGGGAACAAACAGGTTCAAGAGGCAAATGCTACTCTTTTGATCCAATAGTATGAACTCTTTAGAATGAAGGATGATGAGAATATTGAATCAATGTATTCTAGATTCAAAATTCTTGTGGCTGGTCTCCAAGTTCTAAAGAGAAGTTATACAACCTCTGATCATGTAAGGAAGATTTTGAGAAGCTTACCTTCAAGGTGGAGGCCTAAGGTAACTGTTATCCAAGAAGCTAAAGATTTGGACAAACTTGGCTTGGAAGAATTGATAAGTTCACTCACGAGTCATGAGATTGAACTATCTTCTGATGAGCCTCAGAAGAAGCTAAAATCTGTGGCTCTGCCATCTATTTCAGTTTCATCTAAGGCTCTGAAAGCCAAAGTTGTAGAATCTGAAGCAGAGGAATCTTCCATAGATAATCAAGAGGAAGGATCAGATGATGATTTCTTTGCACTCTTATCCAAAAACTTTCAAAAGTGGTCACTAAGGAAGGGCAAAAATTTTCAAGGCAGAGGATCTGGATCAAGAAACAACACCAGCAAAGAGAAGAAGGATGACACAAAAAATTGTTTCAATTGTCATAAGCCTGGACACTTCATGGCTGATTGTCCTGAACTCAACTCCAAGGGTAAAGGAAGAAAGAGTATGATCAAGAACAAAGCCAAGAAGAGTCTGATGACAACATGGGAGGATATTAATGAACTATCTGAGGATGAAGACTCTGAGGAAGCAAACCTAGCGCTTATGGCCATTGGTGAGTCAGACAATGAAAATGATTCAGAGTCTGATACTGACGACATTGATGAGGTAATATCTAAAATGTCTAGTACTCAAATGACCAAAGCTTTGAAAGATGTAATGGTGAAGTACATGGAAAAGTTGAGTGAGTTAGATTTTTGCAAACAAAAAATGAAGCTCCTCAATGAAAATCTCACCCAAACTCAAGCAAACTATCAAAAATCTCTTAAAACAATTAAGGTGCTTGAGACTGGATGCAGAACATGTCACAAACCTTATGACGAGTATGAAATCTCTCTACAAGAGTTTGTGCACCATAACATAGATAAAACTAGGGTAACTTCCGTAATTCATGGTGGACTTAGCAACTATTACAAAAGACAAGGACTTGGTTCTCTTACATGTCCTGATGTAGGAAAATTAAGTAAATCTGTCTTGTTGAGCAAGTCACCATCAGAATTTTATTCAAACTTTACTAAGGGTACATCAGAACCTCTGACTGTGTCTGGTACTCTTGTGAGCTTGGAACCACAAGATAAGGTATCAGAAGATGACTCATCTTCTGAACCTAAGTCTTCTAAAACTCAGGTTCCCCTCACATCAGTACCCATGTCTACTCAAGTTAAAGCTGTCAAAGTACCAAAGCCTGTTGATAAGCGGGACACTAGTACTTCTAAAGCAAACTTGGTAACTGGTTCTCTGACACACTCAAAAGGAAAGTCTCAGAGACAACATAAGCCTAAACATTTTTCTAAAGGCTCTGTTGACTCCAGATCTTTTGAGTATTCTAACAAGAAGAATAAGATTCTCAAAACTAACCAAAAAGGACCCATCAGAGTATGGGTACCAAAATCTGAAATAGTGTATGCTGCAGGTATGCACCCAAAGAAGAAAAGAAAGCTCATGGTATCTGGACTCTGGCTGCTCACGTCACATGACAGGAGACAAGCTCTTATTCCACACCCTGAATCAGCAAGAGGGAGGAACAGTAGGGTTTGGTGGCAACCAGAAGGGAAAGATCATTGGTATAGGTACAGTTGGTAATTCTTTTTTGTCAATTTTTAATGTTTGGTTAGTAGATGGACTACATCATAATTTACTTAGCATAAGTCAATTGTGTGATAGTAATTATGATGTTATGTTTAATAAGGATTCATGTACTGTAATCAGAAACTCTGATCAATCCATTGTCTTTAAGGGAAAAAGAAAAGGCAATGTGTACAAAGTCAATTTTTCTGATTTAAAGGAACAACAAGTGCTTTGTCTTTTGCCACTGAGTGATGAAAAATGGATCTGGCATAAAAGATTGGGTCATGCTAACTGGAGATTAATTTCTAAGCTTAGCAAGGACAATCTTGTCAGAGGACTTCCAAAAATAAAATATCACTCAGACTCACTTTGTGGTTCCTGTCAAAAAGGAAAAATTGTCAAAAGTTCTTTTAAGAACAAGAACATTGTCTCTACTACTAGACCTTTGGAACTCTTACACATTGATTTTTTTGGACCAGTTAGCACTGCTTCAATCAATGGTAAGAAATATGGATTAGTCATTGTGGATGATTATAGTAGATGGACTTGGGTTAAATTTCTGAGAAATAAAGATGATACATATGAAGTGTTTAGCATCTTCTGTACCCAAATTCAAAATGAAAAAGATTCCAAAATTTTGAAAGTAAGAAGTGATCTTGGTGGTGAGTTTGAAAATGAACCTTTTGAAAAATTTTGTGAAGAACATGGAATTCTCCATGAATTCTCTTCTCCTAGAACTCCACAACAAAATGGAGTTGTAGAGAGAAAGAATAGATCTTTACAAGAAATGGCACGCACCATGATGCATGAAAATAATTTAGCAAAATTCTTTTGGGCAGAAGCTGTTAACACTGCTTGTTACATTCAGAATAGAATCTATATAAGACCTATTTTGAACAAAACAACATATGAACTCTTTAAGGGAAGAAAACCCAATATTTCTTATTTTCATCAATTTGGTTGTACATGTTACATTCTGAATAACAAAGTCCATCTTAAGAAATTTGACTCTAAAGCCTGTAAGGGTATCTTCATTGGATACTCTGAACGCTCCAAGTCATACAGAGTGTATAATTCTGAAACTAACACAGTGGAAGAATCAATACACGTAAAGTTTGATGATAAAGAGCCTGATGATAAAAAGTCAGAGCCTGTTATAGATTTGTCAGGATCTGATGAGTCAGAAGATGAAGCTCCAGAGTATGATAACAACATAGAATCTGTAGAAGACTCTGAAGCTCAAGAAGATGCACCTTCTGATGCTGCTCAAGAACATCTGTAACATTCCATTTAATTATCAGAGATAATCAAAAAATTGGAAGTGTAAATTGAGATACATTACATCAATTTATATGAGAAGGATTCTAGAGTGGGATAGAGCAACCAATAGGAATTAAACAAAGGAAGTCATGGGTCCCACAATTAATCTACTTAAGGCTAAGAGTAGAACCAAGCTTTCATTTTTCTCACTTTTACTGAAAGCATCAGTAAAACAAAAACCCACCCCTTTTGCTCTCATCTTCTTCTTCACGCCAAAACACAAACCTCACTCCAACATCTTCAACTCTCTAATACATAGGCATGCAATTTCATTTCTGGAAATCCCATGGAACATAGAGTCTAGCAAGCCCCATCTTTCCTTTTCTTCTCCACTTGGCCGAAAATCCCCTTGCTGTACCACCCCTTTGATTTCATCTTCTTCAAAATCTATGAAAGGATTGTAACACATGGAGACTATTCCCTCTCTGCAAGCCACCAATAGTTGTCTTGATTCCGATGTGATTCATATAACAAGGTAAGAAACTCAACCTCCAAATTCTCATAAAAACCCTTTTTCAATTCAATCTCTCAAACTTACTCTCATGTTTCAATTTCTGTGATGCATGTGTAATTATCTCACAATTATACGATCTTTATGGTACTGGGAGTGCCTTGGGTGTTGCAGAAAAGTGGAGTTTCGAACCAAAACGACAGAATCATGTTTCCTGATCCTGCAATACTCGCTCAGCGAGTACTCACTCGCCGTGGCGAGCTCATCAGAGGGCAGCCACTGCATGTAGTTAATTTTCCTCTGTTCTGTCAGTGTCAACCGTGGTAAGCAATCTCAAACTTTCATTTAAGGTCCTTATCATTCCACCTCCTAGTGTTTAGCATAACTGATCCTAGTTTCCTCCTTTGCTTATGAGTTTTGGGACTACCTTGGTTGCAATTTTGGAAATTGGACTACAACAAGATGACAGAGATAAATATTGATCAGCAACAGGCCATAAGTTCTAGGACCAAGCTTCTGAGTTAAATCTCTCCAGGTGGGTTCTTTAGGATAGTTTTAGTTAGTTTTCCCAAATCTATGAATTAATGCATGTTAACATAGGATTAGGAATAAATGTTGTGTGAGGAGAATTAAATCCCAATTTCCCCTCCATTCTGTTGTATATTATGTAAGTTATTTTGCTGCACTGATTAAGATGAGGATTGTAGGTGTATTTCTGAGAAATTATGATTTTTGCAAAAACAGGGTATGTTCTGCATGAACTCGCCACAGCGAGTAGTTGGCGAGTATTCATGGCGAGCTGGGTTTTGGGCTGATGAAACTCGCCATGGCGAGCTACTGCTCGCCACAGCGAGTTGATTTAGGTCAGGACCTATAATCTCGCCATGGCGAGCTGGTGACTCGCCGTAGCGAGCTTGTACAGAATTAACCTATACTTCCATTTTCTAAATAAAGATAATCACACTCGTTTTATATCCTCATCAGAGCCAGATAGTTTGCAGTAATATAATTAATATAATGTCGAACAGAATGTTAATCACAGATAATTGTTAGGGCATAACTTAGACTATTATTAGGTTTGTATGCTCCCCGGGTTTTGGGAATTATGGTAGTAATAACTAAATTAGTTTCAGTCATTTATGAGCGATTTTGTGATATCGCGTTATGGACTCCCAATGGGATAATCCATTAGGATAAGTTATTGTGAGCTGCACGCCGTGACCGAATCGGTTGACGGATATGGCAGGCCTCTGAGACATGCTCACCTCAGAGTGTCCTCGTGTCTAAAATGAATAAGAGTTATTAATCTGTGATACACCTTTACTTTATGCTATTTATGTCATGTTAGTTATGCTAGTATGTAACGACTGATTTAGGTGCCCCCGGTGTAGTCACCTCTAGGAGGGTAGTAGGACTACTGAGACTTAGTAGTCTCACCCCACTCCAAACAATTTTTTTTTGGGTAAACAGGATATTCGGAGCAAGGACCAGGCAGGAGGCTGACAGTTGGAGCTACGCTTGGATTGTCCGCCTTGAAGATTTTATTTTCTTCGTCTTGCTATTAGTTTATTAACTTGTTTACTTAGAATACTAGCAATTACCGCTGTATTTGTTTGTTATTCCTTTTGTATTGAAGCAATTTGTATCCTGCTAATTTAATTAGTAAATTTTAATTGTACTCAGATCCATATTATGTATGTCTTGACTAAATATTCTAGATATTTTAGTTGGGGCGTTATAATTGGTATCAGAGCAGGTCGATCCAGTATCGGACTTTGCCATGAGTCATTCCAATCCTTCCTAATAATACAGACCCTTTGGATCTGGACTGTTTACGCTGAAACCATCACGTGTTGAGTCTGATCAGCTCAGTATTGTGTATGGTAGGCAGGGTATTATGGTTTAGAACTGAAGCGAACTTTGGAATTCCAGCGGTAAACCCGTAGTGAAGATGCAATCGAGGAGCAGTCGCTGAAGGGAACTCCTATAAGAGAATAATGGAACAGTGGCAAATGGTGCCACAGGAGTAAGATGTGTATGCAAGCAAGGAATACGAGTGTATCCATATACTGAATTGTGTTGTACACAACGGTATTCAACGGACACTGTGTGTCAGGCAAACTCCCTTAGCCTATAAGTAACCTTATTTTAGCAAGAGCCTAAATCCAGCCTAGTTCGTGAACCAAATCAACATCCAATGACAGTAGGCAGTAAACCAAAACTCATCCTAAATTCAAGTTAGTATAGGACTAAGAATTATGGTGTTGGGAAAGTAGAAAATTGGACGAACCACAGAATTATCCTTCTACACTCTGTCTAACTCGCTTAGCGAGCAAGCACGCGCTTCAGCGAGCTTAGCAGGCTGCTGCTACTGCTTGCTGCAATCTGGTTCTCTGTTCAATCATTGTTAGCCGTGGTGAACAGTCTCAAGCCCTCATTCATGTTCTTATCATTCCATCTTTTCGAATTTCAGCGTATTTGACCCTAAGCCAACCTGTACTTTTAGGGATTGTTGAGGAAAAACAATTGGGAGTAAGCTAGCCCAAACTACCTTGTGAGCATAAGAGTTATTGAGTAGTTACGTTTGAGATGATATTAGGATTTGGAGTCGATAAGGAATTAGACTGAGTGTACCTTTCTATTAGAAACCAATAAGTATAGTGAACCTGATAGATATCACCATATTAGAAGAACTCAATTGGGACAAAGCACATCCCAGTATCTCCTCAAGCCACCTTATTAGGTTACCATTTAGAAATGCCCTTAACTAAAGTTACTCTCACCTTCCAACTCGTAAGAACACTTCTACCTCGCCACTGGAAGTCAAGTTACATTTAGTATAACACTTAGGGACTTCATTTCCGACCCCATCCGTTCTTAACATGTATACCAGCAAACTTTAAAAACTCAAACTTAAACTAGGTTAACAGTTAGGAGTCCTTATAACCTTTTGGGAACTCTTCAGACAAAATTCCGAGAACACTAGCGACCTAGAACTTTAACCGATTTAATTACCTTGCTAAGAATAGGGAACCTCATCATTCGTACCTTAATATTTCCTATCGCAAAACCTGTTAGGTGAACACTGAAATAACCACCACTAGATGTCCTCATTAAGACCAGCCTATCGCTCCATACCTGAAAATTACATCGAACCATCATAGGCTAGATTTTGTTTAGTAATAACAACTGAGAGTTACCTTAGTACGATCAGACGCTAGAGTCAAACCGTAGTTGCCCTGTCATTAGATAGTTTAGAGACCGACAATTTAGTTCCATACTAATTTGACTACACACTACACGAATTCAAGCACTAGAACCTGACAGCTAAAAATTAGTAGATTACTAAACCATACATTGAGAGTTGTCAGTCAGATATCATTAGGCTATTACTACATCATTGAAGACCAAGTAGATACCCAGTCTGAAGATTAGGATTAAACCGTCATATTTTAACACTATCCGGATGTCAACCAGCCTTATTACTGCTTAGGATATTAGTACTAGAAGCCGACGACACTGAAACAACATTAGTACCAGACAGTAGGAGACCTGACTCGATTAGATTAGTAAGTAGAAGCCTTAACTAGAGACATCAGCCACCCAGATCAATCTTTTTAGCACACAAGATTAGTTACCCAGACACAGGCAGATGAATTAGTTTCAACTCAGGTTAGCCACCCAATACCTCCATACATTTAGACCTTCCAGCTAAGAGGATATTAGGATCAGTTAGACGTCCTACCGGTGAGAATTGTCAGCAAGAATCTTTGAGCGGAAACATAGTTGCCCTAACTTGAGAGAACTGACAAAAGGATTAGAATTGTAGAATATGAGTATAAACCAATGGAAGACAAATCTTCAAATGTCTATTTATCTCTAGAGAATTCTAATCCGGCAGAGTCATTGAATCAAACAATGCTCAATTCAATATTCGCAAGTCTTGGAACACCATGGACGTGTGCGTTCTCTAACCCGTCTAATCATGCCTCAGTTGGATAAACCCTTCTCGTGCCTTAATGGCTTGACAACCACGAGCAGTACCAAAATTCAATTAGGATGCAACTTTTCAATTTCTCGAAACCAACTAGCTACATCGAGGGTGATAATGTCGCACTTAAGTATCCACATTAAGTGTTTTCAGTTTTCCAGTTAAGTTATTACTAACAGAAGTCTATCTGCGGAAGATAATTATTCTTGAGAAGGTCAAGAATATTTTCAGTTTCACTTCCGACTCGCTCGGTTGATCTGTGAATTAACGTACTTCAAACCACCCCGGTCGAACCTACCTAACTCAGTATCGGCAAATCAGTAAACTTCGTGCACTCTAATCCAGTAATCTGCTCTTTCATAAAAGTAGTTATCTATCTTTCGCAACCCTATCAGTCGAACTCAAAATTATGATTGGACCAGCCCCTAAATCAGTGGAATTAAGTTATACCAGAGAAAGCAGTGTTAAGGATTCAAACTTGCTAACTCCGTGCTCCTAACCATGTCCTGTCAGTATGTTAACCTTGAGTGTCTCTGCCCGAACAATTCCAACTTTCCATGATTCAATTCCTATAATCTCGTGAGATCAAGTATAGAAGCAGAAGCCTGAACGCCTGAACCAGAGCTTTCCAATTCCTAGTTTAGTTGCCAGTAATTAGTCAGTGTCTTGTAAGAGCTAATTACTCGCTTGGAGTAATGTGCCATCATCATTTGGAACCTCTTTCCTAACTGAGTGATCTGTTAAGATAATTCAGTTAGCCGTTCTTAAGCCAAAACCATTAAAATTCAGACCTTATGCTTCCATCTAGCCAAGTTTCATATATTGGTTACCAGCGAAGGACTTCAAACAAGTTTGACCTATAACCCGGAGAATGATCGGAACCTAAGTGCGTCCACGTGTTAAATGTACTACTTGATCATCGTGTCGTGTCGGGATAGATAGAGATTGTAGGTGGGATTTTATCGGATAACTATAAGTTCGTCTACGGATGAGTCCAACTCATTGGTGGAAGAACCTGTAGTGTCTAGACGATTTTTCACTCGTTTTATATTTCGATCAATTCCGGAGAACTTATTCAACACGTGATAAAGAGGTACATATAACATGTCAAGCCTAGTGTGTTCAGAAAGGAGAACGACAACATGATTGAGAGAATTTGGATATGGCAGCATCAATACCAGGCCAGATACCGACCCTCTAACTCAGTAGAAACTGGAACTGATACCATTGGAAATGGAGGAAGTGTAATGGTAGTAAGAAGTTGAATCAGAGTGCGCAGCACTGCAACCTTTGAGAGTGTGAGGATAACCAATTTATCCAGTATCCTTAAGAGAGGAAATTTTTATTCCAAGGGATTGAATGCTATAAACTGATGAATAGACGAAGTGTGGTTTCAGATGCAACCATGAACAACCTACCCTGATGTGGAATAGAGAAGTTTGAATTTCGAGGACGAAATTTCTTTAAGGGGGGTAGATTGTAACATTCCATTTAATTATCAGAGATAATCAAAAAATTGGAAGTGTAAATTGAGATACATTACATCAATTTATATGAGAAGGATTCTAGAGTGGGATAGAGCAACCAATAGGAATTAAACAAAGGAAGTCATGGGTCCCACAATTAATCTACTTAAGGCTAAGAGTAGAACCAAGCTTTCATTTTTCTCACTTTTACTGAAAGCATCAGTAAAGCAAAAACCCACCCCTTTTGCTCTCATCTTCTTCTTCACGCCAAAACACAAACCTCACTCCAACATCTTCAACTCTCTAATACATAGGCATGCAATTTCATTTCTGGAAATCCCATGGAACATAGAGTCTAGCAAGCCCCATCTTTCCTTTTCTTCTCCACTTGGCCGAAAATCCCCTTGCTGTACCACCCCTTTGATTTCATCTTCTTCAAAATCTATGAAAGGATTGTAACACATGGAGACTATTCCCTCTCTGCAAGCCACCAATAGTTGTCTTGATTCCGATGTGATTCATATAACAAGGTAAGAAACTCAACCTCCAAATTCTCATAAAAACCCTTTTTCAATTCAATCTCTCAAACTTACTCTCATGTTTCAATTTCTGTGATGCATGTGTAATTATCTCACAATTATACGATCTTTATGGTACTGGGAGTGCCTTGGGTGTTGCAGAAAAGTGGAGTTTCGAACCAAAACGACAGAATCATGTTTCCTGATCCTGCAATACTCGCTCAGCGAGTACTCACTCGCCGTGGCGAGCTCATCAGAGGGCAGCCACTGCATGTAGTTAATTTTCCTCTGTTCTGTCAGTGTCAACCGTGGTAAGCAATCTCAAACTTTCATTTAAGGTCCTTATCATTCCACCTCCTAGTGTTTAGCATAACTGATCCTAGTTTCCTCCTTTGCTTATGAGTTTTGGGACTACCTTGGTTGCAATTTTGGAAATTGGACTACAACAAGATGACAGAGATAAATATTGATCAGCAACAGGCCATAAGTTCTAGGACCAAGCTTCTGAGTTAAATCTCTCCAGGTGGGTTCTTTAGGATAGTTTTAGTTAGTTTTCCCAAATCTATGAATTAATGCATGTTAACATAGGATTAGGAATAAATGTTGTGTGAGGAGAATTAAATCCCAATTTCCCCTCCATTCTGTTGTATATTATGTAAGTTATTTTGCTGCACTGATTAAGATGAGGATTGTAGGTGTATTTCTGAGAAATTATGATTTTTGCAAAAACAGGGTATGTTCTGCATGAACTCGCCACAGCGAGTAGTTGGCGAGTATTCATGGCGAGCTGGGTTTTGGGCTGATGAAACTCGCCATGGCGAGCTACTGCTCGCCACAGCGAGTTGATTTAGGTCAGGACCTATAATCTCGCCATGGCGAGCTGGTGACTCGCCGTAGCGAGCTTGTACAGAATTAACCTATACTTCCATTTTCTAAATAAAGATAATCACACTCGTTTTATATCCTCATCAGAGCCAGATAGTTTGCAGTAATATAATTAATATAATGTCGAACAGAATGTTAATCACAGATAATTGTTAGGGCATAACTTAGACTATTATTAGGTTTGTATGCTCCCCGGGTTTTGGGAATTATGGTAGTAATAACTAAATTAGTTTCAGTCATTTATGAGCGATTTTGTGATATCGCGTTATGGACTCCCAATGGGATAATCCATTAGGATAAGTTATTGTGAGCTGCATGCCGTGACCGAATCGGTTGACGGATATGGCAGGCCTCTGAGACATGCTCACCTCAGAGTGTCCTCGTGTCTAAAATGAATAAGAGTTATTAATCTGTGATACACCTTTACTTTATGCTATTTATGTCATGTTAGTTATGCTAGTATGTAACGACTGATTTAGGTGCCCCCGGTGTAGTCACCTCTAGGAGGGTAGTAGGACTCACTGAGACTTAGTAGTCTCACCCCACTCCAAACAATTTTTTTTAGGTAAACAGGATATTCGGAGCAAGGACCAGGCAGGAGGCTGACAGTTGGAGCTACGCTTGGATTGTCCGCCTTGAAGATTTTATTTTCTTCGTCTTGCTATTAGTTTATTAACTTGTTTACTTAGAATACTAGCAATTACCGCTGTATTTGTTTGTTATTCCTTTTGTATTGAAGCAATTTGTATCCTGCTAATTTAATTAGTAAATTTTAATTGTACTCAGATCCATATTATGTATGTCTTGACTAAATATTCTAGATATTTTAGTTGGGGCGTTATAACATCAAACTATTGATGATAACTCTGAAGAATCTAATATTCCAAGAAACACATTCAAATACAAATCATCACATCCTGAAGAGCTCATTCTAGGAAACAAGAACAGTCCAAGAAAAACAAGGTCAAACTTCAGAGTTGAAGAATCATTGTTTGGATTAGTTTCCTTGATTGAACCCAAGACAACAAATGAAGCACTCTCAGATGATGCTTGGATAGTTGCAATGGAAGAAGAGTTAAATCAATTCAAGAGAAATGATGTATGGGATCTGGTACCCAAACCAAAGCATAAGAACATTATTGGAACAAAATGGGTATACAGAAACAAATTGAATGAACAAGGAGAAGTCACTAGGAACAAAGCCAGACTTGTTGCACAAGGATACAGTCAACAAGAAGGAATTGACTTCACTGAAACATATGCTCCAGTAGCAAGACTGGAAACAATCAGGTTACTTTTATCTTATGCAGTCAATAATGGTATTACTCTATATCAAATGGATGTGAAAAGTGCATTTCTAAATGGTGTCATTTCTGAAGAAGTGTATGTCAAACAACCTCCTGGATTTGAAGATTTGACAAATCCTGATCATGTGTTTAGACTAAAGAAGTCACTCTATGGACTCAAACAAGCTACCAGAGTTTGGTATGAGAGATTGAGTACTTTTTTGGTTGACAATGGTTTTGAAAAAGGACAAGTTGACAATACACTCTTTAAAAAGACCCTTAAGAAAGACATTTTGATCATTCAAATATATGTAGATGATATCATTTTTGGATCAACTAATGCCACTCTTTGCAAGAACTTTTCTAAGCTTATGCAGGATGAGTTTGAAATGAGTATGATGGGAGAATTGAAGTTCTTTCTTGGTATTCAAATAAATCAAACAGAGAAAGGAACATTCATTCATCAATCCAAATATATAAAGGATCTTCTGAAAAAGTTCAACTTAGAAGATTGCAAACCCATGAATACTCCAATGCATCCTACATCAAGTCTAGGCAAAGAAGAATCTGAAGGCAAGGTTGATCAGAAGCTGTATAGAGGTATGATTGGATCTCTTCTTTATCTAACTGCCTCAAGACCTGACATTTTATTCAGTGTTTGTTTGTGTGCAAGATTTCAATCAGATCCTAGAGAATCTCATCTCACTGCTGTGAAGAGAATCTTTAGGTATTTGAAAGCTACTTGTAACATTGGATTACTGTATCAGAAATCCAATGACTACAAGCTGATTGGATTCTGTGATGCTGACTATGCTGGTGATAGAATTGAAAGAAAATCCACCAGTGGTAACTGCCAGTTTATTGGTGAGAATTTAATTTCATGGGCTAGTAAAAGGCAAACCACCATAGCTATGTCAACAGCAGAACCTGAATACATATCAGCAGCTAAATGTTGTACACAACTACTTTGGATGAAATATCAATTGGAAGATTATCAAATCAGCAGTAACAATATTCCTTTATATTGTGACAATACTGCAGCTATTCACCTTTCTAAAAACCCTATTTTACTTTCAAGAGCTAAGCATATTGAGATTAAGCATCACTTTATCAGAGACTATGTTCAAAAAGGGGTAATTGATCTCAAGTTCATTGAAACAGAAAATCATTGGGCTGATATCTTTACAAAACCTTTAGCTGTTGAACGTTTTGATTTTATCAAAAAGAATCTGAACATGATGGAAATCTCTGATTAACTTAGACTCTGATGAAAAATTGAGTTTGTAAGAATCTAATAGTAATCAGAAGATGAAGTCATCAGAACCTTCTGTATCAGAAGTTGTGATGAGAACATCTTCTGACACACTATCAGAATCTGATTAGAAGGTAAATGGTTCTGGCGCGTAAGTAAAAATCTTTTGTAAAAACCCTTTCGTTTTCTCAAACTTACGTGTCAGTTATTTAATAATCTTCTAATACACATGTCTTGTTTCAAGAGGATAAAGAAGTTGGTTAATGATGATTAGCATTTCTAATTCCCATTTGTGGTAAAATACTCTACTACCCCTGTGCTTGTGTACTTGTTTTTTTGCGCGTAAGTTTCTATTTAAACACACTAACTGTTCACATTCACACTTTTGCACTCTCACAACCTACACTTTCATTCTTCTAAAACATAGAGCAATTTCTTTCTCCCGCTTTAGAAACCCTAACTTCCAAATATCATCCATGGCATCCTCATCATCATTCCTAAATAGAACATGCATGATCTTACCAAGTGAATCCAACCCTACTGAGTTTGCAAAGGATCAACGACCATACAAATATGATGAACTAAATGTTGCGATTGAGAATCCCGTTGATCTTGAGAGTATTAGAGTAAACGGTTTTGCTGAAGTCGTTCATCTCTACAAAAGACAAGGATTGGAATACTACTTTGATTTGTTGAATGGACCAACGTACACTGAGATGGTAAAGGAATTCTGGATGAAAGCCTCTGTTATCACAAGAGATGCATATAACAAGAAGGTCAGGGAAAAGATTGAAGAGAACCCTGAATTGAAAGATAGAACCCCAGAGGAAATGGGATTGAGATCTTTTGTTTCTACAGAGATTGAATATTTTGTGGCTGGATTCAGAATCTCCATCAGACTCTGCCACATTCTTGAGGCTCTGAAGCTAAAGCGTGATGGTTTGATAATCAAACATTCTGACGAAGCTGGTGCTGATTTGGAGGAATATTTATTCAAACCTAAGGCTAACCCTAAGGACAAGTTTGAATGGACAAACAACTGCAAGATCATCTACAGGATCTTAATTGACAGTGTCCTGCCCAAATTGGGAGGCACTGCTCAAATATCCAGTGTTCAGAAGTTGTTCACATTTCATGTTGCTAAAGGAAATGTGGTGGATATTGGAAGGCTTATTTTTGATCATCTGTGTCTGTCTATTATCTCTAGCAAAGCTATTGTTCGACATTCAAGACTACTAAGCCACATGTTTGCACAGTGTGGTTTGTTGGATGCTATCACACCTTATCTCCCAGGCTTAGGTACTTTTCTGCTTAGTTCTAAGATTGTAAATAGTACTACCTTAAGGTACTTAAAGCTGGTAAAGAATAATGAGATAGTTCATCCAACACATCCTGTGTTACTCAGAGACTCTGAGAAAGACATTGGTGAATGTTGGCTTGTACATGTCAGAGATAGTGAAGCCAAGAGGGTTATAGAAGCACATGCTGAGTTCATGAAAAAGCTATGTGCTGATGTAGGAGATGGAGAACCTACAAAGCTAACTGTAAGACAATCAAGGCTTTTGGAACAACCTCTTAGACTTGAACCAGTCAAGAGAAAAGCTGCCAAAAGTCCTACTGGGAAGAAAGCTGCTAAGATTCCAAAGACTACAGCTCCAAGATCCTCAAAGAAACCAAGGGCAAAGAAAGTTATACTGGACGATCTTACAGAAGAAGAAAAGGAAGAAGCTGTGGTACAGGCAGCACTGGCAAAGGTTGCAGAGTTTAATAAGAAGCAAGAGGCTCTGAAGGACGGCTATGATTGTGTTATTGAAGAGTCTGCATTTGATGATATGCACAAGAAGCTTCCAGAAAGGAATGATCCTCATAACCTGCTGGAGAAACAGACTCTGTATGGAAATGAAACTGCTCAAGCTTCTACAAGCACTGCACCTACTATTCAACCTTCAATTGATGAAGATTCTGATAAAACACCATCACCACCTCCTTAAAAATCCCCCAACCATCAAGAAATTCCTACCTTAACACCACAACCAGAAGAACCAGAAAATGACCCCCAACCAAACTCTGAGACTGTTCAACCTGTGAACACTCAAGAAAAACCAACAACACCTCAACCAGAAAATACTGAACCAGAAAATACCCAACCAGAAAATGAAATCCCACCAGATCATACTCCATCAGAACATGATCACCAACAATCACCAGAACCTGATCAAGATCAAGTCTCTGAAAATCTTCACTCTAATGAACATGTCCATGAGAAATCCCCACATCATGTGGCTGTGGACAACTCATGTGACTTATCTACACCAATCAAGAAACATGTTCAACAAATAAATGAGACCCTGAATCTTGAAGTCCTACCAAAAACCCCTCCTGACCAATCACAACATCTCAAACACCTTATGCAGGATCTATCTATGGACTGCATATTTTTCCCTCCTCACCTACCTTCCAGAATAGCTAATGAACCTCTTGACCAAACCCAAGATGATATCACTAGTCTGCTGAAGGCTGTTGACAAGAATCTTAGGAGAATGTCCAGTGCTATTCCACACAGGTCTATTGACACAGCACACATTGACAAAGAGTTTGACCTTATGGAACAACATCTGGTACTCATGCTTCGTTCTGTCAGAAAGGCTTATACTACAGACCTGAATTTGAGGAATGAGATAGCAAGGAAGGAAGAGGAAGAGAGGCGTGAAAGGGAAAGATTGGAAGCTGAGGAGAGGGAAAGAAAAAGATTGGAGGATGAGCGTATAGAAAGGGAAAGGCAAGCAGCTGAGCAAGCTAGGCTAGCAGAGGAAGCTAGAATAGCTGCTGAACAGGCAAGACTTGAACAAATTGCCCGAAATGCACCAGAGTATGCTCAGCACATAAGAGAAAATCAAGATAATTTTAAGAGAAAACTTGATGAGCATTCTTCTATGTTGGCTGCTATAATGACTACTCTCCAGAGCATCAATGCAAGATTACCTCAGCAACCTGATCAACCTTAAAACCCTAGGATTCTATGCACATGTTCTGTTTATTTATTTATCATATTCTGTTATTTGTTTTGTAACTTGTTGAATATTACTTCATTTTAAGTACTTGATTGTTTGATGATTATCTTCTGTGTTCATTATTTATTTTTGTGTTTATTATTTGTTTGATTATTTTTTTATGCTTTCATAAATAATTTTGAGACAAATATCAACTCAAAGATTTCAAAACTAAAAACATGAGTTTATTCCATTGAAAATTGTTGATTACATAAGTTTCTATCCAACTTTTCACTTGGATTCTACATAAAAAAACAGCTAGTCCTAAATCTAGCTTATTTGAATCTAAGGGAAATGGAAGAGTTCACGACATTCTCGTCACTTCCTTATTGGGAGATCAATGAGAAGTGATCTCATTGATTATGAGGAGGGGAATTCTTCACTGGGAGGAACATATGTACTCAAGAATTCCTTCCAATCAGAATCCCATTCAGATTCTGACTCGGATAAGGACTCTTGTTGTTTAGTCTTGGATCTTGTTTGATATTTGACTCTGACAGGAGCAGAAGTTGATGCCTTCATCTTCTGAGGTTTCTTCTAAGACTCTGAGTCTTGTTGAATCTTCACTTTCTTCTTCTTCTTCTCCTGCGCTCTCTTACTTTTGATCACTTTTCTATCCTTCTCCATTGTTGATTCTTCACAATGAAATGGAAGTGTTGAGTGAAATGACAAAGTTTATGGTCCTTATATAGTGGTTTTAAAATAGACAAGTTCTTGGTTTTTACGACAAACCATTTAATTGGAGTAGTTGTAACCACCTTGACTGCATTGAAACTTTACTTTTGACCAATTTTTTTCAAAATTGTCATTTATTTCTTGTCAGTTTTATCTTTTTGTTTAATGACAAAAGGGGGAGTAAGAGTTGTTATTAATTTATGAGATGCTAAACTGAAACCAAAATTCCAAATTTAAATTTTTTTTTTCTTTTCAGTTATGTCTTCGTATGATATGATTTTAAGGAAAATATTAGTTGAAATTTGAACTTCTGATACATGGTACGTATGAAGGAAAAGTGCAATTTTCTTTCATGGGTATCAGACTTAGGGGGAGAGCTTGCAAACCTAGCCTCTGAAAGTCTAGTGTCTTAGTTTAAGTTCAAAATTCAAATAATTATTTTTAAACTGATTTAATTAATCATTGCTGAACTTAGGGGGAGCTTGCAAAACTCATTAACCTAAGAGATGCTTGATAAATTTTATCAACAACCATTGTAAATTAATACTTGGTTTGTCATCAATCAAAAAGGGGGAGATTGTTGGAACAAAAGAGGTTCTGACATGACCCAATTAAGTTTTGATGATAACAAAAGTATTAATGTACAATAGGGTATACTAATTATTTAATCCAAGTGTGCAGATATACAAGTTAATTCTTATATTCATTGGTAGCACATTGGAAGCTCTGATATGGCAAAGCAAACTCTGATCAGAAGTTCAAGCTATCAGAAGATGCGTATGTGTTTCATCAGAGGATGCAAGTTCTATTCATCAGAAGATGCATATCAGACTCTGATAAGAGCAGTGAGAGCCGTTTTGTCAGAAGAACATTCTCTGCATCAATGATTATACTCTGACATTCCAAATGCTGATGGAATCAATCTTATCCACAGAATAGTGACGTTTGTACTATTGTACAAACTCTTTACCTGATTTGGATAAAACGTTTTCCCCAAGATTGATCGTATACAAGGTTACCCGATTTGGTTATCAAAGGTACTATCTACAGTTGGCGCAATCTCACTGCATCAAATTCAAATCAAACACGCTCCACCTTCATCTATAAATTCGAGCAAGTTTGAAGCTTTGGGATACGACACTTGAACAATTTGAAAAGAGCTGTTACTCTGCAAAAATCATCCTAAAGCACAAAACTGCAAATACAACTTGAACTCATATTCAAAATCCAAAACTCCAGTTTCAGCTTCTGTTAATTCATTAGTTGAACCTTAGAATTTTGTATTAAGATTCTAAGTTAAGTCTTGTTTCAAAAGTTGTATTTATTTTGTAACTGAACATTGATCTTTATATCAATTGTTCAGACTCTGTTTTTCTAAACTTGTGTTTTGAAGTCTCTTGCCTGCGTGCTTGAGCATTAGGAAGTCTCTTGTTTGTATACTTGAGCATTGGAAGTCTCTTGCTTGTGTGCTTGAGCAATTGTAATCTTTGGTGATTATAGTGAACTCTCTTGGAAGTACAAGAGGACTGGACGTACTCTCGGTTTGTGAGGGGAACCAGTATAAAAATCTCCGTCTCTATCTTTCTCTCTTTCTCTCTACCTTCAAAGTTATTCTTGATTGTGTTTTGTTTTCTAAACCGCTGCAAACTCTGATAAGTTTTTCATAACTTAGAAGAAAATTTTAAATTACCCAAAACACAATTCAACCCTCCCCTTCTTGTGTTTTTCACACCTTCAATCTCAAGACCACCTTCATTTAAGGGAGAACAAACTTTGTGCCAACCTACGGTTACTAGCTTATTTGAGAATAGAATGGCATTTTGCGGCGGTTCTGGGAGCAATTTGTGGTGGTTCCAACCACTGCAGAATTGACATTACAATTGTTCACTAGATGTTTATCTTTAACAAGTCTATCTTTCATGACAACTAAAAGTTCAACTTATGACAAAACACATCAGAAGAACGAAACCGCTCACAATTACATTTGAATGTCAGATAGAGTACCATTGGGAATCAGCAATTCCGGCCATTTGAAGAGCACCGGAATTAGCCAAATTTGAATTAGCAAGAATCCGATAAAATTCAAGCTCCCACGAATCAAATAAAATTCAAGCTCCATAAGAACATTTGCAAGCACACACTAGCACAGTCTATAATACACATACACTATAGTAACAAATAAACTAATAATCAAAGAATACAAATAAAATTAGCAATTAAATAGCTTAATGAAAACAATTTCTAGTAGTGATAGAAGTTCAAGTAATAGATCTCTATTTATTAATGGGCAATATATAAAATACTACAAACCAGTCACCACTTTTGAAAGAGAAGATTAAGAGCCTTTGCAGCTTCAAATTCACGAAGAGCCTGCTGTTCGTTAGCCATCGCCTGCTTACGATTGTGTATCACAGTTAATTCTTTGGCCCGCTTTTCACCCTCACGAAGAGCAGCTTCTGCGACTTCAAGGGCCGCTGCTTTTTTTGCTCTCTTCTCCTTTGCCATTTTGAGTTTTTGCTCGATTAAAGCAATTTGTTCATCAATCACGAGTAACTCAGTAAAAAGATTGATGATGCTGGTAGTCATGATACTTCCTTTGTCACTAAGATAGTTCAAACAATCGATGTAAATTGTGTTATACTTCAGGGGATAATTATAAATATTGATACAAAATTTATAAATGCAGGAACATAAGAATGAAGGTTTTTCGAGATAATTTGAACTGACACTAGAAGCCTTCGAAGTGATAAATTTTACTCTCAATACCATGCCCTCGAGAATCTTTCAATTTGATCTTACAATTTTTAATTTTTTTGTTCAAGTAGGCCTCTAGCTAGAGTTGTGCGCTTTTAAATGTGGAGAAATGGAGAATCTTGGATCGAACCGTAATTTCTCTAACAATATATCTCTTGTAGCTATCATCTGAACTACAGTTACAAGACATTTGATCTTATTAAAAATTTATTGTAGTTGTGTAAAAGTTGATTAAATTTGCATATGCTTCATAGAAGAACAACCCAATAATTTTTTTTCCAAGACTTTGTATGTGGCCAAAGGACCGACAATTCTTAGGGACGTTAATCGCAATATCCACTTGCCAGGGTGCACATTTAAAGCCAGGAATTTTTTTGCACAAACACAGGAAGTGACTTTGAGAGGAGTCGAAAGTCGAATCTGAAACCTTAAAGAGAAGTAAACTCAAAAGTCTCAAAAGTCTCATACATTCAACATATAATTAATTAATAAACATTTTTTAAATTAAAAACATAAGCAAAGACATCACACAGTGCCAGACACCAAATAAACCCAATAAAAACATATTATCCCGCAAAGTAGTCTTTGAAAGAATATCAAATCAGTAACCAAATATATAAGATATGGAAAATGCTAACTGGTGCCCCCGGGGCACTAGTTAAGGATACTTCAAATAGTAATAACACATTAAAGTGCGTGCAATTAATGTTTGAAAAGTAAGAAAATTGTTGTTTCCAATGTAAACATTTCTACTTTTGTATTCTTAACTAGTGCCCCCGGGCACTAGTTAGCATGACCCATAAGATATTAATCGGCTATGTGATTGAAAGAAGATAAAGTAAACCTGGTAAATGATGAATTAAATCTGCTTGATCTGCGAGAAGATTCAAGAAGTTGAACGAATGTTTGAAACAAGAGAGATTGTAAATTTTAAAACTAATGGAATTGTTGTCTTGCCTTCTCATTATATAGCAAGGGTTTATAAGACTGTTGAGTCAAGCTGTTTAGCTATTTAATATACATTAAAGTGTAACCAAATATAGAAGATATTAATCTTGATACAATTAATATTTGATAGTCATGATCGATACTTCCTTTGTCACCTGTGATGCTTAGGTACAGTACAGGTACGGTACATGTATCCGGTACTGGTATCAGGTACAACATTTTAGAAAAATTAAAGTACGGGTACATTCGTATAATTTTTTTAAATATAATTATATAAATAAAATAATAGAACTATATTATCAAAACAAATAATTAAACATAAAAAATATAACACAAGTAATTCAAATTTTTTAAAAACATCAAAATATTAAATTAAAAAGCAATTAGTTAAAAAAAGTCAAATTATTTCCCTCTTCATCATCATTAAAAAAAAGATAGTATTTTTATTAGACCATATTTTGGAGAATATTTTATCAAGTTCTTCGGGAAAAAGACTTGCAACTTCAAGAATACCAACTACATCAAATAGATTTCGTTTATCTCTATCAATATCGCATATTTTTGTTGCTCCTTCATTATAAGTATTATTATTTCTCTTTCTCGAGAGCATATGAAAATTTGTTTGAACAAAATTAGATTGACCTTATTCCTTTTCAATGAATGAGTGAATAAATCGAACTACTACTTTGTTATTTCTTATTAGTAGAGTTGTTACTTTTATATTTTTTTTATTACTTTTATATTATAAAAAAATAAAAACATCAATCTTTTTATAAATGAAAAAGGCGAATAAAAGAAAAAAATTGTGTTTTTTTGGAATTGTGTATCACACGCGTACCACAAGAGTACCACGCGTATACCCGTTGCAATCAAAATAAAAATAAAATAGGTATATCAACGGTGCATACCCAAAAAGTACAGTACGCGTATCGGTACCCGATACCGGTACTCTCTCTCTCCCTAAACTAGAATAGCCATGGTTCATTGTTTGCCACTAAGATACTTCCTTTGATGATTTTTTTATAAATAAGATTAGAATGTGATACACTCCTGAGATATTATTACAACATAAATAAAGAAAAACAATTTCCCATGTCAACACTTTTAGGATTTATTGACATTAACATATAATATTAGCTGTTCTTGCAACTTTCCATGCAAGAATTCACAATCGCATTAACATTACGAGCATCTGAAAAAAAAAAAAAAGAAGTCAAAATCAAGTTAGAAACATCAAAAACTAAATCAATACTACAAATTTATAAGATTGGTATGATACCAATTAATATATATAATAATTAATAAAAGAGGTAAAGTATATGATCATACCAATATTAGCATTTTTTGACTTGGAATAAGCACAATTTGTTGTACATTCATAAGCAGCTTCAGAGAATGAGTTTTGGCATGTCAATCCACAACCTACAACACAAGATAAAAAAGCTGAAAAATTGCTTATTTGATCTTTACAGTTAAAAGCACATTTGCCAATGCAAATGATTTCTCCAATCGGACTAGTTGGTGGAGAAGCATCATCAGCATTTGCCAAACCAAATATAATCATTGTCATTGTCATCACTGCAATCATAACAATATTTTTCATCTCACTCTTGGCCATAACTCTTTTTTGTGAGTAAAAATTGATTTTCTATTAATATATGTTTGATTGGATGATTTGAAGTTGAATAACAAACATATCCTTTTATAAGCAAAGAAAGAGATGCATATTAAGTACATGTTCACAATTCATAAAATCTGTATCAGACTTGTAATGGAAATATAGTAGCAGCATAATTAATTATCATCTTATTCCAAAAAAATAATAATTAATAATCATCAAATAATTTAATTTACATTTATTAATTGTAATTTTTTTGCATATATGTCTTTTTTTTACTTAGCATATATGTCTAATGTTATTATAACAATTTCAACGGCATTGTAATATATGATTTGATAAGATTTGTTTTCAATTTTTTTTTTTATATAATGGAGGGCCTAAGCCCAAAAGGAAATTACAATTCGATTAGCTTGGGAATACCGATCCCAGCTTTATCATCAAGAAAAATATGCGTAATTTCAGTCAGACATGACTCATAAAAAATCACAGAAGAACCTAATTCACACCCAATATGCGCAAGAGCATCAGCACACCGATTCGCTTCACGGTAAGTATGACAAACCTTCATATCAAACTCCATTTGCAATAATCTTCTAATGTGCTTCAACAAACTCCAACCTTCACTTATGTCGCTTTCCTTACCGCTCAACCTCTTGATCCCACTCAAAGCATCACTCCTCAGCTCCACACAACGAAACCCCAGCTTCCAAGCAATACGCAAACCTTCTAATATCCCCCAAAGCTCAGAAATTATGATACTACAGTCTCCTAAGCCTCTCGCATAACCTCCTAACCATTCACCACTGCTGTCACGGACAACTCCGGCACAACCACAACTCCCTGCGCTAGTCCTTGCGCCATCTGTGTTAACAACAATCCAATCAAGCTCCGGCAGCTTCCATCCTATGTGTTGACAAAGGATGTTGCGGACTTGCACTATTCCACCAGCCCTCTTTGCTATATCATAGTCTCTAACATAATTCTTTATCACAACATGCGGGTTGTAAGGACGGTTAAAGCCTCTATCATGCGCTTCCTTGTTATATACCACTTCCAAATTGAGTGGCAAGCAATAGCCCAAAAGCTCCACCAATTCTCTATGCCAATACCACTGATAACTCCAGTAATATTTAATTTAATCCACTGCTGCAGATCAGAGTTGAAGAATAATTCTCGAGACTGCTGATCCACGCTGCACATCCACACTCCCATGCATTTCGGACAATCATGTAATACATGAAGTTCCGTTTCTATGACAGTTTCACAATATAAACAATATGGAGAGCTTAAATGCGTTTTACTTTTTCGATACCGAGTCAATATTCTATCATGCTTCATTACCAAACGAAACTTCGAACTCGCTCCGGAACATGAAGTTTCCAGACTTTGCTCCACACATCCTCACAGACAACCTGTTATTTTTTCCTGCTGGCCATACTTAATATCAGACCCGTGATCAACACAAGGAGGAGGGATATCATATAATTTCTTCATTACACTCTCGGGTAACCATCCAGTCAAAAGATCCCAATTCCATTCACCTATAATGAGGGGTGGACAAAAAATCCAAAAAATCAAACTGAATTGCTAAACTAAACCGAACCGAACCAAAAAAACATGAACCATAACCAACGGTTTTGAAACCAAACTGAAACAGTTCAGTTCAGTTCAGTTCATGATTAACAGTTTGGTACGGTTCAGTCAGTTTAATGGTTTGGTTTTTTTAGTGCAAATTTAGTTATTGTTTGGTTTAAAACCATAAAACCGAACCACTTTAACAGTTCGGTTCAGTTTTAAAGACAAACAATTCAGTTCAGTTCGGTTATTCTAAATTTTGAAAACAGTTTGGTTCAGTTTAGTTCAGTTTTCCTCCAAAACCAAATCATGCCCATCCCTACCTATAATAGTGCTTAATTCACTAACAGTGGCATGCATGAGAGTTATGGGAATATTGACATTTATATCACAAATTCTAAGACCAGGTTCAATCCAACTACTCTCCCAAGCATTAGCATTTTCCACAAACTAGAGTCGTTATTCTTAGCTTGAGCATTTACAAAATTATTTACACCTCTTCCATACTTCCCTTTCAGGACAACACTCGACAATCCAGAGCCATTTTGATTTAATTCTCAACCAAGTTTCATGAGACATGCCTTGTTCATAATATCTAATCGACGTAATCTTGGACCACCAAGATCTTTTGGCGTGGAAATCAGCTCCCATCGAACATCATGATATTTTCTTCCATTAATAGTATCACCCCAAGTAAAATCTCTTTGCAAGCGCTGGACTGCTTGCATAATAAAATTAGGAATCATAGTTGTCATCATCAGATAAATTGGCACTGCTTCAATAACACTTTTAGCCAACGTAATTCGACCTGAAAAGTAGAGGTGTCAAAAAAGCCCCATATTGAAAGGCCCTATTTTTGGGCCTCATGTTAAGGTCTATATATATAGGGTGGCTGATCATAGACTTATGTTAGGACTTGGACTAGCTAACAATCAAGCGCCAAAACACTCAAAAAGACATATTAACTATAAGTTTTTTAAACAATAATACCTTTTGGAAAGTTAAATTAATTACTTTAAGCTCATAAGAACTTGTTTTGTAAGTGAATAACCATAGACTTTTTAGCCTACATTTGGAACTGTGATGCAACTGGTACAAAATCTACAAATATGAGCTTCATGTTTTCATGGTGAAAACTGAGAACTGATTTGGACTGCAATAATTGGATGCGCGCCGCGGATCCAAACAGAAGCTTAATAAGCAAGAAACTGTTCAAAATTCTAATCTGGGTCTAAAAGGTGTAGTGTATTATAACAACAATCTGCAATTCAATATCAATTTGTGCACAATCTGTAAATCTGTAATTATGGCCTCTTGTTTTTTCATAGGGACAGAGAGAAAGATATGAACCTTTTATCTTTTATTCTAGTATAAGCTTCTATTTGTATTTTGGAATTGAGATTCAAAATGATTAGCAGAGAACATGATATAATACATTTGAATAAATAACTTCATATTGAAAGTCAGATGATAGCATTCTTCACTCTGATTTCTATTGTTAATGATTACCATCTCAAGCAAGAATATTGTAGACAAGCAAAACATAAAATAAAATACAGCCTTAAATTACAAGAATAAGAACTTTTGGTCTGCAAATTTTTTTTTCATTTACTAAATGATAAAGTATACACAAGGTATTTGTGAATTATGGAAAAAACTGACACTTGTTATCATAGTAGTGTCGGTCTCAACTTATATTAAACCATATCATGAAGTTAATTCCCCACTGCCTAATATCACAACCTTACGTTTGGGAGAGCCACTTTCACTTCCTTCTGCTTCAATCTTGTACTCAAAACCCTCAGTTTGGGAGAGCCACTTTCACTTCCTTCTGCTTCAGCCACCCTATGGCTTCTAAAATACTCGAAAAGTGATTCAATGAAGATTTTTCGGAACTTTTTTCTCGAAAACATTTCGAGTATTTTTTCTCGAAAACTTTTCGAGTAATTTTTCTCGTTAACTTTTCGAGCATTTTTTCTCGAAAAATTTTCGAGTATTTTTTTCTCGAGAATTTTTTCTCGGAAACTTTTCCGGAACTTTATTCTCGAAAACTTTTCGAGTATTTTTTCTCGAAAACTTTTCGAGTAATTTTTCTCGAGAACTTTTCGAGAATTTTTTCTCAGAAACTTTTCCGGAACTTTTTTCTCGAAAACTTTTCGAGTATTTTTTCTCGAAAACTTTTCGAGTAATTTTCTCGAGAACTTTTCGAGAATTTTTTCTCCGAAACTTTTTCCGAACATTTTTCTCGAAAACATTCTGAGAATTCTCGGATTGTTTCTTTTGTTTTTAATAACTTATGTGTGAATTCTAGGAATTTTTATCAAAAAACTCATTTTCAAAATTTTTTGGAATTCTCGATTCCGAGATTTCTCGGATTGTTTTTTTTGTTTTTAATAACTTATGTATGAATTATAGAAATTTTTATCCAAAAACTCTCGTTTCCAAAAAAAATTAGGGGCTTTGGGGCCTTGGGGGCATATGTTTTATTTGGGGGGCTTGATATTTTGGGGCCTATATAATAAGGGGCCTATTTATGCTTACCATATTTAGGCCCCCTTTATATTGGGGCTGGGCCCAATTTTGCTAGGCCCCCTAAATTGACAGCTCTACTGAAAATGACAAATTTTTAGCCTTCCAAGCTGTTAGTTTGCTCTGCAATTGTTCAATAATATACTAATAATCAGCTCGCTTTGGAGCTCTACCAGTCAATGGCACTCCTAAGTATTTTCCTAGCGAGGATGTAACACGAAAACCGGAGATATGTTGCAGCAGCGTTTGTACACTACTGCATTTTTGACTTTCACTGACACTCACCTGCAACATTCATAAAAAGTGTTACTAATATGGGTGATTTTGTAACATTTTTTAAAAAGTGTAACATACTCTTTTGCCTCTTTGGACCGTAAGTACTAAGTACCCTGCTACAACTCTTTTTTAACTTTCTCTCACACTTCCTTCTCCTATTTCTTTCAAACTGAGCGCGCGCGATTGAAAATACGGTCCTCCGATATGAAGCTTCATTGCGCACGATGCAAACACATTCCTATTCGACTTACTCTCCCATTCGAACAACTTTCTTCTTCAACCTCCGCATATAATCCTCCTTCATCGACTTCCCATGGTGTTGTATTCCTCAATTCTAACGTCTTTCGTTTCTGCAATTTTACGTCGATATGGTTTGGTGGATTAAAAATCCTTAATTCGATTTGGCATGACTTAATCATCTCCTCAATTCAGCGTAACTCAATCATCTCCTCGATTCGGTTTGCTCTTGATTGTTGTTCTCCGTCGTTTGTATCACCGTCGGTCTTCGCCGCCGAAGGTAATCTCATTGTTCTATTATCTTGCTTTCTTTCTCTCTTTCTTTTACTTTGGCTTTTTATGTTTGAAAAATGGTTGAATTAAAGTGATTTTTTGTATTTTGTTGTGCCACATGGTACAGTGCATATTTTCTGTTTGATAAAATGCTTCAACCAACCTTCTATGGTAGAACAAATTGAACAATTTCCATTGTGGAAAATTAATTCAACATTTCCCCTTGCTTATGATTCTTTGATTGTAACTCTCAGTTTTAATAAGTTTATTTTGAAATAGCATGATTGAATTAAGTTTGTGTTGTGATCACTTTTTCGTCAGTGAAATTGTTCATCTTCACTCTTCATCACCAAAAATCACTATCGTTCATCTTCTTCGTTGAAAAGGTACGTACCTCTTGAGGAACATTTTTAGAAAACAAAATACTTGTTTTCTCTTGACTAACCTTCTATACAGATAATATACAAAACTCATCTAGAATTTGGTTACATATTGCATATGCTCTGCCGTTGCTTTACCAAATAATAACAGATCATCCGCAAACATAAGATGAGATATTAATTGTCCTTCCCTTCCTGCTCTAATACCTAACCATTCACCACCAACTATTGCCTGGGATATCATATGTGACAATTTATCCATACATAGAACCTACAAATACGGAGACATCGGGTCCCCTTGTTGTATGCCACGATATGGCCTAAAATACTCAGTTCTCGCTCCATTCCACTTAACATTTGTAGTTACAGTAGTTACTCCATGCATAATGACCTCTATCATCACAGGAGGAAGTCCCACTTCTTGAAGAGTTTTGTGAATAAAGTCCCATCATAGCATATCATATGCCTTTGCCAAATCCACTTTAATAGCAAAGTAGCCTGTCTTCCCTATCATATGATTCATACTGTGCATCAGCTCCTGTGTGACCACTATATGCTCATGAATACTCCTCCCCAGAACAAATCCGGTTTGGAAAGGGGGCACAATAACAGGAATAAGGTCCTTTAACCGATTAACCACAACTTTACTCACAACTCTATACAGAGAATTGCATAAAGAAATAGGCCGAAATTGATTAACTAACTCCGGCTGAGCAACCTTTGGAATAAGACATATGTCTGTACAGTTAGTACTCTTCAGCATCATTAGGTTCAACCAGGCCAGCTTTACAAAATCAACAACACTTCCCCCGACTATATTCCAAGCTTGTTGATAGAAACCTGCGGGACAACCATCTGGTCCCACTGCTTTCCAAGGACTCATACTAAATAGTGCATATTTAATTTCTTCACTATATGGTTTGAATTTTTTTAAATTTACAATTACAATAATATCTCAAAATCAAATATAATAGGTGAGATGAATGTCTATTAATGCAAGAATAATAATTGAAAGAAACCAACAATATAATTGTTCAAGTGGTAAGAATTATGGAGCCCTTAAGTAGATGGTAATGAATTTGATTTTGACTCCTGCGTATGAAAAAAAATTGTTGGGAGGGGAAAACCACTATGTGTGTTCCACAGGTTTTCCAATTAAGATCGTTAATCATTGGTAACGGCCGTGAAAACTTTACACCTATATCATATAACAAAAAAAATAATTAAATAAATAAATAGATAGATAAAAAGATATATAAATAAACTCCTTAAAAATACTACTATACCAATTTATAAGAGTGATCTTCATTCGTAGCTTTAAGAATATGGCCATTAGGTATGAACTTAAATAAATAAATAAATAAATAAAAAGAAATAGTCGAATAATCAATAAACATAGTGTTATCGTTTTAAAAAATAGTCTACATTTATAAAAAGTTATTTTAAAACTACGATTTTTTAGCAATTGAGATATTTGTTATATCATAACATATTTTCTCAATGGCTCAATATAGATTTATATTTTGCAACATTGTCACTTCACACAATCCATTGAATTTTGATCCCCTGGAAAATATCACGAACAACAAAACTCAATAAAGATCAGCATAAAAAATAATTAAGTTAATGTAAAATTCTGTAGTAAAAGTTAATAAAGAAATGCGGATGACAAATGTGACTTTAGCCTCTAGTTTTTACTGTTTGTGGTCGAGCTTCTTGCTTTGTTTGGGAATCGACTGATTTTTGTATTAGCTTGCAGTTTTGTTTGGAATTTTCGTAAACTTTTATAGTCCTCTTTGATACACCTTATTATATATATATATATATATTTCATTTTTGCCACTTCAAAAAAAAGTTAATAAAGAAAAAAATGGATAACACTATTAATTTCATCCATAAAATCGATCATATGATTAAATCATTTTGATCTCAATTTAAAATTCGGCAATCTCCATATTCTAATAATCCTAATCTTGAGTCTCCACATTTGATATTTTTTCTTCATGCTATGTCATCGATGGAGTAAAATTTATAGCCATAATATCTAGAAAAAAACGTAAAAGATGATATATTTATTTAAAATTAAATATGTTATGTTAATTGAAAAAATATCATTATAGAGTAAATGCTATCAATAAAAGAATGTTTAGTATATAAAAAAAGTGTATGCAAAAAAAAAAATATTAGAAGTGATTTAATATGAGAGTTATACAAAAATCGTTTGATTTTTGCTTACTCTTGAGACTCAGAGAGTGGTAAGCTTACAATGAACGATTGATGTTTCTAAATAATTTAAATATTCTAAGATTACAAGTTTGTAATAATACAATCATATTGTTTTTGCTTTTGTAGTTTAATCTCTCGAGAATTGTTGATTTCGTTTACCGTTAAGATTTTGTTTCCTATGCTTATGAATAATTCCCATAGAGGTTGAGATATTTTGATTGTCCAAAGTTAGAGAGAAAGTTCTAAAAAATGAGAAATATGCTGGTGAATGGCTTCAAGTGGTTTAGTTTTGAAAACTTATGTTTCAACACTCAGAAAAGCTGAAAATCCAGTTTTCTGGTTAGGACAATCGATTGGCCTAGCAGGGGAATCGATTGGCCTAGAATGGAGAATCGATTCTTGCAGTGTGAAATTGAAAAAATGTAGTTTTCTAAGAGAATTGATTGGTCATTCTTCTCTGATCTGGGGAATCGATTGTACGTGTTAGAAATTGAATTTTGACTGTTTTAAATGTGTTTTAAGTCATTCACTTGTATTTTCTCTTCAATCAATTGGCCAATCAATTGATCACTCTACTTTTTCTCATATTTTACACACATATCACAAACACTATATATACTTTACCCGTGTTTTTGAGAATCATTAAGTCTCGTAATTCACAAAAATACTTGCACTCTCAAAACTCTCTACTTAGAATTACTTTATTACAAACTTAAGAAAAACTTCTTTAGCTCTTGGGATTGTTCATAGGAATCGGGAATCAACTAATATTGATTTTCGAAGTGTAAGGTGTAGGTGAAGATTTTGATTGAAGAATTCAATCAAGAATCAAGGACAAAGGTGAAGAACAAAACAAAGTGGAACTTCTTCTCAATCAAGGAATGATTGAGTTTTTTCAAGATTCAAGAAAATAGAAAGGATCTTTGTATTGGAATTGAAGGAGATTTAAAGGAAGTTGGATTGTCTCAAAGGATTCCCAAAGAAGAACTATTGAAGATCTTGGTAGGAGAAGCAAGCTTCAAGTGCAAGATATCAAAGGGTTCAAAGCAAGGATTTGTAAATCGTGTTGCTTTTATTCCAATTGAAAATAATTGTCATCTTGCAATTCCAATCAATCAAATAAAAGGTACCATTAATGGTTTGACATTAGTGGTGGAAGAGGAGTACCCCAAAGCGAGGACGAAAAAGGGAACCTCTATAAATTCGTGTTTCATTTTCTCTTCTCTTAACTCTTAATTTTAGCGTAAAATTTGATTATATTCTATAAATCTTGCAATTGGTAAATTGAAATTGAATGAATCACAAATTGTTTTGAACTAAGAATTTTGATTTTTAAAATTGTGTTAAAGTGATTCATTCATTGATATTGCTAATTGAAGAATTAGTAAAATTGTTCTTAGTCAAATTTTAGGCTTAAATTAATTTTGTTGAATAGGTGAACTCACATATGGTTGAGAATTTGTTTTTTTTTTCTTTTGACGAAATAAGGCTTATAGCATTTCACTAATTAAAATATGTTCAATACAATTTTGTACATCGACCAAAACCTGAAAGCTAGTAGACAATGTGGCCGCCTTAGCTAAATTATGAGCAACCTCATTTGCTTGTCTCCGCACCAAATTAATTTACAATGATCCATAATAACACCAAATTCAGTAAAGTCTCGACTTGAAGAATGAAATTTATCAACCACTCTCTTAGAGTCCAATTCAAACTCTACCGGTCCTAAGTTAAGCTCATGCACCCAATTAAGAGCAACCAGTAGCCCAAGTGCTTCACCAACATGAACATCACTTTTGGGAGAAAACCATTCAGTCTTGGCTAAGATGAAGGCTCCATTTTCATCTCTAACACAAATACCAATACCGACTCTGTTAGAATTAACTGGAAACGAAGCATCTATATTGCATTTCACCCGACCAGCCATTAGTTTACGCCAAATTTGATGCAGTTCAGTTCGCGTTACTGTACCTGAGGTGGCAGGAGCTTCACGTATAGCTGTCCAATCCTGCAGCAATGAAACAACACGAGAAAACACAAAACTGCTTCCAAATACTCCACAAGATACATCCAAACAAGGCTGCATCATCCTTTGACAAGTGTTGCAGAATGTCGAAAGTTACGGTTTTAACATCATTGTCACTGTTATGATCAAATCAGTTCTTCAGGCTATCCCTTCCTATGTTATGAGCATCTTTCTTCTCCCAGATACCATCATCTCTACTATTGAAAAAATGACGAATTCGTTTTGGTGGGGCTGTGGCAGGGCAAACAACAGAGGTATCCACTGGATGTCCTGGGAACGTCTGTCGGTACACAAATCTCATGGTGGTATGGGCTTCAAAGATCTCACCGCGTTCAATCTGTCAATGCTCGGTAAACAAGGATGGAAACTTCAAACGGACAACGACTCTCATGTTTCTCGAATTTTTAAGGCTCGATACTTCCCGCACGGTACTTATCTGACCGCTTCTTTGGGGCACAACCCAACTATGTTTGGCGTAGTATCCTTCAGGCTCGCTTTATTGTTAGGGGCGGAGCAAGATGGTGTATTGGGACAGGTGCGTCCATTCCCCTGCTGAATGAACCTTGGCTTTCTGAGGGGGGTTGTATCGAAGGGGATTATGACTTTCAGCAGCTTTCGGCGGGTCCTTCGGTCCAAAGCCTCATTAACACTGCTACGAAGACGTGGAACCGGGATGTTGTCCAGCAAGTGTTTACTCCAACGCATTCTTCAGCTATCCTGAACAGCCTGCTGGTTGATCAGGTGGCTGATGACAGACTGATTTGGAAAGTGGAAAAGAATGGTTATTACTCGGTCAAAAGCGCGTACAGGCTCTGTGTCGATGTTCTAATCAATTCCACCCACCTTCGTCGGGGTGGATATTGGCAAGGCATTTGGCGGTTAAAAGTCCCCCCCAAGATCAAGAACTTGGTGTGGCGTATATGTAGGAATGTTGTACCCACAAGACGACGATTACAGGATAAGGGCGTCCAATGTCCTCTGGATTGCGTTATCTGCAGCGGTCCCGAGGAGGATCTTGATCATTTTTGTTTTAACTGTCCCTTTTCCGTACAGGTATGGCAGCGTATATGATTTTGGAATGTCATTCAACAGACTCGTGCCAACACAGGGTCAGTCGCTGACTGTTTATTTGCTCTTCTTCAACACTATAATAATGAGAGCTCTCAACGCCTTACAGCCATACTGTGGAAGCACCGGAACCTCAAACTTTGGCAAGATGTTAACGAAACAGACGTGCAGGTGATAGACAGAGCGTTTCACCTCATTGAAGATTGGAGTACTGCTAACGCCATTACCCAGAATCAGGTGCCCCCCAGAGCTTCAGTACGCGGGGTACTACCCGCCAACCCTGGCATGACCTCGTCTTCTTCTTCGGATACAGTCTGGCAGCGCCCTAGACAGGGACGACTGAAGTGCAATATCGACGCTTCCTTTTCTGATTCTCTTAACAGGACATGTATTGGTATGTGTATTCGGGATACTGAAGGTACGTTTGTTTTGGCCAAAACACTTAATTTCTCCCCCAAATATTCGGTTCCTCTGGGTGAGGCCATGGGGCTGCTATATGCTCTCCAATGGCTACGTGATATGGCTATGGACAATGTTGACTTTGCTTTAGACTCCAAAACTGTCACGGATGCATTTCACAAACATTCGCCGGATGTCACGGAATTTGGTCAGGTGTTGTCGACCGCTAGAAGACTTTTCACAACTTTCTTCACAAACTCTCGGGTTGAGTTTAATAGGCGACAAGCTAATGAGGTAGCTCATGCGCTCGCACGGATTGCCCCTTTCTCTGCTAGTCTCACCATTTATATTGATGTACCCCATTGTATTGAACAACTTATTATTAATGAAATGCTTTAAGCACCTTTTATCAAAAAAAAAAAATCATTGTCGCTGTTAGCAGCGCTAGATACCACCTGAGAAAAAGTCGACATACTCCACACATTCTGACTGATGGGACAATTGAAAAACACATGTTTACTATAGGGATTTGTTGAATACTTAAATAAAATTTTAGAAGCCTTTTTTTAGCACTACAAGTGTTTGACAATACATCCCACCTAAATTTCTTCTATACAAATTAATTTCTCTTAATTATGATTTGTTAATTGGGTAAAATTATTAAAGTAAAACAATTAAGACTTAGTTGAATTTTATGAGTAAATAACTATTTACCACCTAGAAATTTAGCGAGATTTGATTTATCCGCCGTCTATTTTTTTCAAAATACACCCCTAAATTTTCAATGATTTCTTATTTTGCCCTCTCAGTGGTCAACTTAGACTTTGATTGTGCACTTTTGCAGACGTAGCGCGTACACAAGAAATTATTTATTTGTGTCCCTAAAATGTGTTTTTCATCCCTATAAAAAAAAATCCTCCTGTTTTGTCCCTGCAATTTCAAATTACTTAGGTTTTAGTCCTTAATGTGGCAATATCACACAAATTAACAAACTGACTTTATCAGCAAGTTTTAGGCTTGCCTCTAGATAGTTAACTTAAAATCTAGCATTGTAGCAATGTAGATTTTTGAGGATTAACAAACTGACCAGAAAAGAAGCATATCTTGTCACTCAAGATAGAAGAAATAATATTGTTGATATTTGCAATGGTGCTTTTGCAAAAAATATAAAAAAAAATGATATCATCTACATAAAGGATATGAGAAGGAATAACAATGCCCCTGCTAGATCCTTAATTAAGTTGTAGATTGACCTCTCTAACAAGCTTTGTAATATTGCTTATGCTAATGACTTGTCTCCCACCCCTATTACAAGAAAAGAAACCATGTTTTAAAATAAATCGAGTTTTGCTTATTTGCTACCGATTTCCATGTGCAAGCTGGACTTCATGAACCCAATTTGGAGTCCCACATCAGATGTAATGAATCCGGTGTGAGGGTTTATATAGGATTGGACAATCCTTTCCTTCGAACCATGGTTTTCAGGTGGAGCATAGTCACACGATTCGTAATTCGTTTCGGTACGTGGTACGGGTTCGGGTACGCCACTCTCAAAGAATTCGGTACGTAAGGGGTATACATAGTCGGTATGTAATTTAGGTTCGTGGTACGCTCAAATTTAATAACGGGTACCCTATAAAAAATATAATTAAAATAAATAAAACAGATGATCAAAAATATTAAATAAATTTTACAAAACAAAACAAACCAGTTTTTCTCTTTGTAAGCACAAACCAATTTTTCTCTTTGTAAGCACAAATGAATAAAGTAAGTCCCACATCGGCCAAGTCATATAACATTGGAAGGAAACTTTGCTATAAATAGGTGTGTACTACATGACCTTGATATACAACAAAATGTAAGCAACAGTAAATTTATATTGGTGGATCCGGTAGTGTTTCACTCTTTCTTATGTGTGTATAACACTTTCCGCAACTCCCTAAGCATTGTAATTAGTTTAAAATATTTATTCTTTTTTTTCTTGAAGGTTCGCTGGTTCACGGTTTTAAAACTGAATTTGAGAGAACCGGGTCACAAAAGCACCGCGAACCGGTTCATGGTTCTCCAAGGATCCTGCGAATTCTATGACTATGAGGTGGAGTTAGGTTCCACGAATCATTAGTTGGGAATAGAATGGCATATTGCTATAAATTGCAAAATTCACATTTGTGAAGATTAAAGTGTTTCAAGAATATGCAGAGTACATTTGGGATTAGCAGCCCTGGCGTACACCACCGAAATTAGCCAATATTCGAATTAGCAAGAATCCGATAAAATTCAAGCTCCCACGAATCAGATAAAACTCAAGCTCCATAAGAACATTTGCAAGCACACACTAGCACAGTCTATAAATAAAATTAGCAATTAAATAGCTTAATGAAAACAATTTCATTTCACCCTTAGGAAGAGCAGCTTCTGCGACTTCAATGACCGCTGCTTTTTTTGCTCTCTTCTGCTTCGCCACTTTGAGTTTTTGCTCGATTAAATCAATTTGTTTATCAATCACGAGTAACTCTGTAAAAAGTTTGATGATGCTGGTAGTCATGATACTTCCTTTGTCACTAAGATAGTTCAAACAATCGATGTAAATTGTGTTATACTTCAGGGGATAATTAAAATTTAAAAATATTGATACAAAATTTATAAATGCAGGAACATAAGAATGAAGGTTTTTCGAGATAATTTGAACTGACACTAGAAGCCTTCGAAGTGATAAATTTTACTCTCAATACTATGCCCTCCAGAATCTTTCAATTTGATCTTATAATTTTTAATTTTTTTTGTTCAAGTAGGCCTCTAGCTAGAGTTGTGCGCTTTTAAATGTGGAGAAATGGAGAATCTTAGGTTCGAACCGCAATTTCTCCAACAATATATCTCTAGTAGCTATCATCTGAGTTACACTTACGAGACTTTTGATCTTATTAAAAATTTATTGTAGTTGTGTAAAAGTTGATTAAATTTGCATATGCTTCATAGAAGAACAACCCAATAATTTTTTTTCCAAGGCTTTGTATGTGGCCAAAGGACCGACAATTCTTAGGGACGTTAATCGCAGTGTCCACTTGCCGGGGTGCATATAGCCAGGAATTTTTTTGCACAAACACAGAAAATGACACTGAGAGGAGTCGAATCTGAAACCTTAATAGAAGTAAACTCAAAAGTCTCAAACTTTCACCACAAGGCCGATACATTATACATTCGACATATAATTAATTAATTAATAAACATTTTTTAAATTAAAAACATAAGCAAAGACACCACACAGTGCGCCAGACACCAAATAAACACAATAAAAAAATATATCTCGCAAAGTAGTCTTTGAAAGAATATCAAAAGACAGCAAATTAAATAGGCTATGTGATTGAAAGAAGATAAAGTAAACCTGGTAAATGATGAATTAAATCTGCTTGATCTGCGAGAAGCTTCAAGAAGTTGAACGAATGTTTGAAACAAGAGAGATTGTAAATTTTAAAACTAATGGAATTGTTGTCTTGCCTTCTCATTATATAGTAAGGGTATATATTATAAGAGTGTTGAGTAATGGTTGACTCATCAATATAATAGCTTCTTTTTTTTTTTTTTGACAGAGAGAGATTGTAAATTTTAAAACTAATGGAATTGTTGTCTTGCCTTCTCATTATATAGTAAGGGTTTACAAGATTGTTGAGTCAAGCTGTTGACTTTAATATAATATACATTAAAGTGTAACCAAATATAGAAGATATTAATCTTGATACAATAAATATTTGATAGTCATGATCGATACTTTCCTTTGTCACCTGTGATCCTTAGGTACAGGTACGGTACATGTATCCGGTACTGGGGTACAACATTTTAGAAAAATTAAGGTACGCATCGTATAATTTTTTTAATATAATTATATAAATAAAATAATAGAATAAAACTATATTATTAAAACAAATAATTAAACATAAAAAATACAACACAAGTAATTCAAATTTTTTAAAAACATTAAAATATCAAATTAAAAAGCAATTAGTTAAAAAAAAGTCAAATTATTTCCCTCTACATCATCATTAAAAAAAAGCGGCGTCTATTTCAAGTTCTTCGGGAAAAAGATTTGCAACTTCAAGAATACCAACTACATCAAATAGATTTCATTTATCTCTATCAATATCGCATATTTTTGTTGCTCCTTCATTATAAGTATTATTATTTCTCTTTCTCGAGAGCATATGAAAATTTGTTTGAACAAAATTAGATTGACCTTATTCCTTTTGAATGAATGAGTGAATAAATCGAACTACTACTTTGTTATTTCTTATTAGTAGAGCTGTTACTTTTATATTTTTTTTATTACTTTTATATTATAAAAAAATAAAAAACATCAATCTTTTTATAAATGAAAAAAGCGAATAAAAGAAAAAAAAAATTGTGTTTTTTTTGGAATTGTGTATCACACGCGTACCACAGGAGTACCACGCGTATACCTGTTGCAATCAAAATAAAAATAAAATAAGTATGTCAACGGTGCGTTCCCAAAAAATACAGTACGTGTATCGGTACCCGAAACCGGTACTCTCTTCCTAAACTGGAATAGCCATGGTTCATTGTTTGCCACTAAGATACTTCCTTTGATGATTTTTTTATAAATAAGATTAGAATGTGATACACTCCTGAGACATTATTACAACATAAATAAAGAAAAACAATTTCCCATGTCAACACATTTAGGACTTATTGACATTAACATATAATATTAGCTGTTCTTGCAACTTTCCATGCAAGAATTCACAATCACATTAACATTACGAGCATCTGAAAAAAAGAAAAAAAAAAGAAGTCAAAATCATGTTAGAAACATAAAAAATTAAATCAATACTACAAATTTATATGATTGGCTTGATACCAATTAATATATATAATAATGAAAAAAAGAGGTAAAGTATATGATCATACCAATATTAGCATTATTTGACTTGGAATAAGCACAACTTGTTGTACATTCATAAGCAGCTTCAGAGAATGAGTTTTGGCATGTCAATCCACAACCTACAACACAAGATAAAAAAGCTGAAAAATTGCTTATTTGATCTTTACAGTTAAAAGCACATTTGCCAATGCAAATGATTTCTCCAATCGGACTAGTTGGTGGAGAAGCATCATCAGCATTTGCCAAACCAAATATAATCATTGTCATTGTCATCACTGCAATCATAACAATATTTTTCATCTCACTCTTGGCCATAACTCTTTTTTGTGAGTAAAAATTGATTTTCTATTAATATATGTTTGATTGGATGATTTGAAGTTGAATAACAAAAACCTCCTTTTATAAGCAATGAAAGAAATGCATATTAAGTACATGTTCACAATTCATAAAATCTGTATCATACGTGTAATGGAATATAGTCTAATGTTATTAAGAAAAAATTAAAACGTCCTTTTTACTTAGCATATATGGTCTAATGTTATTAAAAAAGAATAAAAACGTGAATTATATAGAACTTTTTTTATGCTCTTATAAAATTTCAACATCATTGATATATATGATTTGATAAGATTTGTTTTCAAATTTTAAGGCAATCAATATTTTGGTATTAATAAATAATTAATGATTTGACATACAAAATAAGCAATGATTAATTTACTAATAATAAATATGATTTCTTTTCTATGTTATCTCTGATTAATTTTTAACAAAATAAGCAATGATTTGTCATACAAAATAAGCAATGATTAAGTTAGACATTAATTAAGTTTGTGTGCATTCAAAAAGCTGGAAAAGAAATTGAAGATCATGTTCCATTTGATGTTTCTACACTCAAAAAGCTGAAAATCCTGTTTTATGGTCAGGAGAATCGATTGGCCTAGGGGAATCGATTCCTCCTGTGCTGTTTTGCTAAAAATTCTAATCTTTAGCTCTTGGGATTGTTCATAGGATTAGAGAATCAACTAATATTGATTTTTGAAGTGTAAGGTGTAGGTGAAGATTTTTATTGAAGAATTCAATCAAGAATCAAGGACAAAGGGTGGAGAACAAAAAGAAGTGGAACTTCTCAATCAAGGAATGATTGAGTTTTTTCAAGATTCAAGGAATAGAAATGTTTGTGCAGCGCAAACACTAGAACACGCTCAATTGTAAAGCAAAGTCTCACATAGACACACACACTATAGAACAAAACTGTTGATGGTTTTGTAAAGAAAGAAAGAAAAAATAACTATGAACAAACACTTAGGAGATAGAGGGAGTTTTATTCGTCCACAATAGGGCCACAATCAAAAGATTACAATTACAATTCTTTCTCCTATACACAACACTATTTATAGAGATTACTTCACATCTAAGTAACCTCAGAGTTAGTTAAAACTAACTCTATCTGTTAGTTGTACAACTAACATAACTAACTCACACTAAGCTAACTAGAATGGCATTTTGAGAATAGAATGGCATTTTGCGGCGGTTCTAGGAGCAATTTGCGGTGGTTCTAACCACTGCAGAATTGACATTACAATAGTTCACTAGATGTTTATCTTTAACAAGTCTATCTTTCATGACAACTAAAAGTTAAACTTATGACAAAACACATCAGAACAACGAAACCGCATAAAAAAATTCACAATTACATTTGAATGTCGGGTAGAGTATACTAAATATTGGTTATAGTTCTATGACATGCAAAATTCACAATTACAGTTTTGTGAAGATTAATGTGTTTCAAGAATATGGAGAGTACTACCATTGGGAATCAGCAGTTCCGGCGATTTGAAGAGTACCGAAATTAGCCAAATTTGAATTAGCAAGAATCCGACGAATCAAATAAAACTCAAGCTCCATAAGAACATTTGCAAGCACACACTAGCAGTCTATAATACATTATACAGTATAAAATAAACTAATAATCAAAGAATACAAATAAAATTAGCAATTAAATAGCTTAATGAAAACAATTTCTTGTAGTGATAGAAGTTCAAGTAATAGATCTCTATTTATTAATGGGCAATATATAAAATACTACAAACGTCATTCTTGAAATTATCATAACATAATAGTAAATAATAAAGCATAGTCACCACTTTTGAAAGAGAAGATTAAGAGCCTTTGCAGCTTCAAATTCACGAAGAGCCTGCTGTTCGTTAGGCATCGCCTGCTTACGATTGTGTATCGCAGTTAATTCTTTGGCCCGCTTTTCACCCTCACGAAGAGCAGCTTCTGCGACTTCAAGGGCCGCTGCTTTTTTTGCTCTCTTCTCCTTCGCCATTTTGAGTTTTTGCTCGATTAAAGCAATTTGTTCATCAATCACGAGTAACTCAGTAAAAAGATTGATGATGCTGGTAGTCATGATACTTCCTTTGTCACTAAGATAGTTCAAACAATCGATGTAAATTGTGTTATACTTCAGGGAATAATTAAAAAATATTGATAAATTATTTATAAATGCAGGAACATAAGAATGAAGGTTTTTCGAGATAATTTGAACTGACACTAGAAGCCTTCAAAGTGATAAATATTATTCTCAATACTATGCCCTCCAGAATCTTTCAATTTGATCTTTAATTTTTTAATTTTTTGGTCATGTAGACTTCTAACTATCTACACTTTTTAAGTGCGGCGAAATGCAGAATATTAAGTTCGAACTGCGACCATTCCAATAATATATTTAGTAGCTATCAACTGAACTACACTTGTGAGACATTTGATCTTATTTAAATTTGCATATGCTTCATAGAAGGACAATCCAATAAATTTTTTAAAATTTTGTATCGGACCCAAGGACCGACTAATTTTAAGACACCAATAGCACTGATCACTTGTGGGGCTGTCAAGTTAAAGCCGATGGATTTTTTTACTCTCTATAGACTACGAACTGAGAAGATACATGAAGTAACACATAAAAAAGATGACTAAACTCAAAAGTCTCAAACTTTCATCACAAGGCCAATCAGGGTCGTCTTTGAACCCATGCAAGAAGACCTATAGCACGGGGCCTCCAAAAAAATGGGACCTCCAAAAAAATATAATTAGGTAATAGATAATTATATTGGGGGTTTAAGTAGCAGTAATAATGGTCCAGCAATAATAATGGTCTAGCAGAGCAAAATTATACCAATCAAATTATATCAATAATGGTCCAGCAGAGTAAAATTATACTAATAATAGCCTCCGTGCTTATGTCTTGTTGTTGTTCTACTACTTTTTGAGTTTTTTGTGTTATTAATATTTGTTTGTTCACAAAAATAAATATTAAGTTCTTTTTAAGAAACATTTATTTTTATTAGGGGGTTTATTTTTATTATTAGCTCGGTGCCTCTAAATACTCGGAGACACCCCTGACGCCAATACATTCAACATATCATTAATTAATAAACATTTTTGAAATTGAAAACATAAGCAAAGACATCACACAGTGCCAAGACAGCAAATAAACCCAATAAAAAGACATATCCTACAAAATAGTAGTCTATGAAAGAATATCAAAACACACCAAATAGGCACTATGTGATTGAAAGAAGATAAAGTAAACCTGGTAAATGACGAATTAAATCTGCTTGGTCTACGAGAAGCTTCAAGAAGTTGAACGAGTGTTGATGAAGTTCGAAACAAGAGAGAATGTAAATTTTGAAACCCTAACTATACCTAACTAACAGTCTAACACAATGGACAATTTATAATTCTTTCTCTTAATGGACGCCTCTTATTCACTCTTGCCTCCTTTCATTTCACCATAAATGTCATTACTACGGTGATATTTTCTTTCTGAATCATTCCCTTAATTTGTGTTCTAATTAATTAACCATAAATAATTTATTAATTAACCATTGACAGCCCAACACTCACTTAGCGCCAACCCATACAGTGTGAATTAAGCTACACGAGTATTCATTGATGTTGTGTACGCGTTTTATTTCAGTTTTCAGATTTATTATACCACCTCCCTCTCAGCGGCGGTGCTCTGACCCTGGCTCAGGGGTGCAAAATTTTAATCGATATTTTAATATATATATATACTAGTTTTGAGACCCGTGCATTCGCCCGGGTCTATTGACTTTTATTTATTAATTATTGTTAAATTATAAATGACATCATTCTGGTATTTTTTATAAAATTTATTAAATTAAGTCATTTTTTTTATTAAAGTAATTGTCTCGTGTATGATTTTTGTGTAATAAATTTTAATTAATAATAAAAATTATTCACTATTCAATTTCTTTTTTTTTTATTAAAGCAATTGTTCCGTGTATGATTAATTTTTTTTATTAAAGCAATTGTCCCGTGTATGATTAAATTTTTTTATTAAAACAATTGTCCCGATTAAATTTTTTTTAATAAAGCAACTGTCTAATGTATGATTAAATTTTTTGTATTAAACCAATTGTCCCGTGTATGATTATTTTTTTTTATTAAAGCAATTGTCCCGTGTATGATTAGAATTTTTTTATCAAAGCAATTATCCCGTGTATGATTTAATTTTTTTATTAAAGGAATTATCCCGTGTATGATTAATTTTTTTTTATTAAAGCAATTATCCCGTGTATTATTAAAAAAATTTATTAGAACAATTTTCCCGTGTATGAGTTTTTTATATTAGCTAGTGACCAACACTTTCTTTTTTTGACAAAATTATTGATCAACACTTGTCCCGTGAAGTTTTAAGTATAATCACAAATATTTACCCCATAATTATTATAATATATATTCATCAATAATGCACTTCTTTTGTATTTTTTATATAAGAGTAAACAAAAATAGAGTAAATTTTTTAATAATAAAAATAGAGTAGAATTCAACTATTATATAATAATATATTAAATTAAAAAATATAAATTTTTTTACGAAATAGAAGATTTGATATATTTTTAAGAATTGATGAGGACAAATTAGAAATTTTAGTAGTAATACCTTTTAATATATTGAGCATGTTTGAATTTGGCTTATTTTTAAGCTTATGAAAATAATTTATGGTTATAATTTATAAATAAACTTTTATGTTAATTCATAAGTTTTTTTTATGCATATTAATTCATAAGTTTTCACTAACAAAAATTACATCTTTATAAATAGTTTTCATGAACTATCTTAAAAAACTTATAATAATACATAAAAACTTATTTGTTTGCAAAAGTTATTTCGCATAAACTCATAAATAAGTTAATCAAAACGGGTCGATTGTGTTTTTGTTTCTATTTTTCTGTTCTTTTATTTTTAAGCTCATAAATAAGTATCTTATTTTATTAAGTAATTCTATTTTTATTTTTTATATATAAGTTTTTATATGTTAGATTGACTTACTATTTTTTCTTAAAAAAAACTACTTACTATTGTTGAAGCGGATCTTTTATAGTGATTTTTGTTCATATTTTTATGCGTAAATTTATTTTAATTAAATTTTTATGAGAAGATTTATTTGATGCTTATCTTCTTCTTTTCCTATTTTTGTTTTGTGTTTTTTTGTTAAGATGTGGTTTCTGATGCTATTTTTATGGGAATATTTATTTTATGTTTATCTTTCTTTCCTATTTTTATGGCTTGTTTAGAGTTAAAATTACACTTAAGGTCATAAAACTTGGAACACCGTTAAAAGTAATAAGGACAAACTTGTATTTTTAATAGTAGTTTCTTTTAATATATTGTAAGTAGATATATATATATATATATATATATATATATATATATATATATATGTTTTGCAACTATCCACTATGCAATTTTATATTTTTAATTCACTTAATAATTAATTAATTATTTATTTATATGTATTGCATTTAAAAAAGAAACATAAGTATTGATTACATGAGAAATATATCAAATAAAAAGAAATCAAACTATAAAACAGTGCATAAGTATTGATATAGTAACACAAAATACGTAATCTTGTGGTTAGTTTTCTCATTGCTCGATGTTCGTCAATTTTTTCTATCTATCACTTGAGTATATACAGACCAATAACCAACACAAAATTAGATTTGGGAAAACACTGATTTTCAAATGTCTAAAATTGAAACTAATTTGTGGATGGTGTAACACTTAATTGAAAACTGTACAACATAATTCCAAATATGCATTTGGACTAAATTATAAACTACAAACAAGCAACCAGCAAAGCATACAAATATGTTATTAGAACTTCAATTGAATAATAATCAACCAATTTATCAATATTGAAGTTATATAAAAAGTCCAAAAAATTTAGAACGCTAAACCATTAATGTTCTTGTTTACATTATTATTATTTCAAGGATGTTGGAAGATTAATCATTATTGTCCGTATTTAGTTTGGTGTTTTATTTGAAAGGATTTAATTTTAGAGTGAAGTTGGAAGAAAAGAATAAAAGCAAGAAAAAATATTTTGGATTTTTGAATAGTGGTGCAAAAAAAAATTTAGGGGGTGCAACGTGCAAAACATAGAAGTACTAGTAAAAGAAAATTAAAAGTCCAGTGGGTGCACCTGCACTGCCACTGCTCCCTCCTTGCACCGTCACAGTGTTGTCGTCGATGTTCTCTTCACGCAGCATCGGATAAAAAATATGTATTTTAATATCAACGCAAGAAAAATATTTTTATAAAATAATTGTATGGCAATATGCAATACAACGTAGGATAATTGTATGAAAATATGGAGCTCTATTATTTGGACATCCAAAACCCTTCTTGCATGCAAATCGAGGTAAGGATAAAATAATTAAAACAGGAAAAAAAAGGTTGTGGGCCCTGTGTTACTGTAATTGTCCGACAACTTATTAGTTGTTTGGATAACATTTCTCAAAATATGACAACAATTTAGCAACAAAAACAAATGTAAGGAATGATAATTTTAATATTTTAAAATAAACATGAGGACAAAGCATGTTATTATAATCAAAATTGTAATAATATAGTTTGCTTCCTCTACCTTCCCCTCCAAATGTCTCCAATTTGAGGGGAAGCAAAATTGAGTTTAGAAGGGATTTTGCTCCCCTCTCCCCCCCCTCCCTTTCTAAAAATTAAACCAAACACCTTAATTTTATTAAAAATATTCTCTCTCTGAACCAAACAGACCCTAAGACGGTGACATATTGCTTTGTATGGGGCAAATTTAAACAGGCATGTCGAGCAGCTTTACCAACCTACTACACGACCTTTAAGAATGAGAAATTCTTGCATAGGCTCACCCTTAACACTTAATCCTTAAGCTCAACCAACCAAAATTGGACACATCATCATTTAATTAAAAATTTAAATAACAAAAAATAATTATGTTAATTATGAAATAAAAAACACGATCGTGTCGTCTTCTTCTTTACAGTTTACTTCTTACTTGCTGCATAACAAAGGTAATCGATCATCTCCCTATCTGAAAGTTTCGGCTCAAAAATCTCTTCCATATAGTTCCATCCCAAAGTTCAACCTTCCACACAAAAATCTCTCCATAGTTCCATATGAAAATTGAAACACAATGAGTTACTGATCTTTTTTAATTCCTGCAAACATGCTCTGAGCTTTAATTCCTGCAAACATGGTTTTTCAATTGAACTATGAAATTGGTTTCTTCTAGTTTCAGATTGTAGAGAGAAAAAGAAACATAACAGATCAAAAAGAACAGAGAAGAAGGGAATCGTTTTTATCTTCTTCAATGGAACCAATATCATCTCCTCTGTCGAACAACTACAACGCACCATCGCCGCAACCGTTGCCATATCACCGTTGCATTTCAAATTTCCAAATTTCAATCACACATCCCATAAATTCAAAACTTTCTTTTCTTACCAATCTCCCAATTCTCTTCATGATGCAAATCGCAACAACCCAGATGCAAAAATCGCAACAACCCTGATGCAAATCGCAACTAAGAAGTAAACCGTATAGTAACGAAGAAGACGGCAATCGTGTTTTTTTATTTTATAATTAACCTAATTATTTTTTGTTATTTTAATTTTTAATTAAATGATGATGTGTCCAATTTTGATTGGTTGAGCCTAAGGATTAAGTGTTAAGGGTGAGCTTATGCAAGAATTTCTCTTTAAGAATTTGTAAAAACTCAATTGTTGTATAAAGGGGTGCAAACAACGGTTTTGTACGGGTTGCAAGTTTTTTTGTATTTTGTACACTTCCCTATTAAAAATCATTACCTATTCAATTTAGACTACGATTCTAAAAACATGGACAGATAGCACAACTGTTGTATATGTTAAGAAGTCTCACATCGGATGTGAGTTGGTTTGAATAAGTGTTTATAAGTAAGTGACAATTCCCACCTTACAAATCGGTTTTGTGAGGATGAGTTATGTGTCCAATACCCAATTCTAAGATGACAGAGCCTTTATGACTAAGTGGTCTAGAGTCGATCCTCGCTACCCTCACTTTCTAATTAAAAAGTGGAATTTAAGCATATGGTAGGTGAACCTATGCATTATCCACGCTTCAAGCATATGGGCTCTTGCGTGAGGGGGCGTGTTAGAAATAATATAAACCATTGATGTGGTCAATCCTAATAGCTTAATCTTTTGAGATAATTGGTTATTTGACAGTATATGACCTATGAAGCAACGAACACTTCTCGAATTAGGCGTGTCGTGTCCGACACGTGTCTGTGTCGGTGTCCGACACCGACACTTATGATTACACTGAATTATGTCATTTTCACAAATTATTATCGATATCACCGTGTCAGTGGTCGTGTCGTGTCCGGTGTCTGTGCTTCATTGTATATGACTGATTATTTGGAGATTCGGTTTAAATATTAAAAATAGACACCTAATAAAAAATTGAAAATAATTATCTTTTATTTAAATTATTACTTTTTTATTTGGTTAGAATTTTTTTTTACCATATCGCTATTTTATGAACATTAGTAATATATAACAATTATTACAAAACTTCAAAATTGATCTATTATGTACATCTGATATATAGTATAACTATTATTATAAGACCTTTAAGCTTTGAGGCGAGACCCGCAAAATTTTAAGGCCGATGCACCCCATGGGGTCCGGGCCTGGCTACTCGAGTATTCATCGATGTTGCCTCCAAAGAGACTACATTCAACCGCATATTTGTGAAACCACAAAATAAAACCATTGTCGTTTCGTATCTAATATACAACTTGCATTAATTAAAAAATTTAGGTTCAGTAAAATACTTTTCAAGAATAATCAAAAACTAAGTAGAAGGTTGGATATTCACATATGTGGTTGAGAACAAGTACAAAATATAAATTAACGAGAAAAAAAACAAAAAATGCAAATTAAGAGAACCACAACGCAAAGGATATTAAACTTTGGTTATGACAGCTAGTCAGCTATAGTTCTATGAACTGCAATTTTTCTTAGAACTGTCGCAATCCAAGTATCAGAATTTGAACATTTTTTTAAAAGCTAAATTAGCTCACCCGAATTGGTACCAGAGATAATCAAATCTGAGAATTTAAGGTGAAATACACTCATAGGTCCCAAATTAATACCACCAGATCAATCCAAATGAGTTTAATTTGAATAATTTCTAGTATTCTGTAAGACCCAAGATTTCACTGTACAGTTTTCCTAAGGAACTTTATTGTTGGCTAAGTTTTTAGGGTTTTTGGTGAAGCGGTTTCGTGAGTATTGTCGCGATAATAGGATTTTTGCTGAAATGGAGTCTGTTTTGTGCTCGTGCGCTGGAAAGGCACATACTTTTGGGTCGTAATCTTCTTTTGAGTATAAGAAGGTGTATGTGTAGTCAGAATAACGAGTTTTGGATTATTCTCACTTTTGGAAAAACGAGTAGGAATTTTACCCGCTGATGTAAAATTTTACGGCTTCTGAATTCCGTAGAATTTTAGATGGGAGTTTTATATATCGGCGTTGGTCGGAATATGTGTTCAGAATAATTTTTGAGTTTGAGGAAGAAAATTACAGTCGCGGAAAAAGTTTTAGCGATAATTTTTAGAAGCGGTTTACGACGGACGTTTATTCCATAGTTTTTCTATTTTTGCGATTTTCGTCCGTTAGCGAGGTGCGACTCGTTTAAGCGCGAGCTAGTGGGAGGATAAGATCACATAAGAAATATCTAGATATTTATTTGGAATTGCTTTGTGACCAAGACTTGATCCAAGGGCTAGGATTGGCCTAGAGACTTTGCCTTTTGATCCAATGGCCATGAGTTGGCAAGACCATTTCATTAGTAAGACTTTTGGTCACTTGTGGACTTAAGAAAAATTCACCAAAGACTTTCATTCTTCTTCTCTTGGCCGTGGCTTTTTTTCTCTCTTCCAACCTTGAGCAAAATTCCATTCCTTCACCATTTGCTTGGATTTTGGACTTGTTGGATCAAAGGGTATTTGTAGAGAATCATCTCCTAAGGTAACTAACCTCTTCTATTCTTTTGTTTGGCTCAAAAAACTCTTAGATTTTAGGATTTTGAGGATTATGTTCTTGAGAGAAAAATTCTAGAATTTAGTTTTAATTAGTTTTTGGTTCCATAGAAGTGTACATGAGAGTTAATTAGTACATATGAGTGATGTATGTGTTGATTCCCATGGTTAAATCTTGTTTTCACAAAATTGTTGTTTAAGGGTTTGAAGAAAATTTTTGAAAAGATCATAAACTTGGATTTTGTTTTAAGTTTTTGTTTTTGATGTTAGTTTTGAGCTTTGTGGCAAAATGGATATGTGATTATGAACTTTGTTTTGTAAAATAAGAAAATAAATTATTTGGTGTTCTTGAGGAATTTATGAACAAATTTTAGAAAACTTTTGAGTTGATTCTTAAAGTAGTGTGATTGATCAATTCAATGACTTTAAGAACTAGTAGATGATTACTAGGGTTTGTATTGAAAAATTTTAGGTGTTGGCCCTATTTTCCCTAGTTGGCCGTGACACCATTTAAAGGGGAGAGGGAAGAGTTTTCAAATTTTGTTGAGTCATGTTAGAAGGACTTAATCATGGTTTAGAAGAATGATCAATTATGGTCTTGGTTGGGGAAGAAAATTATATGATTATGCCTTAAGAAAACAAATTTAAAAATTGTCAAAAGTGTGAGTTTGTTTGGATTGGTTTTGATTGTTCGGGTAAATGATTTTAGGGTATTATAGGATATTACCATGTCTTTGGAAGTGGAAAATTTTGAGTGTTGGTGCCATTTCCTTTTTTTTGGCCGTGGCCTATGTTTATTAAGGGGCCATGAGCTTTCAAAATTTTCTAAGTCCACAATGATAAGAAAATGATCATGATATTGGTGAATGATCATAGGTTTCTAAAAGAATGATCATAGAGTTTTAATTGGAAAGAAAACTTTTATTTTCTTCGGAATATTTTTGAAGAGTTTCTAGTTTGTTTCCAAATGGTTAAGTTTGTGTGAAAATGTTTTCTTGAGGTTGAAAGTGTTAGTAATAGGTTATGCTTTGAAAAACAAAATGAATTTCGTGTGACTAAAATAATGTCTTTAACTTCGTGAATTTTTATCGGATTGGGAAGAACTTGGAATCGCTAGGTGAGAGAGTTAGAAAGTACCTTAAACCCCCCTAGACTTTTGAGAACAAGTTTCGTTTCGATAGGATGAACGAGGAATATTTTATTGATGTTACGCTGCATATATTTTAGGTAGCGTGAATTGTAGAATTTCGCGGAATAGAGTAACGGAAGCTTGCCGAGGTAAGGGCATCACTTTATTTCTGTCTTTTCACTGAGTTATAACATGTTTGGTTATTTTCGGTGATGTGTGTTGGTGTGCTTGGCATGTATGTGTTATGTATTCTCGTAATGAGAAAGTGTTTATAATACGTGCGTTGTTTTACATATGATTTGAGATGTATGTATGAACATGTGGGTGAATACATATGATTGGAAATGTATGTATGTTTGTTGTGGTTTGTTACATATGATTGGATATGTATGTATGTTGTTATGTTTGGTTTACATATGCTAGAGAGGTATGTATTCATTGCATTAGTATACATGGGGAATCGTATGCTCATGCATTGTTAGTGCGTAGTTGCGGGAGTGGACTACGAGGTGTGGTTGCGGGAGTGGACCCACCTGATTCTTATAGGGTTGTGTTGAGTTCAATACATGGTTGCGGGAGTGGATCATGGGGTGTGATTGCGGGAGTGGATCCACCTTAATCCTTTGTGATTTTGTTGAGTCGATACATGGTTGCGGGAGTGGACCATGGGGTGTGATTGCGGGAGTGGATCCACCTTAACCTTGTGATTTCATTGGTGTCTTAGTAGGGGTTGGACCTACAGTTCCGGAACTCATGCATTGTGGTAGCTAGGGTTAGTACCACACATTGTAGAAGTCTGCATTAGGCTTGGTGTGCATTATATTTATAAACCCGTTGGTGGGAATCGCTTTGGTGGTTAAGAGCTTTCTCTTGTGTTCGTGGAATTATTGTTATGTGTACAATCTTTCGCACCGATTATATATATATATATATATACTTTTATTTTGTGGTGACCCTTGCAATATTTCATTTGCGGGCTCCTCCCACCCCAGATGATGCTGTAGGTCGCGAGGGCAGCGGCTGCTCAGGGCCCCAGTGAACTCGTGCCGGAGCTATAGTTAGATTTAGACTCTGTGCCGGTGTGGTTGTACATCGTGCCTTTGGGTTAGGCATAGGGTTCTATCTTGGTTTTGTTTTGGGTTGTAGTGCTTGGAGTGTTTTGAATACTTAGACTTGGACTGTAATTATTCAGGAACACTTTGCTTGTCGAAGCACCTTATGGTAATGAGTTCTTTTGTATGTTTAATGTCGGCTCTCACAGTTTGTATGCGCGCTCTGTTCTGTTTCTAAAAAAAAAAAAAAAAAATAATGCCCCTTTTTAGGCTTTGAAAATCGGGGTGTTACATTGTGGTATCAGAGCACGGCTTTAAATCTTCAAAGGGAAAGTGTGCACTTGAGTCGTTAGTCCAGAGTCGGTTAGAACATAGCTAGAGTTGTGTTGTGGGTTATGCGGTTGGTTGTTTTGAGTCTAGCATGGGATATGCATAGACACTGGTTTGTGTCTTACCGAAGTAATGCAGGGAGTGAGGCTTCAGTAAGTGAAATTGTGAAACCCCCGAGCCTTGGTCGAATTTAGTCGACAAGTGTCTCTAATTTCCTTTGCTGCGGCAGTCCGAAGATGACGGACTTGAGCGAACAAGAACTACAAGTGCTTCTTGAAAGTAATATAATGGATGAGAAGTGGCGTTGTATGTTGCCACTCAGAGGTGTTGGTTATGGACGAGTGAACGTCAATTGATAAAGGATTTTAAGTAAGGATCAGATTGGGACGACCTTTCGAAGATGATATTGGATGTCCGTCTGGTGAGTTCAGACGGGACTTGATGAAGTCGTTCAGTTGTCAAGAGGATGCGACCACTGTAGAATGGTGGAACATGCAGAGATGTCAGTTGGATTTAATTGCGACGATTGGACAATAATTGAGGCACTTTGAATTGGAATTAAAGGACGTTGTACGTCCAGAGTGAGGAACCCTGGTGGTGTTAGACGACATTTATGCAAATGGTGGATAACTTAAGGGTTTAATTTAAGTGTGCGAGATGAATTAGATTCGAAACTATGATTTGTAAGGATGAATCTCGTGATGATTAAAGGTAGGAGACCAAGTATCACATTGATAAGTGACAATCTATACATAGTTCGGGAGATAGTAAGTATAGATGTCGGTGTGAAACGAAATTATAGGTGATTGATTATTGGATAAAAAGATGGATGTGGAGAGATATTTAGGTAAAGAACGAGGAGTTCAACCTTTGAAAGTGAGTTGCATATCACTGATAGGTGATAATAGAGGTGTTTATTATGGAAATGTCCAGATAATTGTAGCAGTGTAAGCTAGAATTGTTAACTATTGGCAAGTAAACCATAAGAGAAAGTAAACTGGTTTAGCAGTTTGAGGAGATTAGTCAAGATTGAGTAGAGATCCTGTGTGGATGCGCATATAAGTTAACGATTTTGATCGACAAAGATGGTTGAAGGACTAAGTAGTGTTGAAAATTGCCTTTGAATTGCATGATTACTAGTTGTTGCAGGATGCTGACGAGCCCTGGTGAGGGCTCAGCAGGCAACAGGTGCAGGACGTGCCCTGGTGAGGGCTCAACAGGCAGCAGGCAGCAGGCAACACGCAGGGGGTGGCGCTCGGCGCGGCCACGAGCCCTGGTGAGGGCGCCCGGCGCCCAGGAGAGGCCAGTTTGGCCTGTAGAGTCTGTCAGTTGGCGCCAGGCGCAGGGGGTTGGCGCTAGGCGCGAATTCGCAGATATATACCCCTATTTCTGTTTTTTCAGCACGAGAGAGAGGGGAAAAATGTAGGGTTTTGAAAGGGGGTTTCACCAATATGGAGGCTAGGGTTCAAGGGGGTTTCTCTTGGGTTAATCCTAGGGTTGGGTACTCTTTCTAACACCTTGTAATTGCTATCAATTGAAATCTCTTGGTCACGGGAAGAGATTTGGGAAAAGGGTAGAAATTAGGGATTGTCCAATTTCTTGTAACTCTTGTAAATCTCATTGTAATCAAGATTGAGGAAGATGATTGATAGTGGAAAGGAGATCTCTCTCCCCCAGACGTAGGTTCATTAACACCGAACTGGGTAAACAATATCGTTTTGTGTTCTTTATTGCTTTCATTAGTTTTAGCCTTGGTTGATTATTATTGCTTGGATATCCATTGTTGTTGTTGGTTGCTTTATTTGTTTTGCCTCACACTAGTGGAAAGGTTATTGGTGTGGTTATTTGGTTTGAATTCACAACAATTGGCGCCCACCGTGGGGCACGGGTTTAAACAAATTAAGGCACCATGGTGAAACTTTCCGGAAACAATTTAGAATTGTGGAAAGTGAAGATGGAAGCAATGTTAATGGTTGAGAAGATGGATAAAACAGGGAGTGTGGTTATCCGGTGCCTCAAAGGTAAAAAGCTAAAGGAGTTGCGATGAAGGTCGGCCTGGAGAGGCGGTGGTAATAATACTCGGTGTCGGCCTGGAGAGGCGGTGAAATAATACTCAACATCAGCCTGGAGAGGCGGTGGTAATAATACTCGGGTGGCTTTTGAAACAACAACTCGGTTATGAGATGCAGAAACTCTAGTGGTGTGAAGTTGGGAATCGATGGAGCTTTGAGTCGTGGACTTTGGGTGCTTCTTTCACATGTGTTTTGATGAATGAATACCAAGAAAATCCGAAAGCTAGTTGAAAGGTGGAATGGTTCATCTTGAAGACGGGTATGCTTGAAAAGTTTGAGGTATGGTTTCTCGGTTGTCTTGCGATGTTTGATAATCGTGTGGTTCTTCTACATGATGTGAGGTATTTTCTTGAACTTAAAATGCATAGATAGTTGGTTCTACTGTTGGTTATGCATTTGTTACTAGAGGTATTTCTCATATGGTTTGAGTTGTGGAACTTCAGTTGATACTTGTTAGTGACATAGGTTTAGTGTGACTAGTGAAACGGAGTTTAACTAGGTGGTAGAACTAAACGGGAAGTGTTGAAGACTAACAATGACTTGAAGTGTGTTTCGGAGTAGTTGAAAAGTTTTGCGTTACAAGGTGGGAAATCATAGTGGAAATACCGGTTTGAGACTTTGGTGGAGTAATCTCGGTTTGAGGTGGAGTTTGTTACTAGTGGAACTAGAGGAAGACAAACAACCAACAATAGCTCTTGGCTATCTGATGAGAGATAGGGAGGAGAGCGGTATTGTTGCATCAAAGTGGTATGGCTATGGAAACCTTGTGGGTATGTTTCGATTGTGACTGAAGAAGTGCAAAACTTGAAAGATCTTCAGGGAGACAATTGAAAGCAACAGTGATCAGACTTGGTAACTTGTGAGACTGCTGGAGGTAGTTGAATACAAGGAGAGTTTGATGTTGCAGCTTGTGGAACCACCTAAAATTCCAAGGTTGGTTTGGAGCCAAGCAATACTTCGAGAGTACGGAAGACATTCCGGGGGTCGAAGGGTGGTGAAGGCTTGTAGGGTTGTCCTAAAAATCCAAGGACAATTGGAGGCAAGCGATTCTTCAGGAGGTACGGACTTGACCAGTTCGAAGGTTGAAGAGGATGCGGTGAATCTTGTGGGGCTACCTAAAATCCTATGGTAGTGGGATGCAAGATCTTCATGAGGGCGGAAGGTATTCCGAGGGATGAAGGGTCTGAGGTAATACTTGTGGTTCTAACAAGTTTGTTGGAAACAGGTGGAGCAGCATGATGGTTGATGGGAAGTTAACATCACCATGAATTTAAAGGCAAGGTGGAGATTGTTGAAAATTGCCTTTGAATTGCATGATTACTAGTTGTTGCAGGATGCTGACGAGCCCTGGTGAGGGCTCAGCAGGCAACAGGTGCAGGACGTGCCCTGGTGAGGGCTCAACAGGCAGCAGGCAGCAGGCAACACGCAGGGGGTGGCGCCCGACGCGGCCACGAGCCCTGGTGAGGGCGCCCGGCGCCCAGGAGAGGCCAGTTTGGCCTGTAGAGTCTGTCAGTTGGCGCCAGGCGCAGGGGGTTGGCGCTAGGCGCGAATTCGCAGATATATACCCCTATTTCTGTTTTTTCAGCACGAGAGAGAGGGGAAAAATGTAGGGTTTTGAAAGGGGGTTTCACCAATATGGAGGCTAGGGTTCAAGGGGGTTTCTCTTGGGTTAATCCTAGGGTTGGGTACTCTTTCTAACACCTTGTAATTGCTATCAATTGAAATCTCTTGGTCACGGGAAGAGATTTGGGAAAAGGGTAGAAATTAGGGATTGTCCAATTTCTTGTAACTCTTGTAAATCTCATTGTAATCAAGATTGAGGAAGATGATTGATAGTGGAAAGGAGATCTCTCTCCCCCAGACGTAGGTTCATTAACACCGAACTGGGTAAACAATATCGTTTTGTGTTCTTTATTGCTTTCATTAGTTTTAGCCTTGGTTGATTATTATTGCTTGGATATCCATTGTTGTTGTTGGTTGCTTTATTTGTTTTGCCTCACACTAGTGGAAAGGTTATTGGTGTGGTTATTTGGTTTGAATTCACAACAAGTAGCAGCTTGAATTTATGATACCATAAGAGTTGAGGTGGGCAAGTTTTGAATAAATTCAAGTTATGGACGAGAATTTTTGGATATTTTCTAAGAATGTCGTGTTTGAGTAGAAAAGGAGTCCGTTAGTAAGAATACTAAGACAATGAAAGTTGATAGTTGGAAGGACTTTTATTGTATATTAGGATTAAATGGATAGTACGACGAGTTTTTAGAGTTCTTAAGCAGTAAATTCAATAGTTGATTTGGGTATCGAACGTACTAAGGATAAAATCATAGCAAAGTGTTGTGCGTTGGTAGCTGTCTTGATAGGCCAAGCATTAAGATTTGAGATAAGTGTTTCATGGTTTGATGTATGAGTAAGATATGTGTTTAGAGGTAAAATATAGTGACGTGACGAAGATAAGATTAGAAATAGCTATGCATAGAGAGATACTTCATAGGAACTTGAGGAATTAATTAATTGGAGCGTTCGATTACGAAAAATACAATAGATGATCGTTAGTAAAAGTTAGAAGTGAATAAGAAAACGATGAGTGACTAGATGTAAGAGCAAGATTAGCTAGAACTTGAGATCTTGGAATTGATTCCCCGGAGAGAACCAACTTTATAACTTTAGAATATTCACGGTGATGAAGAACCAATCGAACAGAGAAGAATGTGCTTGATTGGAAACATGTTGATGTGGAACGAGAGTAATTATTTTGTGTGCGGCAAATTAAAGATGTTGGTTGGAATCAACAAGTTGTTGGTCATGGTGGTTTGGGAACCAACTCTAGACAGTTGTTGGACTAGAAAGTTGCAAAGTAGTAGATTGATGATACAGGCCTGATTGGAGTTTTGTAGAGGTTATGACATCGATGAGTTAGTCGTAAAGGGAGGTTAGTCATGGAAAGAATGTGTTAACAATAAGTGTGGCTAGTGGTGTTTCTAGCCGAACTCGTAGAGAAAATGTTCCATTGTTTGGTTGTCTTTCATTTGATGAATTCATCTTCAGAGAGGAGAAAGAGTGATGGAGATGAAATGGTTTGTGGATCTGTTTCTGGGTCTAGAAAAAAAAATGAGGATTTAGAGAGAAGCCCATGAAGATGTGGTTTATGTCAATTGAAGATTGGCGAAGGGATTTGTCTCACACCTAATTTGGAAATAAGAACGATAAGAGATTGTCTAATGGCAAGTTGATGGAAGTTTGTAGAGCTTTGGTTCATTGTAGTGGTTACAATGAAGAGAGACGTGGTATGATGGAAATCGGTAGTGAGTAAGTATAAGGGATTCGGATGTTGTCAACAAGGATGGTTAGACAATAGTAATGTGAGGAATGCCCTGAGTGTTATTTTGAAGGTAGGTACCTCGACGAGAGTGGTGATGTTAGGAGTGTTTAGGAATGGTCAGGGTGACCAACTCTTTTGAGTAAGAGAGGATGTTATTGTAAGAGAAAAAGGAACTCAGGAGAGTTCAGGAATAGAATGAGAATACGTTGTGAAGAGGATGTGCGCCGACGATGGCCGTCGACGAGGATAAACGTTTGTTTAAGGCACGCGAGATGCGTCTAAGTGCCATTTTGGAAGTAATGTTAACGTATAAGGAACCGATTCTGAGGAATTGGAGATTTGGATAAGGGAGTCCAAGAGAAGTAGATGGTTTAGTTTGGCAGGTGCCAAGACTGTGAGGAGTGTAATCACCAACCGGGGGTTGGGGTGGTATTATTTAAGTCGTGATTGGAAAGAGATTTATATGTGAGCAGACGGTTCGGCACATTCATTGAGTCACGGACTGATGGATATTGGTAAAGTGGGAAATTCTTCTATAGAGAAGACAACTTGTTTGGAATGAAATGGTTTTCGTGGTAATTGCCATGGTGGCATTGTATTACTGTTGAATGATGATTCAACGGATGTTTCATGAGTGGAATCATGAGAGCTTGAAACGATGTGTTTTGAGTGTTGTGTCTTACGACTTCGACCTTGTGTTCGTAAGAGATCGAGGAAAACATTAAGAAAAACCTCGAAAGATTTGTGGAACCCTTGTGACTCGGAGGACCTTGAGCACAAGTGGAATGAAGTATCACTTAAGTTGGGTAAAGATGGTCTAAATCACCATCAGGATTGTCGACTGTCTATTGACAAATTGAGGGACTGGCCGTCCTTAATTTATTGTTGATGATAGACGGGAATCGTGTTGATTGGAATTGATTAGTTTTGCTAACTTTGGTGGTGCACAGAGAACTTCAGTGTTTCTTTTTGGAGGGTAGCCACTCACAACCTCGTGTGAAACTAATGGGGTGGGCTATGCCGCAGAGCCGGAAAAAGGGTGACCTCGTAAATTTGTCATGTTTACCTAGGATCCGTGGGGAACTAGCGTGTATGAACCTTCGTGGTAAAGTAAATTTTGAGTGGTGAACTCGTTGAGAGTTGCGGTTGGTGCACGGGTGTGCCAGTGTGTTGGTGAGAGTATCTGTGTGACTTCACCCGGTGTTAGCATATGTGTGGCTACACCTAATCCTGAGGGATTTTGTTGTGTTGGTGATGGTAATAACTAGTTGAGTTGTTACTCTTACCTTTAGTTTCGAGGACGAAACTTCTTTTTGGAGGGTAGTAATGTAAGACCCAAGATTTCACTGTACAGTTTTCCTAAGGAACTTTATTGTTGGCTAAGTTTTTAGGGTTTTTGGTGAAGCGGTTTCGTGAGTATTGTCGCGATAATAGGATTTTTGCTGAAATGGAGTCTGTTTTGTGCTCGTGCGCTGGAAAGGCACATACTTTTGGGTCGTAATCTTCTTTTGAGTATAAGAAGGTGTATGTGTAGTCAGAATAACGAGTTTTGGATTATTCTCACTTTTGGAAAAACGAGTAGGAATTTTACCCGCTGATGTAAAATTTTACGGCTTCTGAATTCCGTAGAATTTTAGATGGGAGTTTTATATATCAGCGTTGGTCGGAATATGTGTTCAGAATAATTTTTGAGTTTGAGGAAGAAAATTACAGTCGCGGAAAAAGTTTTAGCGATAATTTTTAGAAGCGGTTTACGACGGACGTTTATTCCATAGTTTTTCTATTTTTGCGATTTTCGTCCGTTAGCGAGGTGCGACTCGTTTAAGCGCGAGCTAGTGGGAGGATAAGATCACATAAGAAATATCTAGATATTTATTTGGAATTGCTTTGTGACCAAGACTTGATCCAAGGGCTAGGATTGGCCTAGAGACTTTGCCTTTTGATCCAATGGCCATGAGTTGGCAAGACCATTTCATTAGTAAGACTTTTGGTCACTTGTGGACTTAAGAAAAATTCACCAAAGACTTTCATTCTTCTTCTCTTGGCCGTGGCTTTTTTTCTCTCTTCCAACCTTGAGCAAAATTCCATTCCTTCACCATTTGCTTGGATTTTGGACTTGTTGGATCAAAGGGTATTTGTAGAGAATCATCTCCTAAGGTAACTAACCTCTTCTATTCTTTTGTTTGGCTCAAAAAACTCTTAGATTTTAGGATTTTGAGGATTATGTTCTTGAGAGAAAAATTCTAGAATTTAGTTTTAATTAGTTTTTGGTTCCATAGAAGTGTACATGAGAGTTAATTAGTACATATGAGTGATGTATGTGTTGATTCCCATGGTTAAATCTTGTTTTCACAAAATTGTTGTTTAAGGGTTTGAAGAAAAATTTTGAAAAGATCATAAACTTGGATTTTGTTTTAAGTTTTTGTTTTTGATGTTAGTTTTGAGCTTTGTGGCAAAATGGATATGTGATTATGAACTTTGTTTTGTAAAATAAGAAAATAAATTATTTGGTGTTCTTGAGGAATTTATGAACAAATTTTAGAAAACTTTTGAGTTGATTCTTAAAGTAGTGTGATTGATCAATTCAATGACTTTAAGAACTAGTAGATGATTACTAGGGTTTGTATTGAAAAATTTTAGGTGTTGGCCCTATTTTCCCTAGTTGGCCGTGACACCATTTAAAGGGGAGAGGGAAGAGTTTTCAAATTTTGTTGAGTCATGTTAGAAGGACTTAATCATGGTTTAGAAGAATGATCAATTATGGTCTTGGTTGGGGAAGAAAATTATATGATTATGCCTTAAGAAAACAAATTTAAAAATTGTCAAAAGTGTGAGTTTGTTTGGATTGGTTTTGATTGTTCGGGTAAATGATTTTAGGGTATTATAGGATATTACCATGTCTTTGGAAGTGGAAAATTTTGAGTGTTGGTGCCATTTCCTTTTTTTTGGCCGTGGCCTATGTTTATTAAGGGGCCATGAGCTTTCAAAATTTTCTAAGTCCACAATGATAAGAAAATGATCATGATATTGGTGAATGATCATAGGTTTCTAAAAGAATGATCATAGAGTTTTAATTGGAAAGAAAACTTTTATTTTCTTCGGAATATTTTTGAAGAGTTTCTAGTTTGTTTCCAAATGGTTAAGTTTGTGTGAAAATGTTTTCTTGAGGTTGAAAGTGTTAGTAATAGGTTATGCTTTGAAAAACAAAATGAATTTCGTGTGACTAAAATAATGTCTTTAACTTCGTGAATTTTTATCGGATTGGGAAGAACTTGGAATCGCTAGGTGAGAGAGTTAGAAAGTACCTTAAACCCCCTAGACTTTTGAGAACAAGTTTCGTTTCGATAGGATGAACGAGGAATATTTTATTGATGTTACGCTGCATATATTTTAGGTAGCGTGAATTGTAGAATTTCGCGGAATAGAGTAACGGAAGCTTGCCGAGGTAAGGGCATCACTTTATTTCTGTCTTTTCACTGAGTTATAACATGTTTGGTTATTTTCGGTGATGTGTGTTGGTGTGCTTGGCATGTATGTGTTATGTATTCTCGTAATGAGAAAGTGTTTATAATACGTGCGTTGTTTTACATATGATTTGAGATGTATGTATGAACATGTGGGTGAATACATATGATTGGAAATGTATGTATGTTTGTTGTGGTTTGTTACATATGATTGGATATGTATGTATGTTGTTATGTTTGGTTTACATATGCTAGAGAGGTATGTATTCATTGCATTAGTATACATGGGGAATCGTATGCTCATGCATTGTTAGTGCGTAGTTGCGGGAGTGGACTACGAGGTGTGGTTGCGGGAGTGGACCCACCTGATTCTTATAGGGTTGTGTTGAGTTCAATACATGGTTGCGGGAGTGGACCATGGGGTGTGATTGCGGGAGTGGATCCACCTTAATCCTTTGTGATTTTGTTGAGTCGATACATGGTTGCGGGAGTGGACCATGGGGTGTGATTGCGGGAGTGGATCCACCTTAACCTTGTGATTTCGTTGGTGTCTTAGTAGGGGTTGGACCTACAGTTCCGGAACTCATGCATTGTGGTAGCTAGGGTTAGTACCACGCATTGTAGAAGTCTGCATTAGGCTTGGTGTGCATTATATTTATAAACCCGTTGGTGGGAATCACTTTGGTGGTTAAGAGCTTTCTCTTGTGTTCGTGGAATTATTGTTATGTGTACAATCTTTCGCACCGGTTATATATATATATATACTTTTATTTTGTGGTGACCCTTGCAATATTTCATTTGCGGGCTCCTCCCACCCCAGATGATGATGTAGGTCGCGAGGGCAGCGGCTGCTCAGGGCCCCAGTGAACTCGTGCCGGAGCTATAGTTAGATTTAGACTCTGTGCCGGTGTGGTTGTACATCGTGCCTTTGGGTTAGGCATAGGGTTCTATCTTGGTTTTCTTTTGGGTTGTAGTGCTTGGAGTGTTTTGAATACTTAGACTTGGACTGTAATTATTCAGGAACACTTTGCTTGTCGAAGCACCTTATGGTAATGAGTTCTTTTGTATGTTTAATGCCGGCTCTCACAGTTTGTATGCGCGCTCTGTTCTGTTTTTTAAAAAAAAAAAAAAAAAAGCCCCTTTTTAGGCTTTGAAAATCGGGGTGTTACATATTCAATCTCTATTTAATAACGGACAATATATAAAATACTACAAACAAATCATTCTTGAAATTAGCAACTTAATAATAAAGCATAGAGACCAAAATTCCAAAAGAGATTTCCAAATTACATTGGAAAGAGAACATTACTTAGGAGAGTTTGATAATTCATTGGCCTCTGCAGCTTCAAGCTTACGAACAGCATGTTGTGCGTTAGCCATTATTTCTTTAGTCCGCTTTTGCCTCTCACGAAGAGCAGATTTTGCGGCTTCAGTGGCATCTACAATTTTTGCTCTCTTCTCCTTCATCACTTTGAGTTCTTGCTCAACCAAAGTCCTTTGTTTATTAATCGCGAGTAACTCTTCGCGAAGTTTGATGATGTTGTTGGTAGCCATGATACTTCGTTTGTCACTAAGTTCAAACAATCAATGTAAATTTTGTTATACTCCTAGGTATAATTTAAAGTATTGATAGAAAATTTATAAATGCAGGAACATAAGAATGAAGGTTAATTTGAAATGAGACCAGAAGCCTTCAAAGTAATAAATTTTACTGTCAATTTTCAATGTGTCTGATATGTCAACATCAATGGACACTTCAGTTTTAAATTTTTTTTAATAAATTATATATGAAAGGTAAACGAGGGGAAAAAATTACAGAATTTTGAAAATTAAAGGACCAAAATTGTGGATTAAATTAGGGGCCCAAAATTGCATTTAAATCAACTATTTTTTTGTTTGACGGGTTGACTAGTCAACTCGCTAGCCCACCAAAAAATGGGACGGGATGAGGTTTTAGATTCAGCCACCTAAGTTGACCTGTCCTGCAGTACCCCACTCTTAGATGGACTTAAGTGGGGCAAGTTTAAATAGATGTACCGGGCCACTTTAACCTATCTACTACAAGACCTTTAAGAAATCGTTAAAAACACCACTATTGCATAAAGGGGTACAAACAACGGTTTTCTATGGCTTGCTAGGATTTTGTATTTTGTTCACTTTCGTGTTGAATACCTTTGCCTAATTAGTTTAGATCACGATTCTAAAAGTGTGGGCATATAACATAACTGTTGCCTATTCCTCAAAGACCACATTCAACCCTGGATATGTGAAACCACAATGTAAAACCATTGTCGTTTCATATATAACATTTTCCAAGCAAAAGGGTTGCATATGGCAAGCCTACTGCAACACCCAAAATAGATTTTAAAAAATAAAGATAGAACATATAATATATTGGGGGGAAAATCTAACCTAGTAAAACCACATAAAAATATAGTAAAAGACTAAAAACGGTATTATAGACAATCCAACTATAATGAAAGTGGTATAGAATCAACCTTAACAGGTATTAAACAAAATCAGAAGAAAACCCACACCCACCTTAAATGCTACCTATAGTGCACGAACCCAAAACCATATATAATAGCAAAAATATGTTTAATTAGAATTTGCAACTATAAGAAATGGTGAATGAGTTGACCACCCGCATGGACAGATTCATGTACCAACAATCTCCTTCAACAAAACACATCATGCAAAAAAGGCCCTTTTGCGCCAAAAAAACTGAAGACCGCTACTAAAAGATCTAAAAGAACTCAAACATGACAACAATGTGGTCAAAGATAGGTACAGATCCAGGAGAACAACCACCCACATCTAACAAAAACAACCACCATCTACTCCCAAAGACATGAGGTGGAGTAAACCCAAACAAAGTGAGACGAAAACAAAGCGGCCCAGTTGTTGGAAGAACCAAAAACGGATTTAGAAAAACCAACACCCTCTGTGTAAGGGTTTGTCAAAGGGGTCGGTCAAATTTTTAACAAATTACAAAGTAATAAAAAACCACACAAAGTTTCGTATCTAATATACAATGTCCATAACGTAAAAAGTTAGGTTAAAAAAACTTTCAAAGAATAAGCAAAGTCATCAAATAGCTATTATCTGATGGAACGAAGATACAACAAATCTGGTAAATGAAGAATTAAATTTCAAATTGAAGAGAGAGTTTCAATGAAGTTCGAAAGAATTAAAATATGAAAGAAGATAAAACAAACCTTTGGTCGACCGCTTGATGTGCGAGATTCTTCAAGAAGCTCAAAGAATGCCGAAGAAGTTCGAAAGAATAGAGAAAGTAAATTTCGAAACCCTAACTATCTCTCTTATTTAGGGAAAAATGTATCTAGGACCTTGTTTGGTTGGGTCTAACGTAGAAGGAAAAACATTTTCCATTATTTGGATGCAAGAGAAAACTGGAAGAAAAAAAATGTGGGGCCCACAAAAATGTTTTCCTTTCCATTGAAAAATAGAGGAAATATGTGAAAAAATCGAAAAGAAGGGAATCATCATTGAGGAACAAGGGTCCTCAAGGAATCCTTAAAGATAGTTATCTTCAAATCATCAAGGTGAGTATATGTCTTTCTTTTCTTTCATTTATTAATTATTGCCGCTTCTATCAAACAACCAAAAACTCATTTCAATTTTCATTCATTTTCTACTCACTTTTATTCGTTTGACAATTTTTCCTCTTACTTTCTTTTTTCATAATTTCACTGTCTTTTATCATCAAAACAAACTATAAATATTGTAAATCAATGCTTTAAAAAAAATAGTATAAATATTGTATAAAATAAATAAATACAAAGTATAAATAAAATATATTTTTCACTCTTTATTTATGGCAAAATATATATTTCCTCTTATTTTTGGTTGACTAATAAATTAACAATTCTTTAGGCTCTCTTTTCTTTTCCAGACATTTTTATCCTGAATTTCTCTTTGTCTGACACGCAGGTTCAAGATAAAATAAACTTAAATGTTGGAAAATATAGAGCCTTGCCTATCTGAAATCTATCTGAACATTTTTTTTGGATTTTAAACAAATTTTGGAAAAATATTTTAACTGTTTTTTATAAGTTGAAGAGCATGTAGATATCAGGGGGCAAAGCAAGGTTTGCTCTCATCTTTTACTTATATATCTCCTTATTATTTAAAAAAAAAAAACATATACAAAAATTGGGGGGACATAGACCTAATCCGATAACTCTACTTCCCACATTAAGCAGCATGCGATGGTGGCTTTTTCATGCTAAATAGTATGAAATCAAGGAAAGTAAAGATAGCGTAATTTATGTGCAGAAAAGTAAAGATATTTTAATCAGAAGCGTGAGGTAAGTCAGATAGATTGATTCCCTCCCCTAATCATGTTTGATACCTGACGCATAGCTATAACTATTTCAGTAACTTCCAATTGTTCGGCGATTAATTATCTTTATTGATAGCATTTATTAATACTACCCTAATTTCTTATAGATTGCTATTGACTTCCTATAACTAGCGCACTCACGGATGCCTAATTCCATGCTGTCACGTACCACTAATCAAGTATCGAGTCAACCTACAATAGTCGTGATCGTGCAATTAACCAAAGCCACTAACGTCATATTATCGACCGTTTCAGTCTCTCCTAGCTAAGGTCGCTAACAGTTTATGATGTTTCCGTCTCTCCTAGCTAAAGTCACTAGTAGTGTCGGTTGTTGCCGTCTCTCGATCGCGAGCCCTATTATTTATTGTTCCGGACGGATCCTAACAGCGTTTTCTCAATATCCGGCCAGACGTGGAAAATATGGAATTAAAGTGTAAATAATAGAAAACAATTCATTCCAAAATAAGAATATATTATGACTTTTATTGTACCAGATATATGTCCCAAGCATTCATTGAGGAGATCATCTCTCCACCTACCCTAAAGGTTTCTAGCTACTAATTTACATAATAAATATTACAAGAATAAAACTATGCATACGGATGGCGTAGATGCCTTGCTGAGGAAGTTACATTTCCCGTTGAAGGGGGAAATTTTTCCCTTAGAGAGCTCATCTTCCCTCCTTGCTCCTCCTTGATGAATACTATTGAGTACTCTAGGTTGCTGAATTTTTGAATGAATAAAAGTGAAGGAGGAGAGCTCTATTTATAGTTTTTCTTAACGGGCCTCGCTTCCATCGTGGCCACGAGGGATCTCATCGTGCCACGATGGAGTAGATATGCTTCAATTTTATAACAGATATGCATGAGTTCCTTGGGCTCTAAGTCGGTTCCCATCGTGGCACGATGGAGCGCGTATTTTTGTGCAGTACGACAACCACTACTACTGTAAAAACGGACTATCTATGTACCTATTCCTTTTGAGAAGTTTTAGGTTGAATCGGGTCTTGGTGAATCTAACTCGTAGGAAGCTTCCAACAAAATTGGTTCCTCCAACAACCAATTAATGTTGATTTTATTCATTCTCCATACACTCTAAAGATTACTCGAACTTTCATGTGTTCCACAATAGTCTACTTGTCTTTAGCAAACAGAGCACATTTGAATGACACCATTGATCCGTCCAATAGAGAATCAGAGTGCACGATATGAACATTACCAATACCCACAAACAAAACCCAAGAACTAACCCATATCCGAAAGGAATGATATGAACCCAGACACCTGGGTCCTGGCCCAATATTGTGGTTCAAACACTCTCAAGCCCACTGACTGACGTCCTCTGGCAAGTGCACCAGTATGTCGTCGAGTAATAAATTCTCAATTGAATGAGTTCGTCTCCATAGAGAAAGTGTCAATGTAACTAGTGTTATTTCGAAAATATAATAGTTTGCATTCACTTATAGTTTGGATAAGTTGCGATAAAAATAAAGACAAATAAAGATAATATTGACACTAAGATAGATTGAAATTGAGAAAGGTGGTTAGGTGCTTCCAAATCCCTCTATTCCAACTTTGGTAATATATTGTATGTTCCCCTACAATTCTTTTTATTATTTTGGCGAATTAATTAACAAAATAATGAAGTGTGCGCTAACATCAAATTTTCCTATTGCAAGTTGTTTAAATATGTACCATTAGAGTAAAATTATTGTGGGTTATATAAATGTGATCTGAAATACCGAAGCCCACTAAATAAGAGATAAACTACCTAACATGAGTTACATAAATTATATCTATCGAAGATGCTCTAAGGGCACATTTTATAATTTTAGAGACTATATATATAATAGTAGAGCACATTACTTCATGAACATGTCTAATCTTCCTTTGTACACAACAATGGCACTAACCATAAGCTTGATTCTAGCAGCTTTAGTTGCTCTGACAATTCAAGTTTTTTATTTCTCACCCATAGATCCAGTTTTGCTGAAAATTCCATCTCCTCTATCTTCTACTTCCACCAAAAACAATCAATTACAGGTGAAAATTTAATAAATACTATTAACATAGCTAGTTAAATAGTAAGAGATTTTGTATATAATTATTCATTAATTAGTATTTATTTCTACTAATTAATTTTTTCCTCAATAGAATGTGATTAAACTTGGAGAAGGACATCTAAAGCAACCTGAAGATGTTTGTGTGGATCATAAAGAAGGTATCTTGTATACAGCTACAAGAGATGGTTGGATTAAAAGATTGCGTAGGAATGGAAATTGGGAGAATTGGAAGCATATAGATAGTTCTTCTTTACTTGGAATCACAACTTCAAAGGATGGTGGTGTCATTGTTTGTGATACTGCCTTGGTAAGTAAATAATTTGTCATTTCAATTTAATCTAAACCAATTAGATTTTATCGAACCCCAACTTCATCACTTATATGTGAGTTTATAATTAGTTTCTCATTTTATCTATATACCAAAAAAATTGTTTTGGCTTTTGTCCATGTTTAGTTCCAAACCGAACTAAATTATTGAAACTCGATCTTGATTAATTTAATTATTTTTTTTGGTTTTTACCACCGGTTGAATTTGGTTCGGGGGTCAGTTCTGGCATCAAGTCCTCCCTACCAAGTTCAGCGCCAATCACCGCTGAACCAACTAACACGATTGGTCTCTATCTTGATTAATTTGGGTGCTTGTTTCGCGCCATTTAAAATCGATGAATAGATCAATATTTGAACCAAACAATTAGATTTTGTTATTATTTCTTTTATTTCACACTATATTAAATATGTCATCTAAAAAATATGTTATGTTCATTTATTTTTAATCATATATTATTTTTATCATTGGATCTCAAATACTTGTTCAATTGTAAAAAACAATTGTCATTCAAAATGTTTGATAAAAAGTTCGATTTATTTTTAACTTTTTTAAAATAAATTTTTAAAAATATCAATCCGATTGAATAAAATAAATTAACACCTTGACCGATTTGATTTGCTTCAAATTTTGTAAATTTTCAAAAAACTAAATCAAATCGATTCAACTATTTTTAATTGATTTGTATTTTTTATCAAATAATCTAACCAAAACCTAAAATCTGATTAAAACATTAAATTCAAGTGGTTAATAAACTGATCCCTCTAATAAAAATCGTTCAGGAGAACTCAAATTTGATTTTTGATGGAAACGAATTATAAATATTGATGTCAAGTTCAAACTCTAATTTTATCACCTTGCAATTGAACTCTAAATTATTGGAACCCCTTCTACTAAGAACAAGAAAGTTAATGAAAAAAAAGAACCTAGTTTGTATATTTTAGTCAAAAAAAGAAAGCTAAGTTTGGAAATTGGAACTTACATATTATTTTGCAGGGTTTATTGAAGGTTACAGAAGATGGTTTCAGTGTTATCCTTTCACAAGTCAATGGTTCTCAATTAATGTGAGTCAGACTAAAATAATTCATTAAAGCTTAGATTATATAATTTGCAAATGTTTTGACCAAAATATATATAAAAAAAAAAAAGGATTCAAGATCTATATATATGTTAATCCTACTAGGGGTTTAGTCTCCACTAACTTATTTATTTTGTTACCAGTTAAATGATTTTCTCTTTACTCATTACATGTTAAGCGCCGTCTCATAATGGTAACTCAGTTGATAACTATAATGAATTAAAAATAAAAAATATTAAAATATTAGAACACATCTTAGCTTCTTCATAATTTATATATAAAAATAAAAAATAGTACTAAGAGTGGATTCTTAACATTTAAGTAAAAAAAAAGTTTCATGATAAAAAATAATATTAAATATATAATATTTTCTAAAAAATTTACTGAAAAATAATAAGAAGCATCTTTTGACAAGGTTCATATTAAACACCCGAGTAAAATAATATCACTTTTATTATTAAGATTATATAATTAATATATATTTAATAAAATGCAAAAATATATTCCAAAAGTGATAGTAAATGCACAAATACCAATACAAAATTACATTTATTATAAATTTATATATGATTGAAAAACTCATATATATAATAGCTGGCTCCCATTAATTAAATTTATTGGACCATCATAACATTTAATGTCCAAAATTTTAAAAAATTATTGGGTATATGATACTCACTTATATGGAATTCCATCCAATATATTCTTTATCTAATGACAGTCTATCCAATATATTCTATCAAGCTTTTTACTGTAACTTCAATTTCAACACCTTTGGCATATATTCCCAACAAGCTTTTAGCTCAATTGTCATCCGCATAAAAACAAGATCATAGTAGGCTTAAAATTTACCGGAGGGTAATCAAAAAAACAAAAAAGACAGGGGTAATGAAAAAAAAATATTACAGGAGAATAATTCAAAAAAAAAAAATACAAGGGGTAATACACTCACTTTGCAAGGGTAAAAGTCTATTTAGTTAATAAAATATTACTATTTCAAAAAGTTAATAAACATTATCTTCTAGGGAAATGTTAACCTGTGCCCTTAAGGGCACATGTTAAGAAGATAAATGTGGAAAAACTTTATTGAACTTGTGGTGTATTATATTCTCTAAGCATTAAATTCTTTGTATCATTAAATGCTATGTTTCTTTTTGTATGTAGCTTAACATGTGCCCTTTATGCACAAATTTACATGACCCTATCTTCTATAGTTTTTCTGCATTGACAATATAAATTCTTTGTTAAAAGTATCCTATTAAAACACTATATTATACTGCAAGGTTTTGTTTTCAAAACATATTAAGCATGATTTTAAATTGTGGTGTACGGATGCAGATGTAATCTTTGAGATTACATTTGCTGCGACACATATTACAATTGTTGTGGCATGAAATCATTAATCTATACTAAGTAGTGTCACTGTAAATACTCATTGAAAAGTATATGAAGTAAAAAGTTAAGAGACTCTTAAAAGTAAAATTTTTGTTAGAAGTCTCATATTGGCTAGAGATACGACAAAGATAGCCTTTATAAATGTAGTGTAAACCTCAACTCTCAAGATAGCTTTTGTGGTTAAGTATATGTCTCACAAATTCTAATAATTTTTCATACTATATAAAGTATATATTTTCGGATTCATAGTTTTAAAGGAAAATGTTTGAAATAATATGATACGATTTTTTATATGGTTATACTGTAGTCGTACATGTAATTAAAGATCTATTGCAATTGTTATCTACTACCTCCGTCCTATTTTATTAGAGCTATTTTGATCAAATGATACTATTCACTTATCATGATTTGTTTTGATGAGTATTTTCAAAATACGAATTTTTATAATTTTTACTAATAGAAAATTAAAAATATTAGTGATCAAAATCGTACATTGGCATACGTGCAGTAGTCAAACTAATTCTTTTATTTTGGGACAGAGGTAGTACAAAATATACATAGTAAAAAGTGTGCACTACCTATATGAAACTTAGAAGATAAAATAACTAAAATATTTGTAATAATGATTTAATATATTGAACCAGATTTGCTGATGAAGTAATAGAAGATTCAGATGGAAACATATATTTCAGTATTCCAACTACCAAATTTGGTTTACACAATTGGTATCTAGATATACTTGAAGCAAGACCACATGGACAACTTTTAAAGTACAATCCCATATCAAATGAAACTGTTATTGTCCTTGATGACTTAGCCTTTGCCAATGGTGTTGCATTATCCAAAGATGAAGATTATGTTGTGGTTTGCGAAACTTGGAAGTAAGTATATTTTATTTCTTGTAAATGAGAAAATACTAACATTAATAATTAATTTTTTTTTGAAAGAAGGTGCTTATAGCATTTCATTAATAATAATTTGTTCAATACAATGGGGTACATCAAACATTAATAATTAATTATTGAGTTTAACCGTTTAAAAAAAATATTATTTTGATTTTTAATTCAAAGAACGATGCATTAATTTAAAAATGAAAATTAATTAGGTCATTCATGATTTTATTTTGGGACAAAACTTATATACATTGCTATAAGTGCATTTCTTACTTTTCCACTCATAAAGATGTGGTTTTTTGTGTTTTTTAATTTATTTTTTAAAAAAGAAAACTGTTTTTCAATTTAAAAACTACTTCTTTGTGAGAGGAAAAGTAAAAAATATGCACCTATAGCAATGCATGTAAGTTTTATCCTTTATTTTGCATTTAAATGTCTGAGACAAAAGATAATATTTAAATTAAACCTTACATATGTTTATACAATGGATAAATTAGTCTTTTATTTTATAAGAGAGATTAATTTATCTCAGTATAAAAATATGAAGGATGGATTTAAAATATATATTTTGTATTGGATATAGAGAAAATTGCAAGAGGCCATGTTAAGTAAACTTGCTAACACATTATTCCTCACAGTCAACACATTTCTTTCTAATTAGTTGAAATTCTGTAGATCTTCTACCAAAAGAAAATAAATAAATAAAATCAGTAGATCTACTAAATCATGTGGGCCTCTCATACAAAATTCATCCAAATAAAATAAAATTAAACTAGTAAATTTTTAATCCTTTATATATATCCGATTTTATTTTAGTCCTTTTAAATTATTATTTTTAACTTTAATCCTTCTAAATTTTTAGTTTTTAATTAAATTTAATCCATAATCTTTTAAAATGATTGATGTATCATATTCTAAATGATTTTTTTAGAAAAATATTATTAAATTCTTAAAATATCATTAATTTAATTAAATGTCAATAGCTAACAGTTTTAATATTTTTAAACTATATAAAAATAAAAAAGACAACATATTTTCTCTCATCTCATGCATACACTTTTATATCGTGTTTTCTTAATGTTATTTTTTTTTCTTTCACTGTCAGTTTAATCTGGTTCGGGAGTCAGTTCTGACATTAACTTAATGCTATTTTTGTTAACAATTTGATTTTTATTTTCCTTGAATTAGATTTAGGTGTCTTAAACATTGGCTAAAAGGAATGAACAAAGGCAAAACAGATATCTTCATTGAAAACCTCCCTGCTGGACCTGATAACATTAATCTTGCTCCGGATGGCTCATTCTGGATCTCTCTCATTCAGGTAACCTCCATGCTCTGTTTTTCCTCTGTTCTTTTATTATGTTTGTTGGGTTTTGTTATTCACTATAGGATAGTTTATTATGCAACTGATTTTTTATTTTAACAAGCTATAGTATAATGCCGTGCTACCAACACTATTTATCTTGTTAGGAATTGTTCATTAATAAAATTTAGCCGATTCAAAAAAAAAACACTATTTATTCACTATAGTAAAAAAATAATGATTGAGAAAGGTTTGAAATATAAAGTTAAGAGGCCGTTAAAATTAAGATTTTTCATTTTATCTAAAACATTTACGGATTTTTGAGGATTTGAAATTTAAATTTTTGGTATAACATGCTTTAAATCGTAATTGATTAAAGATACTATGCCCCAAATTTTATTGCAGTTGCGAAGACTACCACATCTGTAATATTGTGACCGTAATTGCAGATACAGACCGCAATTTGATTATATAGGTTTTATTGTATTTTCTATAGGTCACTTCCAATATTCATTTCATTGTAGAATTTCACCGTATGTACTTATTACATGATTCAAATTAATTAAATTAATGATTATGAATTGGATTAATTCAATATATATTATTTAATGTTACAGGTGACTTCAGAAAATATGGGATTTGTGCACACCTCTAAAGTATGCAAGCACTTGGTAGCTTTATTTCCAAGGCTAGTTAACATGGTTAATAGTGTAACTAAGTCTGCAATGGTGGTGAAAGTGGATACTCAAGGAAATATTCTTAAAAAGTTTGGTGATAATGATGGAAAGATTGTTAGTTTTGTAACTTCAGCTGTTGAATTTGAAGATCATCTTTACCTAGGTAGTCTTAATACTGATTTTGTTGGGAAATTTCCACTGCAAAATGCATAGAACTAGTGAAGTATAGTTCAGATCTTTATATTGATTATTGAATAAAGGGTGTATCTGTTTGCATGAGCAAACATATTATTAGTTTTGGTATGTACTCTAAACATCCTTATCTATCTAGGAGAGTACTTTTATTGTGTTAACTTATGAATCTGATTCACCATGTGTGACAATATCTCCTATGAATGAATAAGATTATACATAGATTGGTTTATGTATAAGCTTATGCATACAGCCACCAGTATCTAAGTAGTTTAATTATATCTAAGCTGTATTTCTTTGCTTGAATTTGATAATAGGCACATGCTTGATGTTAGCGGCCAACACTCGGTGGGATTTAGTCCCACATCGGATAGATAGAGTCTTGATAAGAGTTTATAAAGAGGAGGCACTCCTCACCTTACAAGTCGGTTTTGTAAGGATGAGTTAGGTCTCGGTATACGTAACATGGTATCAGAGCCTATCGGCTTCCTACATCGTTCACGCTTCAGGTCCGATGGGCCGGGCTGAAGCGTGAGGGGGTGTGTTAGCGGCCAACACTCGGTGGGATTTAGTCCCACATCGGATAGATAGGAGTCTTGATAAGAGTTTATACAGAGGAGGCACTCCTCACCTTACAAGCCGGTTTTGTAAGGATGAGTTAGGTCTCGATATTCATGACACTTGATAATTATATTAACCCTTCAATTTCACCCTTTTCAAATATATCTTTTTAAGAATCATGATATCGGAGTAAAATGAGAAAAAATCTTGAGAAATTTTGTATTAGAATCAATAGAATTAGAAATATATAAATTAAATGAAAGTGTCAAATACAAATGAGCAAATATTTGCCTAATGGACCAATACTGACTAAGTAATAATGAGCCTAACTTTTTATATTTCAACAACCTCCCTCAAGCTGGAAGGTGATCACAATACTTCCGGCTTGGGATAAACAAAAAAAAAAAACACAATAAAAGTAAAGTAAAAAAATGAAGAGAAATCTTCAAATTAGTAGTGGTTGACGTGCATAGCTCATAGTCTTCAACAAAAGCCACAACTCAAGGCTTAATCACTTGGAGGAAGCAACAATGCTTAACAACCATAGGGCAGAAGCAAACATCAACAAAGCCGACAAAGGACACACAAAGCTTAACCATCAAATTCATTCGTTCAAGATAGAAGCAATTATCAATGCTTAACCATCATATACAGAAACTAAAAAGGAACCAACAAAGCTACATATCAACAACACAACAAACTAGCATCACATGAAAGGAACAAAGCATGCATAGATTCATTCATCACAATTGCAGACCAAAACACATGAATCAACTACTTTACAAATCTTGATGAACATATTCAATTTTCTTCATGAAAAAAAAAACTACTTAGGGTGCATGAAAAGCAGTAGAAGCAGAGTGTCTTCAGTTACACTATAGAACTACTAAACCACCATGAATGAACACATCAATGACCACCAACTTCTGTTAGCTTTGAACCAAATGTCATTCAACAAGGATCAAAAGAACTCCAACATATGAGTGTCCATAGAGCATAATAGTAATACAGGAAACTCAAAAAACTACACGAAACGTACAGTGAGTTGCGCAAAGATGAAACATGAATTGAAGAAAATGGAAGTTGGTGATTGGTGAATTCATGCTTCATCTTTGACTGCTCACTCGTTGATGTGGTTTTTTGGGTTTCCTACATTACTATTAATCAGCAACACAACCATCAATACCTCAAGAATTGTGCAGATCAGAATATTCAAGATTTGTAAAGTAGTCTTCACTCATAGAAAGATCTTCAGTCGACGATTCTTCTACTAAAATCAACAATCACATCAATAGGCCTTGAAAAGGATCAAATAAACATATTTTATCGAAGGAACTGATCTTGAAACACATAAAATCAGTTAGAAAACTTCAAAAATTTCAATAGCAACAATAGCTATTGGTGATGCAAACATAGCCACTGGAGACACCATGTAATCTCAATTGAGCAACAAAATCATCAATACGAAAGGGAAGAATCAGGACATGGAAATCAGAATCATCAACCCTAAAATTTGAATGAAACCAAATCATGAACCAAATTGAATCTTGAAATCAAAATCTTAATTAGACATTCATAAACTCGTTGGCAGAGAAAATGAAAAATCCAAGGAAAAATATTTTGTAAATGCGCAATCGAAAACCTAAATGGAAGAGGAATTTCACAATCATGAACTAATCAGAATGAATGAAAAAGAATAGAAAATGAAAGGAAAATGAGGATGAGAAAAATTAACCAAGAGTAGAAATTTCTAACAAAATCGCAGTGGAATTGTGTCTTGAAAAAATTTCTATAATAATTTGTTTAATTACTAGTGTACCGGGTGCACTGTTTAGCATTTTCATAAGTAAGTGCTACTTCAACTAGCAAAATTTGATATTATAGATCCAAACACCAGCATCCAAAATTTTGCACTTTTCTATAGAATTTCAGTGAAATTTGTCATTTCATCTAAAAAAAAAAAATACTTATAATATTTTCTAACTAATCATTTTTCAAAAAGAACCATTACTAATACTATCATGATTCTTCTTGTAAAACTTAGTTGAGCACTTACATAGCTAGCTTTATGATTATGTTCCCATCAAAACCGTATAAGCTCAATGGCTATTGATGAACATGTTGTGAAAGAGTTAAACCATTTTTGGGCGAACGATGTTCCTTCCAAAGTGCTTATTTTCGATTAGAGATTATTGTTAGAGAGGATTCTGACTTGAATGACTTTGTCTAGGGAATGTAATGGTGCGTTCATTGTTGTGGAGAAGAAGAAATTATACATTTTTTCTTTAATTGTTTGTTATCTATCCAAGTGTGGAAAAAAGTTTACAAAGAGTTAAATGTTCATATTATACCTTTCGAGGAAGTTTGGAGTCATTTTGATGGCTTTGGTACTTTGGTGAAGTATGAAAAATATGCTAAAGGCTATAATCTTATTTGGTAATAATGTTGTATTCAGAGATGAAGTAGCTAATGTATCTACTATAATGGCAGGCTGGTTAAATACGCTTAATATTCCTTAGATATCAGATCGAAAAATGGTCAATTAACGGGGCTGAGCACCACGAGCACAAGAAACACAAAAAATCAGCGCCATTAGTACGGCAAACAACTACTACTGTAAAAACTGACTATCTATTCTATGTACCTAGCCATTACGAGCAGTTTCAGGTTGAATTGGGTCTTGGTGAATCTAACTCGTAGGAAACTTCCAACAAATTAAATCGGTTCCTCCAACAACCAATGTTGATTTTGTCATTCTCCATATGTTGTAAAGATTACACGATATTTTGTGTGTTCCACAGCAGTCTACTTGCCTTTAGCAAAAAGAGCACGTTTGAACGACACCATTGATTCGTCCAATAGAGAATCAAAGTGCACGATATGAACATTACCAATACCCACAAACCAAACCCAAGAACAATAACCCAGATCAAAAGGAACGATATGAACAAGACACCCGACTCAATATCGTCGTCCAAACACTCTTGAGTCCACTGACTGACCTCTGGCAAGTGCACCAGTCTATCGTCGAGTAATAAATTCTCAATTGAATGAATTAGTATCCAAAGGCAACGTGCCAATGTAACTAGTGTTATTTAGAAATTATGATAGTTTGCATTCGCTTATAGTTTGGATAAGTTGCGATAAAAATAATGGCACTAAGATAGATTGAAATTGAGAAAGGTGGTTAGGTGCTTCTGAATCCCTTCTTTATTCCTACTTTGATAATATGTTGTTATGTTCCTCTACAATTCCTTTTATTATCTTGGCGAATTAACAAAACAATGAAGAGTGCGCTAAAATCAAAATTCAAATTACCTATTGCAAGTTGTTTAAATATGCACCTTATATAAATGTGATCCGAAACACCAAAGCCCACTAAATAAGAGATAAATTATCTAACATGGGTTTCATAAATTATGTCTATTAAAGATGCTCTAAGGGCACATTTTAGAATTTTAGAGAATATATTTTGCCTAGACTATATATATAATAGTAGAGCAAATTACTTCGTGAACATGTCTAATCTTCCTTTGTACACAATAATGGCACTATAACCATAAGCTTGATTCTAGTAGCTTTAATATAATATATTTTTTAATTTCAAATCTTCTAGACATGTTCAAGTATTTTATTTCTAACCCGTAGATCCAGTTTTGCTGAAAATTCCATCTCCTCTATCTTCTACTTCTTCGACCAAAAATTTAAGCAAATAAATAAGTTTTTATATATTATTATAAGTTTTTTAAGATAGTTCATGAAAACAATTTATAAAGATATAATTTTTATCAGTGAAAACTTATGAATTAACATGTGTAAAAAAAACTTATGAATTAACATAAAAGTTTATTTATAAATTATAACCATAAACTATTTTCATAAGTTTAAAAATAAGCCAAATTCAAACAGGCCCAATATATTAAAAAGTATTACTACTAAAAATGCTAATTTGTCCTCATCAATTCTTAAAAATATTTCAAATCTTCTATTTCGTAAAAAAATTATATTTTATAATTTAATATATTATTATATAATAGTTAAATTCTACTCCATTTTTATTATAACTACTCTATTTTTGTTTACTCTTATATAAAAAATACAGAAGAAATATTATTGATGAATATATATTAGGTTTAATGGCAGTTTTGGTACCCCTATTTTCAAAAAAATTGGATTTTGGTACCCATATTTTTAAATCAGCAATTTTGGTACCCCTATTTTATCAAATTTTGAAATTTCACTCATTTTTATTCTCTTTTGATGATGTGGGACTTTTTAATATTATGTGGCATTTGTTAATTTTTTTTTTTTTTAAGCAAAAGGTGTGCAGATCGTCGGCTACAACACCCTAAATATATTAAAAAGAAAAAAGAGAAAGTACAATAAACTGAGGGGACATAAACCAAACTCAGTAAAACCCCATAAACGCCCAAATGGGTATACAAACAGATTAAAACAACAAAAGTGGTTAGAAACAAAAGTGAAGATACACACAACACAGATACTATCCAGCGAACCCGCGTACGGGCACGAAACCAAATAGAAAAAAAAAAAAAAAGTATTGTGGGGACCTTCACCATTCGAGGAGGCGAATAAATCGACCGTCAACACGGACCGATTCACGTACCAACAGCTCCCTACATAAACAGCAGCAGCAAGCAAAAACGGCGCTTTCGCGCCAACAATCCAAGTCAGAGACAAGGATAAACGACCACAAAAGGCCAAAGACTCGAACAGATGAAGACAAAGCAAACATCGATCAAGTTGAAAGAAACAACCCCATCCTGCCGACGCGGAGGAGGACAGCCCGAATCCGGCAAGACACAGTGCCGCCACCAACCACCCAGCAAACTGGATGCAGCACCACCACACGACCCTTGCGGACCTTGAAATCGATGGCGACCGACGAAAGGTTGGGAAAACGCGAGGTAGCTTGGACCGTCGGAGGAAAAGGGTACTCACCACAAACCAACTACCACCACCGAAAGGAAGGTGATGTCGGTTGAACCAAAACTGCACACGAAAGAAACAAGCGTAGGCTTAGCAGATCTGAAAAGAAGCAGCAAACCCACCACGAAAATCCGTCACCGATTTGGACGAGGGGAAAAGGGTGGCGACGACGCCATGGAGAAGCGCTAACGCACCACCAACATGAAGGCTACATGGTGCTGTGGCATTTGTTAATTTAAAAAACCATTCCCATGTCAAATAAAGTTAATATTATTATACTAATAATTGTTTTTTATATTTAGAGAATTATATTAGTAATTATTGTTATTATAATCTATCAATAAATAAAGAAATTAATCAACAAAAGAATAGATTGAAGGGTTTATACGTGAAAAGGATTTCTAAGCAATTTTTTTAAAAACATTTTTGTTGTACTTTATTTTGTTTTCTATTTCATTTTTCCAATTTTTTAAATTTAAAATTTTAATATATATTTTAATATAATCTGACGTGGCAATGATTTTTTAAATAAACAAATGCCACGTAATATTAAAAAACGCCACATCATCAAAAGAGAATAAGGATGTGTGCAATTTCAAAATTTGACAAAATAGGGGTACCAAAATTGCTGATTTAGAAATAGGGGTATCAAAATCCAAATTTTTTGAAAATAGGGGTACCAAAACTGCCATTAAGCCTATATATTATAATAATTACAGGGTAAATATCTGTCATTATACTTAAAGCATCACGGGACAAGTGTTAATCAATAACTTTGTCAAAAAAAAAGTGTTGATTACTAATATATACAAAATCATACACGGGACAATTGTTCTAATAAAAAAAAATTAATCATACACGGGATAATTGCTTTCATAAAAAAATGTAATCATACACGGGACAATTGCTTTAATAAAAAAAAAAATTAATCATACACGGGATATTGCCTTACTAAAAAAAATTAATCATACACGGGACAATTGCTTTAATAAAAAAAATTTAATCATACACGTGACAATTGCTTTAATAAAAAAAATTTAATCATACACGGGACAATTGCTTTAATAAAACAAATTAATCATACACGGAACAATTGCTTTAATAAAAAAAGTAATTGAATAGTAAATATTTTTTATTATTAAATAATTTATTACACAAAAATCATACACGGGACAATTACTTTAATAAAAAAAATGACTTAATTTCATATATTTTACAAAAAATAACAGAATGACTTCATTTACTCCAAAGATGGCGAATGCACGAATCTCAAAACTAGTTTACTCAATAAATCGAGAAGTTAGTCAAACAGATTTTCAAGAAGCTCTTATAATAGAATAAACAAGTTGTTTAATTTTTATGAATAAAATACATAGATAACAGATAAAAGAATTTTCAAGCTTGAAAAAACAAAAATTACCAAACAACTTTAATTTTTTTCTAAAAGCTCTTATTTTTATTTTTAACTTTGAGATAGTTTTCAAAATCTAAAAACTTAGATCAAACGATACATATGACCTAACAATACATTTGACCGCAATTTGTAACCATGGTATTAAGATCCTCCGTGGATTGAACTCGGACACCTTCCCTAATCTAAAATTTATTTATGCTATAAAAAGAATTTCCACAAATATATATATGTACAAAGATTTACATGGTTGTTCCTATTGGACTCAAACCTACCTTCCCGTCAAAAAAAAAAAAACCCTTCCCAATTTCAATGAGAGACAATAACCAAAGCACCACCGCCTACTCCAACTGCCACCGACAACAACCGCTGTTCTTGCCGGAGGAAATCATCTTTCAGATACTCTTGAGGTTTCCAGTGAGATCACTTCTCGAGTTCAAACGCGTTTGCAAATCATGGAAAACCCTAATCTCTGATCCCAAATTCGCAAAGAGACACTTTCAAAGCTCAATGATGAATCCAAGCATAACTCACCAACATATATTCACATCTCTTCTTTTCTATGATCCGACCAAAATAATATCTTTTCCAATGAAGCCATTGCTTGAAAATCCATCACAACGTCCTAATAAACATGTTGAGTTTTGCATGGAACACAAGTTCCTTATTCTTGGTTCATGCAATGGGTTGCTTTGTTTGTTCGATATGGATCAAGGTTATGTTAAATTATGGAACCCTTCTATAAGATTGAAATCCAAAAAATCACCAACACTTGATTGTTATGATAAATGGAGTATCTCATATAATGGTTTTGGCTATGATCATATTAATGACAAGTACAAACTGCTTGTAGTTGTTGATCGTTTGAGTTTTCATTCTATTGAAAAAGTGACACAAATTTATACTATTGGTGGAACTTCTTGGACAACTATTCAGAATTTCCCTTTTGGAGCCACTAATTACGAAGGAAAATTTGTGAGTGGCACTCTAAATTGGGTAATTGTTAGTTCTAACCAAGCTGTGATTCTTTCTTTTGATCTCGAGAACGAGATTTATAAGGAAGTGTCGCTGCCTCAATGTGATGGTGTAGAAATTTGCAATACTAGAATAGGTGTTTTGAGTGACAGTATTTGTGTGTTTTGACTCCAAAAAAACTAATTGGGATTTTTGGTTGATGAAAGAATACGGAGTTGTTGAGTCGTGGACTAGATTGATGATGATCCCCCGTGAGAACTTATGGGATCGTGGACAATCATACGCGCCACCTTGTTTTATTGAACTCTTGTTCATTTTTGAAAATGGTATTGTTCTGCTGAGAACATTTACAAGATTGGTGTTGTATAACTTAAGTAATGGTAGCTTGTTGGATTATATTCCAGATACAGATGATATTATGACTGATCATCATATTTACTACGAGAGTCTTGTATCGCCACAATTTTAAATACACATTTGTGAAGTTGAGTCTTTCAGGTTTTGTTTACTTTAATTTTTAGTTACTCCTTTTAATGTCAATTTTGTTGCAACTATTACACAAAGTAGTTTTCTTATAATGGTTTGGCATTTTGGAACTATATAACTGGTTTACATTCTACTGACTATGTAGCCTTTTGCATATTGTTGTTTTGTTTATGTTTGTCCTTTTCAATTATTAGAAATTAGCTGTATAAATAAGCACTTGCTCGTAGGAGTATTAGACAATTAATTGATTTATAGAGTTTAGGCTGAACTTTGGAAAGAGTTATGAAGCATGAACACAAACGACACAGATACTAACACCTTGACACCGATAATAATTTTAAAAAAATGACATAATTCATTATAATCATATATGTCGGTGCCGGACATGCCTAGCTAATCTAATGGAATTAGAATAATAGGTATGTGTTATGTAAGGATAGTGTATTTGATACTCTGCTAATATGCCAGAATGTATATGATGTGCTACTTTTGTTTTATAACAATGTTATAACTTATAACTTGTATTTCATAATAATAAAACTTAGCAAGCCATTACATACATGTTATAACTTTTTGATAAACAGAGCAAATGCAAAGATTAATTATTTTGCTAGTCAGCAGCTACATGTCAGAGGATGGATGATTTATATGCTATTTCAAAAATGGCACACCATTCGATGGAGTCTGGTTATTTTTTCATAACTCCTTTATAAGGTTTTAAATTTTATAAATTACTGTTTCGATTGCGGTCATTGTGGTTGTGGCTACGCGCAATATAACTGTTGCAGCGTGAAATCATTTTAAATATTCACAAATTATATAAAATGACACCATCAAATTACACTTTTAACAATAAACATGTATTATCGATAATATTTTAAATTTTTTTAAATATTGTTCTATTATGGACCATTTGAAGAAGTCGTCTGTATCAGAATTTGCCAAGCTTTTAACACCTATATTTGGACTAACAAACGAATGAGAAAAAAAAAATTGATGATCGAACTCCGAATTTATAAACAGATTGTAATAACAATCTCAGATCGGAAACCTATTTTTAATGAAAAGGTCATGAACTTTGACTAAAACTGCCGAATTTGATTGAAGATTTCACATTTAATCAATCTGACCGTTTAATATCACTTAAATGGATTGACAAACGAATGAGAAAAAAAAAATTGATGATCGAACTCCGAATGTATAGACAGATTGTAATAACAGTCACATCAGAAGCCTAGTTTTGATGAAAGTGTCATGAAATTTGAATAAAACTATCGATTTTGACTGGAAATTTTGAATTTAATCAATCCAACTGTTCAATATCACATAATTCAATCTTACAAACGAATGAGAAAAAGAATTTTGATGATCGGACTCCGAATGAATAGACAGATTGTAATAATAGTTTCATAGGAAACCTAATCTGGAAATGAGTAAAGTCGAATTTGTCTGAGCTCGACTCGATAAGAATTGGTTTGGCTCAAAACTCAGCTCGAGTTCGATACGAATTCTTTTTTCAGCTCGAGTTCGGCTCGTTTTAGAGTTTAAGAACAGTTTTGTTCGACTCTTTAGGTTCAGTTTGTTTTTAACTCGAAACTCAACTCAAGAGTTCGACGTGATTTTGTTTTCTATTTACTCTCCATTTTTTATACACACTCCGGTGTGAGTATTTATTTTACAAATCCGTAAAAACACATTATTGCGCATGTCATTGTCTATAAATTTTAATGTTACTCATTTTTATAAAAAATTGTGGAGTTGATCTACTCAATGAGATCTTTGAATTCAACGGTTGGATTGAAGAAATATAATGCCGATATCGAGTTATTAAGCGGAGTGAGTCAATGGAGACTTACTCTTGGAGTCAACGGATCCCTCCCCATATATATATATATATATATATATATATATATATAATTATTTTAGAAATGTTATTCAAAACTATATTTTGAAAGGTGTTATATATATAATCGAGCCAGCTCGTGAACCAAACGAACCGAATTATATATAGCTCAAGTTCAGCTCATTTAATTAACGAACTTAATATTTATCTCAAGTCCGATCATCAAAATTCTTTTCCTCATTCTTTTGTGAGTCCAATTAGGTGATATTGAACGGTTAGATTGATTAAATTTGAAATCTCCAATCAAATTTGGCAATTTTAGTCAAAGTTTGTGACCCTTTTATTAAAACTAGGTTTCCGATGAGATTGTTATTACAATTTGTCTATACATTCGAAGTTCAATCATCCAATTTTTTTCTCATTCGTTTGTTAGTCCAAATATAGGTGTTAAAAGCATTGCAAATTATGATATGGACCACTTTTCAAATGGTCCATAGTAGAACAATATCTAAAAAATATTTAAAATATTATCGATAATACATGTTTATATTTAAAAGTGTAATTTGATGGTTATTTTTATTTTTTTATTAAAATAATGACTTACTTGACGTCGATTTAATTAAAACAATATATAATACATTTGTAACTCGTACTGAATTGATGTTAATAATGTCATTTTTTTAGCCGTAAAAATGAGAAGAGTCATAATTTTTACTTTAAAAAAAATATTATCGACAGTCTTTAAAATTTATGATAATTTTAAGTATCGTTCTACAGTCAACCACTTGTTAATCAGGTAAGCCAGCATATATTTTGAACTAAAAATTAATACTTCAAATATATTAATTGATCCAAAATTCCAATCTACCCCTAAACAGTGGAACTATCAAAATTATTAATTAAATTTTTAAATATGTTTCAAAACCTATTCTTTACTTTCAAAAGAAAAAAAAAAACTTATTTCCTAAATAACTCATTTTTTATATCTCGCATGATATAGGGAGCTTTGGTTCCCTCCATTTATTATACTGGTACGGTAGCCTTGGCCATATCTTCCACTCCCACTATACTTTTCCAATTTGGCGCCTTTTCTTTTTCTTTTCCAAATTTTATTTTTATTTCATTTTTATTTTCAAAAACACACAGTGAACACGAGAAAGAGGTTCCCTCCGTCGTCTCCGTCTCCGGGAAAACTTTCTGCCGCTGAACTCACAGCAGCTTCTCAGTCCGCAGCACGTATCTATTCAACTCAGATGTTCCATTTCGAGGTTCGATTTTGCTAATCTTATTTTCTGAGTTTTGATTTCTGATTTTTTATTCAATTTCTAATTTCTTTTCAGTTTCGATAAATTTCGAATTCCATTTTCCATTTCAATTTCAATTTCAACTTAGGGTTTCAATCAATTTCTCAATCAATTTCGAAGTTCATTCTTAATCAACTTAGGGTTCGAGTATGTTTATTTAATCAGTAAATTTGTTCCACTTTCAATTAAGGAAAATGAGTTAATTGCTATTGTTGATTTGATTTTTGCATGTAGATTGACTGAATCATTTTCATTATTACTGATTAATCATCTTTGTATTGTTATCATCAATTTCATATGTATTTATGTACTGGTAGAGTGGTAGGTGCAAGTGTTGGGGTACTTGCTGATGTTTTGTTTTACCTTTATATTCAATCATTTTCAAAACCCTAGCTCATTCCATGGCATCGAAAAAGAAACAATCGGAAGAAATCGCTTTATTGTCCATGTACAACGATAACAGTGACGATGAAATGGAAGACGCCAAAGAAGAAGAAGAGAACGAGATGCGCAGGCAGAGCAAGATTTGACAGGCGATACGGATAGAAAGACGGTTACTGATTCCGGCAACAAGGTCACCGGAGACGGTTTTAATCCGATAGAGAGGAGTAGGACGCCACAGGTGAACCGGTTAGTGGTAGAGTCATGTTTGGGGACCAACTTCATTTAACCAATGGTAAGTTGAGAATTTTTGTTCCTTATTGTGATTGTTCATTTTTAACAATTTGTATTGCTTAGGATTAGGAATTGCAATGTGAAATGGAACGGAAGTAATAAATAGGAGGGTGTACTCAAATTTCAGGAGTTGCCATTGCTTTGGTGAATTTGTTTGATTTCGTTACCATCGATTTAGGTATATTATTTTTGTCTGTTTTACTGCAGGTGATTCGCTAGATAGAACATCATCGGGAACAATACAAGTTTTGACACCTAACAATCAAGCTAACACTCCCCGTTTTCCGAGACATTGAAATCTGATGCCTTGAATAATGACGACGTGATTAGGCCTGATGATGCAGAGTTTGAAGGAGAAGCAGATCATGATGAGAATAAACCTGTAGTTCCATTGGATAAATTTCTTCCTCCTCCACCCAAAGTTAAATGCTCGGAGGAGCTACAAGTCAGTTCTGTTAAAATGGTATAATAACTATACTTGATAAAAGCTATTTGGTTACGTCGTAAAGAACTAGGCAGTTGCTGAATTAATTTGGTGTGATTTGGTCCTGATCTAGCATTCCATATTCTTTACTGCCAATGAATTCAATACATTATTTTTAGCAATTAGAGGATTGAGTTCAACTTTTTTTTCTTCTTAGCATCTACTAATTTACATGATATGGTAAATTGGTAATATTTATACCGTGCAATTCATATAAGATAAATGCGAACGAATGCCCTTAGGGCATCGGTTAAGAAAATAAATGTAGAAATATTTTGTCGGAAAGTGTGTAATCAAGCTTTTAAAAGTTTAAAAATTGTGTTTTCCAATGTAAAACTTATATATTTGCTTCCTTAACTATTGCCCTTAGGACTCTTGCTAGCATGGCCCTTCGTATAATTGACCTCATCTGTTGGAATGGAAAAGCACTCAACTGTTACTGCAATCAGGTAAAGCTTTATGGTCTATGTAGTGGGTAGGAATAGGTAGTTTGTAAATTGGATCTTTTGCTTTGGCCGTCTAGTAGCTTTTAGACTTTGCAAAAAAAAAAAATGACTTTGCAGAGGCCACCGCATTAGCAATATTGCGGCCGCAATTGCGGATGCGGACCAGAATTTAAAACATGCATTTGACTATCATAATATATATACACTCACTGAACTATGATTCACACCCAAGCTCTTATCTATATAGCCCTTCCTTTACAGCTTATGTTAATGACACATTCTGCCTTTGTGGTTGACAGTGCAACTATATGCTAAAGAGAGGTTTTCCTTGGAATGGTGTTTTTCAAACAATATAGTTAATGAATTTGAGTTTAAAAAATGAGCTTGTGCCATTATCTTAATTAGTCCGAGTAAAAAAAAAATTATCTTAATTAGTCTAACGATTATTTGACATACTGTGTGTTATAAGTTTTTTCATTTTTTTTTTAAATCGAATCAGCCAATTTAATATGATTTAATACCTTTCTTTTTAGGAAAATGCTTCTTAGTACGACATATTATGTCGTTGAATCCGACGAATGAATAATAACCATTCATTATACGCCTTAGTTCAGATCTTTGCTCATGCTGGTACCTTTGATTTATGCATATATATATATATATATATATAGTCATATAATTAATAAAAGTAATTCTTTGTTTTGAGGAAAAAAAATATATTATTCTTCATGTATAGTATTTTATTTACAGTCAAAATAAAGTTTGTCCCTAGTTATAGCGAGTTTTGGTTTTTGTTCCGGTAAAATAAAATTATTTCTTTCAAAATCTCGGTTCGATTTTCCTTAGTGTCAATTTCGGTGGTCTAGTCTATACAAAGTAAAAAACAATTCTTGCTTTAAACTGAGCCCCCACAAGTAAACGGTGAGATTGGTCCTCTCGGATTAATCGGTTTTGGCCAGATACCGAATTTTCAAAAAAAAATAAATATTTGGTTTCATTTCTACAAATTTTTTTCTTTTGTTTTTAGCCTTTAGTGACTAACTTTGGTTCATTTTAATACTAATATTACGACTTTTTTAGGTTCAAAATATGTGTGTATATCATGTTAAACCTATATAAATCCATATTATGTTAGAAAAATGTCAACAAAATATTAAAATTTTATCCATCAGAAACTAAAAATAAAAGTTTTTTTTGTAAGAAGTAAACAAGTGATTTTATTTTATAGAGACGAAAATTAAAACTTGCAAACAAACAATATAGTACTATTTTGTTACGTTAACAATTATATGATACAGTATATGGAAAACATAATATATCAAAAAAAAGTATATGGAAAAACTAGTGCAGGCGCACACACTTGTCGTGCAAATCCAACGACATTCAATGTCGTACCATTTAGCATTACTGTTCTTTTTATAGAGACTGGGTTATATGGCAAAGTCATTTGGTTTAATCTAGTTAAGTCATGCAATTTGAACAGGATCTTTACTCTTCCAGCCCCCCACGTTTCTTTTTTACCCCCTGGGTTTCCTATTTTGCCCTTCATAAAGAATTCAGTTTCTATAAACCGATTTTTTTTCTTTGCCTTGAAATCCAACTTTGGTTTCTAAAAACCGAAATTTTCCTGAAATTTGAACTAGAAAAATTTCGGTTTTTGCGAACCGAATTTTTTATCAAGGGCAAAATCGGATTTTTGGGGGGTATAAAAGAAACATGGGGGGCTGGAAGATAAATTTTCTTTGAACAGTAATCTCTTAGCCTTTTCTGGGTAATATGATTTAATAACTATGTGTTTGAATAATTTAACGGAATCTTCTTTTGCTGCCTTACCTTCTTCTCGCGTGCCCTACGCGTTTTCTTTTTTATCCTTCCGCTATTTAAGTAGCGAATGTTATAAAAATGTAATTTACACACTATCAATGTGATATTTATACACTATCTTTTTAATTAAACAAAAAAAGACTGAATTTATTATTAAATGTATGTATATGTAAAAAAAATTGTTTACACAAATGTATATGTGTGTATGTATATCTCTGTGTGTGTCTTTAATTTCAAATGATTGATATATCTTTAATTATTATTAAATCAATTTTATTTAATCATATTTATTAAATCAAAGTTGACATTTGTAGATAGCCACAAAAAAAAAATGATATTATTTTATAATTAAAAAAAATCACTTTTACATGTTGTATTAGAAAAAGTAATTTTTATTACAATAAACAAACAGTAAATTCGACTTTTCTATAAAATCTCTAAAAAGTAATCTCTAAATTATTGAATATCAAAATCACTATTTTTTCAATCCGTAACAAAAGCACCCATAGTTTTGTTATAGAGATTGATTTATTCAACGAGTTATCCGGTTTAATCTTGCGGTTTGACCAGTAATCCAACAGTTCGACCAATAAACTAGTGATCCAGTACCATCACTGGTTCGATGACCGGTCCAATTTTTAGAACATCAAGGGAAAATCAAAATCATGTTATTCTCTTTTTTTTTGTTACAAATCATGATCATGATATTCTATAAATATTTTTTGTTACAAATCATGATCATGATTCAAGATATCCTTTTTTTTAGTCAACCATGATTCATGATTTCCTGTAAATATATTAATCGAGATTGGTAACAAATCAATCACCAAAAAATAAATATGGTAACAAATCATGTCTACATTAAAAGGTTGCTATTTTTATATGCAAAATTTTATTACATTATAAAAACTTCACACGCAAGAAATGTACTGTATTCTAAACAACAATGAGTCCAGTAAAGAGAATTAGGAGGAACCTTTCATCTTCTTCTCATGATGATAATCTCAAGAAGTTGAAGAAAAACAAAACTAGGAGAAATCATTCACCTTCTACTTCTAGAAACCCCGTCTCCAACCAACAGGACAGTGTCCGACACGTCTCAAATATGTTTATGTCTTGTTCAGGGAACCTATGGGGTTCTAAAAGAAGGAGAACCCGCCGTATAGCTTTTGAGGATGAAGGTAACGTTTTTTCCTTTTTGCTTAAATTTCATGCAAGAAAAATTTGATTTCACTAATTGGATATTATTGTAAATCTTAATTTGGTTTTATTGTCCTAAGCTATGTTTCTAAGTTTGGGAATTTTATATGTTGTAAAAATGAATGAGTAGTTAATATGAGATTGGTTTTGAAATTGTAACAAGTTACATTGATATGCCTGGTTTATGAATTAGTTTTTAGCTATGAAACATTGACACTCCTCGGATTAGGCGTGTCATGCGCCAGTGTTGGACACTGACACTCCTCGGATTAGGCGTGTCATGCGCCAGTGTTGGACACTGACACATATGATTACATTGAATTATGTCACTGTCTCAAAATCATTATCCGACGTGCGAGTGTACCTGTCTGTGTCCAGTGTTTGTGTCTATGTCCATGCTCCATAGATTTTTAGAGAAGTTACATCAATGTATAAATAGGAACAGAAGTTTCTTACAGTTCAATAGAATAGAGTGGTGATGAATTAGTTAAAGTTCTGTTATTAGTGTGATGACAAGAATGCTTGCTGGTCTTGTGTTTATGTTTTGTTCTTTCTGTTATCAAAGTATAGAAAAATATAAAATGTTGTCAATAACATGCTAAAGCGGTGCCGCATGGCGGCACGACTCTCCCAAAGGCCTGTTAAGCGCAACTGAGAGTAGCGGCAATAGCACCACTAACGGTTAAAAAGAGGCGACATCGCGGCACATTCTTGGTATCCTAGCGATTTGATGGCCACTATTGCAATATTGGTGCTGCCATCGTTTCTTCGAGTTATTGCTGCCGTTGTTGCCTTTCTCTCGTTGTTCTTCTCTATTTTGTGTTATGTTGGGATTTATGTTTACTTTCTACGTGGTTTTTTAGTCTTGACAATTACGGTCATCCTACTATCCGCGCCATTCTTCTATAACCTTTTTAGGGCGCTGCTATCTGCGATTGAAAACATAGGCTGGATTAGTATATTGTTATTTATATGAATATTTTATTATTTTTGTTTTATTGATTGCCAGATTACAACGATGACTCAAATAGGATGGATAGCTTGACCCGAGGAAATAGCAACATGGTTGGAGGCAAGGTCGATGAGTGCCTTAAAGGGAATAATAGTTTAGATTGTAATGCAGTTTCCAAGGATTGTATTCTGCCATCTGAAGATGCCAATGTGAGGGCAGAGTATACTTCCACTACTCACGACGAGACTAGTAGGATACCTGAAAGAGTTCAAACCAATTCCTATCGAGAGGAGACATCACAGAAATGTGTTGGGAACGATAAGGGTGAAAATTGGACGCCTAAAAGAAAAAGCATAGTGACGGATAAGTGTTCTGATGTTACTGCTACATTGGTTTATAAAAGAATAAGGTAAGTTTATTTGCTACCAAACTATAGGGTGATTATTTTGTCGCATAAGCTTATTTTTCTAGCTTCTTTGATCTCGTTGGTTTTCTTAGGCGGACCAGTAATGTTGATCAACCTACTTCAAAATCTACTGATGAAAAGTCACGTGCAAAAATCATGGAAGGTCAGTGATCACCATCGTTTTTAAGTTTTGTTTATGGAATTTTATAGTTCAACGAGATTTTCAAATATGATTGATCATGACATTAATAATATTGAAATGCCAAGGATGGATATTTTAAAGAAGGAAAAGTTTGTCACTTGATGATCAGTATGACTTCAAACTCTAAATAGCCAAATTAAAGATTAACACAAATTTATGTCTTCTAGCTTTGAATTTGAATGAGAATCATGACTATTAGTATATTACCTATCATGGATTATGCAGGGGCAAAGTAGGCAAATAATAAACACTCATGATAGCAAAGGACAATGTTACCAATAAACATTCCCTTAATCTAAGCGTAATATTAATAATTTGACTGTTTCTAAATGCAGGAGGACAAATTAAAATTGTTAGTTTGTATCGTAGCTTTTAAGTTTATCTGCAGAAAAAACAAGCTTATCTAGAAATTCATTGAACTTAATGATCTACATGACTTTGTGATCGGTTTGTAAATATAATAAAATGCTACATGAATTATCTGCGTAAGTATAATTCAATTGGACAATTTGATGCAGGCATAGATACGGTTGTATCATCAAGACAATGTGACGTAGAGGCCGAATGTCAATTAATTGACAATGTGGTAGTGAATGAGTGTACTACATCAGACCACCTGGAAGTAGTACATAAAACCACGACCGAAAACACTTCGTCCCCGGTGACTTCAGTATCTAGACCAGTGAATCGCATTGATCCTAAAGAGAAGATGCAGCCGTTACCTTCTTCAAGGAACAAGGATGTCTCTAGTGAAGATGCTATCTCCAGCCAGATTTGACTAGCATCAACTGTGTATCAAAATCAAGCTTCGAGGAATGTTCCATCTTTATGCAATGATCCATTTCGTGATCAATTGGAAACAATAAGGAAACTTGAGGAGCAAAATGAGCAAACCCGTCAACAAATGGTTATTTTATACTCTACTCAATGATATGAGAATACTTATTTAGATTTTATATCTTACCTTCCTTATATTGTATTTGCTGGAGCAGGAATTAAAGGCGAAGTCTAATTTTGAGAAAGAAATGAAGAAGATTCAAGCTAAATTTCAGGAAGAGCGCAAGAAAACTGATTACTTAAAAATGATGTTGGCTGCTGCTGCTAAGTCTAATCCTGAGTTCCCTGGTGCATCGCAAATGTTGCACCTGCAAGGTATCTGTATGCTAATTGTAGAAATTATTGAAACGTGTATGAGTATGACATCTACTACACAATAAATTTTTTACCAAAGTAAATAGTATATTTGCTTTTGGTAAACATATCTGAATTACAAATAAGATATTTGTGGAGATATAATTAAGTGTGGAACTTGTTGTATATGTATCTCTTGTTTTTCATATTCTACTCGCTTATGACCATCTGGAGATATAAATAAGATATATTTGTTCTTTGTTTTTCTATTTATCTTTTTCTAACAAAATTACTATACTAATGTTAGATGCAGGTTTTAACCGGATGTTACAACAGCTTCCAAGACAGCAAAATGCTACTTGTCACTCTCTTGGTTCTAATCCATCTTCTCGTGGACGTGCTGCAGCCAGTTCACAGAATTCATACGCTTCAGCTTTGCAGACTTCTTACAATACATCGGAAATTTTCCGGGATCTTTCTGCAAGACTACCCATTTCTTCAGCCTCAAGATATCTTCAAGCTGGTGGGGAGGCATCAACATTTATACCAGCTTCAGGTGTCGGTGGAATTCTGCTGCATGGTATGCCAAGTCACCCTTCAACACCATCATCTCGTATCAACTCAATTTCTTCAGTCTCAAGAAATCTTCCAGCTGGTTTTGAGATATGTACCCCTGCACCGCATCTATATCTACCATCTTCATGTATCAGCGGAGTTCCGCATGGTATGCCTAGTCGGCCCGCAGCACCCAGTAATTCTCTTACAGGTTATTTATCTCAGTGGCTTGCCAAACCGATGCTGCCGCCAACGACTATCTCTAAGGTTGGTACTCATAGGTGGCATGGGCAAGAGAACATAGGGTTGTCTCCCCATACTCTATCTTTCAAGGATATGCACATGAATCCTAATAGGAGGTAGATAATTGTGTTTGAGCCTAAAATTCCTACCTCCACTTTTTCCTTCTTCAGTAACCACAATTCCTACCTCCAATTTTTCTTCTTTTGTTCTCATGCTTTAATTTATTCATTGTGGATCCTCTTCAATGTGGCAATTTTCTAATTGTAGACCTTGATTGATTGTTGAACCATATTATTTTATTTCAGTTTTCTTTTGTTTCTTTTTTCATCTTGTGTGAGTGGGAATGCTTCCTCTTTTGCGGAGAATTTTTTTTTTTGTTTGACATATTTGCAGTTCTAATCCTCGTATTTTTATATCCAACGGTTTTAGTCCTCCATCATATTATTGAACTAAAAAATTGGTGATGTGGTTCACAAAAAAAAAATAGTGACGTGATATGTTTTAAATTATGTGATATATAATTTGATTATAAGAAAAGATCAACATCGCCAGAATTGTAAGAAAATTTTCTTAAAAACTTTATTTTAGGCCAATTTCGCAAAGCGGTGAACGAAGATTACGGGATCAAAATTGTAGTGAAGACGTTTGTTTCTTAATACTTGTCGACTTTTCTTATATTTTAATTTGATTATGATTTGTGGATCGTATTAGGAAAATTTCTTTTATAAATTATTTAAGGATATTTATGTATATTTTAAAAAATAAATATTAAATATTATATATATTTGGATTAATTGCAATTTCAGTCCCTCTACTTTAAACAATTTTGGATTTTGGTCCCCCTATTTTCAAATAAGCATTTTTAGTCCTGCTATTTTAACAAATTTTGGATTTTGGTCTCCCTATTTTCAAATAAGCAATTTTAGTCCTCCTATTTTGACAATTTTTAAAATTAAGCTCATCTTTTTTCTCTTAAGCGCCAGATTTTAATATGATGTAACATTTATCAATTTAAAAAATTACTCCATGTCATATAAAAATAATGTAATAAAATAAGTATATTATTATTATTATTATACTATTATTAACAATTTTTAGATATCTTCTAAAAAAATTGTTAATAAAATAAAATATGTTAATTTTTTTTGACAAACATGTTAATAAAACAAAATATGTTAATTTTTATTTAAAAACCTAGAAATTCATTTGCCCAAAAGTTTCTTTCCCAACTTGTCTAATCTTTCAAAAATTGATAAAATAGGGAGACTAAAATTGCTTATTTAAAATTAAGGGAACTAAAATCCAAAATTTGTTAAAATAAAAGGATCAAAATTGCTTGTTTAAAAATAAGGGGACCAAAATCCAAAATTTGTTAAAATAGGGGGATTGAAACTGCAGTAAAGCCTATATATTTATATACAAAAATCGAATATTTATATTTTTATTAAAATAATTCGTTTTCTAATAAAAATTAGTTACTTTTATTTCAATATTGTACTATTTATTTATTCATTTTGAATTTATTTTATTATATTTCATTTTAAATAATGCTGAAACTTTTTTATAAATAGCCAAGGATAATTATCAATATACAAACTTTTAAAAGAAGCCAAAAATATCCTAAAATTGGAATTAATGTATTTATTTATAAAAAAATCAAGAATCGAGATCAATTTGATTTGAATCAATTCAATGCTCATAATGAAATATCAAATTAATGTTAAGGAATTTATTAATTTAAAAAACTTTAATAAAAATAAATAAATTATCTTCATAAGTTTAGTCCATGTATATAATACGAAAATCGTTTTTACATAAAAATTACTAATTTCTAAAACTATTACAGAATAAAATTATTATTTTCAAATATTTAAATAATTAGTAATTTTCGTGCTTATTTGTTTTATATATTTTACATATTAGAGAACCAAAATTGAATTTGTATACTTGCCTTATATATATGCCATAATTTTTGTGCCTATCTACAAATGTCAACTTTGATTTAATAAATTTGATTAAATAAACTTTATTTAATAATAATTAAAGATATATCAATCATTTGAAATTAAAGATATATACATATATTAGTAAAAAAAAATAAAAGATATATCCAAATAGCTCAAGAAGTCATAACATGGATGAACAGTATGAGCTGCAAAATTTCAATTGCATTTTTTAGGGTTTATTGAGAATTTGGGGATTTTGATTTTTATATTTATAAGAAGATTTTAAATATACATAATATAGATTTATGATACTTGGAGCTAAATTTGAGTAAACATTTTCTTGATGAATATTTGATGGTGATGAAAAATGATGAAGATGATGAAGGTGTTCTTCATTTTTCTTGATTTTTAATTTTTTTATAAATAAATATTTTTAAAAATAAATATCAACAGTTTTTTAATTAAAAAAAAGAGATAAGGGTTTATATGAACAAATTATAAAAGATAAAGGACTTATATGTTACAAATAAAAGATAAAGGACTAAAGTGTTATAAATAAATAAAAGATAAAGGATGTAACATCCCAACTCTGTTTAATCGAAGAATATTAAATAGAGTCAATAATTGGAGTTTGATTGGGAGTATTCTTATTAATCAAAAATAGAGAATTTTGAAGTGCATGAATAATTTAGTAGTAAGTGGAGGGGTATAAAGGGTATTGCCCATAGAAGGAGTTTATAAGGGGACTAAGCCTTCATCCAATTCATTTTTCCACTTCATGAAAACTAAGTATCAGAGAACAAACACTCTTCCTCTTCCTCTTCCTCTCACATTTCCACGCCTTCTTTACTTTCAACAACAACATCATCTAGCTTTTCACTCAACCTTCACTTGTACAAAACAATTGGAATCCATGTGTTTCAAAAGAATGCTCTCATCCTCTTTTCTTCCTCGCGAGCCCTCCCTCTCTTTCCCTTCAAACCCAATTTCACATAAGGATGCTTTTCTCAAAGAAGGAGATTCTGCATGTGTCATGGAAAATTGGTTATAGAATCATCTACCCAATTTCTTACAAACAAGGTATAGTTAAGATTCCTTAAATTTTCCCTTCTAGGTTTGAATCATAGACCCCAATTCCTTATCCATGTTGTTTTCATATTGCATGCATGCCCTTGCCTTCGTGGGTGACTGGATTAACGCATAAGAGTCAAGAGATGAAGGTGGGTGTTGCAGCAATAAGCAAACAGAGTTGTATTTCTGCAAAACGACGAACTCGCTGTAGCGAGTTATGATACTCGCTGTAGCGAGTGCAGCAGAGCAGCACCTGTTGCTGCATGTGTTCTCTATCTCCTGTAACCTTCTTGCAACCTTGGTAAGTTACTCCTAAACTTCCTTTTTCCCTCTCAGTTATGATGATGACCGTTCCAAATTCTCTAACCTTAGGAAGATCTTAAACATTAATAAACCCATTCTTGTGTTGCATGTGAGTTATATGGATATTGGGCAAGGAAGTTGGAACTTAACTGATCACAGTAAAGCTACTCATCAACACCTCAGCACCATAGAAAGACTTTTCCACCATTTTCTTATCATTAGAGCATTTGGAGTTACAAGAGAAATCTAGTACTAATGAGTTCGTAGTTGTTGTTGCTGAGCTTTGGTCAGTGTTAAAGCCTCCATATCAGGTGGGTTCTCTAGGTTCTTAACCTTAGAATTATTTAGTAAGCTTAGTTTCCCCAAATATGTAATGTTGCATGCAAACTTAGGTTTTAGGATTTAATTGGTGAAAGAGCAGGAATAATGCCCAATTCCTACTCCTATATACTTAATTTAATACGGTAAAACATGTTGGTAACGAGCTGCATAGAGATTGTAGGTGAAATCTTTGAAAAACATGATTTTATAGAAACAGGGGGTGTTCTGCTATGACTCGCCGTAGCGAGTAAACACTCGCCGTGCCGAAGGTTGTGCTCTGTATAGCTCGCCGGGCGAGTTCTTGACTCGCCATGGCGAGCATTACAGGTCATGACATGAATCTTCGCTGTAGCGAGAGTGAGCTCGCCGTAGCGAGTTTAGCAGGTCAGAACCTGCATAATTTTAGAAAATTCATAAATCACTCGTTTTATGTCCAGATGCAACTTGGATTTCACAAACATGTTTAATAGTTGTAAATTGATTATATAGTCAGAGAACAACATTTATATTTTATGCATCTATAACATGTTTAGGATACCTTGGGGGGATATATTGGTTAGAACTGTTTAAACACATTGAATTGAATGGTAAATAATGCCATGTTAATAGAATTCCTCTGTAATTCTATTAGTTATTATGTGAGCCAACGTCGAAATCCGAGTCTCTGTTTCGGTAGTACGCAGAGTCAGGCACCTGAGACCGGCTTGCCTTGGGTGACCTTCGAAGAGTAATCTACAAGATAATAAACTTTGTGTTACACCATATTTCCATTATGGATTAATACATGTATAAGTAAAACAGTTTGAACTTAGATTATTACACTATCTAGGTTCCCCCGGCATAGTCGCCACTAGGAGGGTAGTAGGACTCACTGAGGCTTAGTAGTCTCACCCCACTCCAAATCAATTTATTTAGGTAAACAGGTTACACTGAGCAAGGACCAGGCACCTGAGACCGGCTTGCCTCGGGTGACCTTCGAAGAGTAATCTACAAGATAATAAACTTTGTGTTACACCTTATTTCCATTATGGATTAATACATGTATAAGTAAAACAGTTTGAACTTAGATTATTACACTATCTAGGTTCTCCCGGCATAGTCGCCACTAGGAGGGTAGTAGGACTCAATGAGGCTTAGTAGTCTCACCCCACTCCAAATCAATTTTTTTAGGTAAACAGGTTACACGGAGCAAGGACCATGTGGGAGACTGACAGTTGGAGCCAAACTTGGATTGTCAGACTTGAAGATTTTAGTCTTCTTCTCGTTTCGTAGTTAATCTGTTTATTTGTCGTTGTTTCACTTCCGTTGTATTTTATCAGTTTGGATCTTATTGTAATCGTGCTAAGTTGTAAATTAATTCTCTTATTCTGTAATAATATTATACTCAGATCCAGTTATTTATGCTACGACTGAATATTCTAGATAACTTCAGTTGGGGTGTTATAAAAGACCAAAATGTTACAAATAAATAAGATAAAAGACCATTTGTGTATTTTTGCCTAAATTCTAATATGGATCATTTCTCCAAATGGTTCATGCTGAACCAGTCATGAATAATGTGATAACGAATACGAATTTTACAAAATTCACCGTTGGATTGAAAGTTTATATCTTATAGATTATTCATAAAACACTTTAGAAAAATTGAAAATCATTTGATAGTATATTGAATTTTTAAGATTAACGATTTATGAGGTTTTATAAAATACCATTAATCTTGACATGTCTCAATAACATATCAATTGATTTCCAATTTTTTTAATTTTTTTTAGTAGATGATTTATATGATATGAACTTTCAATTCAACGATGGATTTTATAAAATTCGTATTCTCTGTAATAATATTAATCTCTTGTTCACGTTGGACCACCTTTCACCAAAGGTGGTGCAGCATAGCATTAGCCCATGATTAGAGCTGTCAAATGGGCCAGCCCGGCCCAGCCCGGTCCAGCCCGGCGGGCCAGCGCGTATAAGTGGGCGGGCTTGGGCTGGCCCGATTTCTATATGGGCTGCCAAATTCTAGCCCGGCCCAAGCCCTATTGGACCATGCAGCCCGATGGGCTAGCCCGGCCCATATAATTTTTTTAGCGCACGCCAAAAAGGATCAATGACACAACTGACAAAATAATTACCACATAAAAAACCCATCAAATCAACATTCATACAAAATATATCTACCAAATAAAGATCTATGCACATGTAAGAGTATTTGTGGCAACATACAAAGTGCATCATTAGATAATCAAAATCAAAATATATTACAAAATAGTTAACTTCTTGGCCTAAGCCCCTTGAGCACTTGATTCGGCATACAAGTATATCTTCTCTACTTTCGAGTATTTGTGGGCTTACTTTAAAAAAATGGGTTAGCCCAAAATGTTTTTTTTTTTTTAACTAAAAACTCTTTTTTTTTTTAATTTTAAACGGGCCAGCCCAAAGCCCGGTGGGCAAGCCCAGCCCGATCCATTTTTTAATTGGGCTAGTTGGGCTGGGCTAAAAAAGACCCGGATATTTTTTAACGACTTTTTAAATGGCCCGGCCCGACCCAAATCCATGGGCTAATGGCCCAGCCCATTAGCCCGGCCCATTTTGACAGCTCTACCCATGATGGGTGATTTATATGGCTGTTTCCAAAATGGCACACCATTGGATGGTGTCTGGTTATTTTTTCATAACTCCCTTGTAAGGTTTTAAATTTTATAAACTATTGTGGTTGCGATTGCGGTCATTCTGGTTGTGGCTCATGCAAGATAGTTGTTGCAACGTGAAATCTTTATAAATATTCACAAATTATATAAAATAACACGATTATACCATTACACGATTTATCTACCATTTGTAATGTCTCAGTTTATTCAATAACTACTGATTTTTTTTATATTAATCCATTACTATTGATTCGAAGGTGCTTGAACTACACAGTTGAGAAATTGTTAAAAGTTAAAATTTTCATTATATTTGAAGCAAATTAAAATTTGAGGTTCATAAATTTTAACTTTTGGTGAGAAAATTTGAACGAACACTACCAAAATCGTCTAATGTAGTCATAGACGTGATTGAAAATCAAACCACATTGTGTTGCGATGCGTTTGCAGAAGTCACCTTATTAGCGATACTGCGGCCATAATTGCAGATACAAACCACAATTTTAAACCATGCATTTGACAATCATAATATACACTCACCGAGCTATGATTCATACCCAACTCGACAACTAGCCCTCTTATGTTAATGATACATTCTGCTGTTGCGGTTGACAGTGCACACATAATCCCAGTTTCCTTTCCTAGGATTTCCCATAACCTGATTGTATCAATGATGTCATGAGATATATCAGGCCTAGAACAAACCATAGCATACATAATTTTACCGATAGCATTTGCATAAGGAACATTCTTCATAGCTACCAAGTTTTCTTATGTTTTTGGTGCATGGTCTGTTTGGATTTTAACTGAGAGAGACCAATGGAGTATAAGGTTAAATTTTTACCACTGAATTATTAGCACTTCAATTGTAACTAATTTATTAATTGGTTTTGTTATGTGGTTGATTAGGTAATTCATTTATAGCTAGTGAATTTGAGTTTATAAATGAGCTTGTACCATTATCTTAATTAGTCTAATGATTATTTTGACATATTGTGTGTTATGAGAAATTCTTGCATGGTCTCTCTCTTATCATTTAATCTTTTTTTTTTTTGATATATCTCTTATCATTTAATCTTTAGGCACAACCAATTAAAATTGGACACATCATTTAATTAAAATAATAATAACAAAAATCAATCTGGTTCAATATGAAAAATAAAAACAAGCTCTTCTTTCTTCCATTTGTAATGTTAGGTCGTGCCGTGTTCTTCGTTATTATATGGTTGATCTTGCTTGTTATGTAACAAGGTTATCATCTTTCTAGTTGAAAGTTTAACCTTTGACACAAAAATCTCTTCCATAGTTTCATCCCAAAGTTAAACCAGCTTCCACACAAATCTCTCTCCATAGTCTATGAAACTTTGCTTGATCAAGAATATGTTGTTGGATTTCAAAAATCAATTTCGTACTCTTCCTCCGGGAGACTTTGAAGGAACTTTAGTTGAATAGTAATGATATTTTAAGCAAATAAGTGGAATCAAAACATGAAATTCAATATAATAAGTAGTGATTTGGAATAAAGAGGGTTCCCCAAATAATACAGAAAATTCTTGTAAACATAGTTTTTCAATTGAACTATGAAACTGGTTCTTCTTCCTTAGTGACAAGGGTTTTATCTAGTTTCGGATTGCATAGAAAAACAATTGATTCTGAAACCTTCAAATACAACCCTCTTTTTTACGATTTCATTTCAGGATCCCTCTAATTAATGTTTTTCGATGCTACACCCACAAGTTGCATAAATTGGAGGGTTTAGTGAGATGGTAAATCGCAGAATAAAGGTTGTTGTGGTTGTAGACTTTGTTCTAAACGGTGACTGAAATTGAAAGAGAAAAGATAAATAAATTACATGTTATTATATTTTTAAGGGATAAATATGTTTCTGGCCCCTGTAGATATTCCAAGTTTTGTTTTTAGTCCCTCTAAATATTTTCTTCTGCTTTTAGTCCCTCAAAAATTTTCAAATAATGTTTTTAGTCCCTACTTTTAAATCAACTCATGTATAAACTTCATATTTTTGAATGAATTTTTTTTATGAATGTTTAAATTTTTATAAGAATCTCCCAAAGTTGTTTTGAATTTCTTAACAAAAAATAAATTAAATATAAATTTTCATGTTGTTGGTGCTTAAAAATTCACATTTAATTCACGTTTTGTTAAAAAATTCTAATTTGTTTTCTGAGTGATTGTTAAAATATTCTAGACTTTTCTGGAAAATTTCATTAAAAAAATGAAATCTACATAGGAGTTGATTTTAAAGTAGGGACCAAAAGTGTTAATCGAAACTTTTGGGGGGACCAAAAGGCTAAGGAATATTTTAGGGGGACTAAAAGCAAAATTTGAAATATTTATAAGAACCAAAAACATATTTCTCCATATTTTTAATTAAATGATGTGTCCAATTTTAGTTGGGTGTGCCTAAGGATTAAATATTAAGGGAGACATGGCAAAGTCATTCGGTTTAATCTAGTTAAGTCATGCAGTTTGAGCGGTAACCTCTTAGCCTTTTCCGAGTCGATAACCAGATCGATTTTTAAAACATTGGTTGAACCTTTCTCAGGTATAAGTTCACCCATATAGTCGTTTATGCATCAATATGGTTTCAAACTCTGTGTGCAAATTGTGGGAGATGCCCATGTTTCCAGCCAAATGAAAAACACGTGGTTTCTCTATTTTCCTCATTCGGTGGTTATCTTCAAAGTGTGTCAGGAACACTTTGAAAAGCTTGGCATGCAATTGTGAAAGCAAAATATGTCAAAGGTGGTGTGCATAGATTCAAGAATGGCAACCTGCATATGAATTGCTTCCTCTATAAATAGAGGTTTCAGCAAAGTTCACAATCACATAACAACAACACATCCTCACTCATAGAAATAACTAGAGTTGAGAGAAAAAATAGAGAGCCTAAGAAATTGCTCTAAGAGAAAAATATAGTGAGCCAATTTGTGAGAGTTGTGTCTACAAATTGAAATACAAAGTGAGGTCCACCTAAGGGTAAAGATTTGTAATCCCATTATCATTATAGTGGAAGTTTAAGAGGTCTACGGGTCCTGTGGTTTTTCCTACTCACGTTGAGAAGGTTTCCACGCTAAAATTTTCTTGTGTGTTATTTTACATTTCAGCTAAGTGCCTATTTTGAGTTCATAGAGAAGGGAAATTATGTAGGCATTTCCCAACAGTGGTATCAGAGCACTAGTTGCTCTGTGACGCTAAAGTGTCGTATTCGCAAGAAAACTCTTAGTATGCTCTGTGGCTGCAACATTGTTTGATCTTCCACATCTGAAAAGAAATATTCTTGTTGCTAGAATAAAGTGTGCTAGTGATTTATTGCATGTATAGGAAAATTCTGGCTAGGCAAAGACTTGGTATTTAAGCGTGTCTATTGACCCACCTCTCTTTCCTGGAAATTTTTCCTACAACACTATTTCGCGAACTCATATTTATTTTAGTATACGATACTTGTCACACTGGTTGAAAAAAAAAATTCTTGTGAAACTCAAGATGGAGGGCTCTATCACTCATGATGGCGATATGTTCAAGCTAACCGCTGACAATTACACATATTGGAAGCCGATGATGGAGGACCACTTATATTGCAAACACTTGCATGAGCCAATCACCCAGATGGAGAAGCCCACGGGGAAGACTGACAAAGACTGGGAGACTGAGAATCGAAAAGCAGTGGCTATGATTTGAAAATACATTGATCGAAGTTTGTTCGAGCATGTATCAACTTATACCAATGCACATGAGTTGTGGACAAAGCTTGAATCATTGATTCAAAAGAAGACGCCCAAAAATAAAGCTCACCTTGTTAGAAGACTGGTGAAGTTGGAGTACTCAAACGGTCAAAATATGATCGAACATCTAAATACCTTCAAAGGTATTGTAAATCAATTGACGAAAACAGAAATGAAGATAGATGACGAGTTGCAAACACTTCTACTTCTCAGTTCCTTACCTGAGAGTTGGGACACTCTAGTTGTCACTCTCAGCAATTCTACTCCAGAAGGAAAGCTTAACATGGATTCAATTACTGATTGCTTGTTAAATGAAGAGTCAAGACGAAGAGAAAGAGGCATGAACAATCAGTTCGAAGCCAACGTCTTTGAAAATAGAGGAAGGAGTAAGAACCGTGAAAAAGGTGGTCATGACAAATCACGGGGTAGATCAAAGTCTCGCACCAAACTAAGTTGTTACTACTGTGGCAAACCAGGCCATAGAAAGTTTGAGTGTAGAATCTTAAAGAGAGATCAACAGGCTGGAACAGTCCATCCTGACCAAATTGATCCAAAGAAGAAGGGTGATGGAACCACGACAGGAGTCGCCACTAACAACGAGAATATGTTTCTTGTTGAGGAGGAAAATTATTTAAATATAGTGTCTAATGACTGCATTTGGATAATTGACTCAGGAACATCGTTTCATGTAACCCCTCATGAAGAATCATTCTCATCGTATCGAAAAGGAGACTTTGGTATGGTGAAGATGGGCAATCATGTCACAAGCAAAATTGTTGGCATTGACGAGGTGACTCTAGTTACAGAGTATGGCTATAAGCTCGTGTTGAAGGAGGTCAGACATGTTCCAGACATGCGTATAAACCTTATCTCAACATGAAAGTTAGATGACACTGGGATGATAAACCAATTTGGAGTTGGTAGATGGAAGCTCAGTAAAGGAAGTATGATCATTGCTCGTGAAAAAAAGGAAGGCTCCTTGTATATTATGCAGGGAAAGATAAACATGGGAGAGACCAATGTTGCTCAAGACACAAGCAAAGAATTGTGGCACAGACGACTAGGCCACATAAGCGAGAAAGGTTTGGAGATTCTTGCTAAAGATCATCTTCCAAACATCAAGGGTTAAGCACTTGAATCCTGTGAAGATTGTCTAGCAGGTAGACAACACAGAGTATCTTTTCAAAGATCGGATGATGCAAGAAGAAGAAAGCAAATCCTCGATCTTGTTCACTCAGATGTTTGCTCGACATCTGAAAGGTCCCTTGGTGGAGCACAATACTTTTTTACCTTCATTGACAATCACTCTAGAAAGTTGTGGGTGTATCCATTGAAGACGAAAGATCAGGTTCTTCAAGTATTCTAAGAATTTCATGCCTCGGTAGAACGGGCGTCTGGAAGAAAACTGAAATGCTTAAGAACTGATAATGGAGGAGAGTATATAGGCTCATTTGTAGCCTACTGTAAATGTCATGGAATAAGACATGAGAAGGTACCTCCCAAGACTCCTCAAATGAATGGAGTAGCTGAAAGAATGAACAGAACCATTGCTGAGAAAGTCAGAAGCACGCTTTCTCAAGCAAAACTTCCCAAATCATTTTGGGGTGAAGCAGTAAGAACTGCGGCTGATTTGATAAATTTGACTCCTTCAAGACCTTTAAATGGAGAGATACCAGATGAAGTATGGTTTGGAAAGAAAGCCTCATATGGTCACTTGAGAGCCTTTGGGTGCAGAGCGTTTGTCCATGTCCCTAAAGATGAAAGAGCAAAGCTAGATGCTAAGACGAAGGAGTGCATATAGCTTGGTTCACTAAGTGATGAACTTGACTTTATATTATATGATCCTGCAAATAAGAAGATTGTTCGAAGCAGAGACGTAATATTCTATGAAGACCAGACGATCCACGATATTCAATCTAAGAAGCCAAATACCATTGTGGTACATAATTCAAGGGGAGAGATTCCACAATTAAATTATGATCGTGTTCAACCAACACAACTTGATCAGATGGAGCAACCTGATCAAATGGAACAAAACCAGCCAATCCAGTAAGAGCAAATGGATGATGATGATGAGTTGGAACAAGAACCTTAATTGAGAAGATCAACGAGAGTTAGACAACCATCAAGAAGATATTTCTAAGGTGAATATGTGAATTTCACTGATGAAGGAGAACCTCAAAGCTTTGTGGAAGCTGTTGAGACAGATGATAAGGATAAATGGCTGCAAGCCATGCAAGAAGAAATGCAATCCTTAAAGGAGAACCAAACATATGACCTGGTAAAGTTACCAGAAGGAAAAAGAGCCTTGAAAAATAAATGAGTGTTCAAGCTCAAGTCTGAAGAGAACAGCCCGAACCCCAGGTACAAAGCACGATTTGTCGTGAAGGGGTGCCATCAAAAGAAATACATTGATTTTGAAGAAATATTCTCACCGGTGGTGAAGATGACATCCATTAGAGCAATCCTTGGTCTAGCGGCAAAACTAGACTTAGAGATAAAACAACTTGATGTTAAAACAACATTCTTACACGGAGACCTAGAGGAAGAAATCTATATGGAATAACCTGAAGGTTTCACTGAACCAGGAAAAGAACACCTAGTGTGTCGCTTGAAGAGAAGTCTATGTGGCTTAAAGCAGGCTCCAACACAATGGTACAAGAAGTTCGATCTCTTCATGACCCAACACAATTTCACAAAGACGTCAGCAAACCACTGCGTATTTGTGAAGAACTATGAAAATGGAGAATCCATCATACTTTTGTTTTATGTTGATGATATGCTTATTGTTGGAAGAGATAAGACAAAAATAGCTGCTCTCAAGAAAGCATTGAGTAAATCTTTTGCTATGAAAGATCTGGGTGCAGTGAAGAAGATTCTTGGAATGAAGATCGTTAGAGATCGTCCTAGAAGAATGTTGTGGATGTCACAAGAAGTTTATATCAAGAAAATTCTTGAAAGGTTTAACATGCATAATGCCAAACCTGTGCATGTTCCACTTCCTGGTCATTTGAAACTTAGTAAGACACAATGTCCAGAGAATGACAAAAAAAAAAAAAATGAGCAAGGTGCCATATTCTTCAGCAGTGGGTAGCCTTATGTACGTGATGGTTTGCACGAGACCAGACATCGGTTATGCTGTAGGAGTTGTGAGTAGATTCCTATCAAACCCGGGAAGAGAACACAAAGTGCTGTGAAGTGGATATTGAGGTATCTAAAGGGAACTGCCAAAAAGTGCTTATGTTTTGGCAATGGAGATCAAATGCTCGTTGGATATGTAGATGTTGATATGGCAGAAGATATGGATTCAAGAAAATCTACATCTGGATATTTGATTACTTTTGCAGGGGGAGCTGTCTCATGGCAATCGCGACTACAAAAGTGCGTTGCTTTAAGTACCACGGAAGCAGAATACATCGCATTGGCTGAAGGTTGTAAGGAGATCCTGTGGATGAAGAAGTTCCTGCAAGAGTTAGGCCAGAATCAAGAAAGTTATGTTCTCTATTGCGATAGTCAGAGCGCAATTCATCTAAGCAAGAACTCGACATACCATTCAAGGTCAAAACACATCGATGTGAGGTATCATTGGATACGTGATGTGTTAGAGAGTAAACTGCTACAGATAGAGAAAATTCACACCAACAACAATGGGGCAAATAGGATGACAAAAGCCCTACCGAAAGAGAAGCTAGAGTTTTGTAAAGGAGCTGCAAGCCTGGCAGCAACCCCAAATTGATCAAGGATGTTGACTATTTCGTGTTGGCTGCATTTTGGTAAAACAAGTATTTAAGTAGGATGTGGTATGTAATGTTACAACATCGTAACCTGACGTGAGTGCGCCAGCTGTAGCGTATCTTTTATGCGCGCGTTTTATTTTCTAAACAGATCTTTTATCTAAAGATTGTTTTAGAAATTATTGTGAAGATTTATTTTAAAAACATATCAAATCTTTTAAAGATATGGTTCTATTTTATTTTATGAGCTAGATGTTTCTTTTGGGTCAGAGCTTCTGAAGCCCATGTTACCAGCTATATATTGAAGAACGAAAAACCTAATGAAGGCAAGTGTTCAAGCGTGAGTTTAACCGTCTTAGGGTTTTTTTCTTGTGAGCCTTTCTTGTGTCACTTTGATGCAAGCTTAGGACTGTGTGTTTATTGAGTTGTAAACTGTGATTGTCTCTGAAGCTTTTAAGCAAGGAGATAATTATTGTGTGTGTTCTCTCCAAAGCTTTTAAGCAAGGAGGTGGGATCTTGATACTTGTGTATCACTCAAAGCCTTTAGGTACGAGTGATCTAGTGTTTCGGAGAGTGTCTCCACCATAGTGATTGAGTTTACAATAGTGCTGTCTGTACTATTGAAGTTAAGGAGTGAGTTGGGAACTCATACCTAGGAGTTCCTAGGTAGAAGGACATAAGGATAGTTGCTAGGTGATAAGTTGTAAACGAGGAGTTTGCTGTAAGACTTTGAACTAGGGCTATTAGTGGATTTCCTCCTGGATTGGTATCCCCCAGATGTAGGTTGCGGTTTGCACCGAATTGGGTTAACAAATCACTGTGTGTTTGTTTATTTATGCACTATTTACTGTTTTATACTTTGTCTATCAGATCTGGTAAAGTGTTGTAACATCGTATACAACAAAGCTCTGATACCAATTGAAATCTGGCACACCAGTATAAGATATAGATGTTACAACATGTTCTCTGGTAGATGTATGGTGCTCTGGTACTCTAGTAGTATATTTTTGGTAGAAGTTATGTGCTGAAATGATCTGATATGCATGTCATGCTATGTTAGTCTATTATGCATCATTTCACCGGGAGTAGAGTATTATGTATGTGATGCAGGGGAAGATGTTGTATGAGATGTTGGAACATTCTGTTTGTGTCATCCTTGCTTGTTCTCGTGATCATTTAAGGTGAAGTAGTTGTTTGTTTGTTCTCCGCTGTTGCATGCCTCTGATGTGCTCTAAAGATACGACTGAATTCTGATCTATTGTTTTCCATGGAGGAGTTAGTTTGGAAACTATTTTTGAAGATGTGCTACGCCTCTCTTCTTTTGTGTGTTTACGTTGATGTGAAGAAGCGTTAGTGATGTATGTATCTTTCTAGCTTGTCTGTATGGTCTCAAGTTGTTTTAGCCAAAAATTTGCCAAATGGGGAGTTTGTTGACTATTTTGTGTTGGCTGCATTTTGGCAAAACAAGTATTTAAGCAGGATGTGGTATGTAATGTTACAACATCGTAACCTGACGTGAGCGCGCCAGCTGTAGCGTATCTTTTATGCTCGCGTTTTATTGTTAGAGAAGACCTTTTCTCTTTCATCAGTTCTTTGCGTGTGCATCAAGGAATGTTTTATTTTCTAAACAGATCTTTTATCTAAAGATTGTTTTAGGAATTATTGTGAAGATTTATTTTAAAATCATATCAAATCTTTTAAAGATATGGTTCTATTTTATTTTATGAGCTGAATGTTTCTTTTGGGTCAGAGCTTCTGAAGCCCGTGTTACCAGCTATATATTGAAGGACAAAAAAACCTAATGAAGGCAAGTGTTCAAGCGTGAGTTTAGCCGTCTTAGGGTTTTTTGCTTGTGAGCCTTTCTTGTGTCACTTTGATGCAAGCTTAGGATTGTGTGTTTATTGAGTTGTAAACTGTGATTGTCTCTGAAGCTTTTAAGCAAGGAGATAATTATTGTGTGTGTGTCCTCTCCAAAGCTTTTAAGCAAGGAGTTGGAATCTTGATACTTGTGTATCACTCAAAGCCTTTAGGTACAAGTGATCTAGTGTTTAGGAGAGTGTCTCCACTATAGTGATTTAGTTTACAATAGTGCTGTCTATACTATTGAAGTTAAGGAGTGAGTTGGGAACTCATACCTAGGAGTTCCTAGGTAGAAGGACATAAGGATAATTGCTAGGTGATAAGTTGTAAACGAGGAGTTTGCTGTAAGACTTTGAACTAGAGTTATTAGTGGATTTCCTCCTGGATTGGTATCCCCCAGATGTAGGTTGCGGTTTGCACCGATCTGGGTTAACAAATCACTGTGTGTTTGTTTATTTATGCACTATTTACTGTTTTTTACTTTGTCTATCAGATATCTGATAAAGTGTTGTAACATCGTATACAACATCTTATACTGGTGTGCCAGATTTCAAAGGACATTTCCCCATTGGTTGAAGGGGGAGAAATGTGGGAGATGCCCACGTTTCCAGCCAAATGAGAAACATGTGGTTTCTCTATTTTCCTCAATCGGTGGTTATCTTCAAAGTGTGTCACGAACACTTTGAAAAGCTTGGCATGCAATTGTGAAAGCAAAATATGTCAAAGGTGGTGTGCATAGATTCAAGAATGGCAACCTGCATATGAATTGCTTCCTCTATAAATAGAGGTTTCAGCAAAGTTCACAATCACACAACAACAACACATCCTCACTCATAGAAATAACTAGAGTTGAGAGAAAAAAATAGATCTATAGTTATGTTCAAGACAACTCGTGGAAAAGGAGGATGTTACAAGAGCAACAGATCAACTGTGTTCTTTACCGTTTAGGAATGGAAATGTCGGCTCATTTGTTCCTTCATTGTGTGTGTATATTTGTCTCTGTAGTTGTTTTGTGTTGGTTGTATTTTTGTTTGTTGTTTGTTGTTTGGTTTTGTATTTTGTTGTTTTGATGAGTGCACTAAGTATGCCTATTTTGGTGTATTCGTCCCCCTTCTCTGGGGGGTTGCTGTTGTTTTTTGTTCTCTCCCCAATCACTTGTGATTTGTTGGGTTTGCCTTTAATAAAATTTAGGGTTAAATAGTTGATACCCCCTGCAAAGTAGGTCGGTTTTGGGATACCCCCTGTAAAAAAAATTTTTAAGATCCCCCCTTGCAGACTGAAGATTCTTTGGGATCCCCCCTGGAGTGACACCAATGCAGGGAATCTCCACGTTTCACCTATGTGGCACCTCCACGTGGAATTTTTTTATTTTTTAATTATTTTTTTGACACGTGGCATTAAAAATTAAAAAAAATAAAAAACCAAATTTTTTTTCCTATTTTCTTTTTTTTTTTAATATTAATTAATAAAAATTAATTAAAATTTGTTGATTTAACATGAAAACTGAAAGAAGAAAAACGTGTTCTTCTTCTTCATTGTGCTCACCCTTGATTTTTTTGAATTGGGTTGTTAATTTGTCGATATTTGATTTAAAGTGCAGAAATATCCATTAAACTTTTTTTTTATGAATGAATTAATTAATTAATCATGATGATACCCTTGTGTGATGTACTATATATCCTGTGATGATCTAATAATCTCGCAACTTCCTTTCTTTCTTTCAAAATTTTCTGCCAAAAATCTCAGTAAGAAAGAAAAGATGGTTCTTTCTCAAAAGCTTCACGAAGCTTTCAAAGGCACTGTTGAGAGAATCACAGGCCCAAGAACCGTTTCCGCTTTCAAAGAAAAAGGTGTTCTTAGTGTCTCCGAATTCATCATCGCCGGTGATAATCTCGTTGCCAAATGCCCTACTTGGTCTTGGTAATTTCAATTTTTCCCCTTTTCCCAATTAGGGTTCATCGTTCTTCTAGTTGGGTTCTTCAATTTTATTTTAAAAATCTAATTGGGTATTGGGTAATTTAATTAAAGTTGACATTTTTTGCCGAAAAATTGCATTTTTTTTTTCAACAGGGGTTTTGAATTGGGTGAATTTATGTTCATTCGCGATTACAAACCTGCTAAATTCCTCCGTTTCGCAATCGACGACGGAACAAGCTGCATCCCTTGTATTCTCTGGCTGAATCATATGACTTCTCCTCATGTAGCTCGACGTCGTAGTCCACAGGATCTTTGTCTTCTTGCTGATGCTGCTTCGAGATCTGCGTCAATGGTGAAAGTTGGTGTTGTTGCTAGAGTTAGAGGGAAGGTTAATGGATTTAAAGGTGGGGTTCGGATTACTGTTACTAATGTTTTTGTTGAAAGAGATCCTAATGCTGAGATTTTGCATTGGATTGAGTGTGTTAATTTGGCTAAGAATTGTTATAATCTTGTTAATGTTCCTTCTTCTTCTTCTTCTGGTTCTGTAATGCAAATAGAATTAGAAACTTTGTTGTGCTTTTTGAAACGTTTTTATTAATTAATATAAATAAATAAAAAGAAAAAGAAAGAAAACACAAAAAAAAATTGGTTTTTTTTTTTTTTAATTTTTAATGCCACGTGGCAAAAAAATAATTAAAAAACAAAAAATTCTACATGGAGGTGCCACATAGGTGAAACGTGGAGATTCCCTGCATTGGTGTCACTCCAGGGGGGTATCCCAAAGAATCTTCAGTCTGCAAGGGGGATCTTAAAAGAAAATTTTACAGGGGGTATCCCAAAACCGACCTACTTTGCAAGGGGGTATCTGTAAGTGCACCAGTTCATCCTCATGTTTTAATAATTGTCAAAACGCATGAAAATAGGATTGAACATATTTTGGCAACATTACAAATGACTTGACAACAAAGAACTATTTTCTAAACCTTGAAAAACTGACTTTTAGGTATTTTGTATCGATACGTACATAGTTGTATCGATACATATGTCCTGAAATTACTTCTGTTTGATTTTGTGCATTTTGTATCGATACATACATTGTCTGTATCGATACAAAAGTAGTCTCTCAGAGACAGAACATCATCTGTGTATCGAAGCATGCTTGCATGTATCGATACACATCTTTATGTTCTCAAAATCCAGAACACTCATGATGTATCGAATCATGCTTGCATTCTTCGATACATATCAGTCAAGATTTCAAGATTCTGATATTTGTATCGATACACCCCCGTGTTTGTATCGATACAAAGGTCAATTTTTCCATTTTTAACGTTGGTCAAAGCATTTGTATCGATACAAATGATCATTTGTATCGATACATGTATGAAAAATTATGCCTAAATTTGCTCATTCTATTTTTACTTTAAATAGCAATGTGTTGTGTCATTGTAAAACAGAGAAAACTAGTGTGAAAGATCAGAAAACGCTTTGGGTACAAATTGAGTGAGAATTTGCATCAAAGGTTTGATTCAACACAAGTTCATCATCTTCATCAAGTTTGCAATCAAAATTGGATTTGAGTATGAGATCAATTCAATAGAAACTGCAGATTTGTGTGATAACGTTCGATACGGTTCGCGGTGAATCAGAATCGTGATCGGGTTGAATTGCGTTGAAGGTTCTAGTGTTTCTCTCAAGTGATTCAAGATCATGCGTGTCTTGAAGGATTCGACAACAAGGAACGAAGGACTCAGCTGAACGATTGGGTGCGGTTTGGCACAAGGTGAATCGTTGGAATCAGAGGGCGAAGTTCCGTTGGGTGTCGAGGTTATTCGCATTAGTTTACATTTTGTTTTGCTATAGGTTTATAGATTTCAATTGTAAACTGTGCACTTTTTGTTCATCAAGTTTTTGATCTATAAACTCTCAAATAACCCGTTTGGTTATTTGGGGGGAGACGTACTCGGATAAACGCGTGGACGACGCGCAATCCGAGGAACTCCCTAATCACATCGTGTGTCTCTCTCTTTATCCCTCTCTTTTAATTTCGTTAATTTCGTTAATTTGATTAATCGATTGAATTTTTGTTGTTCGTATTGGTTCACAAAAATTCAATTGGTTCTTGCTTGATTGTGATTGAATTTGAAAATCAAACCATATAACTTGCTTGGGACTTTTTTGTTAATCAAATTAAATTTGGATATCGTGCGTTAAGCGTTCCGGTAATTTTCCTAATTCGTTCTAGGCTATACTATCTTTCCTTTGGTCAAAAGGTGCAAAGTAGACTACCGATCCGGTGGTGCTTCCGCGCATTGGTTTTAATCAAATAATTTTTTAAAATTGCCGTTGATTAAAGAAGCCACTTATTCAACCCCCCTTCTAAGTGGTAGCCTAGTAGTCTAACAAGTGGTATCAGAGCCTGGTTCAATTTTTCTTGCAAAATTCAGAAGTTTGTGCCAATTATTAGACAACATGGCTTTTGCACCTAAAGGGGCGTATAATAGAGCTCCTATATTCAATGGAGATCATTTTGACTATTGGAAAAGTAGTATGCGTATTCACATCAATTCTTTTGATGGTGAAGTGTGGAATGCTATTGGGAACGGTCCGTTTGTTCCAACAATCACCGATGCTCATGGCATTGTCACCAATAAGCCTATGGCACAATGGACGGAAGAGGAAAAGAAAAAGGTCAATTACGATGCAAAGGCACAAAATATTTTAATATCATCCCTTGGGATTGATCAATTCTATCATGTGTCACATTGTCAATCGGCTAAGGAAATGTGGGACACATTGGTAACTCACTTTGAGGGTACCAATGATGTAAAGATATCCAAAATTAATACATTGACACAAGAATTTGAGTTGTTCCATATGCTAGATGGCGAGACCATCGAGGATATGCAACAACGATTTATCAAAATAACCAACAAGTTACACGGTTTAGGAAAGCCAATCACAAATCAAGATGCCACTAACAAAATTTTAAGATGTCTTAGTAGGTGTTGGCAACCGAAGGTCACCGCGATTAAGGAGGCGAACGACCTCACTACTTTGAGTCTTACAACTTTATTTGGCAAGCTTACGGAACATGAACAAGTACTAAACTTGTTAGAAAAACAAGAGAAAAGTGAGAAAAAGGGAAAGCACAATGACAAGGATAAGGAAAAGGAAAAGGACAAGAGGACAATTGCTCTAAAAGCCTCAAAGTCAAAGTCCAAAAAGGTAGAGCATGTGGAAAGTAGCTCAAGCGAAGATGATTCGGATGATGAGGAAATGGGACTCTTCGTAAGACGCTACAATAGGTATGTGAGAAAGAATGGGATAAGACATTCCGATGAGAATCTTAAAAAGTATCGAAAAGATAGTGGTTATCGTCGGAGGAATGAAGATGCTAGGTACTCTAAGAAATGAGCATGTTATGAATGTGGACAAATCGGTCATTTTAAACCGGATTGTCCCAAGCTTAAGAGAAAGGAGAAAGGGTCACCTTCATTCAAAAAGGGAAGCAAGGATAAAGGAAAGAAAGCTTATGTTGCATGGGAAAGCGGAAGCTCATCTTCCTCTTCATCATCAAGCCCTAGCTCTAGTGATGAAGATGTGTTGGCGAATGTGTGCTTAACATCTCATGATCGTAAGAAACTTGTTCCCAAAAAGGTAAACCAAAATCCCTCTAGCTCATATACTCTTTTAGAATATCATGAGTTGCAAGTTGCTTTTGAAAAGTTACACAAAGAAACTAAAGAGGCCTTTCAACGATTAAAAGGTTTAATGGAAGTTAATAAATACCTTGAGGCAAAAGTTTCGGAAACGGAGCTTGAGTTGAAAGCCCTCAAAAAGTCTTTGATTCAAAAACCTCTTGTGACTTTTGATAGTTATGGTAACGATAGGACCGGATGTGATGGATGCTTTTACTTACGTAGAGACTTACGAAAGTTACAAGATAAGCTAAAAGAGCCATCCAAGCCGGAGATTACTTTTGCGATTGATCCATCTAAATTCAACAAATCTTTGAAACCTAAAAATAAAAAGTATAAATTTGTTGAAAAGGATCATAAGAAAAGTAATCCTTATATCGTTTGTCATTATTGTTGTGACAAGGGTCATACTATTGCAAAATGTCATGCTAGAAAGGTATTGGTACCAAGAGGCAAATTGCAATGGTTACGTAAGTTAGACAATAATGGTGCTACTAACATACTAGGACCCAACATGAGTTGGGGACCTATTTCAAATGTCTAAGTATGTAGGGAATTGTCTTGAAACCATTGACAAGAGACACCGACCAAAATGGAGTTCAAGACCTACGAACAAGGAGAGCAATAAGAATAGCTTCAACTCGACACTTACAATGGTGCGGAAATTGATCACTTCCTCCACCTAACACTCAAGGGAAAATTCTATTCTCTACTCTTTCCTTTATTTTTTTTTACTTAGCATTTGTATATTGGTTCATATACATACAACTTTCTCCTTAATATGATATTTGCTTTGATAGTTGTCTAATCCTTCATTTCCAAGAATTTTGCTCAAAAATATTTATAAGTTTTTGAGACTCATACGTCTTAAATGGGGATTTGACAAAAATCATTACAATTGTCATATCAAGTTCATACTTGGTTTGTATATGTTTGTTTTGTTCTTATATGTGACTTTGTGTGCATACATAGATATATATTTTCATATGATTAATTTTGGTACTTTGATTCGTTTATGTGGATATCTTATCATGCATATATGGTTTAACATGTGTTCTCGTGTTATAATGTGCTTTGGTATTGTTTTAGCTCACATACATAAGAATGTACCTTGTTGATTGTATGTGTTTCATACATCATGTTATGTTTATGCATTTGTTGCATTAATTTGTTTATTTCGTCCCATATTTAGATATGTTGGTTGATTTAAAATATCGATGTGTTACAATATTCATGCGTTGGTTTTGGTTTGTTATTCTACATTCCATGTTTGTGATGATATTTGGTATTCGTCATTGATATATTTTGGCATATCTTTGTATGTATTTATATTGATTAGGAACTTTCATCATATTTGTGCATTTCGACAAATGTAAGTGCACAATATGATTTTGGATTAAAACTTTTTTGAACATGATACTTCTAATAGACCCTCTTCTTCTTTTTGATATTGTCAAAGGGGGAGAGATTTGGATGCACAAGCTAAGGATGAATAGCTAAAAGAGTCTTGAATATTATCTACTATGACAATCGCATTATGGCATCAACTCAGGGGGAGCGTGCTTATTGTTAGCCTTGGTGTTTTAATTGCGTCTGTATACATATTGCTATTTTATTGCATATTAGGTATAGGCTTAGCTTATGCATAGTTTTGACAATTATCAAAAAGGGGGAGAATGTAAGTGCACCAGTTCATCCTCATGTTTTAATAATTGTCAAAACACATGAAAATAGGATTGAACATATTTTGGCAACATTACAAATGACTTAACAAAGAACTATTTTCTAAACCTTGAAAAACTGACTTTTAGGTATTTTGTATCGATACGTACATAGTTGTATCGATACATATGTCCTGAAATTACTTCTGTTTGATTTTGTGCATTTTGTATCGATACATACATTGTCTGTATCGATACAAAAGTGGTCTCTCAGGGACAGAACATCATCTGTGTATCGAAGCATGCTTGCATGTATCGATACACATCTGTATGTTCTCAAAATCCAGAAAACTCATGATGTATCGAATCATGCTTGCATGCTTCGATACATATCAGTCAAGATTTCAAGATTCTGATATTTGTATCGATACACACCCGTGTTTGTATCGATACAAAGGTCAATTTTTTCATTTTTAACGTTGGTCAAAGCATTTGTATCGATACAAATGATCATTTGTATCGATACATGTATGAAAAATTATGCCTAAATTTGCTCATTCTATTTTTACTTTAAATAGCAATGTGTTGTGTCATTGTAAAATAGAGAAAACTAGTGTGAAAGATCAGAAAATGCTTTGGGTACAAATTGAGTGAGAATTTGCATCAAAGGTTTGATTCAACACAAGTTCATCATCTTCATCAAGTTTGCAATCAAAATTGGATTTGAGTATGGGATCAATTCAATAGAAACTGCAGATTTGTGTGATAACGTTCGATACGGTTCGCGGTGAATCAGAATCGTGATCGGGTTGAATTGCGTTGAAGGTTCTAGTGTTTCTCTCAAGTGATTCAAGATCGTGCGTGTCTTGAAGGATTCGACAACAAGGAACGAAGGACTCAGCTGGACGATTGGGTGCGGTTTGGCACAAGGTGAATCGTTGGAATCAGAGGGCGAAGTTCCGTTGGGTGTCGAGGTTATTCGCATTAGTTTACATTTTGTTTTGCTATAGTTTTATAGATTTCAATTGTAAACTGTGCACTTTTTGTTCATCAAGTTTTTGATCTATAAACTCTCAAATAACCCGTTTGGTTATTTGGGGGGAGACGTACTCGGATAAACGCGTGGACGACGCGCAATCCGGGGAACTCCCTAGTCACATCGTGTGTCTCTCTCTTTATCCCTCTCTTTTAATTTCGTTAATTTCGTTAATTTGATTAATCGATTGAATTTTTGTTGTTCGTATTGGTTCACAAAAATTCAATTGGTTCTTGCTTGATTGTGATTGAATTTGAAAATCAAACCATATAACTTGCTTGGGACTGTTTTTGTTAATCAAATTAAATTTGGATATCGTGCGTTAAGCGTTCCGGTAATTTTCCTAATTCGTTCTAGGCTATACTATCTTTCCTTTGGTCAAAAGGTGTAAAGTAGACTACCGATCCGGTGGTGCTTCCGCGCATTGGGTTTAATCAAATAATTTTTTAAAATTGTCGTTGATTAAAGAAGCCACTTATTCAACCCCCTTCTAAGTGGTAGCCTAGTAGTCTAACAGTATCAACTATTTAACCCTAAAATTTATAGCCATTAAAAAAAATATTTGCATATTTTATATTATATAATTTTGCAGTATTAAAAAAAAGTTAGTTTATAATTAAAATAATTATTATTCAAAAAACAATTTCTAATTTTTAAAAAATAATTTAATTATTTAAAAATCAGATTTTTTTAAATAATCTGATTTTTAAATAATTTATTTATTTTTTAATTAAAGATACATTATTGAGGGCTGCAGGCTGTCAGAAATATATTGAGGGCTGCAGGTCGTCAATAGTGCATAAAGTTCTGAAGACGCATTATTGAGGGTCTTAGGCTGTCAAAAAACCATTACCGACGAAGCTTTTTCTGATGGATTTTGGCCCTCAATAATGTCTTCATTATTGACAAATTTTAGTCCTTTTGGCTCTCAATAATGCATTGTTTTCTTGTAGTGAGAGAGTGACTAGGGTCTGGCAAGTGCACCAGTCTGTCATCGAGTAATAATTCATACTCTACGAGTAGAATGAGTTCGTATCCACAGGGATCGTGCCGAAGCTTCACTAGCATTATTTAAGTTTGTGATAGTTGCATTCGCTTTGGTTTTTTGGAAAAGGTTTTTATAAAATATAGCGTAATGCGTTGCAGAAATATAAAAGCAGAATGTATAACTAATAGATTCAAGAAATATAGAGGCTAGGTATGATGGTTGGACTCCCTCCCTTCTTCATATTTGGCATGACCGGTGTATAACATAGTTACTTAGATTATGTTTGGCGGTGAATTATCCTTGTTGTAGTAATATCTTACTATTACACTATGTTTATTAAAGTTTCCCTACATTAACAACTAAGGTACCTACGAGAGCCTAACATCGATGTGTCACATACCCTAATTACTAAGTGAGTTGTTTATAAACATGCATTATAACCTTCACCAATTAACCTCTAGGTCCTAGTATCGGGTTGTTCATCTTCTAAGTGCTCAGATCACACCTAGTGCATGATTCCTCCTCTAACCGCTCAGTTCACGACTAGTTCAGGATGTTACCGTCTCTATTCACCTAGCATTATTTACTACGAGTTCCGGACCATATCAAGTCAAAACCTGATATCAATTCTATGGGCGCTCCCGCTTATCCGGCCAGATTACGAGATACGTTATTAAAGTGCGCGAAAGTAAATAACAAACACAATTACTAAATATCATTTATTATAACTTAGACTCAATCACAGACTCCAAATATTCATAGGGGAGTTCATCTTCTCCACCACAACCTAGCATAAATTATAAAGACTACATATTTAAATTACAAGAATTATAACCTAAATACAAAAGCCTAAAGAAAACATACCTTGCTGAGTTAGTTTTCCCGTAAGGGGAGAAAACTATGCCCAATAGAGCTCCTCTGAACCTCTCCTTATAGTAGAGAGTGTTCTACTATTTCTGAATGAATAATTGTGAAGGAGGGAGGCTCTATTTATAGTTTTCGTAATGGGCCTCAGCAAGGCATCACAGCATGATAAGGCCATCGTACTGCGATGTGAAGATTCAGTTCAATTTTATAACTGATCCTATGCATTTCATCAGCTTGGGCGCTAGGTTACTCCATCGTGCTGCGTTGTGATGCATCGTACTGCGATGGAAGATTTTTTCAAGATTTATTTCTTCTGATTCCTTGGCGAGCAAGCATGCTTTCATCGTGGCACGATGGCACACATCGTGCTGCGATGGAATGCTGATTTTCTTCACTTTTTGGGTTTTTTCTTGTCTTTTTGCATCTTGGACTCTGTCTTGATGCTTTTTCTTGCTTTTGTAGGTTTTTCTTCGTATTTGGGTCTGTCTTGGTCATTTTACTACTAATAATACTAATAAAAATACCGTAGAAATTCCTGTCATCAGAGAGCCTTAGAAATTGTTCTAAGAGAAAAATATAGTGAGCCAATTTGTGAGAGTTTTGTCTACAAATTGAGATATAAAGTGAGGTCCACCTAGGGGTGAAGATTTGTAATCCCATTATCATTATAGTGGAAGTTTAAGAGGCATACGGGTCCCATGGTTTTTCCTTACTCACGTTAAGAAGGTTTCCACGCTAAAATTTTCTTGTGTTATTTTACGTTTCCGCTAAGTGCCTATTTTGAGTTCATAGAGAAGGAAAATTATGCAGGCATTTCCCAACACAAATAATTTAACGGACATTATACAAACATTTATCAATTTTCGCGCGTCCTATCCGTTTTCATTTTTATCATTTTGCTATTTAAGTAATGGACGTTATAAAAATGAAAGACTTTAAAAAAAATATTGTCCGGTACTTAAATAACGGACATTATGAAGAAAAAAAATTTCTGATAGGATGTTTTTAGGGTGTGTCCGCTACGTTCCTAAGTCGCAAACAAGGATATTTTAATAAATTCATAGCATATTCGAGAAAATGGAATGAGTGACAAAAGAAAATTCCTAATTTCAATGGCTATTTTCCTTTGTCATATGCCCTTTGGGCACAAGTTAACATGACCCATTAATTAATTAACGAAAAGAACCGCGACGTGGAAATGGTATACAAGAAGTAACAAGTCACAATCCGTTAATCCCCCACCCCAACATGATTAGGCAAGTTCATCCGAATAACAACGACATATTCCCTCCGTTCCGTAATGAGTGAAGCAGGTTACTCTTGTGCACTATTTATATATTTTGGTTTGATTATATTTTTCTATTGATAAATAATAAACATTAGCATATAAAATATTATTGGATTCGTCTCGATGAGTATTTGAATATTCCCCTATATAAATAGCATAGCACAAGGCACCAAGAGCATGGCTTCTACTGTAGGTTGTGTGACACTAACCTCAAGCTTGGTTTTAGCTATTTTATTTGCTCTCACAGTTCAAGTCTTCTACTTCTCACCAATAGATCCACTTTTGCTAGAAATACCACCTGCTGTATTTTCAATTTCTTCAACCAAAAACAACAAATTACAGGTAAAATCTTAATGTACTAAGTATATATTGTTTGCAAATTAAATATTTCTATTTAACTATTTATTATAACTGTATTTGTTTCTTCAACTTAATAGAATGTGATTAAACTTGGAGAAGGGTTTATGAAGCAACCAGAAGATGTTTGTGTGGATAAAGATGGTGTCTTATATACAGCTACAAGAGATGGTTGGATTAAAAGAATGGTTAGGAATGGAAAATGGGAGAATTGGAAGCATATAGATAGTTCTACTTTGCTTGGAATCACAACATCAAAAGATGGTGGTCTCATTGTGTGTGATGCTAGTTTGGTAAATACATGATTCATGTGAATGGTGGATTTATTGAATTGCAAGAAGCATATATAGGTTCTAGATAACATATAATTAATTATATTTTGCAGGGTTTGCTCAAGGTTACAGAAGATGGTTTCAGTGTTATCCTTTCACAAGTAAATGGTTCTCAATTAATGTGAGTCCCCCCACTAATAGTTCGACAATAGTTTGCATTTATGTGATGTTCTGTTTTTTTTTTTTTTTTATAAGCAAAGAGGTTTTATTATAAGGAAGTATAAGGGGTATTCAATCCCTTACAAAAAACATAAGAAACTACGAGTTAAGAATAAAACTCATAGGATCTTGACACCAATCCGGATAAGGAATACAAGAATTACGAGCAAAACGCCCACTAAACCACCTCCACGAAAAAGAAACTATGTGATGTTCTGTTCTTTGGTTTGTAGCAAAAAACAGGTTAAAGATTTCATATGATTTTTAGAATATGGACCATCCAAATTTTAGACGGTAAATTCTTTGATACACATTTTATTTAATGTGTATCGGTATATTTGCCGATGTGGACAATTGTCATAGGTTCACAAGTAATACTTATTAATTTTCCTATTTTAGAGACTATTTATAAATCTATTAGAACTGTACACTTCAAATGCGTGTACCGATATATATTCAAATAAAGTGTGTACCAAAATATTTACTATTTTAAACTATGACCTTGTGCAGGTTATAAGAACATTTACAATGACATCTTCATTGTAGGGTAAAAAATTGCTTTATCTATTAAGGAGTTTATTTAAGGATGCTCTCTCGAATGAGAGATAAAAGTTTGAATATGTACTTAGTGAGGGGTAATCAATTTCCTTACCATGTTGGTTCTTATTTTTTTTTTTTTTTACATAGTTGGTTTTTTAGGGTTAAATTAGGGAGGTTAAATGGGTTGGACCCATCGAATTAGTCGGTTTAGCCTGTTACTTTTAGGTTTAAATGCAGTTTTAATACTTTAAGTTTTATAATTGTTTAATTTTAGCTCATCAAGTTTCAATTGTGTAATTCTAGCCCCCTAAGTTTATCTCCTTTAGTATTTCGTAGTCCCTGTTGACTTTTTTTTTTACTAAAAATTGATTATGTTGCATTTTTAAATTTTTAAATTTTTTTTTAAAATAAGTAAAAGATATTTTTAAAATTTAAAATATGTTTTAAAATTAAAAAACATTCTATATAAAAAAAACATTTATAAAATAAAAACACATGTTTTCAAAAAATCTATTAAATCTTTATTAATAATTATTGATTAAGAAAATAGTTTATAAAATTTAAAAACTAATTTCAACAAATAGTTCATAAAAAAAATTTAAAAATTATTTTTATAGCAAAATTATATTATAAACTACATATAACAAAAAAATTTATTTTATATGTTATGTTTTGAAAACAAAATTTCATTTACTTTTAATTTTCATTTTTTTAAATGCCACATAAGCAAGTTTTAGTCAAAAAGTCAATGGGAGCTAACAAATGCAAAATAGGGTAAATTTGGGGGCTAAAATTGAAAAATTGTGAAACTTAGGGGGTTAAAATTGCACAATTGAAATTTAGGAGGTCAAAATCGCACAATTATGAAACTTGGAAGTCAAATGTATTTAAGCCAAACTTTTAAACCTTTCACGACTAATTGACCCACTCAGTTTAAGCCACTATAAAAAGAAGCAAAGATAAGATGGAGCAGGTTAACCCATCAATTCAATTAATAACAAAAAATTACTTTTTTCAATTTTTTAATCTTTATCTTGTGCTTGAGAGACTATATATATATATATATATAGAGGACATATATATGAGAATGATTATTTTATATGAGAATGGTAAGAATAGATCTCAGCCCTTAGATTAAAATAAACGGTTTTGATTAAAAGCCTTATTATGTGTCCTTTTCTACTCTATCAATTCTCATAAATCAATGCACCTTTTGACCTTTTCATCTTCTCCGACCTAGCACCACCATGGCCATCTACAACATCGTTTGCCTTTGCAGATATGATAACCTTCGAATTAAAGAAAATAGCCGCCTCTTGAAATCCTTAAAATTCATTCCGGAATCGACGAACAATGATTCTTATTTAGTAAAAAATTACTTTCATCCCTTTACAATGGTTCTTGACAATTGATTCCTTCATGAACAGGTTTGTTATTACTAAATAATTTATTTAGTAAAAATTCATCTTGATTTTTCCATTCCTATATTCCCCTTTTCACGTTTACCACCCAAATAATTTATTAAATATGTTAAAAAGAAAAATAAACTTACATCAGAGAACAAAAGGGACGACGCACAGATCCAACAAACATATTCTATCCAATTGGAAAGTTTCATTTGGTAGCTTAATCTAGTTTCCATGGAAAGTGAATAGCTAGTTTTCATTGCCGTAAAAAAGGACGAGACCAAGAGACGAAGAAGAAGTCGGTCGTCGCTTCATCTCCCTGACACCATGTCCACCGTTAACAACAATCCTTCACAGCCCATTTAATAAATTCATCTTCAACAATCAAAAACGGCAACCATGTTCTCAAGCCGGTGAACGACGACAACGGAAGAAAACACCGGACGGAACTAATTGTGGAAAGGAAACGGGAATGGGTAACAGAGAGAAATTGTGAAGAAGAAAGTGTTTGATTGGATGTGACATGACTCACAATAATTACTTTAATCTGAACCATTCATTTTAATCCAACGACTACTATTTATTCTTATATTCTCATATAATTTTATCATTCTTATATGATGCATCCTCTGTATATATATATATATATATCAATTTGGCTTGTTAAATTTTTTTTCTATTTTATCTTATATTTGACTCAGAGTAAAGAGAAAAAATTCATTTAATTAAATCACTTGTATACTTGGGTTGGTTTAGTGGTATTGACTTGAGACCTGGGAGTATGCTCCTCTTAAGGTCTCAAGTTCGATTTTCTCTGATGCCAATTTAGTGGGTTAATTTAGATTTTTAAAAAGAAAAAAAAAAAAAAACACATTTCAGTATACTTTAAATTCTATGGAAGATTGAAATTTATATAAATCTCACCAGTAACGAAATTATGCATTAAAATATGTATTTGTTCCTAACTAGTACTCCCTCTTTAATCATTGCTCACAATTTTGGGGACCAAAATTTCCCACCAATGCACTAAATTTGAACCACACATTTTAATAAAATCTTATTGTCATACGGCAAAGTCTTAATTAATCCTATCCTATCCAAATTCTTCCCACTCAAAAATGACCTTCCCATAAAATGACTGCCAAATGAATATGCAGATACTTTAAATTTTGTGTTTGTATGAGATGGATTTTTTATGTTATTTTTTTATCATCTAAGTCTTTAAATTTTTAAAATGTATTATTTAGATTCTTTTGTTACAAAAAAAAGTAAAAAAAATATTTTGAGATTTATTCTTGTAGTTATGTAACGTCTAAGTCATTCCACGTCATTAAGTTAACGATTATGTCATCTTTTTGTGTAACGAACCGAAAGATCTAGATAATACAAAAAAATAAACTTATAAAGAATTTATCGGATATAAATGCAAAACTTCTCACCCTAGCATTCATTCACCTTGGTCTAAAATGACCGGGCAAGTTACAACTTACAACTACGTGTGAGACATGCATAGTCACATGACTCCTAATACTCCAGTCAGATGATGATGATAGCACACTCAACTAAGATAATATTAACCACGTATATATAAGCTGTGAAAGATTTTAGGACCACTGGACCAGTGTGTGTGTCCATTATCGATAATAAACGACCGAATATTGCTGCCATTTAGCTCCTAAGTGTAACCATTTGTCCACACACTTCAAATAAAACTTCTTTTATGCTACTTATAGATGCAAAATATCATACGATAGTTTTCAATTTTAGTCTTTACTTTCTTTTTAAAAGTTTGCATATTATATTTTAGACAAATGTTAAATAGTGTTTGTAGGACACTTTTTTAAGGGTGCGTTTGATTTGCAAAACAGTAAGTACTGGATAAAATAGAATATGATAGAACAGGATAAGACAAAATTGCATCGGTGAGAGAAAGAGATATAATATTTTTTTATTCGAAAATAAAATGAGTATTTTTGTATTTTTTATAGTTGTACTATGAACAAAAAGTTGTACTATGGTCCCAGTGAGGGACAAAAGTTGAAGTATTTCCTGTCCTAATTTTTGGTCCCTACTTTTCATTTAACTTATGAATATCATTCAAATTTTAAATTTTTTATACAGTCAATAGTCATGTTTAGTACATTATATGAATCTCTCTTACAAAAGTTTAAATTTTTTTTAACAAGAGATGAATTAAATATGAATTTTTAAGTTTTTTATGCATAAAAATTCATAAATAATTCATCTTCATTTTAAAAAATTCCAAATTTTTATTGGAAAATTTCTTATAATATTATGAAGGGTTAAATATGTTTCAAGTCCCTACATTTTGGCGGACTTCTAAAAATAGTCTTTACATTTTTTATATTATATATTTAGCCCCTCACATTTTTGGTGTTTTCAACATTGGTCTTTAATGTGAAATTATGGTTGACTAGACAGACGAAAAATGTCATATAAATATTACACGGACTCATTTAATACTTACTCTTTGTGCGCCCACGTTATTAGAAGTCTGTGTGGTATATCTATATGGCATTTTTCGTCTGTCCAGTCAACCAAAATTTCACAGTAGGGACCAACGTTGGAAACAGAAAAAAGTGAGGGACTAAAAATATAATTAAAAAAATGTAGGGATTAGTTTTAGAAGTTTCTCAAAAAATAGGGACTAAACATATTTAACCCTACTATAAACATGAATACAAAATATCATTCAAAAATTTGAAAGTATACAAAAGTTTGATTAAAAGTAGGGACCAAAAATTGTGATAGAAAATTTTTCAAAAATCAAAAAGTGCGAAAAGAAATTTAGGGACTAAAAATAAAATTCTGAAAAACTACAGGGACTATTTACTTATTTAACCTGTGATTTTTTCTACCTATATATATATCCATGAGCTTCATCTATGAATTTTTTGATGATTGGACCAGATTAGCGGACGATGTAATAGAAGCATCAGATGGGAATATATATTTCAGTGTTGCTAGTACTAAATTTAATTTACACAATTGGCACCTGGATTTGCTAGAGGCAAGACCTCATGGACAACTTTTAAAGTACAATCCCATATCAAATGAGACTGCTATTGTTCTTGATGATTTGTTTTTTGCAAATGGTGTTGCACTGTCCAAGGATGAAGATTATCTTGTAGTCTGTGAAACTTGGAAGTAAGTAAATATTTTGATCAAAATGTGTGTTTTTTACACAAAATGAGACAACAATTTGAAGGTTAATCAGTTTAATACATGGTTGATAGTGTCAAGTGAATGATTCATAATAAATATAATTAACAAGATGTCACAATTCAGTAATCAAAATTTGAATGTAATTTAAATTTAGATGTTTGAACAATTTCTATCTTATTTGATTTTATTTTGTATTTTTAACCAGATTTAGGTGTCTTAAACTTTGGCTAAAAGGAATTAACAAAGGGAAAACTGATATCTTCATTGAAAACCTCCCTGGTGGACCTGACAATATCAACCTTGCTCCTGATGGCTCATTTTGGATCGCTTTGGTTAAAGTAATAATAATATTAATATGAACTAGATAATAACTTCTGAAAGATTGGGTTTTGTACAAACTAACAAAATTAAAACTATAATTAGGTGTTGATTTGTTTTTCTTCAATATTGATGCTGCAGATAACTTCTGAAAGGCTCAGTTTTTTGCACAAGTCTAAGGTATGCAAGCACTTGTTAGCTTCATTTCCAAGGCTATTTAATCTGATCAATAGTGCAAAAAAGTCAGCATCGGTGGTAAATGTTGGAACTGATGGTAAGATTATCAAAAAGTTTGACGATAACGAAGGGAAGGTCATTCGTTTTGTAACTTCGGCTGTGGAATTTGAGGACCATCTTTACTTAGGCAGTCTTCATTCCGACTTTGTCGGAAAATTACCACTGTGAAATGCAAACCAGTGAAATTCAGTTCTTACTGAATAAGGGATGTGTATCTTATGAAGTTAGTATTGATATCCAAGCACATCTAGAAGAATACTATCCATATTATGTAAATTTCTGTCTGTCATTGATCTGAAGAATAATAAAGGAAAAATTAGTAGTCAGCAAAAAATAAGACAGACCATAAAAAAGTTGCACTATCATTTGTGTGAAAAATGAAACTAGAGTACTTCTCAAATTTCCCAAAGTTTGGCACCTCATACATATTGTAACTAAAACTCAAAAACATGAATAGTACATACAAGTGTCAATCTACTGTATCCTCTTCTTCTTTTCTACTCTTGATGAGTGTTTTTTTGTGTCACTTGATTGATCCCTTTTTGCTTTCTTGCTGTTTACGAATTCAGCAAAGGATGGTATTGGTGGCAAGTTAGTATCATAAGAACTTTCCATTGGCACATTACATGGGATTGTTTCTGTTACAGCATTGTCTGGAATCTCATTGCTAGTTTCTTCCTTTGTACAAGGATCTGAAGCAGGTGGTGGTGTGAGGGGATGTTCAGCTTCAGAGAAGACATTCAGTGATGTAGAAGCATCAATTGCACGAAGTCGGTTCATGAGATCGACAGAACTTGTAGTTGTCAACCACCTGATAGTACTTGCCACTTGTGAGTAATAGAATGATTTTCCTGTCTTGCCATATTTCTTGTAGCATTCATCTTCGAGAAGAGATGCCGAGGTTTCCATTTCAATCCTGGATAAATGTTATAAATTAGGCAAAGAAATAAGTAAATTCCACCCCGTAACTGTAATCGATGCTTCATGTGGTTCAGGGTGGGGAAGTTGTCCTGAAAACACATGGTAATAAACAAGTACTTGGAACTAGAGAACATAAGTTTTAGTTGTGACATTGTCTAGTCGTGGTATTATGGTGAAATATTTAGGTTTGTTATTTAAATAGTTCACCAAGGGAATGAAAAGAGAGTAAACTCTTAACTCGATCCTTCAAAGATTAGGGTGTTTCTATGTTAAACCTGATGATTTTTGTTACCAAATTAAAAGCTTTAAAAAATTGAAGTGTTGTCATACTAATCCTTCATAGAATTTTTCAAAAATTTCCTGCATATTTGTAAACAAACAAACATTTAGTCTCTCAAAGATACACAGTTGTCAACAAATTCATCTATATGGAGGATTAAAGCGGTGATATAAAAGGACACATGTTTGTGACAATTTTGTATCTTCGAGGGATTTCCTTGGTGAAAAATTTGATGACACATCTTTAGAGTCTAATTTGAAAACACTTTAATTTTTATAGGACTGTGATCTTTGAACAAGGTGCTATTGCATGTCAAATACATTGCACACTCGTTATAAGATGTTTAGAAATTTCAAGTGAGTGGTTTTCTTGTGCAGACTGAGTTGTTATTTGAAAGAATTCAAACTAGCAAAGCATACTTAAAGTCGTCAAGCCGTTGATGAGCCTGTTTTAAAGCATTTTGTAATCTCTGCCTGCTTGCTCCTCGCAATGCATCAGAAATAGCATTCTTGTCAACTTTGTTGCTCTGTAAATCATATTAGATAAGTGAGTATGTAGGGGCAGTGTAACAATATCCGCTGCATTAGTCTTAACAGTACTACGCTAAGAATATATTAAGCAGAGGCTTGAAAATAAACTATTCTACATTTCCAATTACAGATTGCTAATCATAACAAGTTTTGTTGTGGTGACAGTGAAAAGTTATAACCAAGCGATATAGACTGAGGTATAGAGCAAAATAGAGAACATGCGTTTTTCAACAGAGCGGGTATAATACATAAAAGACAAACCTGTCTATTAGCTTTCTCATTTCGATAGTAGTTTTCTTCTGCCCTCTGTAACAAATTAAGCTTTTCATTTACTCCCAGTCTGACCTTTGACCGAGCTAGATTGTTGACAGCCTCATTACCGTCTGCCAATGAAAAATTCATGCAGATGAATGATCTACTAACCAATCCTTTGTCCTAACAGTAAAACAAATGCAATTGAAATAAAATTTGGTACCAGTATCTGAGTCGGAAATATCTTCCTCTGATCCACTTATTTCGTCATCTCGATTCCAGAATTCAGATAACTGTTGTCCATCAATTGCATCAGTGGAACTGAAAAATGAAAGTGGTAGATAAACAAGAAAACTATGCATTATTTAACTGGAATATTCAATGTAGCATACAGAGAACCTAAATAGAACTAAACAGACAACATGGAAATAAATAATATATAAAATATTTGATGCCCTGATTAACAAAATCGATTCTTACTGTGTTATCAATACTATAATTTGTTGGACACAGAACTGCTGCAGATCATGTATTCCAAAATCCCAATGTTTGTTTGGTTAATCAAATTTAAGTTAAACACCTAATGCATGAGGGTCTTTTACCTGGTGATGAAAACTCGAGAACCGCCTTTCTGGCGTAGAGCACAGGCAGCTGTGAGATCCTCCAAATTTCTGGCAACTATGTTTGGGTGTCTACAGGAGTCACATGTTTTTCCACATAATGATGCTGTTACCTGTTTTGAACAAAGAAAGTACCCACTTGTGACTTGTGTCAATGAATCACACCACATAGTACCTAGGGGCTGTATATTTCATTACCTGCTCCCCAAAACTCTCGAGAATCATTTTCCTACGACATCCAGATCCTTCACAATATTCAACCATCTACATATTTTACATAAACATTCAATTACTTAAGTGCATAATTGCATTGTGCATAGATGTGAAAAAAAGCTTGCAACGATTTAGAAGTTACCTGATTGAAAGCAGTCAGGGACATTCTGGTTGATTCTTCTTGTGAACTTGATGATTGTGACTTCTTGCTACCTGAGTTGCGTAATATAAATTCCTGAAATAGATCATTGTAAGAGAAAAGAAGTCCGATAAGAAACAAGAACAAAGCATTAAGTTAAGTAAGTCAACCATTCTTTTGCGATCATCTACTCCATAGTACAACAGACTTGTAGAGGGCAATTGATCACGACCAGCTCTGCCTGACTCTTGATAGAATGCTTCCATTGACTTCGGAATATTGAAGTGGCACACAATTCTCACATCCTTTCTATCAATACCCTAGTAATTCAATCGTAATCTATTAATAGAATATAACATAAGTATAAAAAAGATTATATCATTAAAACTTCATATAGAAGTTTGAATCAATTTATAGTAAACGGCCACTTACCATCCTGAACGAACACCAAAGGCTCAGTAACTCTGTCCAACAGAAACGCTCCATGCAGAGAATAAAAAAATAGAAAAAAGAAATACATCACAATCTCAAATAACTCATCAGTTATTGACATCAAAATAAAATTATAAGATGCTGTGCATATACTTATATCTTTGATACATTTGTACTTATTTGCAACTCCAGTTTTTATTAATTTCACTTGGATTCCTGTAGCTTTGTTATTTCGGAATGGTGTGCCATTGTTGCAAAAATGGTGGTCCGAATGTTTTCTTGCGAGTGTAAGTGCAAAAATGGTGGTCACAATGTTTTCTTGCAAGTGACTATTGCAGGCTACACTCACAATTGTACTTCGAAGGGACAAAATCTAGGTAATTACAACTCTTAAAAGTAATGTTCACAAAATATACCCTTATGATGGCAGGTTACAATAGTGACATTTCAATTGATTTTATTAAATAGAAAAAGAGAAAAATATCTACGTTAAATACATTAGTGATGTTGGTCACATCCTCCCTTAGTTTTGATTAATGAAAGGAAAGTATTAGTACTAAAATGACTTCAACCAACCAGGGAAAACATTGTATAATATAATATTATAAAGTCACTTGACAAATGTTATGCACCACTCATGCCAATAAGCATTTTCAAATACAACATAAAGTGAATATCCTCGACCAGGATTGTCAACGTAAATTGGAGAGAGAATAAGAAAAGCATGCCGCTTAATACAAAAATTGAAAGGGAAAACATACCCAAAAGCAACAGTGGCAACAACAACTTTGGTTTTTGAAGAAATCCAATCTTCTAGCACGGATGTTCGCGTTTTATTATTCAGTCCTGCATGATAAGCTGGAAAGACCAGAATATTATATCAAGGGATGGATCAACTTCTAAGATTGAAAGGGCAGCTGCCTCGATAAAGATTTTCTTTTTCTTAATATTACATGTATTATGTGTGTTAGTTGCTTGCAATATTTGATAATATTACTTTTAATGCACCTCAATTTCTTATCCCACACTTTTTACATATTCATTGTACACACATTACATTTTTTGTGGTTTAAAAAAGTATGACTTATAATCTTGTTCCCTACTTTGAAAGGTTTAGTCTTACCAATCATTTATTGGATATATATTTATTTTATTTCATTTTGTTATTTTTGCTCCTATCTAAGTGTTTCTCTCCTTCTCATAATCTCATTTGTATTTTCTCAGTTTCTAACATATTATCCTGCATGAATGGTTGAATGATTGTTTGGTTGCACAGATAGAGAATTCGATAGTAATGAAATGGGAAAATCATCAATGTTTTAAAAATGTGAAAATCTGTACAGAACTATTAGTATAAATTTATAGTATGCTTTGTTTATAGTATATTATAACGCAAAAGATTTACATATACGCATATATTCTAGGTCCTGATAGTTCAAAGGCATAAAAATACATAAATTATTACCAGCACAAGAAATGCCTCTTTGGGATAGATGACCTGACAAGTCATCACACATTGAACGTTCAAGGCAGTAAATTATCGCACAGACATCTCCCATGGATTTGAGTCTATCAGATAAATCAGCATACGCATCTTCCAATAGATCTTTGTATCTAACTGTACAATGAAAACATCAAGTCAGATTATTTGTTTGAATTTTTAAGTAGCAACATTCCTGCATCTCATGCACAATTAACATATAAAGCAGTTCATCAATAAAATTCATGGAGTAACTAGAATGCTAAAACTAGCCTTAAAATTACTGGATTGGAATTGAAAAGACTCTTCAAAGATGGTCATATTAGCATCTTATCTATTTTCATGCAAATCTTTGTTTTTTAAAATAAAAATTAGCTTGTAAGTTTTTTGCTTTCTTCTATCTTCTCTTTCTTAGCATTTTCATCACCAAATGTAAGTTAGCATGTGTTAGACTTCTTATTATGACAGTTAGGGGTAGTTATGGGCAGTTATTATGTCAGTTATGTTGTTTAATTTTAGGAATAAATAGAGAAAGGAAAGGCGAAAGTGATTATTGGACAGTAATTGCATGCTTAAGGGAGAGAGACCAAGCCCTCTAATTCTTGGAAGGGAGATACTACGACTCTCAAATTTCTTGCAAGGGAGAGATCCAAGACTCTTGATTCTTGGAAGGGAAAGGTGTACTTACAGATTCTTTCATTTTAAGCTTTCCATATTATATTGGTGTGGATTGTAGACATAAATAAATAAAGTCCTCTGTTCTTCCAGTATTGCAGTAGGATTCTTACTTATAATTCTGTTTTTCTTCTATATTTTACTCATAGTCTACCATTTTCTAAGACCATGCACAAGCACTTATGCAATGACTAGACTGGTTTATGTGCCAGCCACAATACATTTGATAGAGGACAGTGATGGTTTTCCATTTCTAAGATGGAAATTATGACCTACAAGCAGGGTGAAATGAAATCTAAACTGATTTATAGCTTTGAATCAAACTGCAAGCAGGACTGACCTTCATAATATATATTAGGACGATTAAAAGAAGTCTTCAGTATTAATGCATTTTGCATCTGCAAGGATTCCACTACATCCTTTTGAACCCTGAAGAAAACAAATAACCAAGGAATCAATATGACAATGTGATTCTTATTTCCCACACCGCAACACCGGGAGAAAAAAGATCAACAGAATAGATAGAAATGCATTAACATAGGATTGGATAGGAAATTTGTTCATGTACAAAATTTTAAAATACAAAAACAAGCTAATTCTATAATATAAAATAAATTAGGAAAACTCACTTAGGAGCAGCAGTAGCAGTCAGAGCTAGTATTGGTACATCTGGTAGGTGGCTTCTCAGATTTGAAAGCTTACGATAGCTGGGTCTGTTCCCACATACATAAGGAAAATAGAAAAGCACGTCATCAGAATAAACTCCAAGCAAAATTGTGTTATCACATGAAAACTTGAGCTTTTAGATTAGTTAGTTCAAAGGCCACGCCTAACATGCACAAGTGCAAAACTGTGGCACGTGTGAGTAAGCATGTTGTCTGTAAGACCCAAGATTTCACTGTACAGTTTTCTAAAGAACTTTAGTGTCGGCTAAGTTTTTAGGGTTTTTGGTGAAGCGTTTTCATGAGTATTGTCGCGATATTAGGATTTTTGCTGAAACGGAGCCTGTTTTGTACTCGTGCGCTGGAAAGGCACAGACTTTTGGGTCGTAGTCCTCTTTTAAGTATGAGGAGATTTCTGTGAAGTCAGAATGACGAGTTTTAGATTATTCTTGTTTTTGGAAAAACGAGTAGGATTTTACCCGTTGTTGTAAAAATCTTACTGCGTCTGTTTTAAGTGAGGTTTCGGATGAGAGTTTTATATATCTGCGTGAGTTAGGATATGTCCTGAGATTAATTTTCTGAGGTATTGAAGAAAATTACAGTCGCGGAAAAAGATTCGGCGATAAGTTTTGGAATTGTTAAACGTTAGACGTTCTTTCCGTAGGTTTTATGTTTTTGTGATTTACGTTCGTCGCGTCGCGCGAGAGCTGAATACGAGACTTGTGGTGGATGAGTTGATGATATCTTGTGACTTAATCATAAAGCAAATTGATCCAATGGCTAGGGTTTAAGCTTGGACTTTTGACTTTGATCCATTGGTGGATTGGCTATCAAGAGCTTTGTAAATAGTAAGGAGGTTCATGACTTGTGGACTTAGGAAAATCATAAAACTTCACTCTCATTCTTTCTCTCTTCCACGTGAAACTCCATCACTTTCCAACCTTCACAAATTTTCCTTTCTTCACCATTTGTGTCCATTTCAAGCTTGGAAGCTTTGAGGAAAATTGTAGAGAATCACTTTCTAAAGGTAACCCTCTCTTCTCATCTCATAGGTTGGTAGACTTATAGAGTTTAGGAATTTTTGGGTTTATGTTCTCATGAGGAGTTGTTAGGAAATGTTACTTTACATGGTTTTTGTTTCATGAATGTTGTTCATGAGGGTTAGTAAGCATGTGTAGGCTTTGTTATGTTTGTTTTCCATGAGTTGGTGAAAAATCTCATGAGAAAAGTTAGGGTTTTGAAAGTTTAGAGTATTGATCAATTTCATGAGGTTATGTTGTAAGGTTTTGAAAAGAAAAGTTGTCTTTGAACCTTTGGGCAAAAGGGAAATGCGTTGTATGGTTTTGTTTTGGAAAATCCGATGAAAAATATTTTGTGGTTTATGAAAATATTTCCTAAGTGTTTTTGGGTAGTGTTTTGGGGTCAAAGTGGTTTAAAACTCTTGTGACATGTGGTGTCGCTTTTTACCTTGAAAACATGTTTGAAAATGATTACCGGACGGTTAAGGCTCGTAATAAAACTTGTGCTTGGATTTGGTTTTGATTTTGGAAATGAAAATCAAATAACTTGCACTCAAAGCAACCAACAAGCTTTCGGAAAATGAATTGCTTGCTTATGAAAAGGGTTTGCTTTTGTGCCTTGAAAAGACGTTGGGAACTAATAGAATCAAACTAGGCTTGGGTGGAAAAAGGTGGTGTGAGTTGCTGTCTTTTGCTGTCATGACAGTTGAAACTCGCTGAGCGAGTGGTTACTCGCCAGGGCGAGTGTCACAGGTCATGACAACACACCAGGGCGAGCTCCAGAGCGAGTAAGACCAGTCCTCACTGCCTTCACTCGCTGTCAACTCGCCAGGGCGAGCTCTGGGAGTTGAGATTTTGGATTCTGATTTCTAAACTTGGTTTTTAGCTTTCTAATCCCTTTTTATTAATTTATGAAAGTGGTTGGGATTGGAAACGAGTTTTTCGGGTACTCGGAAAGTGTGTGGCTTGTAACGCAAGAAAACGGCCATTTTGCATTTCAAATTATTTAAGACTTTTGACTATTGTTTTGGGTCCTAAAAATAGTACAGATAGGTGGTTGATCAATACGATAGATTTTGGTATGGTATCCGAAAGAGTGAATTTTCCTTAGGAACCTTTAAGTTTTTTGGGTTCTTGGTGTAGTTTCAATACTATTGGTTAGGGAACAATGTATTGATTGTCCGTTGCTTGTTTTAGGGAGCACGTAGTGTTGTGTGAACGTTGCTTGCTGTGAGTGCTTGCCGAGGTAAGGGCTCCACTTTATTTCCGTCTTTAAAACGGTTACGACATGCTTTGTTTTGCTGTGTATGCAATTGTTGTGTGCTTTGGCATGTTTGTATTATGTATTCTCGTGATGAGAAAGTGTTTACAATACTTGCGCTGTTTACATATGATTATGAGAATATATGTATTAACAGGTGTTTAGAATACATATGATGAGAAATGTATGTATGTTGTTATGTTTGGTTTACATATGCTAGAGAGGTATGTATTCATTGCATTAGCATATATGGGGAAGCGTATGCTCATGCATTCGGTAGTTGCGTGCCCGGTGTGGTGATCGGGAGAGCCCACCCTAGTGGTTCGTAGTGATCGGGAGAGCTACGAGATTTTTGTTGAGATCGATACGTGGTGATCAGGAGAGCTACGGGGTGTGGTGATCGGGAGAGCCCACTCTAATCCTTGTAGTGATCGGGAGAGCTACGGGATTCTATTGATACTTATGGTAGGGGTGTGGTGATCGGGAGAGCCCACTCTAATGGTTTGTAGTGATCGGGAGAGCTACGGGGTTTTCATTGATATTGTTAGTGGGTTGGACCTACGATTCCAGAACTCATGCATCGTGGTAGCTAGGGTTAGTACCACGCATTGTAGAGGTTGCATTATAGGCTATGTGTGCATTGCTTATATGAACCCGTTGGTGGGAATTGCTTTGGTGGTTAAGAGTTTTCTCTTGTGTTTGTGGAATTATTGTTATGTGTACAATCTTTCGCACCGGTTATATATATACATACTATATATTTTGTGGTGACCCTTTCTTTCATTTGCGGGCTCATCCCACCCAGATGATGGGTTAGGTCGTGGTGACGACGGTGGCTGTTCCAGGCCCCAGTGAGATGTTGGAGCTTTAGCCTAGTTAAACTATGCGCCGGTTTGGGTTTTACACCGTGCTTTTTGGTTAGCATAGGGTTTCTAACTTGTTTTGTTGTAAGTATTTGAATACTTAGACTTGGATTGTAATTATTCAGGAATACACTTTGCTTGTCGAAGCACCTTACGGTAATGAGTTCTTTTGTATATTTGAATGCCGGCTCATTAAAAATATTCTATGCGCACTCTGAGTGTTAGTTGAAAAAGAAAAAAAAAATATTGCCTTTTTGGCCTTTGAAAAAAAACGGGTTGTTACAATTGGTATCAGAGCACGGCTTTAAATCTTCAAAGGGAAAGTGTATACTTGAATCGTTAGTCCTGAGTCGGTTAGAACGTAACTTGTGTTGAGTTAGTTCTAGTGTTTGTTCTGTGTCGGGTTATGGGTTAGTAATCCGTGGAGTGAGATGTTCTGTTAGGATTCAGAATATTTGGTTAAGGATCTAACCAAGAGGAATTGGTATGTGCAGGAAAGAAAGAATGCCTCCGAGAAGGGCACCTGCAGCCCATAGGGCAGATGACAACGAGATGTATCAGATGGCTCATGCCATGAATACGATGGCAGTTGCTGTGACTGCCCAGACCCATGCGAAGGCGCAGAGGGATGTAGAGAAGCGTGAGAGGGAGATCATCGCTGCTGGATCTAGACTTCTCACCAGTTTCAACCATCAGGCTCCTCCTAAGTTTAGTGGGGAGGGAGGTCCTGATACCGCGGATTTGTGGCTCCAGACGATTGAGAGGATCTTTGGGGCAATCAATTGCCCGGAAGGAGAAAAGGTAACCTTGGCTACCTATCAGTTGCAGGGTAGTTCTGAATACTGGTGGGGAAACACCAGGCTCATTATGGGGGCCGCCTATGAGGAAATAAATTGGGAGAACTTCAAGAGGAGGTTTTTAGCCAAGTACTTCCCCGAGACTGCTAGGGAAAGGTATGGGGAGGAATTCCTTCAGTTGCGTCAGGGGGGCATGAATGTTGAGGCTTATGCCAAGAAATTTGAATCACTATCCCGTTACTTCCGCTTCTTTAGGGATGGGATAGATGAGGCCTATATGTGTCGTCGCTTCCAGGATGGTTTGAGGTATGAACTGCAAGATGCAGTGGTGCCGTTGGGTATTCGTCAGTTTCAAGTCTTGGTAGAGAAGTGCCAAGAGGTTGAGGATATGAGAAACAAGCGGGTGAACCGCCAAGGAAGTTTTAGTGCAGGAGGACCTAGTAATTCAAGTGGTCAGACTCAGAGTTCGAGTCAGAATCAGAGGAGGCAGGGGAATAAGCCTTATAACCGTCCCCAAGATAATCAAGGACCCACTCGCTCTGTGAACACAGGGACTCGGGGAAATCAGAGCGAAGGAAAGCTGATGTGCCGCAGATGTGGCCAAGAGGGTCATTATGTGAATGATTGTAAGAGCCCAGGAACTGTTTGTTACAACTGTCAGAGACCGGGTCATTTTGCTAGAGATTGCAAAGCCCCAAAGGCCGGGTCGTCGGCGGATGTGGCACAAGGAGCTCGACCCGCTGCTAGAGGAGGTGCCTACTGTGTGGGCACTGGTGTGAGCGGTTAGACCAGTAATGCCATGCATGAGGATTACTAGTTGCAGGTAACACTTTACTGCATTGCTTATTGTTTGGGGGCAACCCACTCTTGCATATTTGGATGTATGCTGTTTGTTTGGGTTTTGTTTGTTTGTCGTGGCTTTTATTTTGTTTTGAATGTTCTACTATGTAAGGGACTTAGTAGTAGCTATAGCATGTTGCGCTGTTAGTGGTAAGTTGGGTTTACGTGTCACTCGTCAAGGGTCAGTGGACCTAGTGTCGTTGATAACGAGTATGCGAATAGTGGATACCTTAAGGGTTGAGGTAAGTGTGTAGGATCTAGTAGATCGATGAGTTAGCCGCGAAGGAATGTTAGTCGCTGAGAATGGGTAAGAGAAAAGCACATGATGATGTGGCTTATGTCAATGGAGGATTTGCGGAAAGAATTGCCTCACACCTAGTTGGGAAATCATGGTTGTGCGGGTATAGTACGGATTCAAAAGTACCACCTGAATGGATGTCATGACGGTGCGTGTGTTGTATGTGGGAATAAGAAGGATAAGAAATTGTCTAATGGCAAGTTGATGGAAATCGGTTTTGAGTAAGTATAAGGGATTCGGAGGTTGTCAACAAGGATGGTTGGACAATAGTAATGTGAGGAATACCCTAAGAGCTATTTTGAAGGTAAGTACCTCGACGAGAGTGGTGATGTCGAAGCAATTAAGAATGATCAGAGTGACCAACTCTTTTGAGTAAAAGAGGATTTAATTGCAAGAGGAAAGAAACTCAAGAGAGAGTTCAGAATTAGAATGGAAATACGATGTGAAGAGGATGTGCGCCGACGATGGTAGTCGACGAGGATTAGCGTTTTGTTTAAGGCACGCAAGTTTTATCTAAGGGTCGTTTGGAAATAATGTGAACATATAAGGAACCGATTCTGGGGAATTGGGGATTTGGATAAAAGGAGTCCAAGAGAAGTAGATGGTATAGTTTGGCAAGTGACAAGACTATGAGGAGTTGTAATCACCAACCGGAGGTTGGGATGGTGTTATTTAAGTCGTGTTTGGAAAGAGATTCGTATGTGAGTAGACGGTTCGGCATATTCACTGAGTTGCGGACTTATGGATATTGGTAGAGCGGAAAATTCTTCCTGAGAGAAGATAACTTGCTCGGAATGTAATGGTTTGGATGGTACTTGCCGTAGTGGCACGGTACTACTAGTGGATGATACTCCACGGGTGCTTCAAGAAAGGAAGCATGATGGCTTAAGCTACGTGTCTTGAGCGTTGTGTCTTGCGTTTTCGACGTGTATTCGTAAGAGATTGAGGGAAACGTGTGGGACCATTATGCCTCGGAGGACCTTGAGCACAAGTGGAATGAAGTATCACTTAAGTGGGGTAAAGATGGTCTAAACCACCATCAGGATTGTCGACTGTCTATTGACAAATTGAGGGACTGGCCGTCCTTAATTTATTGTTGATGGTAGACGGGAATCGTGTTGATTGGAATTGACTAGTTTTTGCTAGCTTTGGTGATGCGCAGAAAGTTTCGGTGCTTCTTTTTGGAGGGTAGCCAGTAACTGCTTCGCGTGAACCTAGGGAAATTGGCTATGTCGCGGAGGCGAAAGAGGTGACTTTGGAAATTTTTGTTTGTGGGCACGAGGATCTTTGGGAACTAGGGGTTGTGAACCTCTGTTGTGAGGTTAATTTTGAGTGGTGAACTCGTTGAGAGTCGCGGTTGGTGCACGGTTGTGCCAGTGTGTTGGTGATAGTATCTGTGTGACTTCACCCGGTGTTAGCATCTGTGTGGCTGCACCTAATCCTGAGCGGTTTTGTTGTGTTGGTGATGGTAATAATTAGTTGAGTTGTTACTCTTACCTTTAGTTTCGAGGACGAAACTTCTTTTTGGAGGGTAGTATTGTAAGACCCAAGATTTCACTGTACAGTTTTCTAAAGAACTTTAGTGTCGGCTAAGTTTTTAGGGTTTTTGGTGAAGCGTTTTCATGAGTATTGTCGCGATATTAGGATTTTTGCTGAAACGGAGCCTGTTTTGTACTCGTGCGCTGGAAAGGCACAGACTTTTGGGTCGTAGTCCTCTTTTAAGTATGAGGAGATTTCTGTGAAGTCAGAATGACGAGTTTTAGATTATTCTTGTTTTTGGAAAAACGAGTAGGATTTTACCCGTTGTTGTAAAAATCTTACTGCGTCTGTTTTAAGTGAGGTTTCGGATGAGAGTTTTATATATCTGCGTGAGTTAGGATATGTCCTGAGATTAATTTTCTGAGGTATTGAAGAAAATTACAGTCGCGGAAAAAGATTCGGCGATAAGTTTTGGAATTGTTAAACGTTAGACGTTCTTTCCGTAGGTTTTATGTTTTTGTGATTTACGTTCGTCGCGTCGCGCGAGAGCTGAATACGAGACTTGTGGTGGATGAGTTGATGATATCTTGTGACTTAATCATAAAGCAAATTGATCCAATGGCTAGGGTTTAAGCTTGGACTTTTGACTTTGATCCATTGGTGGATTGGCTATCAAGAGCTTTGTAAATAGTAAGGAGGTTCATGACTTGTGGACTTAGGAAAATCATAAAACTTCACTCTCATTCTTTCTCTCTTCCACGTGAAACTCCATCACTTTCCAACCTTCACAAATTTTCCTTTCTTCACCATTTGTGTCCATTTCAAGCTTGGAAGCTTTGAGGAAAATTGTAGAGAATCACTTTCTAAAGGTAACCCTCTCTTCTCATCTCATAGGTTGGTAGACTTATAGAGTTTAGGAATTTTTGGGTTTATGTTCTCATGAGGAGTTGTTAGGAAATGTTACTTTACATGGTTTTTGTTTCATGAATGTTGTTCATGAGGGTTAGTAAGCATGTGTAGGCTTTGTTATGTTTGTTTTCCATGAGTTGGTGAAAAATCTCATGAGAAAAGTTAGGGTTTTGAAAGTTTAGAGTATTGATCAATTTCATGAGGTTATGTTGTAAGGTTTTGAAAAGAAAAGTTGTCTTTGAACCTTTGGGCAAAAGGGAAATGCGTTGTATGGTTTTGTTTTGGAAAATCCGATGAAAAATATTTTGTGGTTTATGAAAATATTTCCTAAGTGTTTTTGGGTAGTGTTTTGGGGTCAAAGTGGTTTAAAACTCTTGTGACATGTGGTGTCGCTTTTTACCTTGAAAACATGTTTGAAAATGATTACCGGACGGTTAAGGCTCGTAATAAAACTTGTGCTTGGATTTGGTTTTGATTTTGGAAATGAAAATCAAATAACTTGCACTCGAAGCAACCAACAAGCTTTCGGAAAATGAATTGCTTGCTTATGAAAAGGGTTTGCTTTTGTGCCTTGAAAAGACGTTGGAACTAATAGAATCAAACTAGGCTTGGGTGGAAAAAGGTGGTGTGAGTTGCTGTCTTTTGCTGTCATGACAGTTGAAACTCGCTGAGCGAGTGGTTACTCGCCAGGGCGAGTGTCACAGGTCATGACAACACACCAGGGCGAGCTCCAGAGCGAGTAAGACCAGTCCTCACTGCCTTCACTCGCTGTCAACTCGCCAGGGCGAGCTCTGGGAGTTGAGATTTTGGATTCTGATTTCTAAACTTGGTTTTTAGCTTTCTAATCCCTTTTTATTAATTTATGGAAGTGGTTGGGATTGGAAACGAGTTTTTCGGGTACTCGGAAAGTGTGTGGCTTGTAACGCAAGAAAACGGCCATTTTGCATTTCAAATTATTTAAGACTTTTGACTATTGTTTTGGGTCCTAAAAATAGTACAGATAACTCATGGTGGTTGATCAATACGATAGATTTTGGTATGGTATCCGAAAGAGTGAATTTTCCTTAGGAATCTTTATGTTTTTGGGGTTCTTGGTGTAGTTTCAATACTATTGGTTAGGGAACAATGTATTGATTATCCGTTGCTTGTTTTAGGGAGCACGTAGTGTTGTGTGAACGTTGCTTGCTGTGAGTGCTTGCCGAGGTAAGGGCTCCACTTTATTTCCGTCTTTAAAACGGTTACGACATGCTTTGTTTTGCTGTGTATGCAATTGTTGTGTGCTTTGGCATGTTTGTATTATGTATTCTCGTGATGAGAAAGTGTTTACAATACTTGCGCTGTTTACATATGATTATGAGAATATATGTATGAACAGGTGTTTGGAATACATATGATGAGAAATATATGTATGTTGTTATGTTTGGTTTACATATGCTAGAGAGGTAGTATTCATTGCATTAGCATATATGGGGAAGCGTATGCTCATGCATTCGGTAGTTGCGTGCCCGGTGTGGTGATCGGGAGAGCCCACCCTAGTGGTTCGTAGTGATCGGGAGAGCTACGAGATTTTTGTTGAGATCGATACGTGGTGATCGGGAGAGCTACGGGGTGTGGTGATCGGGAGAGCCCACTCTAATCCTTGTAGTGATCGGGAGAGCTACGGGATTCTATTGATACTTATGGTAAGGGTGTGGTGATCGGGAGAGCCCACTCTAATGGTTTGTAGTGATCGGGAGAGCTACGGGGTTTTCATTGATATTGTTAGTGGGTTGGACCTACGATTCCAGAACTCATGCATCGTGGTAGCTAGGGTTAGTACCACGCATTGTAGAGGTTGCATTATAGGCTATGTGTGCATTGCTTATATGAACCCGTTGGTGGGAATTGCTTTGGTGGTTAAGAGCTTTCTCTTGTGTTTGTGGAATTATTGTTATGTGTACAATCTTTCGCACCGGTTATATATATACATACTATATATTTTGTGGTGACCCTTTCTTTCATTTGCGGGCTCATCCCACCCAGATGATGGGTTAGGTCGTGGTGACGACGGTGGCTGTTCCAGGCCCCAGTGAGATGTTGGAGCTTTAGCCTAGTTAAACTATGCGCCGGTTTGGGTTTTACACCGTGCTTTTTGGTTAGCATAGGGTTTCTAACTTGTTTTGTTGTAAGTATTTGAATACTTAGACTTGGATTGTAATTATTCAGGAATACACTTTGCTTGTCGAAGCACCTTACGGTAATGAGTTCTTTTGTATATTTGAATGCCGGCTCATTAAAAATATTCTATGCGCACTCTGAGTGTTAGTTGAAAAAGAAAAAAAAAATATTGCCTTTTTGGCCTTTGAAAAAAAACGGGTTGTTACAATTGGTATCAGAGCACGGCTTTAAATCTTCAAAGGGAAAGTGTATACTTGAATCGTTAGTCCTGAGTCGGTTAGAACGTAACTTGTGTTGAGTTAGTTCTAGTGTTTGTTCTGTGTCGGGTTATGGGTTAGTAATCCGTGGAGTGAGATGTTCTGTTAGGATTCAGAATATTTGGTTAAGGATCTAACCAAGAGGAATTGGTATGTGCAGGAAAGAAAAAATGCCTCCGAGAAGGGCACCTGCAGCCCATAGGGCAGATGACAACGAGATGTATCAGATGGCTCATGCCATGAATACGATGGCAGTTGCTGTGACTGCCCAGACCCATGCGAAGGCGCAGAGGGATGTAGAGAAGCGTGAGAGGGAGATCATCGCTGCTGGATCTAGACTTCTCACCAGTTTCAACCATCAGGCTCCTCCTAAGTTTAGTGGGGAGGGAGGTCCTGATACCGCGGATTTGTGGCTCCAGACGATTGAGAGGATCTTTGGGGCAATCAATTGCCCGGAAGGAGAAAAGGTAACCTTGGCTACCTATCAGTTGCAGGGTAGTTCTGAATACTGGTGGGGAAACACCAGGCTCATTATGGGGGCCGCCTATGAGGAAATAAATTGGGAGAACTTCAAGAGGAGGTTTTTAGCCAAGTACTTCCCCGAGACTGCTAGGGAAAGGTATGGGGAGGAATTCCTTCAGTTGCGTCAGGGAGGCATGAATGTTGAGGCTTATGCCAAGAAATTTGAATCACTATCCCGTTACTTCCGCTTCTTTAGGGATGGGATAGATGAGGCCTATATGTGTCGTCGCTTCCAGGATGGTTTGAGGTATGAACTGCAAGATGCAGTGGTGCCGTTGGGTATTCGTCAGTTTCAAGTCTTGGTAGAGAAGTGCCAAGAGGTTGAGGATATGAGAAACAAGCGGGTGAACCGCCAAGGAAGTTTTAGTGCAGGAGGACCTAGTAATTCAAGTGGTCAGACTCAGAGTTCGAGTCAGAATCAGAGGAGGCAGGGGAATAAGCCTTATAACCGTCCACAAGATAATCAAGGACCCACTCGCTCTGTGAACACAGCGACTCGGGGAAATCAGAGCGAAGGAAAGCTGACGTGCCGCAGATGTGGCCAAGAGGGTCATTATGTGAATGATTGTAAGAGCCCAGGAACTGTTTGTTACAACTGTCAGAGACCGGGTCATTTTGCTAGAGATTGCAAAGCCCCAAAGGCCGGGTCGTCGGCGGATGTGGCACAAGGAGCTCGACCCGCTGCTAGAGGAGGTGCCTACTGTGTGGGCACTGGTGTGAGCGGTCAGACCAGTAATGCCATGCATAAGGATTACTAGTTGCAGGTAACACTTTACTGCATTGCTTATTGTTTGGGGGCAACCCACTCTTGCATATTTGGATGTATGCTGTTTGTTTGGGTTTTGTTTGTTTGTCGTGGCTTTTATTTTGTTTTGAATGTTCTACTATGTAAGGGACTTAGTAGTAGCTATAGCATGTTGCGCTGTTAGTGGTAAGTTGGGTTTACGTGTCACTCGTCAAGGGTCAGTGGACCTAGTGTCGTTGATAACGAGTATGCGAATAGTGGATACCTTAAGGGTTGAGGTAAGTGTGTAGGATCTAGTAGATCGATGAGTTAGCCGCGAAGGAATGTTAGTCGCTGAGAATGGGTAAGAGAAAAGCACATGATGATGTGGCTTATGTCAATGGAGGATTTGCGGAAAGAATTGCCTCACACCTAGTTGGGAAATCATGGTTGTGCGGGTATAGTACGGATTCAAAAGTACCACCTGAATGGATGTCATTGAAGGAAAATAGTAACGATAAAGCAGCGGAATTTAAAAATTTTCCTTTAGAGATCCTTACGAATGGGCATGAGTTTGTGTTTAGGATTTTTACCTCTTGTAGAAAATCCCTTTCTTTTCACGAACAGCTGGTGATGAGGCTTTGAATCACGAGCAAGTCACATACAAGTCACGAACAAGTCACGTACAAGTCACGAACAAGTCACGAACTAGTCACGTACAAGTCACCACCGATTTTGATCACGAGCGTCAAAGTTGTGACGCCTCTAACTAGTCCACACGAACAGGAACCTTCAAGAGAGTGCTAGCTCAAGAGGATGAAGGTCTTTTGTGAGTGGAGGCAAGAAAATAAGGATTTAGGTTTTTCTATTTCTCAAGAAATACACACAAGTGTATTTTTCTCATTCACAAGGGTTCTATTTATAGAACCTCTTGTCTTGTGCACCAAGACAAACTATTTGTCATTGGGCCACAAATTTTCTAAACCTTTTTAATTAAATAAATCTTTTAAGAAACGCACCCCCCATGTGTCATGTACACATGAGTGCTTTCTTTTTCATAACAAATTATGATACACTTATTTAATTACCATGATACCCTTATCATATTTCCTTATTTCTCTGAGGTGCACCGTACCTTACGGTGTTCCAATCTCACATTATACTGTTCTTATGTGTGTGACCCTTGTAGGTTTCTATAACGTTGGCAATTATATTAAATCCTCTATTTAATATAATAAACAATGAGCGGTATCTAGCAACACATCATTGCTACCCAAGTTATGAGAAATTGACATGTGATCATAACATAACCTTAGTGATAATATATGCGTGTACAATTACCCCTTTGCCCCTTATGTCTATATTGAACACAAAGCATACTTGGTGTCATCTTTGTCCAGTTCAATATTGGGCCCATGACATTTATCCTGTTATGCAGGATTGGCAAATTCCATCTAGGACACTACTGTCCCTCAGCATGCTTTGTGAAGTACCCATTAACTGCCTTTATGGTCATCCTGTTACGGACAACGTTAGATCAGTAACAAAGCACTTGACTCCACATCTAGGGTACAAAGTGGTTTCAGGTCTAAGGGCGGCTTACACCATTATCACCATGAGAGTAACTTATGACACTTTGCATAACGTTGCATGTAGTACTCTCATAGCGGGTCAATCCGGTATAAATATTACTCCTAATATTTCTTATACCTATGTCAAGACTTGATAACTCCTTATCCTATGATCCATGAGATGCGATCATCAGTCTATCTTCATAATAGTCTCTATGTTTTGTCATTATCCCAATTCATGATAAAACTCGACTACGGATACTTTAAGAATAGCGTCTTTATGTTTAATGTAATCTCATGATTAAGTCACACTTAATATTAAACAGACTTTCTATTCTAGGGACTTCATTATTTTGCAACCTTACAAACATAATAAAGAAATGCCATATTTATATTCAAACTCCTAAAGCAAATACTACGAAAATAGATTGGCTCTTAGGGCTTACTCCAACAATCTCCCACTAGCACTAAGGCCAATCAAGTATTCTCTAATACCTATAGGCCTAGTATGCCCATCACGCATCAACTGCGCATGAGGCTTTGTAAGTGGATAAGGAACTGTTTCCTATGTTGGTATCTTACGTATCTTCCAACGTTCTATTTCGATCTCTATCGAAATATATAAGTGTCTAAGTATATTCATGAATCGTCGGTGAGATCTATCCTCAAGTGTTTCTTGTAACACCGGAAACATAGCTTTAGCTCAATCATGAGCCATACGATCCAATCTTAAATACTCAACTTATTTAACTGAAACAAACATATTATGAAGCTTATCTTATAGCTTTCAATGTTTGTATTCATCCATGATATACAATACATTGGTATGGAAACTAGCCATCATTATAACTTCCTTATAATGATCTTTCCATGCCTATCTATTTCAAGAAATAGGCCTTAGTTCCTTTAAGGTCCTTAGGGATATTCTTGAAGGTAAGTTAGTGTCAAACACTAATTTCAATTTTAGTACATAGGTTATTCCTAACTCTTTAGGAATTCTTGCCTAAGTGTTTCATCAAGAGTTATTTTCTTAGTCATGTCTCACATGTATAGGAAAAATGTCTTGATGATTAATATTATATCAGATATTATCACTCCCACTAAAACTTTGTATGCACAAGATTTATATTTTGTCCTTCATTTGTTTTCCACAGAACTTTCAAAAGGAACAAATATTCAAATTTATTTGATCTAATCAAAATTAGATAGCTTTGTCCTTGTTAATTTGTTTTCATAAAACTTCATAAAAGGAACAAACAATAATTTGATTTTCTGAGAACTCTATCTAATCAAAATTAGATAGCTACAAGTTATATACCTTTCTAGCATCATTTGGATCAACAAAACCCTTACGTATATGTCCAACACATATATATGAGGTCATTCCAATTAAGGAATGCAACTTTGTTATCCATCTACCAAAACATGTAGTACAACATTTAGCAGAAGAAATCAAATATTATAAGGTATTCTTAATACCATCCATATCAGTGTTCGAAAAGAATACTCACTTTCATCGTATAAGTCTTACTCATCTTGATGACATAACCATTATCTACATAAGGTTAGTGTATATGGTTTCTATTTAAGATTTCATGGCATTTAGCCACTTCTCAGAATCTAGATCGTCTTACGACCTTTTAGAAAGTCAAAGACTCATCTTCCATGAGAATCATATCACATTGCTGAGTTATGATAAAACCATACCTTGTAGCCATGTGTGATATGTTAGACTTATCTTGGATTTGTGCAACTTTAAAACAATGGTTCTTCAACATCCTTGAGGAACCGATTTGTATTCCCTTTTAAATAAATATGTTCTGTGGTACTTGAATTTATCCAAGTTCTATATCACTCCCACTGTCTCTTTTAGAGACACACTCCCACTAGAGGAATGTTTCAAACCTAGCAACAAAACAACCTTTTTTTCCTTAAGAGTGATATAGGACCAATATCCCTTTCTTTAGGATATTTCCACTTATTCATTCATTCATTCATTTGGAATTAGATTTATCTAATAAATTTTAATCCAAAATTCTCATAAAGACAAACTTGGTACTCTTACCTCCATATCGCATATGGTGTCTTTATGATCATTTTAAAAGGGAACTAATTGTGGGTGAAGATTAATTATAAGTAAAGAGATTTATAGAAAGAGTCAATATATAATTAAACTATCCTTAAATCACGTCAAACATGATGTGATAAAATAGTTATTATAGTCCTTTAATTAAGTATTTACTGATATGACTCATTCATATATCTTAAATACTTTTGTCGAGTTCTATTTTCTTCATCGTTGAATTTCTTTGACAAATTCAAAGATTTCTTAATTGGTGTTATACACCCACCAACATTTAATGATTTTGATCATCAATGTTAATGAAGTAAAATAAACTCAATATATCAAATATGTTTAGTGGTCGACATACATCTCATGTATATTGTTCAAATAGGACATGTGTTATTTTATTGACACATCGAATATTTGTACTAAACAACAATGCTCTTGATATATTTAAGGTCCAAATCATATTTGGCTCTTATCACGATTTGTTATAGATAACCCTATCAAGACCATGGAACCCTAGTCCATCACTTGACTTGGAGTAATAGTGTAGAAGACTTTGCTTAAATGATAGGACCATTACTTGTCTTATCATTTAAGGCTACAATTCATATATATTGTCAATACAAGATATACAATTGCTATTTCTATTACTAGATGGAATTCAATAACAATTATTGTGTTCCATTTCAAACTCGATTTTAAGTCATTGCATAAGCTCTCATTATCAATGAAACAATTTTCATTCTAGATATGGGTTGACTTAAAATTATAGCCAATGTTCTAATTCTTTAAGCATCTCTATTTTAAAAAAAATTGAGATTCAACATCTTGTATCATATACTTTTGATGTAGAAATAGAAATTTTGACTTTCTACAACAATATGTGCATTATTGAAGTCTCACTTCATATTTTTGGTTTGACTCTTCGAAGCATGGTCTAACCATAGCCGTTCTACTTTGACAACCATTTTGTACTATTCAAATAAGAGGAATATAAATCTCATTTATATTATATCTCAAATCTTTGATAGTGCAAATTAATTCTCATTCAACTCAATAAATTCCGGTATATATTCAAAACAATTTTGTCTATATCTATTCCATTATAATTTGTTGGATTGAACCTATGATCAACTCTTTGATCCATTGAGAAATTTATCATACTCTTAAAGTTCTTTCAAAAGGATCTTACTTGAGATTAAATGATCACATCATTTATTATATATTCTATATCTAGACGTCAACTTGATGCTTCTAACAAGTATCCCCTTCCAATCTAGTTATAGTAGGTTGTTCAAAGTTTATAGTTCAAGACTTATAGTTTTCTCGCATTTGAGAACAATTCTCAATTTGTACCAATACAGAAACTCCTTTCTGAAAATCTTATCCTTCATAAGGACAACTTAATATGTATTGTATTTCTAATTACAAAGATATGTAAAATATTATGACTAAATCATATTTAATTTGGTCTTTAATTAAATACGCTCCCACTATTTTACTCAAAACAAATGACCCTCATCATTTGATTCGGAAAATCCCGTTGGAAGATTTTCTAGTGGGTCAAGATCCATATTTCACTTTGTCTTAAGTCCGCGGTGGGCGAATTACACAAGACTTAGTTTATTTAGGTAGGAACTCCTTCCAATTGTATCTCATACAATTCTCGAATATCTCAGTTGGGTGAATAACTCCTTATTCTAATTCATCTTATGAATCGTTCCCAACTCTTGCTTCTAAATTCATATAATCTTATTATATTTAGTTTAGTTAAGTTTGACCCTAATTTTAGAAGTTGGATATTACAATTATCCCATCGCACCTTACCAATGTAAAACAAGCACTTCGCGGTGGGCGAACCTACATTGTTCGATACTGGTCTTGATGAGTTCTAAAATTTGGAAAGCATAAACTTAATATCCACATATTTTATTATTAAAGAAAAATATACTTCGCGGTGGGCGAACCCATATCTTCTTTATTAATCTCTTATGTGTCTCTTGAGGGATTTTAATTAGTTTGATCTCACCGGCTTGTTTAACATATTAAACGCTCTCACATGCATCAACATACATACAAATAAACATGCATCAACATACATAAATAAATAGAATGAAACAGTTATGGCCCCTAGCGCATTTGTTCTCCCAAGCCAATGAGAGAATCTAATCTAACCTAAAACGATCTATACTTCTCCGAGCATGATCTCCAAGGTTAACCTCCATTGTTCTTCTTCTTCATAATATTACATAATAATATAAAAGAATACTCGTTTTACATACGAGGGAGTGGATGAGAAGAGAATATAGAGAATAGAGATAAGGCACGACACGCAGGCCGTATTTATTAAACCAAATGCAATAAAATAAATAAACTAAGGCCATAACCGATCATCAAGTATAATAATAACAAACAAACTTTATTATTATTAAAGTCTCATAATTAATTAAATCCGGTGATTGATCAAATCAGGTAAGTTTGTTTCAAATATTTAATTCGCAATTAAATATTTCGAATCAAAATTTGCCAAAATAAACAACATTATCTTAAAGTAGAATCAAATCTTTTGACAACTCTCCAAATATGGAAAATTATTTAATCAAAACATTTTTGAATAAAATATTTCCAAATTTATGATATTATCTTTTAAAACAATTTTAAAAGATATTTCTATAATTTTGAAACGATTTTAAAATTAAATATATTTGTCAAATATGGAAAATTATTTAATCAAAACCCTTTTGAATAAAATATTTCCAAATTAATGATATTTTCTTTTAAAACAATTTTAAAAGATATTTCTATAATTTTGAAACGATTTCAAAATTAAATATATTTATCATCTACCTTTCGTATCAACACTTGATACGTTTTGCAAATCCTAATTTTAATGACACAACATTTGTGCCACCCTTAATTGATCATCATCATTAATCATAACAATAAACATATTCATTATTATTATCAATTCGGGTCGAGTGAATTAATTAAAATTAAAATTTTGGCGAACGGGCAAAATTGGAGCTGCGATCTGCGCCCCGCGCAGATGTCCTGCGCCCCGCGCAGGTACACAGCAGAGAGCCAATTTTGGTTCTGCCATCTGCGCCCCGCGCAGGCCCGTGCGAAAAACCTAGTTTTTCGCGAATCCTAATGCAGAATTTCGTGCCGTCAAAACCTTTTATGACCGAAATTCGATACGATTGATTAACATGTCATTGCTTCACCATACTAATGTCGGATTCCAAAGCAAATGATCACGAATCAATATAATATCAAATATCTTTCATAATTTGTTTTATTGAACGAAATCATGAACGATGTATCCAATACATCGTTTTGCATCAAGATCACTTATATCATATATAAGTATTGATCAATCTTATTTGTATAAACCTATGACAATTAACATATCGCTGCTTCACCATACAATTGTCGGATTCCGAAGCCGTTTCAATGTTAACCATCAATTTTCATACAAATAGATGCCAAATTTTAATTGCTCAATTTTAATCCTTTATTAACCGTTTTAATCATATTAAAACTGAATTCATGAATTTTAAACAAACATCAATCTCATGGATTCGTAAGTGGCTCTGATACCACTGAAGGAAAATAGTAACGATAAAGCAGCGGAATTTAAAAATTTTCCTTTAGAGATCCTTACGAATGGGCATGAGTTTGTGTTTAGGATTTTTACCTCTTGTAGAAAATCCCTTTCTTTTCACGAACAGCTGGTGATGAGGCTTTGAATCACGAGCAAGTCACATACAAGTCACGAACAAGTCACGTACAAGTCACGAACAAGTCACGAACTAGTCACGTACAAGTCACCACCGATTTTGATCACGAGCGTCAAAGTTGTGACGCCTCTAACTAGTCCACACGAACAGGAACCTTCAAGAGAGTGCTAGCTCAAGAGGATGAAGGTCTTTTGTGAGTGGAGGCAAGAAAATAAGGATTTAGGTTTTTCTATTTCTCAAGAAATACACACAAGTGTATTTTTCTCATTCACAAGGGTTCTATTTATAGAACCTCTTGTCTTGTGCACCAAGACAAACTATTTGTCATTGGGCCACAAATTTTCTAAACCTTTTTAATTAAATAAATCTTTTAAGAAACGCACCCCCCATGTGTCATGTACACATGAGTGCTTTCTTTTTCATAACAAATTATGATACACTTATTTAATTACCATGATACCCTTATCATATTTCCTTATTTCTCTGAGGTGCACCGTACCTTACGGTGTTCCAATCTCACATTATAATGTTCTTATGTGTGTGACCCTTGTAGGTTTCTATAACGTTGGCAATTATATTAAATCCTCTATTTAATATAATAAACAATGAGCGGTATCTAGCAACACATCATTGCTACCCAAGTTATGAGAAATTGACATGTGATCATAACATAACCTTAGTGATAATATATGCGTGTACAATTACCCCTTTGCCCCTTATGTCTATATTGAACACAAAGCATACTTGGTGTCATCTTTGTCCAGTTCAATATTGGGCCCATGACATTTATCCTGTTATGCAGGATTGGCAAATTCCATCTAGGACACTACTGTCCCTCAGCATGCTTTGTGAAGTACCCATTAACTGCCTTTATGGTCATCCTGTTACGGACAACGTTAGATCAGTAACAAAGCACTTGACTCCACATCTAGGGTACAAAGTGGTTTCAGGTCTAAGGGCGGCTTACACCATTATCACCATGAGAGTAACTTATGACACTTTGCATAACGTTGCATGTAGTACTCTCATAGCGGGTCAATCCGGTATAAATATTACTCCTAATATTTCTTATACCTATGTCAAGACTTGATAACTCCTTATCCTATGATCCATGAGATGCGATCATCAGTCTATCTTCATAATAGTCTCTATGTTTTGTCATTATCCCAATTCATGATAAAACTCGACTACGGATACTTTAAGAATAGCGTCTTTATGTTTAATGTAATCTCATGATTAAGTCACACTTAATATTAAACAGACTTTCTATTCTAGGGACTTCATTATTTTGCAACCTTACAAACATAATAAAGAAATGCCATATTTATATTCAAACTCCTAAAGCAAATACTACGAAAATAGATTGGCTCTTAGGGCTTACTCCAACAGTCATGACGGTGCGTGTGTTGTATGTGGGAATAAGAAGGATAAGAAATTGTCTAATGGCAAGTTGATGGAAATCGGTTTTGAGTAAGTATAAGGGATTCGGAGGTTGTCAACAAGGATGGTTGGACAATAGTAATGTGAGGAATACCCTAAGAGCTATTTTGAAGGTAAGTACCTCGACGAGAGTGGTGATGTCGAAGCAATTAAGAATGATCAGAGTGACCAACTCTTTTGAGTAAAAGAGGATTTAATTGCAAGAGGAAAGAAACTCAAGAGAGAGTTCAGAATTAGAATGGAAATACGATGTGAAGAGGATGTGCGCCGACGATGGTAGTCGACGAGGATTAGCGTTTTGTTTAAGGCACGCAAGTTTTATCTAAGGGTCGTTTGGAAATAATGTGAACATATAAGGAACCGATTCTGGGGAATTGGGGATTTGGATAAAAGGAGTCCAAGAGAAGTAGATGGTATAGTTTGGCAAGTGACAAGACTATGAGGAGTTGTAATCACCAACCGGAGGTTGGGATGGTGTTATTTAAGTCGTGTTTGGAAAGAGATTCGTATGTGAGTAGACGGTTCGGCATATTCACTGAGTTGCGGACTTATGGATATTGGTAGAGCGGAAAATTCTTCCTGAGAGAAGATAACTTGCTCGGAATGTAATGGTTTGGGTGGTACTTGCCGTAGTGGCACGGTACTACTAGTGGATGATACTCCACGGGTGCTTCAAGAAAGGAAGCATGATGGCTTAAGCTACGTGTCTTGAGCGTTGTGTCTTGCGTTTTCGACGTGTATTCGTAAGAGATTGAGGGAAACGTGTGGGACCATTGTGCCTCGGAGGACCTTGAGCACAAGTGGAATGAAGTATCACTTAAGTGGGGTAAAGATGGTCTAAACCACCATCAGGATTGTCGACTGTCTATTGACAAATTGAGGGACTGGCCGTCCTTAATTTATTGTTGATGGTAGACGGGAATCGTGTTGATTGGAATTGACTAGTTTTTGCTAGCTTTGGTGATGCGCAGAAAGTTTCGGTGCTTCTTTTTGGAGGGTAGCCAGTAACTGCTTCGCGTGAACCTAGGGAAATTGGCTATGTCGCGGAGGCGAAAGAGGTGACTTTGGAAATTTTTGTTTGTGGGCACGAGGATCTTTGGGAACTAGGGGTTGTGAACCTCTGTTGTGAGGTTAATTTTGAGTGGTGAACTCGTTGAGAGTCGCGGTTGGTGCACGGTTGTGCCAGTGTGTTGGTGATAGTATCTGTGTGACTTCACCCGGTGTTAGCATCTGTGTGGCTGCACCTAATCCTGAGCGGTTTTGTTGTGTTGGTGATGGTAATAATTAGTTGAGTTGTTACTCTTACCTTTAGTTTCGAGGACGAAACTTCTTTTTGGAGGGTAGTATTGTAAGACCCAAGATTTCACTGTACAGTTTTCTAAAGAACTTTAGTGTCGGCTAAGTTTTTAGGGTTTTTGGTGAAGCGTTTTCATGAGTATTGTCGCGATATTAGGATTTTTGCTGAAACGGAGCCTGTTTTGTACTCGTGCGCTGGAAAGGCACAGACTTTTGGGTCGTAGTCCTCTTTTAAGTATGAGGAGATTTCTGTGAAGTCAGAATGACGAGTTTTAGATTATTCTTGTTTTTGGAAAAACGAGTAGGATTTTACCCGTTGTTGTAAAAATCTTACTGCGTCTGTTTTAAGTGAGGTTTCGTATGAGAGTTTTATATATCTGCGTGAGTTAGGATATGTCCTGAGATTAATTTTCTGAGGTATTGAAGAAAATTACAGTCGCGGAAAAAGATTCGGCGATAAGTTTTGGAATTGTTAAACGTTAGACGTTCTTTCCGTAGGTTTTATGTTTTTGTGATTTACGTTCGTCGCGTCGCGCGAGAGCTGAATACGAGACTTGTGGTGGATGAGTTGATGATATCTTGTGACTTAATCATAAAGCAAATTGATCCAATGGCTAGGGTTTAAGCTTGGACTTTTGACTTTGATCCATTGGTGGATTGGCTATCAAGAGCTTTGTAAATAGTAAGGAGGTTCATGACTTGTGGACTTAGGAAAATCATAAAACTTCACTCTCATTCTTTCTCTCTTCCACGTGAAACTCCATCACTTTCCAACCTTCACAAATTTTCCTTTCTTCACCATTTGTGTCCATTTCAAGCTTGGAAGCTTTGAGGAAAATTGTAGAGAATCACTTTCTAAAGGTAACCCTCTCTTCTCATCTCATAGGTTGGTAGACTTATAGAGTTTAGGAATTTTTGGGTTTATGTTCTCATGAGGAGTTGTTAGGAAATGTTACTTTACATGGTTTTTGTTTCATGAATGTTGTTCATGAGGGTTAGTAAGCATGTGTAGGCTTTGTTATGTTTGTTTTCCATGAGTTGGTGAAAAATCTCATGTGAAAAGTTAGGGTTTTGAAAGTTTAGAGTATTGATCAATTTCATGAGGTTATGTTGTAAGGTTTTGAAAAGAAAAGTTGTCTTTGAACCTTTGGGCAAAAGGGAAATGCGTTGTATGGTTTTGTTTTGGAAAATCCGATGAAAAATATTTTGTGGTTTATGAAAATATTTCCTAAGTGTTTTTGGGTAGTGTTTTGGGGTCAAAGTGGTTTAAAACTCTTGTGACATGTGGTGTCGCTTTTTACCTTGAAAACATGTTTGAAAATGATTACCGGGCGGTTAAGGCTCGTAATAAAACTTGTGCTTGGATTTGGTTTTGATTTTGGAAATGAAAATCAAATAACTTGCACTCGAAGCAACCAACAAGCTTTCGGAAAATGAATTGCTTGCTTATGAAAAGGGTTTGCTTTTGTGCCTTGAAAAGACGTTGGGAACTAATAGAATCAAACTAGGCTTGGGTGGAAAAAGGTGGTGTGAGTTGCTGTCTTTTGCTGTCATGACAGTTGAAACTCGCTGAGCGAGTGGTTACTCGCCAGGGCAAGTGTCACAGGTCATGACAACACACCAGGGCGAGCTCCAGAGCGAGTAAGACCAGTCCTCACTGCCTTCACTCGCTGTCAACTCGCCAGGGCGAGCTCTGGGAGTTGAGATTTTGGATTCTGATTTCTAAACTTGGTTTTTAGCTTTCTAATCCCTTTTTATTAATTTATGGAAGTGGTTGGGATTGGAAACGAGTTTTTCGGGTACTCGGAAAGTGTGTGGCTTGTAACGCAAGAAAACGGCCATTTTGCATTTCAAATTATTTAAGACTTTTGACTATTGTTTTGGGTCCTAAAAATAGTACAGATAACTCATGGTGGTTGATCAATACGATAGATTTTGGTATGGTATCCGAAAGAGTGAATTTTCCTTAGGAATCTTTATGTTTTTGGGGTTCTTGGTGTAGTTTCAATACTATTGGTTAGGGAACAATGTATTGATTATCCGTTGCTTGTTTTAGGGAGCACGTAGTGTTGTGTGAACGTTGCTTGCTGTGAGTGCTTGCCGAGGTAAGGGCTCCACTTTATTTCCGTCTTTAAAACGGTTACGACATGCTTTGTTTTGCTGTGTATGCAATTGTTGTGTGCTTTGGCATGTTTGTATTATGTATTCTCGTGATGAGAAAGTGTTTACAATACTTGCGCTGTTTACATATGATTATGAGAATATATGTATGAACAGGTGTTTGGAATACATATGATGAGAAATGTATGTATGTTGTTATGTTTGGTTTACATATGCTAGAGAGGTATGTATTCATTGCATTAGCATATATGGGGAAGCGTATGCTCATGCATTCGGTAGTTGCGTGCCCGGTGTGGTGATCGGGAGAGCCCACCCTAGTGGTTCGTAGTGATCGGGAGAGCTACGAGATTTTTGTTGAGATCGATACGTGGTGATCGGGAGAGCTACGGGGTGTGGTGATCGGGAGAGCCCACTCTAATCCTTGTAGTGATCGGGAGAGCTACGGGATTCTATTGATACTTATGGTAGGGGTGTGGTGATCGGGAGAGCCCACTCTAATGGTTTGTAGTGATCGGGAGAGTTACGGGGTTTTCATTGATATTGTTAGTGGGTTGGACCTACGATTCCAGAACTCATGCATCGTGGTAGCTAGGGTTAGTACCACGCATTGTAGAGGTTGCATTATAGGCTATGTGTGCATTGCTTATATGAACCCGTTGGTGGGAATTGCTTTGGTGGTTAAGAGCTTTCTCTTGTGTTTGTGGAATTATTGTTATGTGTACAATCTTTCGCACCGGTTATATATATACATACTATATATTTTGTGGTGACCCTTTCTTTCATTTGCGGGCTCATCCCACCCAGATGATGGGTTAGGTCGTGGTGACGACGGTGGCTGTTCCAGGCCCCAGTGAGATGTTGGAGCTTTAGCCTAGTTAAACTATGCGCCGGTGTGGGTTGTACACCGTGCTTTTTGGTTAGCATAGGGTTTCTAACTTGTTTTGTTGTAAGTATTTGAATACTTAGACTTGGATTGTAATTATTCAGGAATACATTTTGCTTGTCGAAGCACCTTACGGTAATGAGTTCTTTTGTATATTTGAATGCCGGCTCATTAAAAATATTCTATGCGCACTCTGAGTGTTAGTTGAAAAAGAAAAAAAAAATATTGCCTTTTTGGCCTTTGAAAAAAAACGGGTTGTTACATTGTCACTATTAAATTTGATATTGAATAATAAAAGATTGAGATAAGTCAGTGAACAAGATTCACATCAAAAATTTTAGAATATTAATTTTTCATTGTATTTCACTTAAGCCTTTGCGGTCTTATATCTTGCTCCAGCACTCCCTTAAGCAACTTTGAGACCACCAACTCCAAGCCTGAAGCCGCGTCATCGCACCACTACAGTTACTAGGGCTACCTTGCCTACTCTCCATCCAGTAACTGGAGCTGCTACCCATACGATCTCTCTTGAATATAATTTTTCTACTATTTATTTATAAGTCTCTGACTAAGTAAAATTAAGCTATCATCATTGGGCTTATGTAAGTCTACCCCACATTACACAGAAAAGAATGTGTAAGCCAAATTATTGAAATTCGATGCCAAGGGTTGGTTAGTATACGATTCTATGAGTTAACCGAGAATCTTGAAACCATTTTCCTGTGGTGTCCATGCTTCAAGCCTAAAGGGCTTATCCATGAGAGGACATATTTTGATATTATATAAAGACCATTCATGTGGCTTCACCTAAATATTTAAGCTGTTGAGATAATTGGCTTGTGACAGCACATGAACGCATAAACACAGTCAAACCTCTAGATACTTGATAAAGAATGTGTAAGAAGGAAAAGATACCAAAGTCATAATGGAATTTAGTTTAATTCCACCGAACCATAATAAATTCTACTGACTGTTATTTACACGGCAGGTACGACAGTTCTAGTGACCCTGGTGAAAACAGTTACAAAACAGATGGGTATCGTTGATCTGTTTCAAATCTGGGTGATCTGTCAAGTCCATAGTGACTCATAACAATTTAGATGGCCCATCAAACCCCAATAAAACACCACACATCTCATTATTCAATCTCACATATCTCCGTTGTCTACTCACATTCTCATATACATGCTCTAGCCTCAAAACCTCAAACTTTCTCACTTAGCATCCCCCATATCTTTCTAATATCTCAACCATATCACCCTTCTCTTGTAAATGACCCGTCTTTGACAAACTACATATCTCTAGGGATTATCCCATTCTCTTCCTTCTTTCCTTTTCTGGCTTAGTGACGGGCTTGTTTGACCAAGGGTTAAAGGTTTCATGCACACAAGAAATGTGCTGTTTATGCCATAGTGTTATGATGGATGTTAGGATTGCGACCATGAACTATCATCTACTATTAATATCAACGGATCTTAAGGAATTCATCAAGAAACTTTGAAATGTCTAGTAGCAGAATAAAATGAAAAACCTGAAATCATGACCCCAAGAAGAGATGCAATGTGCCTGAAAATTATGATAAATGAAATTATTTAAGATGGACATAAAATCCCAACAGAAACAGAAATTTGAAATAGTCTTTCTAGTTAGACCTCATCTATGGCAATGAGACTTAGCAATCCCCTGGAATAAATCTTTTTCAGTTTTGATGTAAACCCTGGGGTTGCTATCAACTCCGGAGTCACATATAGCAGCCTTGTAGACGGTTTTCCAGAATCAAGGTCCTCATATATCTTAAAACATAAAACAGAAAAATCAGTTTCATAAATTAATAACACAGACCACGTGAGAAATTGGCTACACATTCATGTAAGTAAATTTAGCACGGATCCTTTCCTTGCCCCCAGACAAAGCAAGGGAAAAATTTATAATAGAAAGTCAGCAGCACAATAGCGGATAAGAGAAATGAATTTACTAGATACATTATATTTTTGAATTCATAGAAAACCAAACTGACTCCAATATAAATCCCAAGATCTGAGCAAAAAATAGTAAAACTGATAATATGCGTATATCATACCCAAGCTTCTATTTCACATTGATTATGTATATATGTCATTTGCAATACAATATCACCAGTATTCTAATAATGTACCTTATCTTTTGCATTAGCCGTTTTTGTTGAGGAGAGAAACTCTGCAGCAATTCCTTTCTCCTTTAGTGCCATTACTTGGTTTTCCTAGCTTGTAGGGAAAAAGAACCAACCAAAACAAACTCTTAATTCAGAAACTCAACATGTCTGAAAAAAAAAATACCCAATAAATGGAAAAGATGCATACCATTAAGGCTGCCACCACTCAACAGAACAAAAGTCAGAAACCACAACCAGTATCCTCGCATGCATACTCGGGCAAATTATATAACATCATTTAGCTCTGTGAAAGATAGAAACTCTAGAAAAAAGGTGAAAATTATTCACCTATTAAAGGAGAAACTACAAGCACGATTCCTGCTTTTGCCAATGCAGGGATCTGATAACACATTGACTTTCCTCCTCCAGTTGGCATAAGACAAAAACAATCTCTTCCTGTATGCACACAAAAAGAGCAAAATTTTGGCCAATATTAACGAAAATTTCCAATTCAAATCATCATCACTAAAGCAATTAGGGCCTATTTGAATTGTCCTATTTAAGCTTATTTACTAACATAAGCACTTGTATGATGGTTTAGGAGAGCTAATGACATATCCATAAGTTGTTTTCATCTTAATAATACATCTCTCTAAAAGAGCTTGTATGAAAATAACTACACTAGGCCTGTTTGGATAAAAAACTTATTTGCAGCTTATAGCACAAATGCTTATCATAATAAGCGCTTGTATTTAAGCTTACATAAACTAAGCTATATTGGAGAACTTATGAAAATAAGCTGAAATAAACACGCAAAAATTGTCATAAGTTGTTTTCATAAGTTCTCCCAAATAGTTTAACAAAACTTATGCCAGTAGATAAACTCAAATAATCTAAACCAAATAGTATTCTATAAAAATAGCTTTATCCAAACAAGGTCATACTCACTTAACTTTTCCTAATGCAAAGAAAATCACATTTAACTACATTTTCTAATACATCAATAAGTTCAAGGTAGCAATTACTAGTAAATATGATAAAAAAATAATCAAAATTCCATTTTCACCAAAATTTCAATTAAACCTATAAAGAAAAATATGAATTGCACCTGAGAGAACGGTTTGAATAGCTTCCAATTGCATGCCCCTAAAATCAGAGTATCCAAAATGCCATCTTAGAAGCTTCACAAGCGATTCCTTGCTACACAGTTGCACCTTCTTCTTGTTTGTAATGGGATCGCTCAACGGTAACGCCGATTTCTTCTGCATTTCGATTCTTACCTATGAAATCGAAGGTTGATTAACGAATTTGTGAACTAAAAATTCAGAATCGATTGAATAATGGAAAAAGTGCGCACCTTTTGATCGATTTTTTCGCGTGTTGCGCAATCGACACTGCAAGAGTTCTGAACGTTCGCGGGTTTTTGCTTCCGAGTTCTATTTCGCAAAGAATATAAATAGTCGAGGAGGGGTTTACTATCTACACCGGGAAATTACTATCCGCACACCCTTTCCCTTTATTGAAGACTTGAAGTGTTTATGTTATTTGCTGGACCTAAGGCTGGCTCATTGTCGAGCACGGCCCAATCCGCTAGAATGTCAAGGACAGCCCAAAAAGGCCGGGCCCATTCAGTTGAGTCAAACAAGGCTTTTAAAGATATAAGGTCCCATCAACCAAACAAAAGAAGCTTCTTGCCAAACAAACACACTTGAGACAAGAGTCTAAGCAAATCTTCTCATGAAGAGAAAAGGACGTGACTCACCAAAGAGCACATGGGGTTTTACTCCCACTTGCAAAGTAAAACTATCACTTGAGAAAAATATCTACTTCATGTATGGACATGCTAAAGGCCACCTAAATGCATGGAAACCCTATGCAGCAACGATAATACACTATTCGCAGCAAAGTAACAGCACAACACAATGACGTATCTCAAACGGTTTTGAAATTCAAAACCCTCTCCCATACACTCCACCTTGGCCTTCGGAGCCCCCACTCATTCAATCATAGTCTTGAAAGTATATATGGACTACCTTGCGGATAGGCATTACTAACTCGAAATGCAAAAGAAATCGCCATTACCATCGAATGTAGTCCTAACTCGTTAATCAACCTTCGATTTCATAGATTTCATTATTTCAAGAATATGATGGTGTTTGCATTCCTTTTTGAATTTTGCATTAGGAATGCCTCCAGTTAAGTCAAGAACGAGTTGCAAACACATTCACTACATCACTTCAACCTGATTTGTTTTATTGCTCACGCTTGGCCTCCTTGACTAAATGACGCGTTAGCAGGAAATAAGATAATTGGTGAGGAGAGGAAAGATTTTAGAAGGGAAGAGTATTTAACTTTTTTAAAAGGTTTGGTTTGTTTTTTTTTTTTGATAAGCAAGAAACTTTGGATATGAAGAGTATTTATTTTTTAACCTTGAATGTAAAAGAACACTACGGTAAAATGATCTTATTCGATGTCATATGAAGTATTACATAGTTCATAACATTATCATATCTCATAATCATGTCTTGCGGTGTCAAAAACAAAGTCATGTCATGTGTTTCGGAGAACTCACGCCATTAAATTTGATCCCCGCATGTCATGGTCGCCATCAATTTCTTATTGACTTGTTTATTAACCTAGTCGTCTTTTATTCTCGGGACACTCACTTTGAATGAGCCTGATGATATACAACTTCCCTCTAAAACATACAACTCAAATCTACAATTGATGAAACACAACATCTCATTTCACACCATGGATCATTGGTATTGAATGTGTTTCGCCCTTAACTTGTTTTCTGTACAAAAGCTTTTATGTCGAAAGCATCACCAGCAGATGTCTTTGTAATAACACCCTGCTTAGAAAACATAAAATGGTCAGAAGAACAAAGTGAAAACGAACCGAATAGAAATTATGCGAGGTAATACAGACCTTTTCAGTGATGATTCCAGATATTAGATTTGCAGGTGTAACATCAAAAGCCGGATTCCACACAGATATTCCTGAGGCAGCAACCTGCTCTCCAAGTCCTCCACGTGTATTCAATAATTCCTTGGGAGATCTCTCCTCAATGACAATTTGTTGTCCAGAAGAAAGTGATAGATCAATGGAAGTCAAGGGTGCAGCCACATAAAAAGGTACATTATGAAACTTGGCACATAAGGCAACGCTATAGGTTCCAATTTTGTTGGCTGTATCACCTGCAAAGCCATTTAAAAGAAAATAAATCTGATGATAGCTTTCATGGTTTGGAAGATGCGCAAATTGTAGTTTAATATTGTTTCAACATAGTACCATTTGAGGCAACACGATCTGCGCCAACAACAACAGCATCCACACGTCCAGCTTGCATTAATGCAGCTGCAGCAGAATCTGCTATAAGAGTTGCAGGTATTTTGTCATGTACCAACTCATACGCAGTAAGTCTGGATCCCTGCAATTAAGCATTATGATTTGTAAGCATCAAATGCAAATCATTTTAATCTATTAGTTTCATAGGAAGCAGTTAATAGAGAAGTGAATCTCAAGATACATGAAGGCAAAGATCTATATTAAAGAGATGTGTTCTCAAAACTATTTCAGGTTTCTGCGAACAAGTTCCACCACCATCTTTAATCCCTCTGACCAGCAGGAAAAAATAATTAAAAGTACTAGAGCTGTAATTGGCATGATCATCACCAACAGACATTTCAGTGATTTCACTGACTAAATTAATGAAATTTAGTTTTGAGCAATTCTGATAGAGACAGAGATGTGGGCCTAAACCATGAGCCCAATCCAAGGGGGTGGAGAGTGTACACACACAAGAAAGGAAGGAGAGTGAAGAATAATGACGTGGAGGAGTGATGCAATTCTACATGGGAGTGAGTGCTATAAAGTAGGCGTCAGGCAGAGAATATTTTCCATTCTAGAAGTTTGTTATTTTGGTGGGTCCACCTTGTCTGTGGATTGGGGAGCACTTTGTTGCTTTTGGGACTATTAGTGCTCTGCTAATAGTTTATCAGCTTTATTCCTTTTCTTTTAATTGAACACTGCCATTAATACAATTCACAAGCTATTTCCATATTTCACTCTTTTATGCATTATATATTACTACTAGTTTCATTCATATATTCATATCGTATTCCATCAATTGGTCCGACCAGCCAGATCTACAACCCCAAATTCTTTCAGATTTAAAACGTGAAGATGGAAAATCGTGTGGGGGTTTTGGAAGAACAGATGGATGATGTGAAATACATGCTGAAAACATTGATTGAAAAGATGCACACACAGAGCGTAGCCATTGGAGAGCTAAGCAAACAGGTGGGTAAGAAGGCGGCGGATACCACGGTTGAAGTATCATCAGAGGGATTGTCTCAAAACGAATCCTGTCTCGCCGGAAAAGTGAAGCTTCCGCTCTTTGAAGGTGACGATCCTGTGGCGTGGATTACTCGCACAGAGATTTATTTTGATGTGCAGAATACGTCTGAAGAGATGAAGGTGAAGTTAGCTCGACTGAGCATGGAGGGGTCGACAATCCATTGGTTCAATCTGTTGCTAGAAACAGAGGATGAACTTTCATGGGTTAAGTTGAAGAAAGCTCTGATAGCGAGGTATGGAGGGAGGAGGCTTGAGAATCCATTTGAAGAGTTATCAACGCTGCGACAAACAGGAAGTGTGGAGGAGTTTGTAGAAGCCTTTAAACTTTTATCATCTCAAGTAGGCCGTCTTCCTGAAGAACAGTATTTGGGCTATTTTATGAGCGGATTGAAAGCTCCAATTCGCAGAAGGGTTCGAACATTAAACCCTTCAAACCATATGCAAATGATGCGAATTGCAAAAGATGTGGAGGAAGAGTTGAAGGAAGAAGACGATGAAGGAGAGAATCGTTACGGAAAGAAAATTGCTGGCGAAAGAATGGGCCGTAGTGATTGGTTTGGGCCCAATTCCAAAAAGATTGGGTCAAACTCAACCCAAAGGGACTCCAGATCTAACTCTCAACCGGGTTGGAACAACCCGGCCCAGAAAAATAGCGCTGCTGCATCTAATGCTAGCTCAACCTCGTCGTTGGCCTCGACAGGTCGAAAGAGCGACAACGAAGCTCGATCTGGAGCTTGGAAGGGAGTTCGAAGCATCCACAATGATGAAATGGCGGAACGGAGAGCTAAAGGACTCTGTTTCAAGTTTGGAGGTAAATACCACCCTACACTCCATAAATGTCCTGAGAAGTCTTTGAGAGTGTTGATTTTGGGAGACGGCGAGACTATGAATGAGGAGGGAGAGATTGTTTCGTTGGAGGGAGATGTATATGAGACTGAAGACGAGGAAGAAGTGGAGTGTAAGTCCATGGGAGTCTTAGGCAGTATGGGGGGTAATCGCACTATAAAAATTGAAGGGAAGGTCGAAGGTGTGGATGTGTTGGTTCTCATAGATAGTGGAGCCACTCACAACTTCATATCTCCCTAATCCACCGGGGTGGAGAGTGTACACACGCAAGAAAGGAAGGAGAGTGAAGAATAATGACGTGGAGAAGTGATCCAATTCTGCATGGGAGTGAGTGCTATGAAGTAGGCGTCAGGCAGAGAATATTTTCCATTCTAGAAGTTTGTTATTTTGGTGGGTGCACCTTGTCTGTGGATTGGGGAGCACTTTGTTGCTTTTGGGACTAATAGTTTGTTCTCAGCTTTATTCCTTTTCTGCTTGTAATTGAACACTGCCATTAATACAATTCACAAGCTATTTCCATATTTCACTCTTTTATTCATTATATATTACTAGTTTCATTCATATTTTCATATCGTATTCCATCAAATTCAAAGAATTTTCACGCCTTTTCCATTTTAAATGAACTACTGGCAGACATGAATAACAAGATAAAATATATCCATCACCATGATACACATTGAAGTATATCTAAAATTCGATGCTCTTGTTCAGAAATGCATTTCATGTTTTAAAACTTTCAAATTTGAAGATGGAACATAAACCAAAAGATAAGCACGTCATTATCTTCCAGTTTTGCTTCATGCCATGCTATTAATCCAAGATGGCAAGTTGCTAAATAAAGCAACTTTAAGTGTGCATCTTCACTCAATAGAGAATCGAATATAACTATATTTCGAAAAGATGGACTCACTTGATTAAATGGGCGTGTTTCTGTGCAATAAGCCCTTTGTAAAACTCCCCCGCTATGAAGTGCACGGATCACACCAAGAGCAGTACCATATCCAGCCGTGGCTAAACTGAGTAACAAATTAACACACAATTGCAAGTGAGTACTGAGTCCAACTACATACACATTCTAACTTTGTCAAACAAGTTAAAAAAACAAAAGATATTTATAATTACACTTTATATTTTTATTATACTAATAAGTGATGGAACTGTAGCACGCACCTTCCAGTGTTGCAATGGGTCAAAACAGAGAGCTTCTGTTTTTCTGTTTGGTTTTGAATAACACTAGCTCCATAAGTTCCAATTGCTCTGTTCGATGCAACATCATCCTCAAGCATTATTTCAGCAGCCTCTAGATAAGCCTAGAAAATAATTCAACAGATTCAGAGGTTCAAATGTCGTAATCCAAAATAAGAGTAAAAAGGTAGAAAATGCAACTCCCTTTTTATGCAAGAATTCGTCATTATAAATCTAAAATAAATCTTTGAAGTACCTGAAAAACACCTTTAGCCTCTGAAGTGGTAGTAGCAGCTTTAGAAATTATTTCTTTGAGTTTTGTCGCGGCATCTGATAAGTTCACCGCGGTTGGCCGACTAAAGCATGAAAATAGAAAATAAAACTAAAATTCATGCTTGAGAGAAAATTTCATGAAAATAACCTCAATTGCTTAATATGAGACACTTCAACATGCCAAATATTATTTATTTATTTATCAGGCAATGGCTTGACTTAGATCATGCACAACAAGTAGATTGGTATCTTGGTAACACAGGAAGTCAAATTCAAAACAATACCTCGAGACAAGATATTCCAACTTCATCTGTAGGAAGTAAACAGCATCATCAGTAGACCCGTTGAAATCTTCTAAATTGGAAACCTCAACAGCCAGAGAGAGCGCTGCTGCAATAGCAATAGCAGGGGCTCCCCGGACCACCATATCTTGTATAGCATTCCTGAGAATGTCAAAACGTATGTATATTGTGATACACTTATAAAAATCAGATTCAATATGCTTTATTTTCCCTTGTCCATTGTTACTTTGGTATCCAGGATAACAAATTCGCAGACTAAATTACGTGATGCGGCAACCTGGATTCAAAACCATATCACGCAATGCAGCCACAAACTCTCAGATTACAATGGCCATTAAAAAGGTATCATCATAAATGATTGGCAATTGCCTTAGCAATTCAAACCGTTGATAGAAACATTACAATTTACAAATGATGAATTGAAAAAATTACCTAGACCCAATTTGAATTAGCATTTAATTTATGTAAGCTTGTGAATTAAACTAGAATAATGATTTTCATCAACGAAAAAAGTTCTTATTAGTTATAGATGTTTACCCAAGGAAGTTTTGAAAGAAAGAAAAAAAATTAGACATAAAACCAAATTGTACCTTGTACAAAAAAAAATATGAATTAAAAACTCATAGTTACTCTATGATTCTTCTATCGGAAAAGTGTACCCAGCTTGACACCCAATGAAACACATTGGAATAAAAAAAACTAAAATCCATGGCCATGATCGAGGCCCCAGCCTAACAGTTTTTAATGTGGCCAAACCACAACTCGAGCGCGAGCTCAATTGACGCAGCATCGGTTCCATTTGACTGCAATTCTCCACGATATCAAGGATTGTGACATAACCATTACCAGTACCCCTATTTAAAACCCTTTTGGCTATAACATATTCAGAACTTATAAATATAAACATTATACAGCACGGACACTACTCAGACTAGGTGTATCCGGATGTCGGACACCCACGAACACACACACCATCGGCACATATGTTTACGTGTCAACGGTGTCATGTCCATTGTCCAGTGTCTGTGTCCGTGGTTCATAGATATAAATACCATAAACAAATTATAATTTGTTGTTGTACTTCACATATCTTTATCCAACTTACAAGAGTTCACACAAAGCATAATTAAAGATTTTCTCCCTTTAATTTCAACTAAAATATCTTCTTTAAAAAAAAATATTATCTTACCAGCCATCATTTGAATCCCGAATTTCCAAGTAAACGCTTTCTAGAGGAAGCTTTCTCTGCACAAAAACAACTATAAGCAACAATAACCAAAAAAAAAAAGGAATAAAATTGAAGTGAAGAGGGAAATGAAGAGCTACCTGGTCGAGAAGCTGAAGAGAACCGCGGTTGTAGCGAATTGCCTGAAGCGTGTTGGTGGCGTTTGAATCAGATGCCATTGATAGAGAGATTGATTGAGTACTGTTTTAGGGTTCGGTTCCCAAATTTTGGCCTGTGTTTGTCAAACGGTGTAAAAGTCACGACTGAGAGTGGCGTGCGTGCAATGATGCTGCAATCATGCTTCTTTTTTCTTTTATTGCTTCCCACCACGCTACCCTAAAGTAACAGGTGCTTTAAGTGTGTACTTCCTCCGTCTCATTTTAAATGATTTTTTTTTACTTAATGTACTATTAATTTGACTTGCTTTGACCTTATTATTTTATTAATATACATGCAAATATTAGCATATAAGATGTTGTTTGATTTGTCTCGACAAGTACTTTCAAAATATACTATTTTTATAATTTTTAATAATAGATAATTAGAAATATTAACGATTAAAGTTGTGCATTGGCAAACGTGTCAGTGGTCAAACAGGTCATTTATTTTGGGATAGAAGGAGTAATTTATAACATCTAGATCCCTCCAATTACTTAAAAATAGGATCTAAAAGTTACAAAACTTAAAGGACTTATTTGTTACTTAAAAAACTTAAAGAATATATTTGTTACAAATGTAAAACTTAATGGCTTGTTTGGTTCAACCGATGAGGAGGGGAGGGGAGGGGAGGGATTTTTAAGGAAGAGAGACGAGGTAAAACATAATTTATTATGTTGACAAAATTACCCTCACTTTTTTTATTAAAATTCTAAATTATCATTGTTGGAATATTAAAATTATAAGTTTTATTTTTGTTTTACAACAAAAACATTTAGGTTTTCTACTCATTAGATTTTTTTTTTTGTATATATCCATTAGATTTTTTTTGTATATATCCATTAGATTTTTTTTTGACGTAATATATGCATTATAATTTAATCCATATTTTGAGTTTATAAGGTTAAGGGTAAAAAAATAAATTACTTATCCCCTTCCTTTCTCTCCCCTCGTTAAAAAGTTGAACCAAACATAAAAATTTAAAGTATCACCTCCCCTCCCATCCGAAACTCCCGAACCAAACAGACCCTAAAGGAGCTATAGATGCATTTTGCCTAACTTATAAGATGTTGTTGAATTCGTCTCGATCAGTATTTTTAAAATATTAAATTTTTATAATTTTTAATGTTATACAATTAAAAATATTAATTGTCAAAGTTATGTATCAGCATGCGTGAAAAAGTCAATTGTGTCACTCAATTTAGAACGAAGAGAGTAAACAACTAAGACCAAATAAATTAGTTATTTATTCTAAAGTAAACTATGCATGGAGTCACTATAAATATCTTAAAAATTTTATTTTTAGTTTTTCTAAAAAAAATTCATAAATTCTGATTCTAAAATATTTTCTGTCATAATTTTTTATCCTGCTTTTTAGTCAATCCCTTATTTTTTATTCTTGCAATATTATAAACATAATAAAAAAAATCATTCTAAAATATAAAAGAAAAGTTGATTAAAAAATAGAGACTAAAAGTTATAGTAGAAACTATTTGAAGGACCGAAAATTGTTAAAAAAAATTATGAGGACTAAAAACAAAATTTGAGATATTTATAGAGATTAAAAATTTATTTAACCCTTCTATGTATCTAAAGAGTAAATTTATATTAAAGACCAAAAATAGTAATTCGTTATGTTGATATTTGAATTTATTAAAATTACAAATACTTTTTTGTCAAAAAATAAATGACATAGTTGATCATTTTACGTTTGTCAATGCACAACTTTGATTATTTATAATTTTAGTTATCTATTATTAAAAATGATTAAAATTGTATATTTTGAAAATATTCATCGAGACAAATCAAACAACATCTTATATGATAATATTTGTATTATTTATACTAGCGTCCCGACGAGCATTCTCGTGACCGTCAATCCGCTGTTTTTTATTTAGCGGGCCAAATGGACACAGTGTGTGATCTATATCTTCTATTCTGCTAACTTATATAAGCATAGTAATATCATCCGTTAGTCTCGTGCCCGTATGTGTGATTCAATTTTTCCATTATGTTAAGTTATGTAAAAAATTATATTCTTGATTTTTAATATATCTATTTCTTTTATAAATAGTTGGCTTTTGAAAAATAACAAATTAAGTCATATAGAGACAAATTAAATATAAGAAATCATTAAGTCGAATTGCGCAAATCTCAATGAAGGAACTATCTTAGATATACATATTAGCATAATAGAAAATGCGGACAAAATATAGTAACTTATACAAAATAAATACAATTGTGCTATTTACAACGAATACCAATATATCACGAAATCATTGCGAATGAATTATGAGCGTTAGATCTTCTACTTTAGTGGAAAACATGGGTGGGTCGAAGTAAAAATAAAAAGGATGCTACACTAGCATTTGTGTATCGTGATGTGTTTGCGAAACTTTTTTCCGTTCGATATAGTGTTTTCAAAATAAATAAGTATATGAGAAGTATGATATATATTAAAAAGTATGGCAATTGAATCTAATCATTAATTATGCTTATGAGTTTATTATACATTTGAAACTCTATCGTCTTATTTACTCCCACTGCAATTTGCGATGACTCATCCTTCCTTTGATGTCAATATGTCATTGTCAATTTAAAATAATTTTTGGAAATTGAAAGTAATCCATAAAAGCATCTCCAATAAGGGTATCTAAGAGAATTTTATAGTCTAATGATACCATATCTTATTATTTTTATTGTTAGAGTTCCATGACGTGGCATATAGGATATCAAAATTGATGATACCGGTACCTTTAATAAGGTACCGTATCATCAATTTAATGTTACATTTTTCTTTGTTTGATCATTAAATGACCATTTAATCATTTTTTTTACAAACATTTAATCATATTTTATATTTTTCTATATTACACAATTTTTATTTGTTTAGTTCTCAAGTCGTATTTTATTTGTTATCTATCAAATGAATCATAATATCTATTACTATATATAAAAGTGATATAAATTTTTGGGATGACTTTTTCATTATTCCTATCTTACCCTTAAAAAAACTACCAATGAAAAAAGTAACAACTATATATAAAAATAACAACTATATATAAAAAAAATACAAATTTTTAGGATGACTTTTTCATTATTCTTATTTTGCCCTTCAATAAAACTACCAACAAAAAAAGAAACCACCAATTATGGTTTACTCTTTTTTTAACAAGTTCTTATATAACAAAATCAGTTATAACAATTATAGTTTTACAATTTATATACCTCAGTAGAATAGAAAAGACGAATCACAATAATAATATTCATGCTTACATGAATTTGTGCCAAAACCAATCTCGTACCCATAAAATGCCAAAATCATACTTATTTTACTCTTCCATCACCACCACCCAATACTACTCTAGTTGAAGCTCCTCAAGTGCCACAATTATCAACTAAAAGTGTTTTAGAAAATATTAATAAGTTTGATGAAGAAGCACGTACTCCTCAGAAAAAAAATATGTTTATTTCTCGGTACAAGAGAACACATTTGAGAGCGTTTCGAACAAGTGAATAATCAAAATTAATTATTATATTTTTTATTATATATTTTCCTGCATATTTATGCATTTTTCACAATTTTTTATTTATTGTCTCGTATTTCTCATTATACTTAATTATTAATTTATTTATCTACGAATTTATTAAATAAAATAATTTTTACTTTTATTTAGACAAAGTTAAAAAAATAATTATAGAAAGGACCACTTGTTAATAATGTATGATATTTAAAGTGGTATCACCACTGGAGCAAAATATATAGGAATTGCTTAAGTATTACATGGCATTGTAGGGACCACTTATTAGTAATATATGATATTCAAAGTGGTATCACCATTGGAGATGCTCTAATTACAATTTTTAAGTGCAATGATTAATTGTGTCTATAAAGAAATTTCTTCAAACAACGAATATTCACTTGATAAAAATCTACTACCGTTCACTACTTTTATTGTGAACAAGTTGCCGTGATATATAGTCATAAAGAATAAAACTCATAAAAAAGTAATAAAATAAATAATTGAATTTGCAATTTAAGATGGGAATGTAACTATAAACTCTTGAGTTAAATTCTGTAAATAACCGGTAGATATACATAAAAAGTGGTAGTACATGTAAGAAAAAGATTAAAAAGAACCTGGTCAAACTACATGTGGATCTTCCATTCATTCATAAGATGTTGTTCATTATAATAATGAAAGGAAAAAAAGGAGATCATCGCATAATTCAAAGGAAAAAATAATGAAGGAAGAAGTGAGAAGAAGAAGAAGAATGAAAGTGCAAACGAAGTTTGGTAAGAAATAGAGAAAAAAAACTATATTGTTATGCCATAAATTGTTCCTATATTAATTTCTTTGTGAGTAAATCAAAATAGATCTTTTTAATAATAACAAAATAAATTAAAAAAATATAAAGAAAATCTTAATTTCTCATAATCCTTATTAAGCTTGCACCACTACTCAAAAATTCAAAATACTTTTTTTTGCTTTCGTTCTTTTCTTCCAATTTCTCTCTAAAATTAAATTCTCTCAAATAAAACACTAAACCAAATATGTACAATAGTGATAAATCCTCTAATATCCTTGGAACAGTACTAAGGTAATCAATAGAAAATCTATGGTTTAGCGTTTTAAAATTTTGGAATTTTTTATATAACTTCAATATTGATAAATTGGTTTAGAGGAATTAGTGTTTTCAATTGGGGTTCTAATAACATATTTGTTTGCTTTGTTGGTTGCTTGTTTGTAATTTGTAATTTGGTCCAAATGCATCTTTGAATTTACGTTGTACAGTTTCTAGTTAAACCATTCACAAATTAGTTTCAATTTTAGGCATTTGGAAATTAGTGTTTTCATGAAGCTAATTTTGTGTTGGTTATTGGTCTGTATATACTCATGTGATAGATAGAAAGAATTGACCGACATCGAGCAATGAGAAAACCAACCACATGATTGCGTATTGCGTATTTTTGGTGTTACTATACCAATACTTATGCATTGTTTTGTAGTTCTTTTTATTTAATATATTTCTCATGTAATCGATACTTATGTTTTTTTTTTTAAAAGCAATACATATAAATAAATAATTAGTTAGTTATTAAGCGAATTAAAAATATAAAACTGCGTAGTGGATAGTTGTAAAACATATATACGTAACTTTTTTATTACAATGTAATTTTTGAATGCGTGTGTGTATATAAAAATATTGATTAAAATTTTCCACCCTCTGAACCAAGGTCCGAGCACCGCCACTGTACATATTCGTTAACTAGGTTCAGCTCGTGGACGGGCTTTAGCCCGGTCTGAAACAAATTCATTGTTTATTTGCATACTACTTTCTTCAATTGTAATTGTTTAAATTACATTTGAATGGTTGTGATCATTAAAGTAAGGAAATGATCAATTACTCACTCTATGAGGTGAGAAACAATATCGTTAGATCTTAAGTGTGAAGTGAAATAATGGTCACGAAAAAGAAGGGTTTGTATTGTGATCCTTTCAAAATTTGAATTTTCCCTTTGATATACTTTGCTTAAGTGTAAACATGAAAAAATAATGATTTGCTAGAAGACTTTCTCTTATAAAGAATGTTCTAAATACTCTTAGCAAAATAAAGAAAAAGTACCCAATTGGATATGAATTGTGTGTAGTATGAATTGTGTATGGTGAAATAAGGAGTGGAGTTTAGATATATCACACACGATAATTATTCTAGTTTACCCAATATGGATTACTGCATTCCTAAGTATCCTGTGAGATTCTTCAGTATGATGCTTGGGAGACCTTTTTAAATATATTGCATCTTCCACTTCTGATCAACTAATTAACATTTACATTGTTTTTTATATGTCTTACTAGTTACTAGGCATTCACATGTATTGGACAACTCCGGACTTTACAGACACTAAATTTCCAATGTTTGATCACTTGCTTATTTCATGTTTTTTTTAAAAAAAATCTTCTACATTTTTTATTGACTTAAAGGATAAATATTAAAAAATGATTTACTAATGATCTAAAGGATTCATGTGGCAACTAAGTTATTATTTAAATGCTATTATTTTATCATATATGAGTTTAATAGTAATATATGATGGATGAGTGTAAGTTTGATCATACAAATATTAACATTATTAGACCATGGAATAAACATAATTAATAGTAAACTCATCAAACTTTGATATCTCAACTAATTCACATAACCAACCAAACAAGCTATATAAAGTAGAAATGACTGCAAATATATGATTTATTCAAAATTATGCAGACAGTTTTATTATCAACAAGATTAGAATGTGATACACTTTGAGATTCATTATTACAAAATAAACAGAGAAAACAATTCCTTAGGTGGCCATTTTCATTGTTACAATATAATTGTATTAGTTGTTCTTGCAAGTTTTCATGCATGAATTCACAATAGCATTTACACCAGCTTCATCTGAAAAAATAAATAAAAATTACATGAGAAACTTAGCAAATTAAATCAAAGAGACAAATTATGTGATACAATACGCATGATAATTAATAGAAGAGGCAAAGTATATGATCATACCAATTTTAACATTATTTGATTTTGAATAAACACAATTAGTTGTACATTCATATGCAACTTTGGAGGATGTGTTTTGGCAATCTGTTAATCCACAACCTACAAGACAAGCTACATAAGCTGAAAAAGAGCTTAATTGATCCGAACATTTGAAAGCACATTTGCCAAGGCAAATGATTTCGCCAATGGCACTACTTGTTGGCGGAGGAGCATCATCGGCTTTTGCAAAAGTGAATATGGTCATTGCCATAATCATGACCGTAATCATAATAATATTTTTCATCTCGCTCTTTGCCATACCTCTCTTCTCTGAATGAAAATTGATTTTCTCTTCGTATTGGTTTGATTGTATGATTTTAACTTGAATAACAAACCTCTATTTATAGGAAAGGCAGATTTTCACACTACATCAAATTCTACATCATGCTCGTAAAGGCAACATAGTAGCAACATAACTAATGATCATCTATTAATTTAATTTACATTTATTGATTGTAATATTTTTCTATATATGTTTGATAAGATAAGATAAAATTTCTCCATTTGATATCTCAAACTCATTTCATCCGTTATTATAATTGATTTTCTATCATGTAATAATTTGGAAAAATAATGATGATTTTTTATACAAATATATGATTTTATGTGTTATAGTAATGTGGTATTTTTTAAGGCAAATTTTGGTAGTATTTATATATATGATATTATGTGTAGGAAAATTAATATTCACTCCGTTTCTTTTTACTTGTCTTTTTAGAATAAACACCAAATTAAGGAAGTGTATTTTTGCACTTTATCTTCCTATTATACCCTCGTTTTAATCCACCAATAAATTTCTATTTTTTTGCACACACTTTCTCCTTCCAATAAATTTAATATATTATGTAAAAAAAAAATTAATATGTTAAGGACCAAATTTTTTTAAAAAAAAAAGATTTAGTTTTCCAAATATATAGCATTATTTGGTTTTATTGAAAAAGATAAGAGCAATTGACAAAGAGTATAATTGACAAATCATACCTGTAAAATACGAAAAAGACAATTAAATAGAAAGGTTAAATCTGACAATAAAAGACAAGTAAAAAGAAACGGAGGGAATAGTAAATGTCTAACATATGTTCGATACTAAATCAGAAATATGATATTTTGTAAATTAGAAATTATCGTGTAATAATGAACAAATATTTACTTTGAACGTTTTATGAAAAACATTGTGGAACAATTAATATGAACAGGTGTTTGTTCATAACAAAATACATTCTCATTGAAAGTAAATATTTATTTTGAATGTTATATGAACAGGTTTTTGACGAATTCACAAACTCTTAAAATTATCGTAATCGAATACATTCTCATTGAAATTAGTCTCATGCCAAGATTGATTAAACTAACTTATGAACTTAAATCTCTTTGAAGTTCATCCTCTCTATTTGGTAATAAATTCCTAATCTCTTAGTCACATTTATTACTAATTGAGGTTTAAGCTTGTTAATCATACAAATCACACTAATTAATTCAATATCACTAAAGCAATTAATAAGTGTTCAATTGACCTAGATCTATCATTCAAATCATATTCTCATAGTAAAAATGAACAAAAATAATATCAATTCAAACTTCATCAAGGTAAGAAAAGGATTAAAAACCGACTCAATTGATTAACCTCAAACTAATCTCAATGAAAATTAAATTAAATTACATTATGTAAGAGTTTGCTTCATCTACAAGATCCAACCATGAGGATTTAATTCTGTTTTCTTTGTAACTTAAAGATATCCACTATTAGAAAAAGTTAAAATATTGACAGAATTTAGAGACGGGATATATTTCTTCTCTAATAGAGATGGAATTAGAGGCAAAAAAAGCAGTTAGAGACAGATATATTTATTTTAGAGACAAATATTTTTATTTTAGAGATAGATTTTGTCTGTCTCTAATAGTCCAGAGACAAGGAAATTACCGACAGCATCAAATCCATCTCTAGCCTGCTTAGTGACAGAATATTTGCATTTTAGAGACAAATTTTGTCCATCGGTATTTAAGATTTTTCTAGTAGTGATCCAATCCCAAACTCTTGAAAAGAAGGGAGTTTGTCTAAGACTCCAATCTCAAACTCTCTTCACTTTTATTTTATTTTATTTTGGGTGGAAATGGATTTTGGGAATTTGTTTATATTGAAAGTTTTGATGATGATTATGTGTTAACTGTCTCCACTTGTGCTTGTTGTGTGAAATCTATAATAAAGATAGTTACTGGTGTTATGATTTTGAGAAAATAAGTTGAAAATGAGTTTTTAAGTAAATGGTAGAAAATCATCAGCTTAAGTGTTGATTTTGATGATTTTAAACTTATTTAAGTAACTTGTTTGGTTTAAATTATTATCCTATGGTCTTGTATAGATTGATTGGAATATATGAAGAGTTTGATACTCCTTAAATGATGTTTTATGATGATTTATGATGATGTATTAAGTTGATGATTTATAACGATTTAATTGTTGATGTATTATGATAATGAATTAAAGTTGATGATTTAAATTATGTTATCCATAATTGATGATGATTTGCGATAACTTAAATAATGATGAATGATGATGATGTGCGAGCATAAGTAGTCTAAAGATGGTGATTTAGAATAAATTGGATTATGTATCCATAATTGATGATAATGTAAAGTTGATATGAACCATATGTTTGGTATATGCACATTCATGCATTCATGCTTGTATGTTAGTCCCTAGAGACGATGATCTAGGGGTATCTTTTCTAGAGACGATGATCTAGAATGTTTTAGAGACGATGATCTAAAACACTTGGATTTATATTATCCATGTTGATATTGTGTCATGGTACCACATGCATTTAGTTGCGTCTAGAACTACCCATCATTGATACGTGACATTAGAATGCATTAGGGAATATTTTTCTCTTAAGTGTTATATGTGGTAATTGACATTGGTTGGAGATTAATGATTTTACTTGAATGTAGTATGTATTCATTATATGATGTTATATTCGTAATAACTTCATGATAATATTCAATTATAACATGCTTATGAGTTATGTTTTATTATCCAAGTATATGAGATGTCATGTACTTATTTTATTGTTAGATTGCTTAAACTAACCTCTGTTTTGTGTAATTGCTGGACCTTTGGGCGTCTAGATTCTCAGGTTATATGTTTCTTGTTGTTCGAGTCTTCGATGAAGCTCCGCTCTGATTGTGACACGGGAAGGGAATTATATTTCGTGTTTAAAACCTTTTATTTCTTTATCTTAATTTATTTAAAGGTGTATCATTTAGAAAGAATTTTATATAAGTGGTATTTTACTAATGAAGTTGGTAATAGTATTTTGAAAAATGTAATACTCAAACCAATATTTTTGTAATTCAATTTTAATTTTCCGCTGTGTATTTTGAAAAGATTTTACAAAGGTAGAAATATATAAATGATAAGTTTGGGTGTTACAGTATAACATGTACTCTTTCTTCAATTTTAGTATTTGGAAAACAATTCCTTGTCAATAAGGATCCGAGATAATTCATGGTTGGAAATGGTGACTCCGATTATGAGAGGCAACTCTTTGTTGGGGAATCCATCTACTAATTCCTGATAATCCAAATCCTAGGAATGGACTCCTCGTTGGTTCTGGATCTGCTTCTTGTGCCTTGCATTTGACGACTTTGGATGACCTTTCGTGTTGGTCTCCTAAATCGGTGTTGTTCAGGATTCTTAGATCTAGCCATTGGAACTTGCTGGATTGATAAAAGGATGGGTAGATATGGTGAACTCACGAAGATTTATAAGAAAAACCTTGCCATAGATGACGCTACCGCTCTAAATGGGCAAATTTAGATGGTTCTTTTGGAGGATCCGGTGAATATGATGGTGATGGTTATGAGCTCAATTTCAGGGGAAGAGCACCTACAAAAATATTAACCCTCCAACGTTCTTTATGAGTGGAATGAGAATGAATATCTCATGGCAGGGTCACTTATCCGCTATATGCATTGTATCATAACAGTACGGTGAACTTGTGGGAGTCTCAATTATACAATGTGAGTGAGGCTCTACGAGGACAATACGCCTTAATGACGATGATGGAAGAAATGTTGGACTTATATGCAAATGGATTGTTGCTTTATGGGTCTTTGCCGTGTCCGAAACATAAAAAGGCACTGGATTTGGGTCGTTGTTTCAAAAGTTTTACTCTAATTTAATTTAAAATGATTGTTGATATCCTATTTCAAAGTTTTTTGTTGTTTTTCTGCGGATGTTTTTGCGAATGTTAGTTTTAAGGGACTAAAACCAAAAAATTTGAACATACAAAGACTAATTTGCAACAAGAAAGATACAGAGATTAAAACCAAAAAATCGCGAACTTACAGGAACGAAAATGATGATTAAAAAAATAAATATGATGGTGACAATTTTGATTTGGAAAATTGGAGACCTAAAGTTACAAAACTTAGTTATTGGAAGGTGAGACTTGATTTAGAAAATTAAGATTAGTAATGAAACCATGATACTAAAATCTTACATAAGGATCACGTGAAGACGTGTCGATGTTTGGAACTATATAACTTGGCCAAGTACCATGTGGTTGAGATAAGGATTTAATTTGTATCAATCAATCACACATGTATTCCGCCACGTCACCCACTTTACTCCATTTATTCATATGATATAGAAGATTGATGATTTCTTATTAGATGACTGTGTAAAATTATTTTACACCGTCAGTGCATATCAATTAAACTCTTGAGATAATATAGGTATTTATTTTATGCTCACTAACTGCCAAACGGGCACTTGTGATCGGCATTCTCTATTATGCTAATATAAATAACTATTTAACCTTATTTTTTTGTTGTGTTTAGTTAATTGATAACTACTTAATTTTTTTTTGTGCTTAGTAATTAAAAAAATAAATTGAAAACCAACTTTTGTGTAGAATTTATTTTTCAGCATATACAAATATTTAAAGGGGAGAGATCAAATTACACCGGTGTAACATTTGAATAATGTTACACCGCTCAATAACACTTTAACGAATTCAAATTTTACAAAATCTACCGTTGGATTTAAAGTTTATGTCGTATAGATCATCTATGTTGAGCTTTACAAAAATCTAAAATCGTTTGATATGTTATTGAGACACATCAAGATTAACGGTTTATGCGTTTTTGTTGAATACCGTTAATCTTGATGTATCTCAAAAACATGCCAAACGATTTTAGATTTTTATAAAACTCAACGTAGATAATCTATAAGTAATAAACTTTCAATCCAACGTGAATTTTGTAAATTTAAATTCGTTAAAGCTTTATTGAACGGTGTATCATTACTCAAATGTTACACCGATGTAATTTGATCTCTTCCCATATTTAAAATATTTGAATAAAATAAAATGCAAAAATGACAATAAAACAAATCTATACAAAAAGGATATTCTCTTTATATATCGGTATTTTATGCTTATCCAAATTGTCCTTGTTAATTATCATGAGAGGGGAACATTTACCATAGTCTTTAGCTCACCTTGACATTGATTTTAATAGTGATTTTCTATAACTAAAGAAAAAAATATAATTTACAAATATATTAATGCGATGAAATTCATGGTTCTAGGATTTATATAAAGAGAAATTAACTCATTCCGTAACAAAAAATTGTAAACTCATAAACTCGAGAGTTTTTTTTTTTTGACACAATATTATTTCAGAGTTTGACAATCTTGGTTCTTGACAATTACTTTACTAATGTTTCTACAAATAGGCAAAACTAAATTTATGATTCAAGATATTATCAAACATCCCAATCACTTGTTAGTTGTTTGTCATTGTATGAAAAATCTTCTTACCTCGTACGATAACAATGTCCCCATTTAACTCTTCAAAAACTTAAATATGTTTTGATGACCTATTACCCTCATAATTAGCCATTAATAGGCATGGCAACGGGCGGGTCGGGGGCGGATTTTGCTCTCCCCAAACTCAAACCCATAAAGTTCGGGTATCCCCATACCCATCCCCATTTTAAGCGGGGAAGAAAAGTAGAACCCCAAACCCACACCCGACGGGGTTCGGGTATCCCAATGGGTTTCGGGTATCCCCGTTTTGCTTCTCTCCACATGAACTTGATTTGTATTTTGATATTTTTTTAATTAAAAAATAATTTAAAAATTGAGAACTGTTTTATTTCAATAATATGATTTTATTAAAATAAAATAAAATAGGGAAAACAATTTATTTAATACTTAATTTAAAATAATAGTAAACGATTGAATGTAATTTAAGACTTTTTTGTTCATATATAATATATTTTTTATATATAATTTAATTTAAGAAAAGGAAAATATGATGTTTATATAAACGGGGCGGGTTCGGGGACGGGTTCGGGGTGGGTATCAATGTCCCCATTACCCGCCCCATCCCCGTCTTGTAAAATCGGGGAAAACCCAAACCCGAACTCAAACCCAGTCAACTCGGGTTTTCCCCGTCAAAACGGGGATGGTACGGGCGGGTACCCGCGGGTATGGGTTTTATTGCCATGCCTAGCCATTATCTTTTTTATTATATAATAATAATATACATTATTTAATCAAACTACTTTCATTCGTCTATATGGAAAATGCTAAATAGTGCCCCTGAGACACTAGTTAAGGATTCCAGATAAAATAAAAATTTATTGAAATTTGTACAATCAACTTCTTAAAAGTGAATAAAGTGTTTTTTTCAATGCAAAAATTTCCTCCTTTAATTCCTTAGCTAGTGCCCTAGGGGCACCGATTAGCATGACATTTTTATATATATCTTGGTCATTGATTTTTGGCTTTAATATCATTTTCGTCCCTGTAAGTTCGTGACTTTTTGGTTTTAGCCCATGTATCTTTTTTTCTTGCGAATTCATTCCTATATGTTCAAATCTTTTGATTTTGGTCTCTAAAATTAAAATCTGCAGGCGAACTTACAGGAACAAAAATAATATTTAAACCTTAATTTTTTTAGGTAAACTAAGTGCTTGGAGAATCAATTAAGTTGGAACCTCATGCCCCTATAAATCACTTGCGTTCTACCCATAAATATAATAATAAAAAATAAAAATAAAACAAGATGGATGGACATTAACCAATACTCAACGAAACCAAAAAGATAAAAAAAAAAAAAAAAAATCTATTAAAGAGAATGAAGCTTAGAAAACCCTTAGAATGTGTGTCGTAACAACTACTAGGTCACAACAAAATACTTTTATTTGATTAAGGATAAGGATTAAGGATAAGGATAAGGATGAACACCAACAAGTCATTTATCTTCTTATTATTTATTTTGTGCACTAATTTTTAACTCTTTTGTAGCAATTGAGTCATCCAAAGAAGGAAAATATGTAAATTGAACACACAAGTTTTTTTTTTCTTCTTTTATTATATTTAAAAATTATCTTCTTATTATTTATTTTGTGCACTAATTTTAACTCTTTTGTGGGAATTGAGTCATCCAAAGAAGGAAAATATGTAAATTGAACACACAAGTTTTTTTTTTCTTCTTTTATTATATTTAAAAAATGTGTTTATTGATTTGAATTTGGTGCAATAGAAGAATAAAAAAAAAATTGGATAGACACGTGGAGGTTGGGTGCAAAAAGGAGCTGAAAGTAAAAAGGGTGGTGTAGGAGGCAAAAAAAGGTAGAGACGGCTCAGCTCAGACTCAAGAAGAAATGATTGTGATTTTAGGTAGCAAATAGAAAGGTGAAATTTTCTCATCCCACCCCCCAACACTTTTTTTAACCCCCCGGAAATCCAATTTTGCCCCTGGAAAAGTCAACTTCGGAACGTAGAATCCGAAAAGGTTTTAAAGAAATTTTCGTTCGGAACGTACTCACCAAAACGTATTTCGGGGAATAGAGCCCGAAATAATTAAATATAGTAACAGATATGCGCTAGTTTCTGTCAGTTTCTATTTTTTAGTTTTGAAAATAGGGTTGGGTGGGAAAAGGGTAGAAAACGTGACAACCCCATTTGATCAACACTTCAACTAATTCAAGCACTCTAATTTGACAAGTAAGTAACTTCTATGCATCTTAGATTGTTCATTCCTCTTTAATTCATTTTTTATCAAATTTTCCCATTTTCTGTTGGATTTTTTCAAATTCTGAGTTCATGTTGATGTTGTTGATGTTATTTATTATGTTGATTCTGTGTTGTTTGTGGCATTGGGTTGATGTATGCATCAATGCATATTGGTTAGAAATTGAATTTGGTCTTTGATATAGTTTGTATCATTTTAGCACTCCAAGTGTTTGTAAAAATGTTTGAATGACATAATTTGTATTTGAATTTTGTTGTAGACATGGAAGAGGATGTTGGAAGAACAAGGCTAGGCAGGGAGACACGCGCACATGCTTCTGCGCGTGAAGCTGTTGCCCCTCGCCCGAAAAGAGGACGGAGCCGTAGGCAATCACCGGTGCCGTTTCAAGGAAGAAGTGATTATGAAGCGGGAGGTTCCTCAGCGGATGGTTCAATGCCTTCACAAGCGCCTGAGGGCGAAGTTGATCAGGCTGCTGAAGGTCTAGAGGATGTAAATCCTCCGGTTGACAGAGACGAGGATAATGACGAGGATAATGATGATGATGATTGTAAGACCCAAGATTCCACTGTACAATTTTTCTAAGGAACTTTAGTGTCGGCTAAGTTTTAGGGTTTTTGGTGAGGCGGTTTTGTGAATATCGTCACATTAATGAGATTTTTGCTGAAACGGAGCCTGTTTTGTGCTCGTGCGCTGGAAAGGCATAGACTTTCGGGTCGTGGTCCTCTTTTAAGTATGAGGAGATTTCTGTGAAGTCAGAATGACGAGATTTGGATTATTCTTGTTTTTGGAAAAACGAGTAGGATTTTACCCGCTGATGGAAAATCTTACTGCGTCTGTTTTAAGTGAGGTTTCGGATGGAAGTTTCATATATCTGCGTGAGTTAGGATATGTCCTGAGATTAATTTTCTAAGGTATGGAAGAAAATTACAGTCGCGGAAAAAGATTCGGCGATAAGTTTTGGAATGGAAAAACGATAGACGTTCTTTCCGTAGGTTTTCTATTTTTGTGTTTTACGTTCGTCGCGTCGCGCGAGAGCTGAGTACGAGACTTGTTATGGATGAGTTGATTAAATCTTGTGACTTTCTCATAAAGTAAAGTGATCCAATGGCTAGGGTTTAAGCTTGGACTTTTGACTTTGATCCAATGGTGGTTTGGCTATCAAGAGCTTTGGAATAGTAAGGAGGTTTATGACTATTGTGGACTTAGAAAACATCACAAAACATCTCCATTCTTTCTCTCTTTCACGTGGAACTTCATTGCTCATTTCCAACCTTCACAAATTTTCATTTCCTCACCATTTCACTCCATTTCAAGCTTGGAAGCTTAGTGGAAAGTTGTAGAGAATCACTTGCTTAAGGTAACCCTCTCTTCTCATCTCCTAGGTTGGTAGATTTTTAGAGTTGTGAGGTTTTGGGTTTATGTTCTTAAGAGGGTTTGGTGAGAAAGGTTGTTCTTGCTAGTTCTTGTTTCATGAAAGTTGTTCATGAGAGTTTAGTAAGCATGCTAGGCTTTGTTGTTTTTGTTTTCCATGAGTTGGTGAAAAATCTCATGAGAAAAGTTAGGGTTTTGAGTTGGTTATGTGTTGATCAATTACAAGAGGTTATGTTGTAAGGTTTTGAAAAGAAAAGTTGTCTTTGAACCTTTGGGCAAAAGGGAAATGCGTTGTATGGTTTTGTTTTAGAAAATCCGATGAAAAATATTTTGGAGTTTATGAAAATATTTACTAAGTGTTTTGTGTGGTATTTTGGGGTCCAAGTGGTTTAAAACTCTTGTGACATGTGGTGTTGTTTTTCGCCTAGAAAACATGTTTGAAAATGATTTCAAGACGGTTAAGGCCCGTAATAAAACTTGTGCTTGGATTTGGTTTTGATTTTGGAAATGAAAATCAAATAACTTGCACTCGAAGCAACCAACAAGCTTTCGGAAACGAATTGCTTGCTTATGAAAATGGTTTGCTTTTGTGCCTTGAAAAAGTGTTGGGAACTAATAGAATCAAACTAGGCTTGGGTGGAAAAAGGTGGTGTGAGTTGCTGTCTTTTGCTGTCATGACAGGTGCAACTCGCTGGGCGAGTGGTTACTCGCCAGGGCGAGTGTCACAGGTCATGACAACACGCCAGGGCGAGCTCCAGGGCGAGTAAGACCAGTACTCCCTGCCTTCACTCGCCACCAACTCGCCAGGGCGAGCTCTGGGAGTTGAGATTTTGGATTCTGATTTCTAAAACTTGGTTTTTAACTTCTAATCCCTTTTTATTAATTTATGGAAGTGGTTGGGTTTGGAAACGGGTTTTTCGGGTACTCGGAAAGTACGTAGCTTGTAACGCAAGAAAACGGCCATTTTGCATTTCAATTTATTTAAGACTGTTGACTATTGTTTTGGGTCCTAAAAATAGTACAAATAACTCATAGTGGTTGATCAATACGGTAGTTTTTGGTTCGATGTCCGAAGGAGTGGATTTTCTTAGGAACCTTTAAGTTTTTGGGACTTTGGTATAGTTTCAATACGTTTGGTTTAGAAACAAAGTATTGATCGTACGTTGCTTGTTTTAGGAAGCGCGTCGTGTGGTTTTGATCGTGTGTAGTAAACGGAAGCTTGCCGAGGTAAGGGCTCCACTTTATTTCTGTCTTTTAAAACGGTTTGACATACTTGGAATTCGCTGAGACGCAATTGTTTGTGTGTTTGACATGTTTGTGTTATGTATGCTCGTTGATGGGAACGTGTTTACATTACTTGTGCAATTTACATATGATTTGGAAAATATATGTATGAATTGCTATGATTTAGTTACATATGCTTGAGAGGTATGTATGTGTGGCATTAGCATATATAGGGAATCGTATGCTCATGCATTCATTGTGCGTAGTTGCGTGAGTGGACTACGGGGTGTTGGTTGCGTAAGTGGACCCACCCAAAAATCCTACGGGATCTTATTGAGTACGATAAGTGGTTGCGTGAGTGGACCACGGGGTGTGATTGCGTGAGTGGATCCACCTTAACCCTTTGCGGTTTTATTGGTTATGATTAGTAATTCCGGAATTCATTTGCATGTGGTAGCTCTGGCAGTACCACACCCATTGTAGAAGTCTGCATTAGGCTTGTTGTGCATTATATATATAAGCCCGTTGGAGGGAATTGTTGAATGTTTTAAGAGCTTTCTCTTGTGCTTTGTGGAAATATTTGTTATGTGTACAATCTTTTGCACCGGTTATATATATATATATATATATACTTTTATTTTGTGGTGACCCTTTCTTTCATTTGCGGGCTCATCCCACCCCAGATGACGATGTAGGTCGAGAGGATGGTGTTGGCAGCTCTAGGCCTTAGTGAGCTCGTGTTGGAGCTGGAGTGGTAGTTTTAGTTAGACTATGCGCCGGTGTGTTTGTGCACTGTGCTTTTTGATTAGCATAGGACATTCTAACTTCTTTTGGTTAGTTAGTGCTTGTAAGCACATAGACTTATGGATTGTAATTATTCAGGTTTACACTTAGCATTTTCGAATACAATATATATATGGTGTGATATATATATGGTTCGTTTGTAATATTTAATGTCGGCTCAATTAAAAATGTCTTGCGCACTCTGAGTGTTTGTTAAAAAAAAAATAAAAAAAAATAATGCCCTTTTTGCGTTATGAAAACGGGGTGTTACAATGATGATGATGGACAGCCACCGGTGGTTCCTGAATAGGGTTATGAAGGCGGTCCGAGCGATTTGTCTCTATTGCATGATTACCATAGGCATAGGGCGAATCAAATATGGGAAGCTACGAACTGTGAAGCGCCGGTAAATATTGTCTTCAAATTTGTTAATGAATATAAATTTGGTAATAAATTTTCTATATTGCTAACTGTTGATGTATTCTATTTGCAATTTTGTAGATTTTGAAGAAAGTGATGCAGTCTGTAGCAAATGGGAAGAAGGTGATTAATCTTCCGAAGCTTCCGCGGACTAGAGAGTACGACTGGTTTTGGAAGGCTATCGAAGCAACGGGTTTAGAGCCCTTGACGAGGACGAGTTACAACATAATCAACCACGGGCTGATGACGGCATTTGCGGAAAGATGGCATCCAGAGACAAACACTTGCCACCTTCCAATTGGTGAAGTGGCCATCACATTGGACGATATCCAATGTCTGCTGCATCTTCCGATTACGGAGCGTTTCTTGCACCACTCGCGGATGAGGAAAGACGAAGGGATGGATCTGTTGAAGAGGCATTTGGGCGTTGAGGAGGATATTATTCAGCTCAATTTTGATAAAACAAAAGGATGTCATATCAAGTACAATCAGTTGCAGGCTGTGTACGTGCAGAATAAGGATGCGGCTTTGGCGGCGGAGAAAGAGGGAAAGCCTATGGAAGAGATTGTGGGTTATAGGGAAAGGTGTATCAAGGCCTTTTTGTTGTATTTGGTGTGCTGTACCATTTTCAGCAACAAGAGCCAGAATTATTGTGAGGTTGTGTATCTACAGTATTTCGAGGACCTGACAGAGGTGAGTCACTGGAAATGGGGTGCTGCTGCCCTCGTGTATATTCAGGCGTATTTGGCAAAATCTTGTAAGAAGTTGTCTGGGAAGCGTAAGGGTCTAATGGCAGGATACATGTCATTACTTCAGGTATGGTTACTAATTTATTTGCCTAACAAAAATTTAGTTATTAATTACAAAAATTTAGTTGCCTGTGCTTATTCAATGTCGTTTGATTGTTTGTTTCAGGGATGGGTCATATCTCACATGCCGAGAATGAGTGTGTGGAAATTGGCTACCAATTGGAACGAAACCCTCCCATATAATGCGAGGTATGAGCCTGGGCAAGGACATAGGGATCAGACAGCTTATAGGGAGCATCTGGATTACATGCAGATGTCAGACTTCGTGTACACTCCCTATACTGCACACCGCCAAGTGAGGCCGTTGATTGATGAATGTTGGTTTTCTAGGTGGTCAAGGTGCGGAGGTGACACAAGCACACATTTGCCTGAACGTGTGTCGAGGCAATTTGGATATGTTCAGACCATTCCAAGACCTCCTGCTGCAGCTGCTCCTTCCGGCCTGACGGTAGACAAGATTGATCAGGTGTTTATGGAAGAGATGGAAGAGAGATTGATTGATGAGGAAATGTGGGGTGCAACAGTGGATAACCCGCGGGACCATCTCCATTAGCCTGGGTACATAGCATGGTTTTACAAAGTCTCACACCCGAAGATGCTCCGATTAGAGGCACATTCTCAGCCTCCTGAACCACCGCATTTGGAGGTGTTGATTGAGCGGCAAGCAAGAGAAGGTGTGAGAGATCATTTTACTATCTATCAGAACGTAAGGCTTGAGCTTGAGCGGGAGGTTAGAGATGGTGAGGCGTTGCCCGGGACTCCGATATACGACACTGTGCAGCGTCTTCTTTCGATGGTTGCCCCAGCTGTTGTTTATTCAAGAAGGCACGGAGCTCCGGGTGCACCTCAATACCCTTACCGCCGTCCCCCTGGTCCATCAGCTACGCAGTAGATGTTTGCAGTGTTTGTGAACTTTTTTTAATTGTAATGACAATTATGGTTTTTAGCTTTTGTACTTTGTTGAATGTAATGACAATTATGGTTTTTGGTTAATGTAATGGTTGTGTACTTTGTTTGGTTATATGTTTCGCATTTACGTATGTTAAAGTTATAAAAATTTGCATAATGAATATCGTATGTTTTGTTATAAATAAGCGCGCAATTCTGGTATTGGCAGTTGGCAGGTATTTGAGAACATACATTGTTCTGGCTTTCTGATAATGCAATTGCACCTCTACTGTAAATTGAGATATTTTGGAAGGTAGTTTCCGAAGTATATTATGGTTTCTAGTTTCCGAAGTATATTTCAGATTGTATTTTCCGAAGCGTATTATGGTTTCTAGTTTTCGAAATACTGGGATCATCAATTATCATTACGTGTGCATGAAATTAAGTTTCAAAATTATATTGCAACACTTAAATAAAAAATATTTATTACATGTGCATGAATTTAAGTTTCTAGTTTACGAATTACTGGGATTAAGATTGCACTGCAAATCAAAACTAATGCATCGACTGTGGAACACAACTTTTTTTTTTGACACAAGTTAAAAACATTACATTACAACACAATTAAAAATACAACTAATACGTGTGCATGACGTTACACCATAAAAAGAAAACGAGTACAAGAAAATAAAAAAAAATACATAGAATAAAAATTAAAGACGTTACACAAAAATAAAAGACGAAAATAAGAACAACAACAACAACAAGGTTTACAAGAAGAAAATCATTCTAAATAGCATCTCAAGCGGTATGGAGATGGATCACCTTCGATGGAGTTAAACATGAAACGCACATCGTCGTCATTTTCTAAAATTACCCAATGGTATTTCTTGATATGATCGTCAAACCCACCAGCATTATCCTCTGTAATATCAATGTAAGATTCGTAAAATGCAATTTTGTGAATCCTTAGCTCTTTCGCATATTTAAATGCATACAAGAATTCAATTCTATCTTTTCGGTCTTGTAGAGTTGTAAGCGTATGCTTCAGCTCGACGTTCAGTGGTCTTTCTATACCTTGAAACTTGATACTGAAATCATAACGTTTAGCTAAATATTCTGCAACATAACGATCGGAAGCACTCATATTATTGTTATTCATCTTTATAAATTTGTCAAATACATGAATCTATGGTTGAGGAAACAAACCCGTATTTATAGGCATTCAAAGTTTCAGTTAAATCCGAGCCGTTCAAAGTGTCGGTGCGATCTGAGTTGTTCAAAGTGTCAGTGCAATTGTAACATGCAAACTGTCGGTGCATTTGCAGCCATGCAAAGTTTCGGTTCCATCCTAGCCGTTCAAAGTGTCGGTGCGATCTGAGTCGTTCAAAGTGTCGGTACAATTGTAACCATGCAAAATGTCGGTGCATTTGCAGCCATGCAAAGTTTCGGTTCGATCCTAGCCGTTCAAAGTGTCGGTGCGATCTAAAAAAAAACGTTACACGAAATATTAAAACGATTACATTAAAAAAAATGTTACACGAATATAAAAACGATTTCATTTAAAAAAAAAACGTTACACGAAATATAAAAACGATTACATTAAAAATAAAAAAACGTTACACGAAGTATAAAAACGATTACATTAAAAAAAAAACGTTACACGAAATATAAAAACGATTACATTAAAAAAAACGTTACACGAAATATAAAAACGATTACATTAAAAAAAAACCTTACACGAAATATAAAAACGATGACATGAAAAATTAAAACGTTACACAGTAAATAAAGACGAGTTCATGAAAAAATAAAACAGATCTGACCGGTAAATAACACTATGGATCCGCTAAATTAAATGAGCATTCTCCATCTTCTCAGGGGCGGATGCAGCTAGTGCCTATTGGGGGTTCAAGCCCCCACCAAAAATATTAATTTTACATTATTACATTAATATTAGTATTAATATTATTTTTAAGCCCCCATGAGTCATAATTAGATCTACTATTCACTCACTATAAATTTATCTTCTTATTTTTTAATTTTTTACTACTTTAACTTTTCAATTTTCATACACTTTCCCACTTAACTATATTTTTGTTCTCACTTAATTCATCTAAGTATCAATTTCTTCTCTCTCATTTTTTTTGTCTCTTTCTCTTACTTTTATTTTCGTGGAATGTTAAATGTATAGAGTTGGTATTAAAACCCAGTAGATACTAATTGTAATTTGTATAAAATTTAATTATTTTGAGTTTTTTTTATCACTATATTTGTGTATTTTGTTAAAATTTGTAATATATGGGGCTAAAAAATAGTGCATATTTTTTTAGTCAAAATATATACATTTTTTTTAGCCCCCATCGGCAAAAATTCCTGGATCCGCCACTGCATCTTCTGATCGTTTCAACCTTGCAAGTATGACATCAACAGATCTGGTCAGCTTGGCATCTAACTCGATAGGTCCCTTTGTGCTGTATTGGGAGTAAACTGTAAACATAGTACGGATATCCTCGTTTTTTTCAAGCTTCATGTTGGTGAAGGTAAGACTCCCATCAGACCCCATTGATGGCTTTCGATACTCGACGTTCGTGATTGTTCTGTCATCGTTCGGATTAATGCAACAGCGATTAATTTCATCAAGTTGTTGTTTGAGATCAACCAAAGTTGCATCGACGAAGATCCGAAACATGTTTGGTTTTCCGCCGTCGAAGTAAACTGCAGCAAGGTGAGTGTCTCTCAGGTAAGTTAGTGAGATATCCATTTTACAATTATTGTGGTATGAAACTAAATTGAAGCATGTCTATTTATAGAGGTTTGATAGTGCCATCCTAACCGTTGAAATTTTCGGAAACGTTTAATAATAATAATAATACAATTAATAATAACTTATCATAATAATAATACAATTAATAATAAGTTATAATAACAAAATAAATAATAAGTTATAACAAATAATAATAATAACTTATAATAATAATAAAACAACGTAAAAGCTGAACGTTTGAATTTTATTTTTGACTATTTCGGAACGCGTTTTCCGAAAACCATATTTCGGGCTGTATCTTCTGAAATACCAGTCAACTTATATGCAGGTAAAGCTGAAACACAGACAGGAGTATACTGATCAAAGCTTGCTTTTGCACAGATATGTTGCATGCCTCTGCAACCCCATGTTACACTATATTCTCATGCCTCTGCAACCCCATGTGATAAAGCACAAGATTCTCACACCTAGTAATATTCCTTTGGCAATATTCATTTGGCAATATTATCATGCAACTCTCAACATATTTCCTTGCCTCTTGATAACATATTCCCATGCCTCTTTATCACATGTCTATGTCATTGAATTGGTTTTCACAACATATTCCCGTGCCTATATATTTATATAAAATTTTATTCATGACATGTCTAGGTTAACACTTAGGTTATATATATTTGCATCTTCTTCAAGTGGCACAAAATTCTTAAGTTAACACAAACACAAAGGTTTTAGTTATTGTTTAGGTATGGCATCCTCTTCCACAACCCTTGTAGCACCTCCTGAAAACATTGAAACTCTTTCAATTGTTCGTTTATCTCATCAAGTAAGTTTCAATATAACATCAATTATTTTCTTTACATCACTATTGTTATTGTTCCTAACATCCCTTTTTTTTTGGTAATTTGTATAGGGACATGCTGAGATTGAGACTGCATTTGCAAGAAGGCATAGGTGTTATCTTGGCAAGACATGGAAAGTGATTAAGAATGACAAACATCACCACAAGCTCAAGTGGAACAAGAACTATGAGAATCCTCTTCTATTGAACGAAGGATGGGAGAGTTTCAAAAAATTGCACAATTTACCGGATGATGTTGAAGTTGTTTTACAATACTTTGGTCATGATCTCTTTGGAGTCAAATCCTTCAAAAAATTGGGCGGTGCCGCTTCAATTCCACAGTTTCATAGCCGGAGTTTGGTACCAAAGAAAACCAACTTTTTTGAGTTCGAACTCACTAACATGCGAGTTGATATGCCAAAGATAGTCAGTCATTTCACTTTGTATAGCTTCTAACCCTTGTAGTTTTACCATACTATCTTGTCTAATTTTTTGTTTTTGTTCTTCCAGGTACTACGTTCTGATTTTGCGGAGTTTCTTCGAAGCTATAATTTGTGTTGTGAATTCGTCGATTTGAACCACACCAATAATCCTTGAACTAGTGTGTGGGGCAAAACAATTAAAGCAACCAACAACAACAATGGATATCCAAGCAATAATAATCAACCAAAGCTAAAACTAATGAAAGCAATAAAGAATACAAGATGTTGTTTACTCAGTTCGGTGTTAATGAACCTACATCTGGGGGAGAGAGATCTCCGTTCCACTATCAAAGCTTCCTCATACTTGATTACAATGAGATTTACAAGAGTTGCAAGAATTTAGAGTTTTCCCTAATTCTACCCTTTTCCCAAATCTCTTCCCGTGACCAAGAGATTTCAATTGATAGTAATTACAAGGTGTTAGAAAGAGTACCCAACCCTAGGATTAACCCAAGAGAAACCCCCTTGAACCCTAGCCTCCATATTGGTGAAACCTCCTTTCAAAACCCTACATTTTTCCTCTCTCTCGGCTGCAAAAAACAGAAACATGGGTATATATGCACGAACTGGCGCCTAGCGCCCCTGACCCGCGCCTGGCGCCGCTTCGACAGAAGCCACAGGCCAAACTGGCCTCTCCTGGGCGCCTGGAGCCCTCACCAGGGCTCGTGGCCGCGCCTGGCGCCACCCCCTGCGTGTTGCCTGCTGCCTGTTGCCTGTTGAGCCCTCACCAGGGCACGCCCTGCACCTGTTGCCTGCTGAGCCCTCACCAGGGCACATCAGCTTCCTGCAACAACTAGCACCTTGATCATGCAATTCAAAGGCAATTTTCAACAATCTTCACCTTGCCTTTAAATTCATGGTGATGTCAACTTCCCATCAACCATCATGCTACTCCACCTGTTTCCAACAAACTTGTTAGAACCACAAGTATTACCTCAGACCCTTCATCCCTCGGAATACCTTCCGCCCTCATGAAGATCTTGTATCCCACTACCATAGGATTTTAGGCAGCCCCCACAAGATTCACCGCAACCTCTTCGACCCCCAGAGTGTTTAGCTCAGTACTCTCGAAGAAACGCTTGCATCCAACTATCATCGGAATTTTAGATAGCCATACAAGCTCCACCGTACCCTCTTCAGACCCCGGATTGAACCTGTTCGTCCTCCTGAAGAATCGCTTGCCTCCGACTATTCTTGGAATTTTAGAACAGCGCTACAAGCCTCCACCACCCTTCGAACCCCGGAATGTCTTTCGTACTCTCGAAGTATTGCTTGGCTCCAAACCAACCTTGGAATTTTAGGTGGTTCAACAAGCTGCAACATCAAACTCTCCTTGTATCTAACTACCTCCAGCAGTCTCACAAGTTACCAAGTCTGATCACTGTTGCTTTCAATTGTCTCCCTGAAGATCTTTCAAGTTTTGCACTTCTTCAGTCACAATCGAAACATAATCCACAAGATTTCCATAGCCATACCACTTTGATGCAACAATACCGCTCTCCTCCCTATCTCTAATTAAATAGCCAAGAGCTATTGTTGATTGTTTGTCTTCCTCTAGTCCCACTAGTAACAAACTCCACCTCAAACCAAGATTCCTCCATCAAAGTCTCAAACCGGTATATCCACTATGTTTCCCACCTTGTAACGCAAAACTTAAGTATTCTTATCACCGCCTCTTCAGGCTGATGTTGAGTATTATTCCACCGCCTCTCCAGGCCGACCTTCATTGCAATCTCCATTAGCCTTTTACCTTCGAGGCACCGGATAACCACACTCCATGTTTTATCCATCTTCTCAACCATTAAAATTGCTTCCATCTTCACTTTCCACAATTCAAAATTGTTTCCGGAAAGTTTCACCCATGGTACCTTAATTTGTTAAAACCCTTGCCCCACGGTGGGCGCCAATTATTGTGAATTCGTCGATTTGAACCACACCAATAATCCTTGAACTAGTGTGTGGGGCAAAACAATTAAAGCAACCAACAACAACAATGGATATCCAAGCAATAATAATCAACCAAAGCTAAAACTAATGAAAGCAATAAAGAACACAAGATGTTGTTTACCCAGTTCGGTGTTAATGAACCTACATCTGGGGGAGAGAGATCTCCGTTCCACTATCAAAGCTTCCTCATACTTGATTACAATGAGATTTACAACAGTTGCAAGAATTTAGAGTTTTCCCTAATTCTACCCTTTTCCCAAATCTCTTCCCGTGACCAAGAGATTTCAATTGATAGTAATTACAAGGTGTTAGAAAGAGTACCCAACCCTAGGATTAACCCAAGAGAAACCCCCTTGAACCCTAGCCTCCGTATTGGTGAAACCCCCTTTCAAAACCCTACATTTTTCCTCTCTCTCGGCTGCAAAAAACAGAAACAGGGGTATATATGCACGAACTGGCGCCTAGCGCCCCTGACCCGCGCCTGGCGCCGCTTCGACAGAAGCCACAGGCCAAACTGGCTTCTCCTGGGCGCCTGGCGCCCTCACCAGGGCTCGTGGCTGCGTCTGGCGCCACCCCCTGCGTGTTGCCTGCTGCCTGTTGCCTGTTGAGCCCTCACCAGGGCACGCCCTGCACCTGTTGCCTGCTGAGCCCTCACCAGGGCACATCAGCTTCCTGCAACAACTAGCACCTTGATCATGCAATTCAAAGGCAATTTTCAACAATTTGGAATACATTAACCTCTGTGGTGATAATGGGGTGACAATGACTCTCTGTGTTTTGAACTTGGGTGACATGCTTCGCACAAAACTAGCCTACAATTGGGGTGAATTTTCAAAGAGCCAACAATTCAAAGAAGGAGACTTAGTTTGTTTCAAATTTGAGCTGATTGATGAATTTACAGCCAGCCCTCGTTGCCATGTCTTCAAACCATATTGAGTGATAAGCTTGTTTATGTAATCTCTATCAATATAATGTTTTAAATGTTTGTTTTAGTTGTTTTTAATGAATTCCGGTGAACAATCGTAGCAATTGTGTTATGTATATGGCTAACGTATGTCTGTAATCCTTTGAACCTCTTAATTAAACTATGCCTGTGTTTGAGTCCATCCAAATAATTCTATATTGTCATTTCTATAATTTGTTATAGATACATGAATATTGCAGGTCTAGGATTGTGAACATAACTCTGCTAACTGTTATTTCGGAAGATAAAGCCCGAACCATGTAACATGTTATTTCGGAAGCTATAGCCCGAACCCTATAATTTATGATATTTCGGGCTCTGCATTCCGAAATACCAGTTAGCAGAAGTTATGCAAAGCTCAAAACACAGTCAGGACCTGTAATATGTTTACAGTTTCAATTGTACCTATAAAAAGAAACCAGTCAGACATTCAAACTAAATACTTAAAATTCGATAACATACATATAAAATACGTCAATTCGATTACATGATATAATTCGATTACATAACTTTCATTACATAAAATATTACAAAATTACATGCCGCTTTGCAATTACATCATAGTTCACAACTATATTGCCAAAAAAATTATAAGTCATGAATACAAAAAAAGCGAACATGTTGCAACAACCAAACAATCACTCACTGTCAGAGCATTTCAGTGGATTGTCCTTGCTAGAACCAATGCCAACAATTTTTTTAACTTTAATTTTCCTCTTTTTTATTAAATCCTTTCTTTCAACATCAATCAAACCTTCGAACACCGAAATTCTATCCATGAAAGGATACTCCCAGGCCATAGCTTCATCATTACAATATCGCCTCCATTCCGACGACGCCTTGGGTAAAATAGCACCGGGCTTCAACTTAACTTGGACAAAGTGATCCGGAATCAAACCTAAGCACAAAATCCGTGATTCCGGATTACTTAGTGATTTTGATCGAAGCGGGAAAAAAGTCTCACTAACTCCGATAACGGGTGATGTCAACTCCACTACAATCCTGTTATAGTAACTCGCAATCACATGAGCCATATCCGAAAATGATAGCCACTTTTCCTTAGGAGCTACAGAACGGCGTGTACTTTTTGGACTCGGGTGCAAAACTTCTATAATGACCTCAACACGAGCCTTGCCACCAAACACGTTCTCATACAATTTCCTATGGTTTTTAATCTCCCTTATCATGTTAAGCTTAACCAGCTCATAATCATCCTTATTTCCATTTTCATGCAATGAAACCACACGATAACCGCAATAGCCGTCACCCAACACATCGACAAAATCTTCAATATATGGTTGCATGAACTGAGGCATATGCTTGAAAAATGGACTACTAACTTGTGAGCTTTGGCTTGGAGTCCATTTACCAATTCTCGCTCCCTTCCGAGAAGAACTTGCAGCAGTGGTTTGTGACACTTGACAATCGGGAAATTGCGCATCAACATGCTCCCAATATGACTTCTCCCGTGCCGTCGAATTTTCAACCCCACTTGATCTTCATGTAACGACACTTGCTTTTTTAACAACGGTAGGACTTGTCAACGTTGTTGTTTCCGGAAAAGCAAGTTGTCAAATCTTGTTTCTTATCTCCGCTTTCATGCTCACATCAACAACCTTCAAGCGTTCCTAAAGATTAAAAAAAAAATACACAAATTATTAGTATTCAACGACAAATTAAAATATTAAACAACATTGCATAGAAACTCAACGATGAAAGTTTTATAAAATATTAAAAAACAAACCTTAATTGCTTCAAACTCAGCAGTGCACGCATAATCATCTTCAACTTCTTCTTCAACATCATCTTCAAATTGACCAAACTCGATCGTCAACTTCTTCCAATGCGAATTGACCTCATCAAGTCTAATCGGAAGCCTGTTGCGAATCTTCTTGGTGATAAACCAACGGTGTTGCATCTGGAAAGACCTTACCCACCGCATGTTGGAACAAAAGAGGTTCTGATATGACCCAATTAAGTTTTGATGATAACAAAAGTATTAATGTACAATAGGGTATACTAATTATTTACTCCAAGTGTGCAGATATTCAAGTTAATTTTTTATATTCATTAAAAGCACATTGGAAGCTCTGATATGGCAAAGCAAACTCTGATCAGAACTTGAAGACATCAGAAGATGCATATGTGTTTCATCAGAGGATGCAAATTTTATTCATCAGAAGATGCATATCAGACTCTGATAAGAGCAGTGAGAGCCGTTTTGTCAGAAGAACATTCTCTGCATCAATGATTATACTCTGACATTCCAAAAGCTGATGAAATCAATCTTATCCACTTAATAGTGACGTTTGTACTATTGTACGAACTCTTTACCTGATTTGGATAAAACGTTTTCTCCAAGATTGATCGTATACAAGGTTACCCGATTTGGTTATCAAAGGAACTATCTACAGCTGGCGCAATCTCACTGCATCAAATTCGAATCAAACACGCTCCACCTTCATCTATAAATTGGAGCAAGTTTGAAGCTTTGGGATACGACACTTGAACAATTTGAAAAGAGCTGTTACTCTGCAAAAATCATCCTAAAGCACAAAACTGCAAATACAACTTGAACTGTTATTCAAAATCCAAGACTCCAGTTTCAGCTTCTGTTAATTCATTAGTTGAACCTTAGAATTTTGTATTAAGATTCTAAGTTAAGTCTTGTATCAAAAGTTGTATTTATTTTGTAACTGAACATTGATCTTTATATCAATTGTTCAGACTCTGTTTTTCTAATCTTGTGTATTGAAGTCTCTTGCCTGCGTGCTTGAGCATTAGGAAGTCTCTTGTTTGTATACTTGAGCATTGGAAGTCTCTTGCTTGTGTGCTTGAGCAGTTGTAATCTTTGGTGATTATAGTGAACTCTCTTGGAAGTACAAGAGGACTGGACGTACTCTCGGTTTGTGAGGGGAACCAGTATAAAACTCTCTGTCTCTATCTTTCTCTCTTTCTCTCTACCTTCAAAGTTACTCTTGATTGTGTTTTGTTTTCTAAACCGCTGCAAACTCTAATAAGTTTTCCATAACTTAGAAGAAAATTTTAAATTACCCAAAATACAATTCAACCCCCCCCCCCCCTTCTTGTGTTTTTCACACCTTCAATTGGTATCAGAGCCTGGTTCTGTTTTTTTAATCACCTAACAGTGAGGCAGTTTTCTGTTGAAAAACACTATGACTGAAACTCCAAGTGGTAGCTTGAAAACAGTTCCTTATGACTATGATGTTGAGGATAAGTCAAGCAACAAGGCACCAAAGTTCAATGGAGATGTTTCTACCTTTTCCTGGTGGAAAGATAGAATCTATAGTCATCTTATTGGTTTAGATGATGAGCTTTGGGACCTAGTTGAAGAAGGGGTAACTTTCCAAGGACTAGATGAAAAGGGAAGGCTATCTGTTGAAGAAAGAAAGAAGTTCACTCCTACAGACAAGAAGCTTTACAAGAAACATCACAAGGTTAAGGATCTTCTCATTGGGTGTATAACTCATGATGAGTACCTCAAGATCACAGGCAAATCCACTGCCAAGAGCATCTATGACTCCTTGTGTTCCACATATGAAGGGAACAAACAGGTTCAAGAGGCAAAGGCTACTCTTTTGATCCAACAGTATGAACTCTTTAGAATGAAGGATGATGAGAATATTGAATCAATGTATTCTAGATTCAAAATTCTTGTGGCTGGTCTCCAAGTTCTAAAGAGAAGTTATACAACCTCTGATCATGTAAGGAAGATTTTGAGAAGCTTACCTTCAAGGTGGAGGCCTAAGGTAACAGCTATCCAAGAAGCTAAAGATTTGGACAAACTTGGCTTGGAAGAATTGATAAGTTCACTCATGAGTCATGAGATTGAACTATCTTCTGATGAGCCTCAGAAGAAGCTAAAATCTGTGGCTTTGCCATCTATTTCAGCTTCATCTAAGGCTCTGAAAGCCAAAGTTGTAGAATCTGAAGCAGAGGAATCTTCCATAGATAACCAAGAGGAAGGATCAGATGATGATTTCTTTGCACTCTTGTCCAAAAACTTTCAAAAGTGGTCACTAAGGAAGGGCAAAAATTTTCAAGGCAGAGGATCTGGATCAAGAAACAACACCAGCAAAGAGAAGAAGAATGACACAAAAAATTGTTTCAGTTGTCATAAGCCTGGACACTTCATGGCTGATTGTCCTGAACTCAACTCCAAGGGTAAAGGAAGAAAGAGTATGATCAAGAACAAAGCCAAGAAGAGTCTGATGGCAACATGGGAGGATATTAATGAACTATCTGAGGATGAAGACTCTGAGGAAGCAAACCTAGCGCTTATGGCCATTGGTGAGTCAGACAATGAAAATGATTCAGAGTCTGATACTGACGACATTGATGAGGTAATATCTAAAATGTCTAGTACTCAAATGACCAAAGCTTTGAAAGATGTAATGGGGAAGTACATGGAAAAATTGAGTGAGTTAGATTTTTGCAAACAAAAAATGAAGCTCCTCAATGAAAATCTCACCCAGACTCAAGCAAACTATCAAAAATCTCTTAAAACAATTAAGGTGCTTGAGACTGGATGCAGAACATGTCACAAACCTTATGACGAGTATGAAATCTCTCTACAAGAGTTTGTGCACCATAACATAGATAAGACTAGGGTAACTTCTGTAATTCATGGTGGACTTAGCAACTATTATAAAAGACAAGGACTTGGTTCTCTTACATGTCCTGATGTAGGAAAATTAAGTAAACCTGTCTTGTTGAGCAAGTCACCATCAGAATCTTATTCAAACTTTACTAAGGGTACATCAGAACCTCTGACTGTGTCTGGTACTCTTGTGAGCTTGGAACCACAAGATAAGGTATCGGAAGATGACTCATCTTCTGAACCTAAGTCTTCTAAAACCCAGGTTCCCCTCACATCAGTACCCATGTCTACTCAAGTTAAAGTTGTCAAAGTACCAAAGCCTGTTGATAAGCGGGGCACTAGTACTTCTAAAGCAAACTTGGTAACTGGCTCTCTGACACACTCAAGAGGAAAGTCTCAGAGACAACATAAGCCTAAACATTTTTCAAAAGGCTCTGTTGACTCCAGATCTTCTGAGTATTCTAACAAGAAGAATAAGACTCTCAAAACTAACCAAAAAGGACCCATCAGAGTATGGGTACCAAAATCTGAAATAGTGTATGCTGCAGGTATGCACCCAAAGAAGAAAAGAAAGCTCATGGTATCTGGGCTCTGGCTGCTCACGTCACATGACAGGAGACAAGCTCTTATTCCACACCCTGAATCAGCAAGAGGGAGGAACAGTAGGGTTTGGTGACAACCAGAAGGGAAAAATCATTGGTATAGGTACGGTAGGTAATTCTTCTTTGTCAATTTCTGATGTTTGGTTAGTAGATGGACTACATCATAATTTACTTAGCATAAGTCAATTGTGTGATAGTAATTATGATGTTATGTTTAATAAGGATTCATGTACTGTAATCAGAAACTCTGATCAATCCATTGTTTTTAAGGGAAATAGAAAAGGCAATGTGTACAAAGTCAATTTTTCTGATTTAAAGGAACAACAAGTGCTTTGTCTTTTGACACTGAGTGATGAAAAATGGATCTGGCATAAAAGATTGGGTCATGCTAACTGGAGATTAATTTCTAAGCTTAGCAAGGACAATCTTGTTAGAGGCCTTCCAAAAATAAAATATCACTCAGACTCACTTTGTGGTTCCTGTCAAAAAGGAAAAATTGTCAAAAGTTCTTTTAAGAACAAGAACATTGTCTCTACTACCAGACCTTTGGAACTCTTACACATTGATCTTTTTGGACCAGTTAGTACTGCTTCAATCAATGGTAAGAGATATGGATTAGTCATTGTGGATGATTATAGTAGATGGACTTGGGTAAAATTCCTGAGAAATAAAGATGATACATATGAAGTGTTTAGCATCTTCTGCACCCAAATTCAAAATGAAAAGGATTTCAAAATTTTGAAAGTAAGAAGTGATCATGGTGGTGAGTTTGAAAATGAACCTTTTGAAAAATTTTGTGAAGAACATGGATTTCTCCATGAATTCTCTTCTCCTAGAACTCCACAACAAAATGGAGTTGTAGAGAGAAAGAATAGATCTTTACAAAAAATGGCACGCACCATGATGCATGAAAACAATTTAGCAAAATTCTTTTGGGCAGAAGCTGTTAACACTGCTTGTTATATTCAGAATAGAATCTATATAAGACCTATTTTGAACAAAACAACATATAAACTCTTTAAGGGAAGAAAACCCAATATTTCTTATTTTCATCAATTTGGTTGTACATGTTACATTCTGAATAACAAAGTCCATCGTAAGAAATTTGACTCTAAAGCCTGTAAGGGTATCTTCATTGGATACTCTGAACGCTCTAAGTCATACAGGGTGTATAATTCTGAAACTAATATAGTTGAAGAATCAATGCACGTAAAGTTTGATGATAAAGAGCCTGATGATAAAAAGTCAGAGCCTGTTAAAGATTTGTCAGGATCTGATGAGTCAGAAGATGAAGCTCCAGAGTATGATAACAACATAGAATCTGTAGAAGACTCTGAAGCTCAAGAAGATGCACCTTCTGATGCAGCTCAAGAACATCAAACTATTGATGACAACTCTGAAGAATCTGATATTTCAAGGAACACATTCAAATACAAATCATCACATCCTGAAGAGCTCATTCTAGGAAACAAGAACAGTCCAAGAAAAACAAGGTCAAACTTCAGAGTTGAAGAATCATTGTTTGGATTAGTTTCCTTGATTGAACCCAAGACAACAAATGAAGCGCTCTCAGATGATGCTTGGATAATTGCAATGGAAGAAGAGCTAAATCAATTCAAGAGAAATGATGTGTGGGATCTGGTACCCAAACCAAAGCATAAGAACATTATTGGAACAAAATGGGTATACAGAAACAAACTGAATGAACAAGGTGAAGTCACTAGGAACAAAGCCAGACTTGTTGCACAAGGATACAGTCAACAAGAAGGAATTGACTTCACTGAAACATATGCTCCAGTAGCAAGACTGGAAGCAATCAGGTTACTTTTATCTTATGCAGTCAATAATGGTATTACTCTATATCAAATGGATGTGAAAAGTGCATTTCTAAATGGTGTCATATCTGAAGAAGTGTATGTCAAACAACCTCCTGGTTTTGAAGATTTAACAAATCCTGATCATGTGTTTAGACTAAAGAAGTCACTCTATGGACTCAAACAAGCTCCCAGAGCTTGGTATGAGAGATTGAGTACTTTTTTGGTTGACAATGGTTTTGAAAAAGGACAAGTTGACAATACACTTTTCAAAAAGACCCTTAAGAAAGACATTTTAGTCATTCAAATATATGTTGATGATATCATTTTTGGATCAACTAATGCCACTCTTTGCAAGAACTTTTCTAAGCTTATGCAGGATGAGTTTGAAATGAGTATGATGGGAGAATTGAAGTTCTTTCTTGGTATTCAAATAAATCAAACAGAGAAAGGAACATTCATTCATCAATCCAAATATATAAAGGATCTTCTGAAGAAGTTCAACTTAGAAGATTGCAAACCCATGAATACTCCAATGCATCCTACATCAAGTCTGAGCAAAGAAGAATCTGAAGGCAAGGTTGATCAGAAGCTGTATAGAGGTATGATTGGATCTCCTCTTTATCTAACTGCCTCAAGACCTGACATTTTATTCAGTGTATGTTTGTGTGCAAGATTTCAATCAGATCCTAGAGAATCTCATCTCACTGCTGTGAAGAGAATCTTTAGGTATTTGAAAGCTACTTGTAACATTGGATTACTGTATCAGAAATCCAATGACTACAAGCTGATTGGATTCTGTGATGCTGACTATGCTGGTGATAGAATTGAAAGAAAATCCACCAGTGGTAACTGCCAGTTTATTGGTGAGAATTTAATTTCATGGGCTAGTAAAAGGCAAACCACCATAGCTATGTCAACAGGAGAAGCTGAATACATATCAGCAGCTAAATGTTGTACACAACTACTTTGGATGAAATATCAATTGGAAGATTATCAAATCAGCAGTAACAATATTCATTTATATTGTGACAATACTGCAGCTATTCACCTTTCTAAAAACCATATTTTACATTCAAGAGCTAAGCATATTTAGATTAAGCATCATTTTATCAGAGACTATGTTCAAAAAGGTGTAATTGATCTCAAGTTCATTGAAACTGAAAATCAATGGGCTGATATCTTTACAAAACCTTTAGCTGTTGAACGTTTTGATTTTATCAAAAAGAATCTGAACATGATGGAAATCTCTGATTAACTTAGACTCTGATGAAAAATTGAGTTTGTGAGAATCTAATAGTAATCAGAAGATGAAGTCATCAGAACCTTCTGTATCAGAAGTTGTGATGAAAGTATCTTCTGACATACTATCAGAATTTGATTAGAAGGTAAATGGTTCTGGCGCGTAAGCAAAAATCTTTTGTAAAAATCCTTTCGTTTTCTTAAACTTACGTGTCAGTTATTTAATAATCTTCTAATACACATGTCTTATTGCAAGAGGATAAAGAAGTTGGTTAATGATGATTAGCATTTCATATTCCCAATTGTGGTAAAATACTCTACTACCCTTATGTATGTGTACTTGTTTTTGCGCGTAAGTTCTATTTAAACACACTAACTGTCCACATTCACACTTTTGCACTCTCACAACCTACACTTTCATTCTTCTAAAACACAGAGCAATTTCTTTCTCCCTCTTTAGAAACCCTAACTTTCAAATATCATCCATGGCATCATCATCATCATTCCTGAATAGAACATGCATGATATTACCAAATGAATTCAACCCTACTGAGTTCGCAAAAGATCAACGACCATATAAGTATGATGAACTAAATGTTGCGATTGAGAATCCCGTTGATCTTGAGAGCATTAGAGTAAACGGTTTTGCTGAAGTCGTTCATCTCTACAAAAGACAAGGTTTGGAATACAACTTTGATCTTCTTAATGGACCAACTTATACTGAGATGGTAAAGGAATTCTGGATGAAAGCCTCTGTTATTACAAGGGATGTTTATAACAAGAAGGTCAGGGAAAAGATTGAAGAAAACCCTGAATTGCAAGATAGAACCCCAGAGGAAATGGGATTGAGATCTTTTGTCTCTACAGAGATTGAATCCTTCGTGGCTGGATTCAGAATCTCTATCAGACTCTGTCACATTCTTGAGGCTCTGAAGCTCAAGCGTGATGGTGTGATAATCAAACATTCTGACGAAGCAGGTCCTGATGTGGATGAATATCTATTCAAACCTAAGGCTAACCCTAAGGACAAGTTTGAATGGACAAACAATTGCAAGATCATTTACAGGATCTTAATTGACAGTGTTCTGCCCAAATTGGGAGGCACTGATCAAATATCTAGTGTTCAGAAGCTGTTCACGTTTAATGTTGCAAAAGGAAATATTGTGGATATTGGAAGGCTTATTTTTGATCATCTGTGTCTGTCTATTATCTCTAGCAAAGCTATTGTCAGACATTCAAGACTACTGAGCCACATGTTTGCACATAGTGGTTTGTTGGATGCTATTACACCTTATCTCCCAGGCTTAGGTACCTTTCTGCTTAGTTCTAAGATTGTAAATAGTACTACATTAAGGTATTTAAAGCTGGTAAAGAATAATGAGATAGTTCATCCAACACATCCTGTGTTACTCAGAGACTCTGAGAAAGGCATTGGTGAAAGTTGGCTTGTGCATGTCAGGGATAGTGAAGCCAAGAGGGTGATAGAAGCACATGCTGAGTTCATGAAAAAGCTAGGTGCTGATGTAGGAGATGGAGAACCTACAAAGCTAACTGTAAGACAATCAAGGCTTTTGGAACAACCTCTTAGACTTGAACCAGTCAAGAGAAAAGCTGCCAAAAGTCCTACTGTGAAGAAAGCTGCTAAGATTCCAAAGACTACAAAGACTACAGCTCCAAGATCCTCAAAACCAAGGGCAAAGAAAGTTATACTGGAGGATCTTACTAAGGAAGAAAAGGAAGAAGCTGTGGTACAGGCAGCATTGGCAAAGGTTGCAGAGTTTAATAAGAAGCAAGAGGCTCTGAAGGACGGCTATGATTGTGGTATTGATGAAGCTGCATTTGATGATATGCACAAGAAGCTTCCAAAAAGGAATGATCCTCAGAATCTACTGGAACAGCAGACTCTGTATGGAAATGAAACTGGTAAGTTTTCTAATTTTCTTGGAGGCGGCAAAGGATTTAGTGATTATTTCAGAAGGCTTCAATTTCCTTCTGAAATTAGAGTTAAACATGCTTTTGATAAGATTTTAAAAGGAGTTAATTCTGAGAAAGTTAATGATCTTTCTGAGAATCAACCATCATCAGAGCAGTTTAACCTCATCCTATCTAACCCATCAGAATCCCAGGCTAATTTTATATGTAATGATGCAGCACAAGCTTCTACAAGCACTGCACCTACTATTCAACTTACAATTGATGAAGATTCTGATAAAACCCCATCACCACCTCCTCAAAAATCCCCCAACCATCAAGAAATCCCTACCAAAACACCACAACCAGAAGAACCAGAAAATAACCCCCAACCAAACTCTGAGATTGTTCAACCTGTGAACACTCAAGAACAACCAACAACACCTCAACCAGAAAATACTGAACCAGAAACTACCCAACCAGAAAATGAAATTCCACCAGAACATAACCCATCAGAACCTGACCACCAAAAATCACCAGAACATGATCAAGATCAAGTCTCTGAATCTCTTCACTCTGATGAACATGTCCATGAGAAATCCCCACATCATGTGGCTATGGACAACTCATGTGTTTTATCTACTCCTATCAAACATCATGTTCAACAAATCAATGAGACTCTGAATCTTGAAATCCTACCAAAAACCCCTCCTGACCAATCACAACATCTCAAACACCTTATGCAGGATCTATCTATGGACTGCATATTTTTCCCTCCTCACCTACCTTCCAGAATAGCTAATGAACCTCTTAACCAAACTCAGGATGATATCACTAGTCTGTTAAAAGCTGTTGACAAGAATCTTAGGAGAATGTCCAGTGCCATTCCACACAGGTCAATTGACACAGCACACATTGACAAAGAGTGTGACCTTATGGAACAAAATCTGGTACTCATGCTTCGTTCTGTCAGAAAGGCTTACACTACAGACTTGAATTTGAGGAATGAGATAGCAAGAAAGGAAGAGGAAGAGAGGCGTGAAAGGGAAAGATTGGAAGCTGAGGAGAGGGAAAGAAAAAGATTGGAGGATGAGCGTATAGAAAGGGAAAGGCAAGCAGCTGAGCAAGCTAGGCTAGCAGAGGAAGCTAGAAGAGCTGCTGAACAGGCAAGGCTTGAACAGATTGCCAGGAATGCACCAGAGTATGCTCAACATATAAGGGAAAATCAAGATAATTTTCAGAGAAGACTTGATGAGCATTCTTCTATGTTGGCTGCTATAATGACTACTCTTCAGAGTATCAATGCAAAATTACCTCAGCAACCTGATCAACCTTAAACCCTAGGATTCTATGCACATGTTCTGTTTATTCATTTACCATGTTCTGTTATTTGTTTTGTAACTTGTTGGATATTACTTCTTTTTAAGTACTTGGTTGATTGATGATTATCTTCTGTGTACATTATTTATTTGTTTGTTTGATTTTTTTAAAAAAATTGGTTTTGAGACAAATATCAACTCAAAGATTTCAAAGCTAAATAATGAGTCTATTCAATTGAAAATTGTTGATTACATAAGTTTCTATCCAAATTTTACTTGGATTCTACATCAAAAACAGCTAGTCCTAAATCTAGCTTATTTGAATCTAAGGGAAATGAAAGAATACACAACATTCTCTTTGCTTCCTTATTGGGAGATCAATGAGAAGTGATCTCATTGATTATGAAGAGGGGTATTCTTCACTGGGAGGAACATATGTACTCAAGAATTCCTTCAAATCAGAATCTCATTCAGATTCTGACTCGGATAAGGACTCTTGTTGTTTAGTCTTGGATCTTGTTTGATATTTGACTCTGACAGGAGCAGAAGTTGATGCCTTCATCTTCTGAGGTTTCTTCTTGGACTCTGAGTCTTGTTGAATCTTCACTTTCTTCTTCTTCTCCTGAGCTCTCTTACTTTTGATCACTTTTCTATCCTTCTCCATTGTTAATTTTTTTTTTACAATGAAATGGAAGTGTTGAGTGAAATGACAAAGTTTATGGTCCTTATATAGTGGTTTCAAAATAGACAAGTTCATGGTTTTTACGACAAACCATTTAATTGTGGTAGTTGTAACCACCTTGACTGCATTGAAACTTTCGTCTTTGACCATTTTTTTAAAAAAGTGTCATTTATTTTTGTCAGTTTTATCTTTTTGTTTAATGACAAAAGGGGGAGTAAGAGTTGTTATTAATTTATGAAATGCTAAACTGAAACCAAAATTCCAATATTTAATTCTTTTCAGTTATGTCTACGTATGATATGATTTTGAGGAAAATATTAGTTGAAATTTGAACTTCTGATACATGGTACGTATAAAAGAAAATTGCACTTTTCTTTCATAGGTATCAGACTTAGGGGGAGAGCTTGCAAACCTAGCCTCTGAAAGTCTAGTGTATTAGTTTAAGTTCAAAATTCAAATAATTATTTTTAAACTGATTTAATTAATCATTGCTGAACTTAGGGGGAGCTTGCAAAACTCATCAACCTAAGAGATGCTTGATAAATTTTATCAACAACCATTGTAAATTAATACTGGATTTGTCATCAATCAAAAAGGGGGAGATTGTTGGAACAAAAGAGGTTCTGATATGACCCAATTAAGTTTTGATGATAACAAAAGTATTAATGTACAATAGGGTATACTAATTATTTACTCCAAGTGTGCAGATATTCAAGTTAATTTTTATATTCATTAAAAGCACATTGGAAGCTCTGATATGGCAAAGCAAACTCTGATCAGAACTTGAAGACATCAGAAGATGCATATGTGTTTCATCAGAGGATGCAAATTTTACCAATTCTCGCTCCCTTCCGAGAAGAACTTGCAGCAGTGGTTTGTGACACTTGACAATCGGGAAATTGCACATCAACATGCTCCCAATATGACTTCTCCCGTGCCGTCGAATTTTCAACCCCACTTGATCTTCATGTAACGACACTTGCTTTTTTAACAACGGTAGGACTTGTCAACGTTGTTGTTTCCGGAAAAGCAAGTTGTCAAATCTTGTTTCTTATCTCCGCTTTCATGCTCACATCAACAACCTTCAAGCGTTCCTAAAGATTAAAAAAAAAATACACAAATTATTAGTATTCAACGAAATTCAACGACAAATTAAAATATTAAACAACATTGCATAGAAACTCAACGATGAAAGTTTTATAAAATATTAAAAAACAAACCTTAATTGCTTCAAACTCAGCAGTGCACGCATAATCATCTTCAACTTCTTCAACATCATCTTCAAATTGACCAAACTCGATCGTCAACTTCTTCCAATGCGAATTGACCTCATCAAGTCTAATCGGAAGCCTGTTGCGAATCTTCTTGGTGATAAACCAACGGTGTTGCATCTGGAAAGACCTTACCCACCGCATGTTGGAACAAAAGAGGTTCTGATATGACCCAATTAAGTTTTGATGATAACAAAAGTATTAATGTACAATAGGGTATACTAATTATTTACTCCAAGTGTGCAGATATTCAAGTTAATTTTTTATATTCATTAAAAGCACATTGGAAGCTCTGATATGGCAAAGCAAACTCTGATCAGAACTTGAAGACATCAGAAGATGCATATGTGTTTCATCAGAGGATGCAAATTTTATTCATCAGAAGATGCATATCAGACTCTGATAAGAGCAGTGAGAGCCGTTTTGTCAGAAGAACATTCTCTGCATCAATGATTATACTCTGACATTTCAAAAGCTGATGAAATCAATCTTATCCACTTAATAGTGACGTTTGTACTATTGTACGAACTCTTTACCTGATTTGGATAAAACGTTTTCTCCAAGATTGATCGTATACAAGGTTACCCGATTTGGTTATCAAAGGAACTATCTACAGCTGGCGCAATCTCACTGCATCAAATTCGAATCAAACACGCTCCACCTTCATCTATAAATTGGAGCAAGTTTGAAGCTTTGGGATACGACACTTGAACAATTTGAAAAGAGCTGTTACTCTGCAAAAATCATCCTAAAGCACAAAACTGCAAATACAACTTGAACTGTTATTCAAAATCCAAGACTCCAGTTTCAGCTTCTGTTAATTCATTAGTTGAACCTTAGAATTTTGTATTAAGATTCTAAGTTAAGTCTTGTATCAAAAGTTGTATTTATTTTGTAACTGAACATTGATCTTTATATCAATTGTTCAGACTCTGTTTTTCTAATCTTGTGTATTGAAGTCTCTTGCCTGCGTGCTTGAGCATTAGGAAGTCTCTTGTTTGTATACTTGAGCATTGGAAGTCTCTTGCTTGTGTGCTTGAGCAATTGTAATCTTTGGTGATTATAGTGAACTCTCTTGGAAGTACAAGAGGACTGGACGTACTCTCGGTTTGTGAGGGGAACCAGTATAAAAATCTCTGTCTCTATCTTTCTCTCTACATTCAAAGTTACTCTTGATTGTGTTTTGTTTTCTAAACCGCTGCAAACTCTGATAAGTTTTCCATAACTTAGAAGAAAATTTTAAATTACCCAAAACACAATTCAACCCCCCCCCCCTTCTTGTGTTTTTCACACCTTCACCGCATTCATAAGACCGGGATCCCTATCCGTCACCGTTACCTTTGGTCCTACCACTACTAGAAAACATGCGTTTAGCAACCGATTTAGCGACTCATTTTCATCAAAATCGGTTGCTATTAGCAACCGATTTAGCAACCAATTAAAATCAGTAGCAAAAACCTTGGTCGCTGATTTGTAGTGACCAAATTAGCAACCGGTTTTGTAGCAACCGGTTAGCAACCGAATTTTGAGACCGAATTAGCGACCAATTGCAGCAACCAATTTAGAAACCGAAATCAAAGGACAATTTAGAGACAGAGTTTGCGACACATTCTTCAACGCTATTAACAACTGATTTAGTGACTAATTTTAGCGACTGGTTTTGTTACCAGATTTAGCGACTAAATTTATTTAATTTTTGAACAAATCAGTCGCTTATTCGGTCACTAATTTCCTTTATTTTTTTAAATAATTGATATATATATATATATACAGAAAAATTACAATAGAAACAGTGCAAATCAGGAATCGCACAATTGGTATAACATAGGAATAATACATACAGACATAAATTATATCTATATAAAACTTAGTTTTTTCATTCTAATACACTTTGTAACTCTATAAGAGACTCCAGCACCTTCAAAGTTTCCTCTCATGCAGTAGAAAGTTTACCAAAGTGGTGCATGACCTTTTGTCTTTGACTTATTTTCTAGCAAAAAATTGACAAAAAATTAATCAAAGATACAGGAAAACTAATTAAATGACAATGATATAGGAAAATGGCAGATAATTATACATTCATTAGTCATGTCATCAACTCATGCATTCATAATAATTACCTAAGCTAATCAACATGATATCTGTTGATGATTCTCTATTTATTAGCATTGATATAGTTTCCTTATTTTCTAGTTTTCCTTTTTTAGAGAGATGATCTCTTGTATATATATTTGCATAACCTCATTGTGAATAATAAGATAATCATTCTAAACTATTCAAGATGGTATCAGAGCTGGTTCGAAATCCTAGTTTCCTATCGGGTTTCGCCACCGCCAAAGCCAACCCTAATTTTTACAGAGCACTGTTCAAGCGCGGCACTGTTCACCGCGGTACTGTTCATTCCGTGTGCACTGTTCATTCGCGTGCACTGTTCATCCCGCGGTTGCTGTAACGCACTTATTTTTCTTTGGTTGTTTTTCTGTTTGGTTGATGGTTTGATTTGATGGATGTCCCACAAACTTCCGCTGCAGCCACTTTTGCTCACATTGGCAATTCTACGGCTTGTCTATCTCACTCTGTGGGATCATGGATTTTAGACTCTGGTGCTTCTGATCATGTTGTTGGTAATCACTCTCTTATCTCTAACTTGGTACCTCCTAGAATACCTCACAACATCACTGTTGCTAATGGTTCTAAAGCACAAGTTACTGGTATTGGGCAAGCTTCACCTTTGCCATCTTTATCCTTGAATCATGTGTTATTTGTATCCGGTTCACCTTTTAATCTAATATCAATTAGTAAACTTACTCGTTCTCTCAACTGTTCCATAACTTTTTGTTCAGACTCTTTCATTATACAAGACCGGAGTACGGGAAAGACTATTGGAACAGGATTTGAATCATTGGGTCTCTATTACCTTAATCTTCATTCATCCCCCGTTTGTGGTGTTTCTGCATCTCCGGATATCATCCATCGTCGTTTGGGTCATCCAAGTCTGGATAAGTTAAAGGCGTTGGTCCCTCAACTTTCACATTTAAAGACTCTTGATTGTGAGTCTTGTCAGCTTGGTAAACATGTTCGGGTGTCTTTTCCCAATAATGCAAATAAAAGATCTAAGTCTCCATTTGATATTGTGCATTCTGATATTTGGGGTCCTAGCCGCGTGCCTTCTAATTTAGGATATCGATACTATGTCACTTTCATTGATGATTTCTCGCGATGTACTTGGATAACTTTATTGAAGGATCGTTCAGAATTGTTTAGTGCGTTTCAGACCTTCTATTCAGAGATAAAAACTCAATTTGGAAAAACAATTAGAATTTTGCGGAGTGACAATGCCAAAGAATATTTTTCCACACAGTTTAATTCCTTTTTGGCTTCTCAAGGTATCATACACCAGTCTAGTTGTCCACACACACCACAACAAAATGGTGTAGCCGAGCGGAAACATCGCCATATAGTTGATACAGCTCGGACCTTATTGATCAATGCTCATGCACCTTTAAAATTTTGGGGAGATGCCGTTCTCACTGCTTCTTATTTGATCAACCGCATGCCATCCTCGGTATTGAATAATGAGATTCCACATTCTGTTTTGTTTCCTAGCAACTCTTTATATTTCGTCCCTCTTCGAGTGTTTGGCTCCACTTGTTTTGTTCATGATCTTTCTCCCGGTCGTGACAAATTGTCTGCACGAGCTGTTAAGTGTGTATTTTTGGGATATTCTAGAGTTCAAAAAGGGTATCGGTGTTATTGTCCTTCTACGCATCGTTTTTATGTCTCTGCAGATGTTACTTTCTTTGAAGACGTGTCTTTCTTTGCAAAACCAGATCCAACAGAATCTACTCCGCATGTTCTACCTATTCCATCATTTGAATTCGAAACATCTGTCATTACTCACAGACCTCTACAACCACAGATTGGTCCCGAGTTTAAACGTTATGGTATTACTTATGAGCGTAAAGGTGTTCGAGTTCCAGATACTGTTCCTACTGACTCTAATGATTCGGTTGAAGAGACAACTCCTCTTTCAGGTGGTTCAGATTCAGTTCCAATTCCTTCTCCTGTTGCTAATTCACCTAGTCCTTCTGCTGATTTACCTATTACTCTTCATAAAGGTAAGCGGTCTACTGCTAATCCTCATCCTATTTATAATTGTTTGAGTTATCACCGCTTGTCACCGTCCCACTATGCCTTTGTTTCTGCTATATCTGCCATCACCATTCCTAAGACTGTAAAGGAAGCATTGGCCCATCCAGGATGGCGACAAGCAATGATTGATGAAATGACTGCATTGGAGTCCAGTGGTACATGGAAGCTAGTCCCACTTCCACCAGATAAATCGACAGTTGGTTGTCGTTGGATCTTTGCTATTAAAGTAGGCCCTGATGGACAGGTGGATCGTTTGAAAGCTCGATTGGTAGCAAAAGGATACACTCAAATTTATGGTCTTGATTATAGTGACACCTTCTCTCCGGTTGCAAAGATGGCATCTGTTCGTCTTTTCTTATCAATGGCTGCTATGAAACATTGGCCTTTGTATCAACTTGATATTAAGAATGCTTTCTTGCATGGAGACTTAGAAGAGGAGATATACATGGAGCAACCACCTGGCTTTGTTGCTCAGGGGGAGTCTGGTCTTGTTTGCAAGTTGCAAAAATCGTTGTATGGTCTAAAGCAATCACCCCGTGCTTGGTTTGGAAAATTCAGCAAGGTCATTCAGCAGTTTGGCATGATTCGGTGTGAAGCAGATCATTCTGTATTTTTCAGACGATCATCTTTGAACAAAGTTATTTATCTTGTGGTATATGTCGATGATATTGTTATTACTGGTGATGATCAAGAAGGCATTAAAGACCTAAAGAAACATTTATTCAACAACTTCCATACCAAAGATTTAGGTCGATTGCGTTATTTTCTTGGGATTGAAGTAGCTCAGTCAAAGGATGGCATTGCAATCTCTCAAAGAAAATATGTTCTTGATATCTTAGAAGAAACAGGGATGCTTGATTGTAAACCAGTTGATACTCCCATGGATCCTAATGTAAAGCTTCTACAGAATCAGGGGGAGCCATATCCTGACCCAGGTAGATACAGAAGGTTAGTTGGAAAACTGAATTATCTCACTATGACAAGGCCAGATATTTCGTTTGCAGTTAGTGTTGTGAGTCAATTTCTAAATTCTCCATGTGATAGCCATTGGAATGCTGTAGTTCGTATCTTGAGGTATATTAAAGGGTCACCTGGGAAAGGACTTGTTTATTCAGATAGAGGTCATACCAACATTGTTGGATATTCAGATGCAGATTGTGCAGGTGATGTGAATGATAGAAGGTCTACTTCAGGTTATTGTGTTTTGATTGGAGGTAACTTAATTTCATGGAAAAGTAAAAAGCAACCTGTTGTTGCAAGATCAAGTACAGAGGCAGAATATCGTGCTATGGCACATGCTACTTGTGAACTTTTATGGCTGAAGCACTTATTACAAGACTTAAAATTCTGTGAACTAGGTCCTATGGAACTTATGTGTGATAATCAGTCGGCATTGTATCTTTCTTCAAATCCAGTTTTTCATGAGAGGACTAAACACATAGAAGTTGATTGTCACTTTATCAGAGAGAAGATCCATTCTGGCATCATTAAAACTTCTTCAGTGACCTCAAATGATCAGTTAGCTGATATTTTCACCAAATATCTACGGGGACCTCGAATTGATTATATATGTAACAAGCTGGATGCATTTGATATTTATGCTCCAGCTTGAGGGGGAGTGTTGATGATTCTCTATTTATTAGCATTGATATAGTTTCCTTATTTTCTAGTTTTTTGGCTTTAATGCAGTTTTGGTCCCCCTATTTTGAAAAATCTGAACTTTTGATCCCCCTATTTTTAAAACCAACTTTTTGATCCCCCTATTTTGGTTTTTGGGAAATTTTAGTCCCCCAACTTAATTTGGTCAATATTTTCATGATGTGTCATATTTATTAATGACGTGGCAGTCCGTGTCATTATTTGTTTTTATTTCTCTTTATTTATAAATAGAAAATCAATTTTTTTTTTACAAAAAATAGAAAATCAATTAAAAAACATTCATCAACAACAACATCCACCATCATCATCAACACCCACCATAAAAAACCATCGATATCAAGACAACAGACTTCTACATCGCTCCACCTATCCTCTTCCTCCTTCCACCGATCTCTGTTTCACAAATTTAAAAATCCATCGTCTCTTTCACAAATTCTGCAATATGCTTCACACAACCCTTATGTTGATTCATGGAATTGAAATTGGTTTTAAACTATTGATGATAATTATTTGTTTGAATTGCAATTCCTAATTTTTCATAAGTAAATCTGGAACTATATAACTGTGGTTTCAGTTTGTGAATATTGAGAGATTGAGTCAACCAATCAATGTCCTATTTTTGCATTAAAATTAAATTAATAAGGCTTTAATGCAGTTTTGGTCCCCCTATTTTGAAAAATCTGAACTTTCGATCCCCCTATTTTTAAAACCAACTTTTTGATCCCCGTATTTTGGTTTTTGGGAAATTTTAGTCCCCCAACTTAATTTGGTCAATATTTTCATGATGTGTCATATTTATTAATGACGTGGCAGTCCATGTCATTATTTGTTTTTATTTCTCTTTATTTATAAATAGAAAATCAATTATTTTTTTTACAAAAAATAGAAAATCAATTAAAAAACATCCATCAACAACAACATCCACCATCATCATCAACACCCACCATAAAAAACCATCGATATCAAGACAACAAACTTCTACATCGCTCCACCTATCCTCTTCCTCCTTCCACCGATCTCTGTTTCACAAATTGAAAAATCCATCGTCTCTTTCACAAATTCTGCAATATGCTTCACACAACTCTTATGTTGATTCATGGAATTGAAATTGGTTTTAAACTATTGATGATAATTATTTGTTTGAATTGCAATTCCTAATTTTTCATAAGTAAATCTGGAACTATATAACTGTGGTTTCAGTTTGTGAATATTGAGAGATTGAGTCAACCAATCAATGTCCTATTTTTGCATTAAAATTAAATTAATAAGGCTTTAATGCAGTTTTGGTCCCCCTATTTTGAAAAATCTGAACTTTTGATCCCCCTATTTTTAAAACCAACTTTTTGATCCCCGTAATTTGGTTTTTGGGAAATTTTAGTCCCCCAACTTAATTTGGTCAATATTTTCATGATGTGTCATATTTATTAATGACGTGGCAGTCCATGTCATTATTTGTTTTTATTTCTCTTTATTTATAAATAGAAAATCAATTATTTTTTTTACAAAAAATAGAAAATCAATTAAAAAACATCCATCAACAACAGCATCCACCATCATCATCAACACCCACCATAAAAAACCATCGATATCAAGACAACAAACTTCTACATCGCTCCACCTATCCTCTTCCTCCTTCCACCGATCTCTGTTTCACAAATTGAAAAATCCATGGTCTCTTTCACAAATTCTGCAATATGCTTCACACAACCCTTATGTTGATTCATGGAATTGAAATTGGTTTTAAATTATTGATGATAATTATTTGTTTGAATTGCAATTCCTAATTTTTCATAAGTAAATCTGGAACTATATAACTGTGGTTTCAGTTTGTGAATATTGAGATATTGAGTCAACCAATCAATGTCCTATTTTTGCATTAAAATTAAATTAATAAGGCTTTAATGCAATTTTTGTCCCTCTATTTTGAAAAATCTGAACTTTTGATCCCCTATTTTTAAAACCAACTTTTTGATCCCCCTATTTTGGTTTTTGGGAAATTTTAGTCCCCCAACTTAATTTGGTCAATATTTTCATGATGTGTCATATTTATTAATGACGTGGCAGTCCATGTCATTATTTGTTTTTATTTCTCTTTATTTATAAATAGAAAATCAATTATTTTTTTTACAAAAAATAGAAAATCAATTAAAAAACATCCATCAACAACAACATCCACCATCATCATCAACACCCACCATAAAAAACCATCGATATCAAGACAACAAACTTCTACATCGCTCCACCTATCCTCTTCCTCCTTCCCCCGATCTCTGTTTCACAAATTGAAAAATCCATCGTCTCTTTCACAAATTCTGCAATATGCTTCACACAACCCTTATGTTGATTCATGGAATTGAAATTGGTTTTAAACTATTGATGATAATTATTTGTTTGAATTGCAATTCCTAATTTTTCATAAGTAAATCTGGAACTATATAACTGTGGTTTCAGTTTGTGAATATTGAGAGATTGAGTCAACCAATCAATGTCCTATTTTTGCATTAAAATTAAATTAATAAGGCTTTAATGCAGTTTTGGTCCCCCTATTTTGAAAAATCTGAACTTTTGATCCCCCTATTTTTAAAACCAACTTTTTGATCCCCGTATTTTGGTTTTTGGGAAATTTTAGTCCCCCAACTTAATTTGGTCAATATTTTCATGATGTGTCATATTTATTAATGACGTGGCAGTCCATGTCATTATTTGTTTTTATTTCTCTTTATTTATAAATAGAAAATCAATTATTTTTTTTACAAAAAATAGAAAATCAATTAAAAAACATCCATCAACAACAACATCCACCATCATCATCAACACCCACCATAAAAAACCATCGATATCAAGACAACAAACTTCTACATCGCTCCACCTATCCTCTTCCTCCTTCCACCGATCTCTGTTTCACAAATTGAAAAATCCATTGTCTCTTTCACAAATTCTGCAATATGCTTCACACAACCCTTATGTTGATTCATGGAATTGAAATTGGTTTTAAACTATTGATGATAATTATTTGTTTGAATTGCAATTCCTAATTTTTCATAAGTAAATCTGGAACTATATAACTGTGGTTTCAGTTTGTGAATATTGAGAGATTGAGTCAACCAATCAATGTCCTATTTTTGCATTAAAATTAAATTAATAAGGCTTTAATGCAGTTTTGGTCCCCCTATTTTGAAAAATCTGAACTTTTAATCCCCCTATTTTTAAAACCAACTTTTTGATCCCCGTATTTTGGTTTTTGGGAAATTTTAGTCCCCCAACTTAATTTGGTCAATATTTTCATGATGTGTCATATTTATTAATGACGTGGCAGTCCATGTCATTATTTGTTTTTATTTCTCTTTATTTATAAATAGAAAATCAATTATTTTTTTTACAAAAAATAGAAAATCAATTAAAAAACATCCATCAACAACAGCATCCACCATCATCATCAACACCCACCATAAAAAACCATCGATATCAAGACAACAAACTTCTACATCGCTCCACCTATCCTCTTCCTCCTTCCACCGATCTCTGTTTCACAAATTGAAAAATCCATCGTCTCTTTCACAAATTCTGCAATATGCTTCACACAACCCTTATGTTGATTCATGGAATTGAAATTGGTTTTAAACTATTGATGATAATTATTTGTTTGAATTGCAATTCCTAATTTTTCATAAGTAAATCTGGAACTATATAACTGTGGTTTCAGTTTGTGAATATTGAGATATTGAGTCAACCAATCAATGTCCTATTTTTGCATTAAAATTAAATTAATAAGGCTTTAATGCAGTTTTGGTCCCTCTATTTTGAAAAATCTGAACTTTTGATCCCCCTATTTTTAAAACCAACTTTTTGATCCCCGTATTTTGGTTTTTGGGAAATTTTAGTCCCCCAACTTAATTTGGTCAATATTTTCATGATGTGTCATATTTATTAATGACGTGGCAGTCCATGTCATTATTTGTTTTTATTTCTCTTTATTTATAAATAGAAAATCAATTATTTTTTTTACAAAAAATAGAAAATCAATTAAAAAACATCCATCAACAACAACATCCACCATCATCATCAACACCCACCATAAAAAACCATCGATATCAAGACAACAAACTTCTACATCGCTCCACCTATCCTCTTCCTCCTTCCACCGATCTCTGTTTCACAAATTGAAAAATCCATCGTCTCTTTCACAAATTCTGCAATATGCTTCACACAACCCTTATGTTGATTCATGGAATTGAAATTGGTTTTAAACTATTGATGATAATTATTTGTTTGAATTGCAATTCCTAATTTTTCATAAGTAAATCTGGAACTATATAACTGTGGTTTCAGTTTGTGAATATTGAGATATTGAGTCAACCAATCAATGTCCTATTTTTGCATTAAAATTAAATTAATAAGGCTTTAATGCAGTTTTGGTCCCTCTATTTTGAAAAATCTGAACTTTTGATCCCCCTATTTTTAAAACCAACTTTTTGATCCCCCTATTTTGGTTTTTGGGAAATTTTAGTCCCCCAACTTAATTTGGTCAATATTTTCATGATGTGTCATATTTATTAATGACGTGGCAGTCCATGTCATTATTTGTTTTTATTTCTCTTTATTTATAAATAGAAAATCAATTATTTTTTTTACAAAAAATAGAAAATCAATTAAAAAACATCCATCAACAACAACATCCACCATCATCATCAACACCCACCATAAAAAACCATCGATATCAAGACAACAAACTTCTACATCGCTCCACCTATCCTCTTCCTCCTTCCACCGATCTCTGTTTCACAAATTGAAAAATCCATCGTCTCTTTCACAAATTCTGCAATATGCTTCACACAACCCTTATGTTGATTCATGGAATTGAAATTGGTTTTAAACTATTGATGATAATTATTTGTTTGAATTGCAATTCCTAATTTTTCATAAGTAAATCTGGAACTATATAACTGTGGTTTCAGTTTGTGAATATTGAGAGATTGAGTCAACCAATCAATGTCCTATTTTTGCATTAAAATTAAATTAATAAGGCTTTAATGCAGTTTTGGTCCCATCTATTTTGAAAAATCTGAACTTTTGATCCCCCTATTTTTAAAACCAACTTTTTGATCCCCCTATTTTGGTTTTTGGGAAATTTTAGTCCCCCAACTTAATTTGGTCAATATTTTCATGATGTGTCATATTTATTAATGACGTGGCAGTCCATGTCATTATTTGTTTTTATTTCTCTTTATTTATAAATAGAAAATCAATTATTTTTTTTACAAAAAATAGAAAATCAATTAAAAAACATCCATCAACAACAACATCCACCATCATCATCAACACCCACCATAAAAAACCATCGATATCAAGACAACAAACTTCTACATCGCTCCACCTATCCTCTTCCTCCTTCCCCCGATCTCTGTTTCACAAATTGAAAAATCCATCGTCTCTTTCACAAATTCTGCAATATGCTTCATACAACCCTTATGTTGATTCATGGAATTGAAATTGGTTTTAAACTATTGATGATAATTATTTGTTTGAATTGCAATTCCTAATTTTTCATAAGTAAATTTGGAACTATATAACTGTGGTTTCAGTTTGTGAATATTGAGAGATTGAGTCAACCAATCAATGTCCTATTTTTGCATTAAAATTAAATTAATAATTATCTGAACAATCTGAATATTGATATTTTGTTTGAATTGCAATCCTATTTTTGCATCAACTAGGAAAACAAAAAAACTCAAATAACAACCCCTACAAATATGGTTTACGATCCACAACAAAAGGGGACCAAAAACCAACTGCAACAACACAGTTAAACCAGAGGAACAAGCAAGAACCGAACCAAAGGAACAAGCATACGAACGATTTGATTTCTCAATTTGGAAAAAAATGGATTTAGGGTTCCTCCAATCTGATTTTCCATTATGAATTTTTTGCTATTATTTTTGTTTTAATTGTCATGTTTACCTTGATTTTAATTCATGGGTTTTTATGGTGGGTATTGATGATGATGGTGGATGTTGTTGTTGATAATGTCTGGTTTAGTTGAGTTTCTTGTTGATGATGATGAAGAGACGTTTTTTTAATTGATTTTCTATTTATAAATAAAAAGATATAAAAATAATAATAATGACATGGACTGCCATGTTATTAATAAACCGGACACATCAGCAAAATATTGACCAAATTGAGTTGGGGGACTAAAATTTCCAAAAAACTAAAATAGGGGGATCAAAAAGTTGGTTTTTAAAATAGGGGGATCAAAAGTTCAAGTTTTTCAAAATACGGGGACCAAAACTGCATTAAAGCCTTTTCCTTTTTTAGAGAGATAATCTCTTGTATATATATTTGCATAACCTCATTGTGAATAATAAGATAATCATTCTAAACTATTCAAGAATATCCTAGAAAACAAACATGCCATATAGTTAGCATTTTCATTTTTTTCATTGTTCTTCTTTTGCAAATTATATTAAGCAAAATATATAGATGAGAAACATATCACATTGTTAAGTACATATGACAAAAATATAAAAAGGAGTGAATATGACTTACATTTATTATGCCTCAAATTCATAGAGCTGTTATTTGTTCAGATTGTCAAAGTTCTGGTCTTAGTATTCTCTTTGATATAAATTAGATGCAGGCTCCTCGTTATATATTTTCAGTGCAACAAGATTCAAACCTGCAACCACATGAGAAAATAATCCATTAGCTTCATATATTAGTTTCTCATATCCTAATAAGTTGAATAAAAGACATAGTGAAATTTAACAAAAACATACTAAAGTTTGACCCAGGAATTGAAGAAACAAATTTTCTACTTTTTAATGTAACACCTAGAAGGCATTATCATAGCCACAACATATCTATTAGACAGACATGAACTAAATATATGAATAAATATCTCGATAATGAAGACTAACTTAAAACAATACCATATAAAATGCAACCTCCTATCTTCATTTTTACATTGCCTTAAAAAATTGTGCTATGTAAGTGATTTGCCTTCTTCTTAGTTCATTCCACTTGATTTAGCAATTGATAGCATATGTGAAGTAGCCCTTATATAAATTATAATGACTCTTTCTACTCTCTAGCTCCTGCAATTGAATCCTGCAAAAGTAAGTAATTGAATTTTAACACTCAATTTGACACCAAAATTGCAAGAATAAGGTAAAAATATAACAAGAAGAAAATTAAAAAGAGCAACTCATTTCTCCCATTATTAAGTTAATAGACTATCTTTTGAAACAAAAAATTTAACCACCCATCTAATGCTCACCCAATATCAATAGCTCTCTTCATTACATAAACCATTTGATAAAATCAAACCTTAATGATAATATAATAAAAATATCATAAAAAGATCATAACATTATCAGTGTTACTATGTCACTTTCACTAGAGTATAGGGCATGGTTTCATTGTAACATTGTAAGTTTAATATACTTGGAAAACCATCCCTGTAATTGGGGGCTCTGCATTTATCAACAATAACTATGCAAAATACAAAATCCCACATGTATACATAAATTAAACTATGCCTCACAAGAAACCAATCAAGAATACAAATTTTATTGCATATTTTTTTATTTTCAAATTTTAACCAAACAATTTATCAGTTCCAAAACACTATAGATCTATGTGACTAGCTGTTTTAAGCAAAACAAAGATGAAGAAAAAAAAATACACAAGTACTTACTTGTGCAGACGTGACCACAGCCGGCAACATGTGACCACACCAGGCCGCTGGTCCATCTCCTTCATCTCCAAAATCGCATCCACCACTGTATAACATGGTGCTAGCCTTCAACACTAAAGGGATTCAAATCAGCGAACATTCAGAATCGAAAAAAGAATACGTTTTTGAGATTTTGATTTGAGGGTTTTAGGGACTGATTCATATTGGTAACAAAGCTGTCTCTGAGAAATTCATCTGAAATCAAACAAAAAATCAGCATCAAGACAGGAACACAAAACAAATATAATATCTCTGCAAGCAGGGACGAAACCATAAAAAATTATTACGGGTGGCGAAAATATAACACCATATAAATAACATCAAATATAACTATATATTAGTTAAGGATACTTAAAATAGTAAAACTACATTAAAATTTATATAGTAATTAATATTTGAAAAGTAGAAAAACTGTTGTTTTCAATACAAAAATTACTTTTTTTGTATCCTTAACTTATGTCCGGGGCACTAGTTAGCATGACTCTTAACAAATATTATTATTTTATTAGTATATTAATATAACTTTATGAATGAATGAGTGGACCAAATAGAAATAGAAGAGTGGTAGGCTATCAAAAAAATTTAATGGCAGGGGTTGCAGTGTATGTATACATATGGATAGTATATTAGAGCAAAATCATATTTCTTTAGACACCCTCTGCCTATTAGAAGAGAGCAAAAACTTGCGTATGATAATTCATATCGGTTGGAATTGTGAGACCATAAATTTTATTTGGCCAAACTGAATTTAATTTCCAAAACATTTCACAATAAATCTAAAGGAACTAAAATCTGGAATTTTCATGGTTAAAATCCTTATTTAAGCTTTCAAGAGAAACAAAAGGTGCATGTTTTTTAGTTGTATGGCTCAACTTGGTGTTTAAAGCAAAGTACCGGGTCTAATAATTTGATGTTTAAACTACCCATACAATCCATCAAAGACAAATAATCCCTTCAAAATAAGTAAAGCTATGAAGTCGTTTGCAATGAAGACTGGACAGAAGAAGTGTTATTTTGAACGCTAAAAGTTATACATATCCATAGACTTGGCAAACACAACATATATGTATTCAACTAAGGATAAAGAGAGTAAAGCTCAATCAAACACACATTTGTATCATTGATACATTATTCTAACTTTATTGATACATATTAAATAATTGATACTAGGTATACACATGCTGAAAAAGTAAAATAATACTCAAAATTCATGAAACATTCATTAAATAACAATAAAATACCAATAAAGTCAAGAAAACAAACAAGTTTAAGCATGCAAAGCTTAAAAACTAAAAATTCAAAGGAAACAAAACCTTCCCCCAAAAGTACTAGTACTCCTAAGAGTCAACTTCCATACTTTTTTATCCCTAAATTTTAAGGAAACAAAACGGTACATAGTTCCTTTACAATACTCAGAAGATTGAAAACTATAATTTTAAATGAAATTGAAATCATTGAAAACAATTTGAAAACAGAAAATTGGATTGAGGATAAGATGAGCCCTAATTTAATTTTATCTTCACAAAAAGAGGGAAAAACCCAAATGTGAAACAAAAATTGGTAAAAAAAAAATAGGAACCAGAGAGGAACGCTGATAGAGTATAGCTTACCTGAGAAAGCTTTATGAGAGAGTGGATTTGCGAGACAGCCGACGAACACGGCGAACAGAAGCTTCGTGTGCCCTTTGGTGAAACGCTAGGAAGAAGGAGAGCATAGATAGAGAGGAACTCAGACTTGAACGGAGTCGGCGGCGAGGATAGCTGGGAGTCGAAGGAAAGGAACGAACCGTTTCTCTCTCGTGAAACCTTTCTCAAAGATGAAGAAGCACAATCTATTTCTTTTTTTTTAAACACAAACGCAATATTTATCTTTACTTTTCTATATTTATCTTTATTTCTTTTTATTATTTCTTTCTAATTTATTTATTTATTTACTTTTTTTTTGTCAAGTATTTCTTTTTATTATTTCTTTATTCAATTAAAAAGTATTGCATTTTATTTTCTTTATTTTAGATAAGATTTTAAAATTTAAGTTTGAATTTTTATTTTTCAATACAAACAGAGAGGTTTCTCACTAAAATATTTTAGTTTTTCTATTCAAAAAAATTAAGATAAAAATAAATAAATTAGGTTAAAGCGAGAGATTTTGCGGTCGCTAAATTTCGGTTTCTAAATCAGTCTCTAAAGCAACCGATTTAGTGACCAAAATATTTTTTACTTTGAAGCTCGAAATTTGGTCTCTAATTCGGTCTCTAAAAGCAACCGAAATATTGGTCACTAATTATTAGTCTCTAATTCAGTCTCTATAATTATGTAGCAACCGATATTGCGACCGATTTTTTTTTAAGTTTACGTTCAAAATATCAGTCTCTAAATCGGTCTCTATAGTAACCGAAATATTTCGGTCTCTAAATCGGTTGCTAAAACCAATTTTCTAGTAGTGTACGGCCTCACTCCTCAATAGGCTCCGACAATGTTGTAGTGCCCATGTAAAATTCTCCTCTTTCTCATTAGAAAGAAAGGCAAATGCAACATTGAAAGTCAACTCGGTCGACGTCGATCCCACCATCTCAAACAACGGCCTACCATACCGGTTTGTCTTGTACGTCGAGTCCATCAATAAAACACTAGGGAAAGTGTTGAACAACGCAACAGAGGTAGGATGCGCAAAGAATATGTCCTTCACAACAGTGGAATTTTCATCAAGATCATCCGGCCTAAATTTAAAGACATATTGCTTTTGCTCCAGACAATGAAAGAAATGTTGAATTTCATTCCTCGGCCCCCTTTCTTTCTGTCTCATTCTGTGGCGTGCATTGTAAATCATTTTCTTGTGGGTGACATTTTTCAGATCTCTATCCTTCATTGTAGACATTATATTCCTAGGCGGAACCAAGTTCCTAGTCATTTCGGCAACCAACTCCTTCTCTTCCGGTTTCAACCTTCCCTGAACTAGATGGTCATCTAATTCTTTATCAAACTCATGGTTGTGTATGCCGTTCACAACACTTAGATGTCAATCCTTGGTTGTATTATAAAAATAACTACGGAGCTTAAACAGGCATCCGCACTTCCTCGTTCCCGTTTCTTCGAACTTTATCTTCTTGCTAGTTCTTTTGTAGGTACCTCCCCTTTCAGAATCCAAAACCAACTTTTGCTTCCTCTTTCCATCACCATAATCAGAGTTTACAATCACAACTGCAAACTTTAAACCAGCAGCTACCTCGCGAACCCACTTCAGTAAATCATCGCGAGTCTTGAAAGCTTGGTCCGTCAAAAAACTTGAACTAGAATCCAAATGTATTGCCGGAGGACCAATTTCAGGAGGAGCAGGAGGAGGAGCGGGAACAGGAGGAGCAGGAAGAGCAAGAGGAGCTTCTTGCGGTTGATGAAAATTGACAGGCTTAACATCGCCCACAACTTCATAGACACCTAAACCAAGCACTACTTGTCTAGATTTATGATCCACTATAACTACAACAAAAAAAATTAAAATATCAACTACAATTCATATCAAATAACATATGGAACTTAAACTCAAATATCTAAGCTATAATCATTAAAAGTATTATTAATAATAACCATTAAGCAAATCAAAACATTTAACCTTCCTAAATTTGGAAAACAAAAAAAATTAGGCAGTAGCAGACAGTAGCAGTGCAGCAGGAAATCATGAAAATTTTTCTAAGTATTTTTTCGGAACGTATTTTCCGAACCAGTTTACCCCTTATTTCGGAAAACATTCCCCGAACGATAGCATGTCAGAGATTTCGGAAACCTAGGTGCAAAGCTAAAATAAAATCTAATCGGTTAGAAACACAATTTACCTTATGTTGATGTATCAATGAGTGTTGATTCCGTTAGATAGCCTCCAAAACTTGAGATTGAGCCAACAATGGAGAAAAACAATTTTGGTTCCAAAGAGAACTTGAGATTGAGTGTGAGACATGAATGAGAGGAAGTGAACTGATTTCTGGTCTATAACGTCCTAGTTCGGAAGCTAAAGCCCGAAATAACAGTTCGGAAAAGGTGTCCCGAACCAGATTCATGGTTTCAATTATTTCGGAACGTATTATCCGAACTTGACTTTTATAAGGGTAAAAAGGGAAATCCGGGGGGGGGGGAAAGAATCATGGGGGTTGGGATGAGAAAATTTCTAGAAAGGTGTTCTTCATGTTTCATTATTTTGTTCAACTTTTTTTTTTTGAATCGGCAAAATTTATTAAAAGACAACTCCTCCACAAAAAGTGAAAGGAATTATCGTGGAAACATACAAATAAAAGGTAACGTGATATAACATAATTACCAACACCAAAACAAACACCCTAAACCACCCCTACAATTATTTTGTTCAACTTGCTGCTTCAATTTCATTTATTAGTTATGTCATGACAATTTTCAGGTTATATTTAAAAAAGAAGTACAAGGAATATAAATTATAATCATTAAACAACAATTCAAGAACCAAGAAAACCCAACATCATCGATAGCAAGAATAATGTGGAAATAAAAAGCTACGGGTACAACCAAAATAAATGAGTATAAGTGTTTATGTTGCACGTAGAGATATTTGGCTTACACTGAAGAAAATAAATCCAAAAGAAGATGTATGAATAAGATAACTCTTTATTAATGTCAATCTCAGAACCCCAAATATAGAGCATCACAATGAAACTATATCTATTTTTAAATACATATCTAAGTTTCATGTAACATATTACCGGAATTGATTATTAAGCACAAGCCATCCTTATGCACCATGCATAAGTTATTTAGTGCACCCCTCAAATTATTCTTGTACCCCCCAAATTACTTGTGCACCCGCCAAATTCTCACGCACCCCCAAAATTTCTTATGCACCCCTCAAATTTCTCATGCACCCCCATATGACTTTTGCCCCCCAATTTTTTTTTTCCCCTCCACATTTCTATCCTAAACCATTTTGCTGTGGGAATGGTTTCAGAGATATGCACTCAAAAATCATTAAGTGCATAAGATTGTTTTGGAGTACAACCCTATAATTAAAATAGAAACAATAATTGTGATTTAATGGTTTCGATTGTTTTATATGAGAAACCAAAATTATTGTTAAATGGTTTTAAATAATGAATATAATTGTACCAAAAAAACTAAAAAATAATGATTATAATAAAAAACCATTAAACCATTTTGCTGTGGGAATAGTTTCGGATGATTGTAATAAAAAATCATTTGGTGCATAAAATGGTTTTGGAGTACAACCCTATAATTAGAATAAAAACAATAATTGTGATTTAATGGTTTAAATTGTCTTATATAAGAAACCAAAATTATTGTTAAATGATTTTAAATAATGATTATAATTGTACCCAAAAAAAAAAAATTATGATTCTAATTATAGGCTGTACTTCAAAACCATCTTATGCACTTAATAATTTTGGAGTGTATATATGTGAAACCATTCCCACAGCAAAATGGTTTATGCTAGAAATGTGTTGGGACAAAAAAAAAAATTGGGGCCACAAGTCATCCGGGGGGTGCGTGAGAAATTTGGGGAGTGCACAAGAAATTTAGGAGGTGCACGAGAAATTTGGGGGGTGCACGAAAAATTTGGGGGTGCATTATATTTGGGGGGTGCGCGAGAAATTTGGGGGGTGTGATATTAGGTGTGAGTGTGTGAGTTGAGATTGGCTAGGATTATTACACGTGGATGCTCATTGTAATGGGTGTTATTGACTTATGTACCATGCATAAGGATTACCCTTATGCATAATAACTTCACCCACATATCACCCATTTACATCTTAGATACTTAATATTGTTTTCCTCCTATGGAAGTCTCTAATATGTACTTTTTGTTTAAAAAATAGGTACTATCAATTGGAGAATGGCTTGTCCAAAATCTGTCTGTCTACACACTAACATAAAAACGATTTTACAACCCACTCATACCCTTTACAAAGGAGAAGTCGAGTTAGATTCTTGATGAGAATAATTTTTGGTCAGGTTTTACTTACTTTGTGGTTGAACTCTAGATTACTGAAGTCCACTTCCATTAAGAATCAAAGGGTTAAAAAAAATTTGTATTAAGGTAATCACTATGTTCCTTTTTAAGCCAGTGTCGCTTTTAATCACTGCACACATGTCAATGCAAAAATTTGACCAACAGGACAAATTTACCTACATAACATTGGGGTCACCTAACCCCACTCCTTTCATTTTACGCCAAGCAATAATAACACAATTTGAGGAATTGACCTCACTTCAAATAGGTTAATGTCCCCACTCATCACTCAGATACACTCACTATCCCAGAAGCACACATTCACTCACATGCTAACTAGTGCCCCCGGGGCACTAGTTAAGGATACCAAAAAGGAAAATTTTGTATTAGAAATAACACTTTTCTTTCTTTTCAAACATTGACTACACAACTTTTCATGTAGTTTTATTATTTTAAGTATCCTTAATCAGTGCCCCTGGAGCACTAGTTAGCATTTTCCTATTATAAATCATAAACAATAGTACTATAAAAAAGTTAATGTAATTTACATTTTGGGAATTGAAGTTTCGCCATTAAAATTTAACAAATACACATTGTGTTTTCTTTTAAAAAATGTTAATGTAATTTCAATTTTGGGAATTGAATACATAAAAAATTAAAAATAATCGATCAAATTTTATTTATAATTAGGGAGTGGGCAAGTATATATACCCTATTTATAAGAATTAGTTTGACAAAATACAAATTTTAAGAAAATTGATTTTTGTATTAAATTGGTTGACAAATTATATTGATTTTTCATATTTACCTTTAGTAATGACTTTCCTATAATTAATAAAGTATCCACATACAAAAAATAATTAACTGCTATTCAAAAAATTATATAAAGTAAATAAGAGTAATTTTGGAAAAAAAGAATCAATGTTATTGACAATTGCAAAAGGAACTTATAAAAAGGGACAATATTTTTGTCAAACTAACTCTTATAAAAAGGGACGGAGTGAATAACAATCCTTTTTATAAGAAAAAAAATCACTTTTTAGATTCATTAAATATAATTGATGTTTCTGGTCTATAATATACACTGTAACGCTCCTAATCGATCCGCATGCAATAATTAATTTAAATCATAAAACATGCAAAACATCAAGGCGTCACATGTTATAAAATTCAATTACAAGCATGCATTTGGTCTTCATAAAGACAACGGAAGCATTAAATTGTCATAATCATAACTCATAGTATTTAAATACAAGCATGCAAGTCATAAATCATATTACAACTTCAATTAGGTACTTCCACAATGAAGACCCAATACATAATCCAAGATAATCCAAAAGATGATTAAAGATAAGATAAGTCAAATAGCAAGGTCATACATTAGTCTCAAAACAAGCGAAAATTACGATATTAGTCTTAATAAGGTTACAAGTATCAGAGCAAATCCTAGACCTCTAAGTTTCTAGAATTCTCCTACTCTTCGCCTTACCAAGCTACGCTAGTTATCACAATGCTAATCTCCAAAGCCACAGGATCACTCCTCAAGTGAAGAATCTGGACTCAAACCATACACATACACAAAAATAGAGAGTTAGTTGCAATTCAAGTTCATAATAATGAGCACAGTATACACTTATATTATGTAAACAATTATATCGTAACTAATCATACACATACCACATTGTACTAGCAATATACAACATAATAATGGTATCATACTCATTAACCAATGATCAAGACATCCAATCATATTCACATGGTCCAACCACTCACATATATAAATGAATACAATCACAATTATCAAATAACAATTAGAGTGCACAACTCCTTAATGCAACTAATGTAAACACATAATGTATGTCACTCTAGACATATCTAATGCATGTGGTACCATCGTCTTTATTAGAGTATCTCACCTCTAATATCCTTCTTTATCAAATATTATACTTTGATATCATTTTTTATTAGAATTACTCAATTCTAATATCCGACTCAAATATGGATGCATGGATGTACACGTACCAAATAATGATGATAACACTACACATCTACTCATGAATAATAGGTTACTCATCCCTATTAATCCTCCTCAATTCACATCAAATCATATCATCATTAAGGTATAAATTCAAGCAAGATACAACAACTCATAATATCTTAATTAATCATAATCATCATCTTCAATTCAATCAACTATACATACATAAGCACATTATCCTCATTCAATCTCAAGATTCACTCACTTCAAGTCTATAGCATGTTATAAGATTAATCAAATCATGTTATAACTTCCTACTCATCATACAACTTAAAGAAAATGTTCAAAATGAAGTCCTGGTCGCTGAGCGAACCCCAACGATGAACCAGCGACGAAATGGCAGAGTAGTCATCGCTCCCAGCGAAGCCTGGCGACGGACTGCTCGCTACCTCTCGCTGAGCGAGCATTCAAATTCTGGGTTTGCTGCGCAAGAACATGAATCCTCGCTTGGCGACGGGCTTGGTCGCTCCAGCGAGCATGCCTAGAATTTGTGCTCTGCTCACGGGTTTCACACAAATTTGCATAAAAATCACATTTTTCAAGTTATAAATTCTTAAAGCTATCACCTTTAAGCATTGATATCATATATCAACCCAGAAGTACAAACTTTAACATCATCAAACATCATTTCAAGTGAAAAGTAGAGATTTTCCTCATTTTATTCAAAACCCATTTTCAAACATCAACAACAACAAATCACACGTAATACACGAATTTTATCATGGAAATAGGAATAGAATCATATAGTAACATGTTAACATCATATAACAACAGAATAATTCATTAACACATTCCCTTGATTCCCTATTTCCCACAAAAAGAGATGAGAGGGTTTGGGTATGGAGAATAGGCATCTCCCCCCTCTTTGATCATCTCACATGAATTGTAAACTACTCTCTAACCTTAGAAATGATGAATTTTTTACTCTTCTTCTTCTCTTGAGATTTCTCTATTCTTCCCCTCTACTTCCTTCTCTTCAAGACTTTCTCTTTCTACCTCTTTCTATTCTTCAAACTTCAAAGTTATGAGCACTCTCTCTATTCTCATAACTCTAACATAAACCTACTTACCCAAAGACAATAATGTCGCTCTCCTTAATTTAGGCCCATTAACACTCAAGCTCAACTCTTATTTATCATAACTCTAATAAAACTTATCATACTCAAAACACTACTCTTTCCCAAAATAGCCAGAATTCCTAATTAATTACTAACTCATCATAAAATACTATAAAAGGCTAATTAACTCTAATTAAAATAAAATAAATAAATACGGGTGTTACATAGACTATGAATAAATCAATTATTCAATGAATTTAAAAAATTAACTGTTTCTTATAAAAATTATCGGACGTAATAAGTATAACTTCGACCCCACTTATTAAAATTCCTTGATCCGTCCCTGTTGACCAATAATATCTTTAATTATCTATTGTAAAAAATATGAAATTTTATTTTTAAAAATATTCATCATGACAAATTAAACAATATCTTATTTGCTAACATTTGATTTTATTTATTACTGTAATAGAAATAAAAATTTATGGTCACAGTAAATATATCAATAATGCACCGTGATAAAAAATGTTACTTAAATAAGAACTCAGGGAGTACTATTATAATTAAAACATCATAATCAATTTTTAATCTTTCAATTTTCTAGCACTAGAGGCTGCAAAACCTTTTGAAAAGAGTTTAAAAGATTATATGCATAATAATGTTTTGTCGCATAGGTTGTAGTTTTTCAAAGATTGAGTTTTGCTGTACAAAAAGGTTTAACGGTAAAACTTGTTGCCGTTCGTTTACCATATATATATATATATATATATATATGAGTTAGGATCAAATGACACCAAGGTGTCAAATTTTATTTGACACCAAATCTCATCCATTCCTTTCATTTAATCCAATGGTTTAGACTCTAATCAAAATAAATAATGCACACCAAATACTTTCTATAATTAAAAACAAAAAAAATATTTATCATCATAAATTCATAATCAAGCATTTCCTATTTGGGTTTTTTTTCCATTGTTTCTGTTTTTTACTAATTCCCATAGTTCTTGCCAAAAGAAAAAAAAATCCATAGCTATTATTTTTTTAATAAAATAAAATATTGTGTTTTTTACTATAAAAAAATTGTTTTTCCCATTTTTTCTCTCTTAATAGCATGACAAAGCACATAAGTTTCAGCTTTTCTATAATTAAAAATTGATGCATAACTTGTTCCTATGATAGTTGTACTGTTCTCTTCGTTACTTTTCTCTCATGCCATAATTTTTTTATAATTCAATTAATTGTAATAAAAAAATATATAGACCATGGCATATATATAATTTTATTCCACGAAAGAAAATAGAAAATGTATGATTTTTAATTATATAAAAAAATGAGTTTGTCATGCTAATGCATTATGGGTGAATAAAATTTGGAAAAACATTGTAAAAAAAAAAAGGAAAAACAAATAGGGAATATTTGATTATGAATTTATGATAATAATGATTTGTTTTTAATTAGGTGATGTCGGTGTATATTAATTATTTTGGTGATAGTTTTAAACCTTTGGATTAAATGAAATGGATAGATGAGATTTGGTGTCAAATAAAATTTAACATCTTGGTGTCATTTGATCCTAACTCTATATGGATGTTTCATATGAGAGGAGAAGTTATTGTGAGAGATGAGAGGATCAATTGACAACCATTAGATTTATATGAACGGATGAGATTAATTAATCACTAAAACGGTGCACACACACTCTATCTCTTTAATCCCCTTCTTCATCTTCTCTTCGGATCTGGGTTTTCATATACCCACCAATTCATGTACCACTTTTACAATCAATTAGAGAAATGCTCTGGTTCCATTTACAAACGTTTTGTTCCAAATATCAATTTCCAGGTTGTGCCAAATTTAATTGAATCAACAAATTAGTTTGGTTTGTGGTGCTCAAGTATGCATCCATGGCCACCTTGTTCTACTAATTGTCAAAATCTTATATAATTAAGAAACAAAAAAACATAGTTTTCAAGAACATAAAAACATGGATTATGGGTTTTGCATAAAAAATTTCAATTAATTTCTAGAAACACAGCAACGATGAGTGATGTTGTTGCCTTGTTGGGATGAAAAAAGAAGAAGAGGGGGTGAAATTGTTAGAGATGGAGGGGATTAAATTTGTGATTAGAGAGGATTGGGTTTTGAGAAAACTAAGAAATCTTTGCCATTCAACAATTTTTTTACAGAAAATCAGTTTTTTTGTTTGAGGATTCCAGTACCGCGAGAAGACGACAAAGAGAGAAGAAGTGCAAAAGACATTTCTGAGATAGAAGGAACATAAAGCGAAAATAATTGTATGTATGCAGGTGTAAAAAATTGTAAGCATTTAAATCATCCAAGGGCTAAGATTTAACCCTCTCACCCTCTTATTTTAAAACCCCTCCCACTTGAAAGTTTCCCTATATATATATATATATATATGGGGTTTGCTAATTTAGACCCACTTAAAAACATGTGGGTCTAAATTAGCAATGTACACCTTTTCACTTTGGACAAAAAATACCCTTGATATTTACTTATTTAACACTAGCAATTGAGGGTTAGTTAAGTAAATTTTATTAAATAATGTGCACCCACTTTGCTAATTTAGACCCACTTAATTATAAATATATACAACTTAGGAAAACACATGAAAACCTAGGAAATCAAAAAATGACGGAAAACATATTCAATCTAGATTCATTTTTTTTAACTAAAAAAAACTATTTTCTAATTCTTTTAAGTCTATACTATTTTCTAATTTTAACATTACTATTAATTTTTTTGATAAAAAAGAAACTAAAACACCGACTGAATCATAAAAATTGTTGAATCATTATTTGCATAAAATACCTTCTCAGCGAATGACAGATTTTTCTGTACAAACACATTTATTTATTATAAAAATGCAATGCAAATAATGAACTTTTGAGAGTCAAAGCGTAAGTCGAAGCAATGCAAAATTAAGTCAAAGCGTAAGAATAGGAACCAGGACCTAGGTACATACTACATAGTAATAAACTTTTGAGAGTGTTTGTAACCGTCAAAGATTAAGGTTTGTTTCTTGAAAATGAAATTACAAAATTGTCCTTTAATTAAAACTAACATATATTAGGTGTAAAGGGGTTATTTTTGTCCAAAGTAAAAAGGTGCACATTGCTAATTTAGACCCACATGTTTTTAAGTGGGTCTAAATTAGCAAACCCCATATATATATATAAATGAAAATAAATTTTGTCTTTAAAAAAATATTTGTTAATATGATATTGTGTCAAAAACCTTCTTACCTCGTTTAATATAATGTCTCCTCGATTTTACCCTTTAATGGCTCAATAGGTGTTGATGACCATTTATTCTTTTATTCTATATTTATTTTTTATATATGTTGTTCGATGATCAATATAAATAGCTATTGATTGTATTCATATTTCACAACAATATACTTTTAGTTAGTTAATCAAGCATGAAAACCAAGTCATCTCTCTTCATATTCTTTCTTTGTTCACTAATTTTTATCTCTATTGTTGCAATTGAGCCATCCAAAGATGGAACACAATGTAAATATATAAATTATTCAACGCACAATTTATTTCTTATTTAATTATATATATTTAATAAAAAAGTGTTTGTTAATTTGCAGTTAGTGTAATAGAATTCAAATCAAAAGCTCATACATGGAGACCATGGGGTGGAGGTTGGGTAAAAAGAGGAGGAAACGTAAAGGGTGGTGCTGGAGGCAAAATAGGTGGACAAGGCTCAAGTGGATCAAGCTCCGGAGGAAATGCTGGTGAAGGAGGTGCACAGGGTGGAGGTGAACAAAAGGAAAGTGAAGAAGAAAAAGAAAGTGGAGTTGACGGAGGAGGAAAATTAAAAAATAATCTATGAAGCATGGATATTCCTAAAATGCGGAAGTGTATTTTAAATAATAACGAGTTTGGAGGGATTTATGCGATTGGGGATGTTGGATTATCGGTGTAGGAAGAAGAAGTGAAGGTGTGGGGGAGACCTCCATGAAAAGTAGACATAAGAAAGCATGTGTTGTATCCTAGTATGTTTGTAAACTAAAATATCATGGACTCTATCTACATGTCTAGTCTCTATAATAGGATGAACATTTTTCTCTAAATTGTACCGATTATATAATCAAAATTGAATGATATAAGAAGTATCACACTTTCACAAAACCTATATTTTCTTTCTTTTTCAATTTAAAGTTTAAATTTCTTCAAACTAAAAATAGAGATTATGAGTGGTGGTTTTGTATATTATGGTTACCGAGAAAGTACTCAAACATATGAAGTTCATTTCAACCTACATTTTTTATTGAGATATTGTGATGTTAGGAGTTGTTGAATGCTTGAGTGTTGTTTGACTTTTTCAACCGACGGTTGTATTTTGCTAGTCATTTTTAAAATTTATATTTAACTTTTTATTGTTCTAATTTACAAAAAGCAGAATATAATAAAAATATATTAGCAAAAACAAAAAACAGAATTTAATAAATTTAATTATATCAACCAAAATTAACAAAAACAAAATTAAAACCATTGGAATGAGAAATCTACCAAAACGGGATTGACTTCCACATTCTCAGTCATAGTACTATTGAAGGTCACAACTTTTTTGGAGAGATAGAGATTGTGAATGCCAAGTAGGGATAGTGGCAGCCTGGCAGGAGTAATTCGTTTCATGGTGGGAATGATTTGGAATTGATTTTTTTTTTTGTCTTAGAAGAAGTGGTAATTCACTGAAATTAAACTCACATAATTGTAAGATCCCGGGTTCGAACCCAGGTCATGACGTCCGGCCTAACAATTTTGACAATATTTGTCAGTTGAGCTAGAACTTATGGGACAATTTGGAATTGATTTCTTCCCAAGTAAAATAGATACATATTATATAAAGGGATATATAGTTAATATAGATATCAAGGTTGTCAGAACCGGACCGGACCAGTCAAACCGGGAACCAGACCTGCATTCGGTCCGAGTCAGCCACAAAACCGGTCTGCACATGAACCGGTCATTGAACCGGAAAATCGGCCGAAAACAAAAAAAAAACCGGCGGTTCAAAACATGAACCGGTTTAAAAAAATTACTTATTTTTTTAATTGAAAAAATTAAAAAAATCCACAAATTAACTGGGGTCAATCTCATACCACTAAAAGTGACATTAAATGATGACCAATCAAGTGGGAGATTTCAAATGCACTAAGAAACATCCTAACAAAGGCTTATTTATAACCAAGTGGAAGACTTCAAGTATGAGATTTCTCCAATGTGGGACTTCATAGAGTAGTTCATATACAAAAACACTCTATTTTTATTTACAAAACACATTTAACTTTATTTTTTATTAATAATTTGTAATGAGATTAAAAAAGGCATATTTATTTTATTTTATAAAACATACTTAAATTTATATTTGTTGTAAATTACCAACAAATTTAAAATAAATATAAAGAAAAAAGCAACCAACTTTCTCAATAACTATTTTTTTTTTAATTTAAATTATACAATTATAAGCTTTTATATGGACTTCAATTTTTAATAGTGTAAAATTATATATATTGTCTAACTTTTAATTTATTATTATTATTATTATATATTATTTAAAATATAAAAATTATATATTTAATCAAAAACGGTCCGACCTCGATCCGACCATTGAACCTTGAACTGGTAAGCTCACCGGTTCGATGACCGGTCCGGTTCTGACAACCTTGCTCACAATTGTGTAAAATGCACCAAACTGCAATGGTCGGTCCGACCTCGGTCCGACCATTGAACCTTGAACCGGTAAGCTCACCGGTTCGATGACCGGTCCGGTTCTGACAACCTTGCTCACAATTGTCAAAAAAAAAACTGCAGTAAATCCAATTTGCATGTTTTCAGTCACATTTTTCCATCATTTTAGTTTGGTACAACTAGCTCATGTTTTCAGTCACATTTTTCCATCATTTTAGTTTGGTACAACTAGCTCATGTTTTCAGTCACTTTGGTACAACGAATACACAAGTTATTTCTTCAGTTGTGTTATACAATATCTTTTTTGTTGTTTTTTAAAGAGTAATTACATTTCCTTTATTGAAATATACTTAAACTACACCATCCTCCTCTCTTATGTTAAAATATATACTCTCCTTAATACAAACTATATTCATTTAGAGAACAGTTTTTAAAAATTTGATTACCAAATGAATATAATTCTTGCAATTCATAGGACTAAATCCTTAGAGTGTATTTGGATGGGGAAATGTTTTGAGGGAATTCAAATGATTCGAGGTAAATTCTATTGTTTGGATGATAATTTGAAGAATTTTTTAAATTATGGAAATTTATGAAGTATTTTGTTCATATTAAATTTAGAGAATTTCAAATTTCTTCATTGTTATAATTTTTTAAAATTTTCATTTTGGTCCTCAAATTTTCAAAAAATTTCAAATTGACCCCAATAAATTTCCAAAAATTGCAAATTGACCCCTCAAATTTTCTAAAATTACAATTTGACCCCTCAAAATTTTTGAAATTTGTAGATTGACCCCTAATTTCAACTTTCAAATATTACCCGAACAATATAAAATTTATAAAGTTACGCAAAAATGATGAGAATGATTTTTTTATTACTCCATTCAAACAAAAGAATTAAGAAATGAAAGAAATTTAATTAAATCATTTGAATTGACTAGAATTCTAAATTCTTTAAAATTTCTCAATTCCCTCATCCAATCACACTCTAAGAGTTTTTTAATATAGATAGATTTTTAAAATGCTAGAAGAAATAACGGTAACCCTAAGTCCCTAACTAACTAACTCCTACATCCTAAAACTACACAAGGGAGACCAAGCTTTTGGCAAAAAAAAACACATGTCAATCTTTGAGACATCCCATTTCAAATATCTATGTGTCAATACTTCCAAATTTTTATCTTCTTATAGCATTCATTTTGAATCTAGCCAATCAAAAGCATTAGTTTATGTAACAACCAATCAAAATGTTGTGTTTGTTGAATAGCAATTGGCGGACCATTTTCTAACCAGCCCATTCCATAAGCCCAACCCATTTGGTTCTGTTCTGTCATTTTCATTGCACAATTCTGAATCTTTCTTTTTGACAAAAGCTAAGTCCTTGAAGGAACAAAAGCTTCACTCCAAACAAAAAAAGAATCCTGCTTCAGCAAGCATGCAAGACCCGTCTCTTTCATCTGTCTCTCTCAAAGCATAATATTTCAGAGCTACTCTGTTGTTTTACTTCTTTGTTGAATGGATTTCAAAATTCAAAATTCAATTTCTCCCTCTCTTTTTCAATATCAAAACTCACTTTCTTACTCATCTCACTCCATTTTTGCTTGATTCCTTCAAACTTCTCTCTCCATGAATCAACCTCCACCGAAAGCACAAACTAGAATCGTTTCTGGGTTTCAAATTGCTTCTCCATCTGTTATTTCATGATTTAATTTCATCAATCTAATCCACCGATCTGTTTCAAGACCCATTCACAGGTAATTTCAGTTTCGCTCCTTTTCCAAATCCCTGATTTTCTTCAAACACATTTTAACGCTTTTTTGTTTCGTGCTTTTTGCATAATTTTGAAATTCCTTCATCTCTCTCTTGACAAACCCAGCAACGATGAAGCACCGAACGTTACTGCAATGAAGGTATGCACAGATTCGTTTTGATTTTCGAGTTCAATATTTATTCTATTGTATGTCATTTAACAATATTAGGTTTAGTTTGATGAATTTGAAGGTAGTTGTTCTCTCTCCCTAATTTTCTATTTTTGTTCTTGCCTTGGTGTGTAGAATTATAGGTTTCTATCTGCATATCTAATAATCTTATGACTAATATTAGTAGATTACATGTGAAGTTGTATAGTGTTATATAAAGCATGCTTTTGAATCTGCTTGAATGATAGTGTATTCTATTTGAATGGTATAATAATTTCGTATTCTATTTTTCTTATCAGAGACATGATAGTGTATAATATTTGTAACATGAAGATAGTAAATTTGTGCAGAAATTGTATGAAATCAACTGTAATAATCTATTTGCACTTTGCAGGCCAAAAGATTTGTAGACTATTTGGCTACTTTGGCCCTCAATGAAGTTTTCATGCCTCATGATTATTATATTAGGTAAGCTTATTTACTCTGTCTTAAACACAACTTATATATAGCTTCTATGTGTTCTTTTAATTTAAAATTTTAAGCTTCCTGTTAAATGTTTTACATGTTCAAGAATGTGTTTGAATCTGCTTGAATGATAGTGTATGATATTTGAATGGTTTGTTTGCTTTAACTCCATGCTTGGGGTTAGATTAGATGTGTTGAAGCCATAGTCTCATTTTGAATCAGCTCCTTAAGTTTATAATGACTAGCTATTTATTTATTTATCCTATTTTTAGGTGGAATGAAAACCATATTGAATTACAAAGACTACCATATTCATTTATCTTTTTCCCAAAATACAATTCCTTTAATTTTTAGTCAATATCATGTTTGTGTATTTTGAAATTTGGATTCAATCATATAAGCATTGAACCGAAACTTGCAAAATTTCAGACTCATTCTCCTTCTCTTCTTACAAACTCGGTGACGGGAAATAATGAGGAAGCAGCGCACAAATGAAAACGGCAAGGTAAGCTTTTATCATCCTCTTGCTGGGTGTCTGCCTTTTTATTTACTTGCTTTTTGTTCTAATTTGTTGCCTAATTTATTTGTTATTTAACAAGTTAACCAATTATATTTTTGTTTCAAGCAGTGGTTAGATGATTTTTTGAAGTTTCTAGAGCAAGTCCATCTGCATCTTCATTGTTCAGAGGTAAAAACTTAAGTTTTTGTGTAATGATAATTCTTTTCATGTTTATTGGTCAAACTGTAGTTTCTATTATTCTTTGCACAATCAATTTTGAACACATTCATTTTCGGGTTAAATATGTTGTTTCAACTTATTACAGTGTTCATCTAATTGCCTCACTATTATCTTTTCTCTAACTAGCTTTATGAAACATGTCCAGTTAACCATAAGTGAGAATTGAAAAGAATTTTGTCTTTTGATTACTAATGTTTTCATTATGAAAGGTTTTTTAAAAAAAAATTGTGAATATGATTTCCCTATTCGGCAAGTTGTGCTATAATTTCTCTAATTACATCATTTTTTGGTGCTGTTAAGAGGTATTGATGGATTTGGAGGTAGATCTATGTTATCTCATTCAATTCAACTCATGGCTTTGGAGTATTGTTTTTCACATTAGGTAGGTTACTTATGTATATATATATATATATATATATATATATATATATATATATATATATATATTTTAGTATTAGTATTTTGTACTGATATTATATATGAAATGTTGATTGAAGCATAAACTAATTCTTATGTTAGTTTTGACATGTCTCTGATAATATATTTCATCGCATCAGTACTAGCTAACTTAAAGGGTAACCAAATGATACAAATATTTAAGTATAATATTTGTAACATGAAGGCTAACTTAAATGGTAACCAAAAATCCTTCTCTACAACATTTGCATATCCTTCTGTGCCTTTGTTTTTTCAGAGTTTCTGATTTCTCATTTTATCATGGCTAATGTATTTTTATTTCATCTCTGATGTGGGGCTCAAGACTTTCAATTGATATTCTATTCCAGCTGTTTAAAACAATGGTTTCATTTGATTTGTCTTTTTCATTTTCAATTTTCTCTTAAATAGAATTAGTATGAAGTGTTTGATGGTTTATTGATTAAAGTGACATTTGTACAAATACCAGCATGACATGTTTGGTCACTCTATCTCCAAATTAAATAATTACAATAGTTCTGGGTAAGTTTATCTGAAGGTTGATTTCAATTACTTTTTACACACTCTTAGCAATATATGTCTTTGAAACATTAGTTTTGAAACAAAAATTAAAAGCACACTTATTTTTCTTCAAACCACCAATCAATTCAGTATTTGATATAGTCTACTACAATTGTAACTTTTAAATGGATCCGCCTTTAATATACATATGCCACATCCATTATGTTTTAATTGAAAAATGCATTTTTCTATGATGTTTGAAATCTTTCCCTTTCTTAGTTTTCACTCTCTTCCTTACTCATCTTCACAAATAAGACTCATTTTATTGAACATTTCTACTCTACCAAATTGCAGGTATGAACAAATTCAAATTTCTAAATCCCTCCAAAAATTTCAAAAACAATAGTAGCAATAGCTACTATAAAGTACAAAGATTCTCTCACACTTCTTTCTCCTCTTCCCCATACTCATTCCTTTCAAAATTCATATCCAAGATTCTCTGACACTTCTCTCTCACCATATTGTTCAAATTTTCTTTGTATGGATTTGACATGTATAAGCATCAAGATACTTTTGATAGGGTAAATTAATGTGGGCATTTTTTGAGTTTTCTGAAATTTCTCAAATATCAATTGAAAATTCGGTTTGGATTGTGGTGTTGTTTGATTCTGGTGTTATGAAGCACACTACATTGTAGTTCTCTCCTTCTCCTCCTCACCATTACATGTATATATGTATGATTTGACTTAGAACTGGGATACTTGAATTAAAAACTTTACCCGGCTACTACTTTATTCTTGGTTATATTTTGATTCAACAATATGATTAAGGTCATTTGTATTTGTTTTCTAATTATGTGGTGTTGCTTTTGCTTATGCAAACATGTTTATAAGAAGCCGAACTATGTCCAAATATTTCTAAAGTCTCAATTATTGGAGTACTCATTTGCTTAAAGGAGAAAATAGATCAAGTTTGTTTGAATAGTAAATAACTAATTTGTTTCTTTCGTATTTCTAATCCCTAATTTTGCGTCTCTTTGTTTTTTTGTTCCAGTTTCTTTGGCTTTACTTTTTTGGAGTACTCATTTGATGCATGATCATATTTGCTCCAATAATACATTGAAGGGTGAGCTTCTTGAAGTTAGGGTGTCAGAGAAAAGACTACTGGATAAGATTCAAGATCTTAAAGTTGATTATGTTAAATTAATTGGTGATGTCCTAGAAAAGGTTGTAAAGCAGCAAGTCAGTGAAATCATGAACTTAGAGATTAGATCGAGGATGCCATGTTGGTAAGAAAACTAATGGCTGAGGAGGAGCTAAAAGAGAGAATGAGGATAACAGAGAGTTTAGAGAATGAAATCTTGGAAATGAGCAATGTTCTTGGCCAAATGAATGATTCAATTAAAAAACTAAGTGTTGATAGGGATGTACTATCTATTCAGAGGGATCAACTTCAGGGTCAGGTGATTTTACTCAAAGAAAGTTTTATTTTAGAAGGACCAACCATGGGTATAGTCACTACTTGAAGGTATATATATTTATTTTTACCTATTTGTAATATGTTATATTAGTGTTTTTCAATAGAGACAGTGTTGAAAAGTGTTGTAGTTTTCTCTTTTTAGAATTTTGCTTCTCATAATGTCAAGTGGATATATTTTCTCTCTTTGTGGATAGTATTTTACTTATAGTGGTTGTTGTGGTTTTCTCTTTAGTATTTGGGCACAAAGGATATATTGCAGAACATTGTTTTACATATTTTACAGGTACCTTTCAAATTTGAAGCTTGCTTTTATATTGACATTTTTGGTATTATAATTTAATATAAATCGTCTTTTTTGCAGCATGCCGAAAGACAAAGCACAATTATGAGCTGCAAAAGAGTTGTATGCCATTTTTTAAAACAATAGGATGATAGTAATTCTTCCTTATCATAGCAATATGAACTTCATATAAAATTTGAGGTTAATGACTATGGTGATTTAAAATAGTATGTGAATTTTCTACAATCTCAGTTGGTTTTTAGTTTGTGTATGCTGGTGTTTGCATCGTCTGTACTAACTTGATATGATGTTTTATGAATCTATGCAAGGGTGGGTAAAGCAGTATCCAAAGAAGGCTTCTATTCTAAATTCTGCTGGTGCAGGAAACTGGTTTCATCAATTTTGAGTTGTTGATTTAATCAGGATTTCTCCATTCCCTTCATAAGCAATACAGAAATGACTCTCTCTGCCAATATGCTTATGGTTTCAGATTCGTTCAAATGATGTTTGTTGAATTACAATTAGGATTCTTCATTTAGATTGTATTACCAGATTGCTGGCTATGTGATATTTCATTTGGAGTTTATGAATTATGGTTAATTAGCTTCCAATACATCATTGATGTTGGCTTAATTACAGATTATTTTTTATTTTTAATTGTGTTGTTATTTGTTCTGATTCATTTGCATTTGATATCAAGTGTGGAGTTAAGGACATAATATTGGTTGTCATAGATATGCACAATGAACTAGATTGAAGAGCTTTTTCAAGGACAGTATTGGTGTATGTGTTAGGTTGATTGTACTGGTGTATGAACCACTGACATATTTAAAATCACTATAAATAGCATAATAAAGTACACATAAACAAAATTTGTTCTTACCAAAAAACAACAAAAAAAATTGTTTACGCAACACTTTGAATCAAGAGATGAATATATATATTTCATATTATATATAATAATGACGCTGGGAATCGAAGCAAGTTTTGCCGAAAAGCTATATTGTGCCTGATAAATTTACAAATATTTAACTTTGCTAAAAGCTCTTTATCTATAAATTTTACATATGAAAATTAAGCAACTTTTTTTTTTTATCAAGTGCTTCTTAAAAAACTGTTTGGCCCAACTTTTTCTCTTTTAGAATAAAAAGTCTAAAATAAACTAGACCAAATGATATCTAAGTAAAAATTAAGTTATATTTTCAAGTAAAAAAACGAATGTCAGGTAAAAGTTAATATAAATTTTTTTGGTATCTGAAACTTCTTTTTTATTAGTGGATGTTTGAAATAGGTTAGTTGAATTGAGAGAATGTGAAGACACGGATCAAATTGAGGGGATTTCCATAGTTTAGTTTTTTATCAAATTATATTTTTATATGAAAGAGATTTGTTTGAATTAGTGTATTGAATATGAAACAATATATATTGTGGTGAATATAAAAAAAATTCTTCTAATATAACATAAATTTATTCTTTATGAGAAAAACAAACTTATTTTAGTGTATATATATATATATATAGGACAATTTTCTCTCCAACGGTTTTAGATTAAGAACTATGAATTTATAGGATATATATTTTCCTTAAATTCAATGAATTGACACGAATTTAAACTGTTTTTTTTTCTTCTTATAAAGAGACCGTTATGACATTACAAAGAAATCATTATGAACCACTGACATATACAACAAACACTAAATTAACACTAACATGTATGCATTTGTAATACTTTGAAAAATGAAACTGGTTGAATATAGTTGTTATGTCGGTGTCAAGCACTAAACGCTCCTTTTTATCTAAAGTGTCAATGCTACATGTTTGGTGCATTTAGGGTTTTCAATAGAATTACAAAGGCTAAAAAGTGTGTAGAGTTAGCACGGGGACAAACGGCATTTGTAATTTAGACAAGCTTTTATATATTCTGAAATGTTTTTGTATATGTCATTGTTCTTCCTAATTGATTGAGATTTTAAAAAAGATCAATTGAATTTTAAGCGACTATTACTATTTTTATATATTTGAATAAAAAACACAAATCTAAATTGAGGGGGATCTTATATAACATGTTGTTTGAGAGAGAGAGAGAGAGAGCATGTGATGTTTTATTTTATTTTGTTTTATATTATTATGATTTTCAATCAAATATAAGTATGATTTTTTTTTTTGAAAGTAAGTATAAGTATGACTTTTTTTTTTGTTATTGTATATTTATCACCATACATGAAGAAACATCTACCTTGCAAGGATCGGGATGACTCAAGTCTGCAAACTACATGGAGAATATTTAAGAAAATGCCATTAATACAAATGTTCATGACAAATCATATTGATTGTAAGGATACATCCATGTGTTACAATCAATAATATTCAAGTGTTACAATCAAGACTAAATTAGACTTTTGGTCCCTTAACTTATTTGTTGGTTTCATTTTGGTCCATTAACTAATTATTGTTTCATTTTGGTCCTTTAACTATATTTCCGTCTGCCAAATAAGTCCTTTGCGTTAGATTTTATAAAAAAACGTTAATGTTTATCATCACTATCATCGGCTTCATCACCAAACCTAGAAAAATCATAATCTTCATCAATTTAACCATGAATTTAGGCGATAGAATTTTGATTTTGGGGAAAATTGAACATTGAAATGTAAATTGGATTATTGAGTTTTTTAGTTTTCAGGGTTTAGTGATGAAGATTATGATGAAATTTTCCAGATTTATGGGTTTGGTGATGAAGATGATGATTATGAAGATAAAGATTAACGTTTTTTCATAAAATTAAACGGAAAGGACTTATTTGGCGGACATAAATATAGTTAAAGGACCAAAATGAAACAATAATTAGTTAAGGGACCAAAATGAAACCAACAAATAAATTAAGGGACTAAAAGTCTAATTCCTACAATCAATAATATTCATGTTCTTTAGAATTTGTTTTACAATTATTTACTTCATTATTTGTGTCTTTAAGTTATTTGCTCATATTTCAATATGATTACAATTTTATAAATATTTCATGTTCAAATTTTCTGTAGCAAATATATATATCCATATATATAATTACAATTCAATTTGTTCCTTAGATTAATTTCAATGTTGAAGAAGATAATCAACCACAAAGGTTTTGGGAGTTGCAAATTTTGGATCGTCATTTAGCAAACAATTCGATTTTGGTAATTTTCACACATGATATGTTTGATTTACATTTAATTTTTAAAATATATTTTCCAAATTCCTTTTCAAATATGTAATTTAGTTCAAAATTTTTCATTATGCAGCATTTTCCCCATAGAATAACAAGAATTTTTTTACAACATGGTCAAAACCAAATTAATTTGGTTCTACATAACACAAACATTGCAGTCAATTGCAACATCAAAACAGATCCAAGGAATGAAGTTGAGAAGTTTATAACAATAGGATGATTTCAATTTCTTATGAATGCTAACATAGAAGCTGGCTCAATAGTTAGGTTGACTCTTTCGGATCCGCCTGAAAATTTGATTATTGCCATAATTGATTCATAGCAACAATCTATCTTTAAATATTGGTTTCATGTAAGCTAAGTTGTACTTCAAACTTTAATGTATTTTAAGCTATTGTTTCTAATTTATATCCGTAGTTTTTTTATTACTTTATAATTGGTTATCATACATTGCATCTATTCTTATGACAATTTCCGCATTCAATTATTTTTGTGTCCACTATTATTCATTATATAATTGTTTGCATTTAATAACAATGTTCAAGCAATATTCCTATAATTTGTGACCATAAGCAAATTCTTCCCCGTGCATTGCACGGGTGTGAATACTAGTATATTACAGCTGTGAAATTCGTTACACACTCTTACCACACTCTTGCAATATTTTCTTGAAAACTAGTCTTACATTTTCTTGAATTCTTGAAACACTAGTCTTACATTTTCTTCAACGTAATTTTTTTTTGTTCCTTGAATTGAAACTCATCAATCCATGGAGAGAACGATCCTGGTTACTATGTCCCCTATGGAGAGTGAGAAATATTCTGAAAGTCTTTGTCTTGCAGTTGCGGTGTTTCTCAATCATCCTGGAGTACCAAATTTGATACATGCAGGAGTATTTCATCATCTTATACGTGCAGGCAATTATCCATGGAACCTTGTTGACAACCAATATTATGATTTTGAAGCTTTGGAGCGTCTTTTCAGGTTGAGGAGGCAAGGTCAAAGATGTGAAGTCGATGGTTGTTTGGGTAATGCCGTGAACATATTGTTATCTTGCAATCATGGGTCATGTTTTGCATGTGTTGATGTTGTTAATCAACCTGGCTCGTTTCCAGATGTACCAAGGTTCCCAAGAACAACTTGCTTGCAGTATGGTAATTTTGTTGTTCCATCAAATAAAGTCTTGGCAGTTCTTTACAGGGTAGAAAACAACTCTTAGTGCGTGGTGGGTATAAGTCCTCAAAAATCATAATCCTTCACAATGATGCCCGTATTCATCAGGTGTTTAGTGCTGCCTTGAAAGGTTTTAATATCCCTTTCTTCTCATACGGCAGAGACTCGAATGACAATTCCGTCCGTTTATTCATAGAATCCGATACCAAAACTATCTTGATGCCAATGGATGCTTCGACGCAAGCAACTCGTTTTTACTTTACCCTGCATTCACAATTGCTGGTGACTTTTGGGCTTATGCATGAGCAAAAGAATTATATCCTAAATCGAATTCGAACATATGGCGATGAAAACACTGTGTTTTCCAATTTCTTTCGGGCTAGAATTTCAATTGAAGAGATATTTGCCAACCTTCCTGCTGATAGGTTCCCTATGGCTATGCTTGTGGAGGCTGCTGCCTTGTTTTATGGTGATAATGATGATGATGGTGATGATGATGATGATGTTGATGATCAGTGATTCAAGTGTTGTGGTGCTGCTCATGGATTCTCCAAGTGGATGTTACAGAGAAACAAAATATTTGGTTTTTTTTTTTCTGACATGTTTTTTTTAGTTTGCATATGGTAGTTAAGAGTGAGTGTTTGTTGAACATATTTTGAATCTTGGTTTAATCATTTTTGCACTTAATTGCCTTTTTTATGGTTAGTCTTATTCATCCTCATGAAGATTCTTCATGTCTTGATGTTACTATGAAGCAATAATTCTATCCAATATTAATTTATGGTATAGAGATGGCACTAGAGTCTAGAGCGTCTACATAATGCAGAACAAACTTTTTTATTTGAGGTACTTAACTAAACAAACGTTGCATATATTCTGTCAAATGACATATATAGTGCCCATTGTTCACTATCCTAAATTTATCCCTTCATCGAGATTACGGGCCTCGTCTTAGCATTTGTTTGGATGAGCAATCTCACGCTCATTTGCCAAGTTCATTCTAAATTAATGTACAATTCATGTCTATCGTAAATTTTTACCGTCGCACACTATTAGCAGGAACTAGCAAGCACACATGTCTACATCTGCTACAAGCATCATCATAGAATCAAAAGGATCTCATCCGACAAACATATAAAAACATTTAATCATTTTTGCACTTAATTGCCTTTCTTATGGTTAGTCTTATTCAATCAATTAACAAAACCATAGTTCAACTCCCTTTTTAGGGCTATTTTGTTTCCTAATTTCATCAACTTTGAGTTAATAAAAGTAGAATATAATCATAGCAGAATATTTTCTAGGGCTATTTTGTTTCCTATTTTGTTTCACATTTTTTCTAATAAAGATGGAGTATCATGGAAGAATATAATCATAATGTGATGGTCTCATGCAAAATAATTAATATCAAATAACACAATTTATAGTAGTAACTAGATAGATACATATGATGGTATACACAATGTGAATGTCACAAAAATTGTTCCATACTTATCAAGGAAACAACGCTCAGTTAAGGGCTTCCCACATACATCCTTTACAGCTGAGGTTATTGTAAAGATCACTTCTGACACTGGAGAAAAACAAAGCATTTGGAAATTAGTATTGTCGATGTAAAGTTACTAAAGTACTTGACAACTTTCAAACATACAAATTTTCCAAATTTCAACCCTTGGTTAAATAACAATATGCTTGATTACTAGCTTTTCTCAATACTTCATTATTTAAAATGAAGTGCCATACTTCAGACACCACAAGAGTACCCTTTAATATCAGTATATCTTCTATTAATATAGAGAATATAGGGAAAGGTTTATATCTTCTATTACTAGCTTCTTTTTCTAAGGAGTGTTTCATGGCTAAATTAGAATGGTGGAGCGGATTGAAGGGACACTGCGGAGAGAAGCTTGCAAGAATTCAGACAACATAAGGAGAGGCAAAACGTGTGTGCAAGACACAACAGTAACATAGAAGAATCAGCCTTGATTGATAAGCGAAGAAAATAATCAACACATTAGGAGGTTGACTAATTGATGTCTCTAAAATGAGATACAAGAATCAGAACCGCAGACAAGGATACAAACAATGAAGATCCCTATGAATGAGGTGGGATAAAAACAATATTCCACTGTTGATGCAGCTACTGAGATAAAAAGACAAAGCAACTGCCTCAAAGGCCATATTATCTTTCATATGTATGTTGGTGGACCCTAGGAATTATGTAGTTTGGGTGATTGAGACAACCAATCTTATTAGAGGAGTTTGAATCAAGAGGGGAAATTTGTACAACAAACTGACATTACATTACAACATTGCAGAGCCATTTACCTCACTTCTCATTACTACTATAAATTCCTATGCTGTTGATACGTGTGTTCAACATATACAGAACTAAAAGAAGCATCCATCCCTGTGAACAAAGCTCTCATCAAATGGAGTAAATGTGCACAACCTTACCCTGCAAGCAAGAGACTATTTTCGAGATTTGAATCAATTGATCTGGTTACATGACAACAACCTTATCATTGTGCCAAAGCTTGTGCTCCCACATAAGCCGAAGATTTCTAGAGGCCGCTAAGGAATGACAATGTTGGACACTTTTAGTTAAGCTTGGCAACTAACATACCTAAAATTCAAACTCCGCTAGATGCAGAACCCTCCATAAGATTGTGAAAATATCATCAAAATCTTGTCAAAGCAAAAGACTACATTTGTTACATTCAAGTCATCCATTTCCATCATCTGATATGCTATGAGCTGCCACCCAAGTAGCAACCACTACTACCAGAGCTTCCAAAAGTACAAGAAGAAATCTTGCATTACGTGTCCCCATATCATTCAATATTTCCAAACCATAGTCACACGGTTCGCAATTCGTTTCGGTACGCGGTACGGGTTCGGGTACGCGGTACGCTACCTTTAAAGAATTCGGTACGCGAAGGGTATACATAGTCGGTACGCTAATCGGTACGTTGTTAATAAAAAATTAAATAAAATATTTGATGAAAATATTAATTAGTATTAAATTTATGTTAATTAATATTATTAATCTAAAGTTTATATTAATCATAAAATTGAGAATCAAATTTCCATCAAATAAAAGTTAAGTGTATGCTGATAGCACATGTGTTTCGTGTATCATAAAGAGAAAACAAGTCACGCATCAAGAAATGTAACTAACATTGAGAGGTAATCAAAGTTAGAAATAAACAATTTGTTAGATGTTCCAATATACAAACCAAATCCAATATACATTGTACAAAATGCATTGTACTAGTGGACAAGTGATGTTATATTTGTAACCATCATATTCACAGCTAAGTCAAATCAGTCTCAATATTTTATATTTTGTTCTTATTTGATTCTTCGGGTGGTTCGCCGGTACTTAAATTTTAAAGAATTCGGAGAGAATTACGACGAACCAATTCGCAAAAGTACCACGAATTGGTACGCGCGAACCAATTCGCGGTTCGTCACCTTTGGGAAGAATTATGTGACTATGTTCCAAACACTCTTGCAAATCCGAGTCGTTCACTAACATCACCCATTCTTCTTCATCGTATAGATATTTGAGCTGGAATGTCCCGTTTTGCAGTTTGAACCTTGATGCAACTTCTTCGAATAATTTTAAACAACCTATGGCTGGATCAAACTTGAAACGAATGGTGTCTTCTCCATAAGTAGATTTCACAACGATTTTTGACCTGCTATCAACGATGATTGATTTGCTTTTGGATCGCTTTTGGTTCTCAAGGTTTTGGTAACCTGATGAACTGTCGTGTACCATTGAACCAGAGCTATTAGACGAGCATGTCAAGCTTGAAGAAGCATGATTTGTTGTGCTCAACAGCCTCATAATCCCCATCCACACCAGTGTCCATCTCATAAACAACAAAGGAACTTGTCATATGGTCAATAGTATTATGTTTACATTTTTCTTCTCTTAAACCACCCTTGTTCAGAATCCACTCGTTACCTTTTCCAAGAACGGAACCAAAACAAGCCTGTTCGGGACAATCATCCATTTCAAATGATTTTGAATCTTCACTGCAATCAATCAAAGATGCATTGGTTTCCTTCAATACAGAATTTTCACCGTCGTTAACAATAATTAATAAGATTTTTTTCTCTGAATTTAGAAGTTAACAATCGAAAATACCTATTTGAGGGGTTTTAAGACCCTTACCATTTGGACAATTTTTTTTAATTGCATTTCTAAATTATCATATGTTATATCAATTTAGTCATTATTTTAATTTTTTTTTCTTGTCAAAATGACTGGAAATTTACCTCTTGAGCTAAATAAGTGGGAGATTTTAGATTCGAAGGAGTTATACTCACGGGGATCGTTATTATTTTAAATAGTGTATATATATTTTAAAATTAATTATTCTATTTTTAATTTAATATCAAATTATTTTATTATTTATATTGAATTAATTTTACTTTTATTTTAATATATATTTTATAGAATAAATTAATTATTAAATTATTTTCTTATCCGTTTCTGCCGATACTCATCTCAAATTCAGGATAAAAAATTAAACTAGTGGCGTAAGATAAAATAAATTTCAAGATTAAATTATGATATTTTGCCGATTCTCCAAATATTAGATTGAAACAAGCTATAATACATTTATTATATTTTATCTCTTGTCTATGTACAAAATGAGCTCTAAATTAAGGGTTAAATATATTTTTAGTCCCTATATTTTGCTCTATAGTCAAGAATAATTTCTATATTTTTTTTACGGAGAAAAAAAACCTTAAAATTTTTTCCTTTATAAAAATTGGTCCATGCATGCCGTTAATTTTACAAACGGAATGCTGACGTGCCACTGTGTGGGCTCGTTATTTTTAGGGTTGTATATGTTTTTAGTCCCTGCATTTTACTTTATATTTAAAAATAATCCTTACATTTTAAAAGTTGTGTAAAAAATCTCATAATTAATTCTTTCACTGAATTTGATCATCGTCGTTAATTTTACATGCGCGATGATTATGACAATTGTGGGCCCCTTTTTTTAAAAAAAATACTTCCAGAAATCACTCAACTAAACCTCCATAATTTTTTCATTAATCTCCCATCAACTTCCCAAATCCTCCAAACACAAGCCAATGTTAAGTATGCTAGCTCATATGCGATTGATGAAAAATGGTTTGTTGTGTTTTTACGGTTGCATACTGTCGCGGTGATTTTCGGATATCAAACTATTGATTAGTTTGACTCACAAATTTATGATTCATCACCGAGCTTTTATTTTTCCAAGGAAAAGGGGAAAAGTTCGAATAAACCCTATTTTTGAGAGATTGAAGGTTCGGGGGTTGGTTACGTTAAGGGAAGGTATTAGCACCCTAAACGTCTATAGTACTCTATAGGAACCTCTTGTTTTTATTTTTCTTTGTGCTAAATTTATTTACTTGTAAATTAAAGTCTAAAATATGTAAAAGTTAAAGTGATGATTGAAAATAGAAAAGAAAAATGTTTTTGTTATTTTTATTTGATTTGGGAAGACGCAAAGTCTTTTGCACTATGTACCCGTGAGGGATCAAAACCTCGTAGTTCGGGGTAAAAATTGCAAAGTGGTTTGTTGATTGATTTTAGGAGAAAAGACGAGTCGTCATCTTAAGTTTAAACTCCTTTTCTCAGCCACGAACATACTGAAAAGTTTAACTTCCTTTTCTTGCCATGTGTCATGGGGAATAATCGAAATTCTCAACTAGAGATGACTCATGTCTAAACTCTTTGAAAAAGTTTTAAAGTCAAAAGCCAAGCAGCAAAATGGTTTGAATTTGTTTTTGCATATTTTAATTTTTGAGAAAAAAGGTTTAAGTATATTTACATGAATTAAAATGTTTATTATGAAAAATGTTTTGAAAAAGTCTCTCGACGAATATCGAGGTTTTTTATGAAAGAGATTCTTTTTGAAAATGGTTTTGAATTTTTTGAATGTTTTTTTTGTCTTTTTGAAATAAAAATGTTAAGCGCGAATGAAATAAACTAAGGTGATAAAATAAACGCGAGGGATTTCATAATGACGTTGAATCAAAATGAGAATCTCCTTTTCATTGGAATTACTACGCTATTATTTTTGGTGTTTTTCGTTTTTTGACATAAAGCGGAATAAATAAACATGCATGCAATGCAACTTCTCATTTATATTTACATCAATCCTAAATACATTCTAATTCTCAACAAAATAAATAATGATGCTAAAAGATTAAAAAAAAAAAAAAGGCAATAAAATAGACTAAGACCTAAATATTAAAAGAACAAAATATAGGATGTAATGACAAAAATACAGGGTTAAGTTCAAGCCCAATCTGCAAAAAAAAAGGTTAGTCTTCACACAAATAACAAAAAAAAAAACAAAAAAAAAAAACAAAAAATAAAAATAAAAAGAAATCAGAGGGGGCGCGTCAAGCAACCCAGGGGTGCAGAAAGCAATTCGTAGCTGGGGGTGCATGGAGTAATTGGGGGATGCACAGAGTAAGACAGGATATATGTTTTTTTTTCTTTCCAGATTTTCTATTTTTCTTTATGTCCCTCTCTCTCACTTGGTTTCCACTCTTTCTTCTCTCTCACTCCTTTACATCATTTCATCAAGAACATATGAAGATTCCGGTGTGAAGGAAAATGGATACGATAAAGCAGTGGAATATAAAAATTTTCCTTCTAATTGATCCTTACGAATGATCATGAATCGTGTTTAGGATTTTACCTCTTAACGAAAATCCCTTCTTTCACGAACTGTTGGTGATTAGTGCTTTGAATCACGAGCAAGATCACGAACAAGTCACAACCACGTTGATCACAAGTAGGGCTGGCAATGATCCAAGCCAACTCGTGAATAGTTCGAAGCTCGATTCGATATTTGACTCGTGAACTTGGTTCATGAACCAAATGAGCTGAACTGAGTTAAAAATTAAGTTCGTTAAATAAATGAGCTGAACACAAACTATATATAGTTCGACTCGTTTGACTCATGAACTAACTCGGTTATATATATATATTCAAATCTTTTTAAGTGATGCAATTTTATCTTGAAGGGGAAACCTATTGGAGTATGGAATTGCAAGAATATTTTGAGAATAATTGTGGAATTTTGTTGGTTTTTCCTTTATAGTTTTATTACTTGTATTGGTTTATGCCGGTTTGAATTTTGTATGTGTTTATCCATTATACACTTAGGATGAATTTTATTTTAATTTAATACTTGCTTTTTCTTCTAAAAAATAATAGTTTAAAAGATTAAAGATTAAATTTTGACAAAAAATATTGACTTTAGAATTATGTGATTTAACTTAACGAGTTGAACCTAACGAGCCGAACCGAACTGTTCGTGAACTTTAAATGAGCCGAACTTGAGCTGAAAAAAGAGTTCGTGTTACAATTGAGTCGAGTTTCGAGCTGAACCAATTTCTGACGAGTCGAGTCGAGCTCAGACGAGTTCGACTCAGCTCGACTCATTTCCACCCCTAATCACAAGCGTTAATAGTATAACGCCTCTAGCTAGTCCACACGAACAGATCCCTCCAAAAGAGTGCTAGCTCCAAGAATGAAGGTTTCTAGTGAAAAGTGGGAAAATAAGGATTAGGGTTTTAGCAATTGATTTTCAACAACATTTTTTCTTTCTCACAAGTGTTCTATTTATAGAACCACTTGTCTTGTGCACCAAGACAAACTATTTGTCATTGGGCCACAATTATACTAAAACCTTTTAATTAAATAAATCTTTTAAGAAACGCACCCCCATGTGTCATGTACACATGAGTGCTTTCTTTTTCATAACAAATTATGATACGCTTATTTAATTACCATGATACCCTTATCATATTTCCTTAATTCTCTGAGGTGCACCGTACCTTACGGTGTTCCAATTTCACACTAGCCTGTTCTTATGTGTGTGACCCTTGTAGGTTTCCATAACGTTGGCAATTATATTAAATTCTCTATTTAATATAATAAACAATGAGCGGTATCTAGCAACACATCATTGCTACCCAAGTTATGAGAAATTAACATGTGATCTAAAACACAACCTCTAGTGATAATATCAGTGTGTACAATTACCCCTTTGCATAACTTTGCATGTAGTACTCTCATAGCGGGTCAATCTGGTATAAATATTACTCCTAATATTTATACCTACGTCAAGACTTGATAACTCCTTATCCCATGATCCATGAGATGTGATCATCAGTCTATCTTCATAATAGTCTTTATGCTTTAAGGTTATCCCCTTTACCTTAAAGCTCGACTACGGATACTTTAAGAATAGTGTCCTTGTGTTTAATGTTATTTCATGATTAAGTCACACTTAATTATTAAACGGACTTTCTATTCTAGGGACTTCATTATTTTGCAACCTTACAAACATAATAGAGAAATGCCATATTTATATTCAAACTCCTAAAGCAAATACTATGAAAATAGATTGGCTCTTAGGGCTTACTCCAACACGGTGGTGGTGCGACGGCCGGAGCGGAGGCACCACCACCGGAAGTAAAAAAAAAAAACTCCCTTTCTTTTAAAAAAAACCTTTTTCTAAAATCAAATTTTATCTAGATTTCGGATTTCAACTTAGTTTTTAGAAAAAAGCTTGAGAAATCCTAAATCTAGATTTTCAATTTTGAAAAAAAAAAAACAAACTTTCTACCTTTCAATTTCTTCTCTGTTCGATCTGTTTCGGATTTGGAGTTGTGTGTGTTTATGGGATTTGAGAAAAAAAGTTTTGAGAAGTTTTCTTTTTGTTGAAAATTTTTCTTTGTGGTATTTTGATTTTTGTCTCTGATGTTTGTTTCTGATTTCCTCCAAAAATCTCTCCCCCCTCTTTATCTGTTTTTCTCTTCTGCTCTTATAGAAGCTTTGAACCAAAGTTGGTTGCCTTGAGTAATGGGAAAATTTAATAGATGTTGCTGCATGTGATTAAAGAAATAGAGATAGGGGGCGGCTACTGCTCTTTTGTTTGCTAAGAGACTGACAAAAAAAGTGAAAAGAAAAATAAAGCTGTGAAGAGGAAGGCATGCCTGCACTGTCATTGTCTGTCTTCAAATCTTCCTTTTTTTTGTTTTGATTGATTTTTTTTTTAAGTCATAATAATACTAATAATAACAATAAAATAAAAATAAATTAAAAATATAAAAAAAAAAGAGGGGAAGGGGTGGCGCAGCAACAGCTTTTGCTGTTGTTGTGTTGTGTTGTTTTTTCTTTTTAATAACAATATAAAAAAATAATAATATTAATAATAATAATAATAATAATAATAATAATAATAATAATAATATAAAAACAAAAAAAAAGAGAAAATGGTGGAGTGAAAAGAGGCGTGAGCCTCTATACATTTTTTAGTTTTTTCTTTTTTTTAGATAATAATAATAATAATAATAATGGTGGTAATTATAAAAATAGAAAGAAAATAGTAATAATGATGATAATTAAAGGAAGGAACTAAAAAAAGGAATTCTGATAATAGTAATAATAATAAAAGGAAGAAAATAAATATTTAACAAATTTTTTTTTTGGGGATTCTTTAACAAAATATATTGACACATTTTTTTTGGGATTTTTGTGAATAAAAGAGAAAAGAACAAATAAAAAGAACCAAAGTGGGATTTGAACCCATGACTACACTCATGACTTTTTGGACACTCTACTCACCACCAAATGAGCTACTTCACATAATTGATAACAAATCCAACCAAAATTAATATGATAATAAATTGAAATGGGCAAAATTTAAAGTATGACAAATGAATATGAAGTGGGATCTTAGGTCAAAAATTGGGGTATAACAGATGCCCCTATTTAAGTTTCTTCATCTGGAAAGATGAAATCTTTGTCTAGACGGGATGAAGGGACTTAAATACAAAATACCCAATTTTGGACCTAAGATGCTGAGAATGTTTATGATGCAAATGCGAATGTAAGACTCTGAATCTTGTGAAAAATGGGATCACAAAAGACAAACTTTTATTACTGGGGAAAAGAGTGACGTTCACAGGGGAATGACACAAGTGACCCGACTGAGGAAAAGAAAACAATAAAAAGGGGTACCCGAATCCATCGAGGAAAAAGGATCCAACTCCACTGGGGAAGCAAAGTAGTTTCACTGGGGAAGAGACTGCCTACTATCATGCAAGTGATAGCATATCAATGCAACATGAAAAGACGAAACATTATCTACTATCCAATGAAGGAATAGCTTAAAGGACAATGAAATCAAATATTACCAACTATCGTCCAAACGATAGCTTAACTAGGTAACACAGAGAGATGAGACATTATCTACTATCCAATGAAGTAATAATTTAAAGGACAATGAAATCAAATATTACCAACTATCGCACAAACGATAGCTTAACTGGGTAACACAGAGAGATGAGACATTATCTACTACCAATGACATGATAGCTTAAAGAAGACAATTGCAGAACCAATGAAATACCGTCTACTGCCAACAGAGGGACAACTTAAATAAGACAAATGAATAGGTAATGAGATGTTGTCTACTACCAACGAGGGGGTAGCTTAAAGAAGACGATGACAAATATTACCTACTACCGTAATGATAGCTTAATGAAGGTAATGAAAATGATAAGACAATGTCTACTATCAATGACATTATAGCTTAAAGAAGACAATGACAGATATCACCTACTACTGTAATGGTAGCTTAATGAAGGTATTGAAAATGACGAGATATTATCTACTATCAATGATGTGATAGCTTAAAGAAGACAATGACAAATATTACCCACTACTGTATTAGTAGCTTAACGAAGGTAATGAAAATGATGAGACACTGTCTACTACCAATGAGTGGATAGCTTAATAAAGACAAGTGACAGATATTACCTACTACTGTAATGGTAGCTTAAAGAAGGTAATGAAAATGATAAGACATTATCTACTATCAATGTGGTGATAGCTTAAAGAAGACGATGGCAAATATTACCTACTACCGTAATGATAGCTTAATGAAGGTAATGAAAATGATAAGACAATATCTACTATCAATGTAGTGATAACTTAAAGAAGACGATGGCAAATATTACCTACTACTAAATAAATATCTTAACGAAGGCAAATGACAGGTGTTACCTACTACCGTATAGATAACTTAATGAAGGTAATGAAAATGATAGATATTACCTACTATCATATGGATAGCTTAATGAAGGTATGCTTTTTTAGTAACATCTCTTGACCAGACACACTGGGGATGACACTATGATGAAATTTGAATATGTATGTGCAAGTTGTTCACAAGAAGAGACTGCCCCTTGATGTTTGGGACCAGGATTCAATCCAGGAATGAATTGGAGAGATACGGTCAAATAAGACTATTTACCGATGAGGAAAGAACTCAACTGAGATTCTCCATCCGTGTATTGGGAATGGAAGTAACTGAAACAACCTTCTTCCACGAGGACTGAACTCGATGGGGAATTTTGGAAAGGATATATATTTTTCTGCTAATGGTTGACAATCTAATTGGAAAGAACGACACACCCACCCTATTTTCGGGGATAAACAAGACAAATGATTTAACTAGACTTTGAGAAGATGCAATAATGAATGAATGATGTGAATGTATATGCTATGTATCAGTGGATGTATGTATGTATGTATGTGACAGGTGTACTGACGAACAGACAGGACAAGTGAGACTGAAGTGTATTGACATCACAACACAAATACTTGGCAATCCTTAACATGGTGAAGATATTATTGGATGTATACATCAGGCCACTGGCGGAGCAATTTCCAGTTGTGAGGCTGAAACTTTGCAGGGAAGAAGATGCTTCCTTGGGAGAAGACCCAACATCAATCAGAAATCTAAATCAAAGTTCAGATGGAGATACCGGGCTTAAAGTCCACTGGTAGATAAGAAGTCGCCATTTGTAAACCGAACAAGAGTGTTCTTCCATTGGCGTGCGCTTCGGCAGTCATGCTTTGATTTTTTTAGAGTCCCTCACTTTTGCCTGGACCGCCTTTTCAGGTTCTCAGTCCACCGGGAGTATATTTCCTTTTTTATATGCCCCTAATTTGCCTGGACCACCCTTTCGTGTTTTCAATCCACCAGGACGTTTTTTTTTTTTTTGCTTAAGCCGCCTTTTCAGGTTTTCGACTTAGCGGGTTTTTTCTCTTTTAGCAATGACTGTTCTTGTTTTTGTAGAAACTATCTGTTCTTGGGACGAATGTTGTTGCATGCTTTTATGACTCATGATTAACGACTTTGAATTCAACTGTTTAAGATGCTTGAAATCGAAGATACTTCGACAGCTGAGGTGCCCAAGTGAGCGGTGTCTGATCTGATGCAGTTACTTGTCACGGTCCTTAACTTTTGCATAGATCGCCCTTTCGGGTTTTCGACCTATCAGGACAATTATTTTCTGTTTATGTCTCTAATTTTTGCTTGGGCCGCCCTTTCGGTTTTGCAGCCCACCGAGATGCTCATTTTTGCCTAAGTCGCCCTTTCGGGTTTTCAACTTACCGAGCTGTTCTTTTATTTTTTAGACAAAGTATTTCTTGACTGCATCATCATTTACAGGACACGGGAGCTCATAGACACTGACTTGAATCCTTGAAGGGTATGCTCCTGGATATAAGGCCTTGCCCCTGATTGGCAGGATCCTGAGATAACTTGCCCCAAGTTAGGATCATTTTGAGTCGGTTCGCCCTAGATCAGATCATTTGCTTGGATTTCTTTAATGCCAAATATATATTCGCAACCAAAATGGTTTCTTTTGAAAAGTATTTCTGATGAAATGCACATGCAAGTTTTGGAATCGTGTGTGGTGTGTGTAAAAGACAGTTACTCAATAAACAGGTGGAGTCAGTTTTATCAACAATTTTATTATGCTTTCATTAGTGAACCTAGTTTCAATTAGGTATTTTGAGGGTTATAATGTGGCCTGATTCATGGTTTTGAAAAAAAGAGATTATTAGGCTCAAAGTTTTGTTTTAACCCACCCATTCTTCTTTGATGTCCTTCATTCCTAAGTTCAATTAATTCATGGGACGCGTTTTGGTCGACAAGAGAATTTTTGACAATAATGTTTGAGTTGGACGCTTTGGTTGAAGTTCTGATGAGATTCTTGAAGTGACAGTCACATCTTTTCATTTACAAACTTGTTTTCATTTCTTTATTTTTTTAATCCCTTATTTTTGCATGGACCAATTCTTTTGAATTTTGTGGTCCATCGGGATGTCCCAAATTTTTCTTAGCGGGCTTTTTGGTGTATGAGAATTGTGACCGCCTCAAGTATTTATGAGTTTTGTCCTCTCATGAGCTTCTCCATTTTAGATGGATTGATCCTCTTGTATTGAGATGTATCATTGAATTAATTGAAAGACTACCCTGCCCCTGGTTAAGATTAAGGGTTTTTGAAAAGTAGAAAGAAAACCAACTTCGGGCTCGAAGGGGTTGACTACGGATTATCTCCTTATATCTCCAGTGTTTGGGAAATGAAACAATGCCTTACATCATCAACCGAGTCTTACTAATGAAAGCATATATCAGCAAATTTAATCATTTAGTTTACATCATTCTCCCCTCAAGTTTGACAACATGAAAAGTGAAATGGGAGAGCATTGCCAATTGTTTGATGGCACAAGAAAAGAGTGAATACGAATGGATAGATTCCGAAAACATGAATGCTCATTATTTTAGAAATATTAATTAAAAGGTGCAATTTTAAAAGCAAACAAATGCTTGGCAAGAAAGAAATTACAATTTGAAAATAAAAGGGCTAGTGATCCTAGGGACAAGCTTCCTGATAATCTTGAATCATATTGGCAAAGGACCCATGGTTCGGCAGAGGGTTGACTTGCACATTTGGACTCAAATCTTTGAAGGACAAGATATTAGTTCGGACCAGCTTTTGAACCTCAGATTTCAGAGCATAACAGTGCTCGATGTCGTGATCGGGTGCCCCTTGGTGGAAGGCACATGAGCGGTCAGATCTATACCAGCTTGGTAATATTTCAGGTATCCGAGGAGGTGCTCTTGTCTGAACCAAATTCTTCTCGAGTAACGCAGGAAGCAATTCTGCATATTTCATAGGGATCAGATCAAATTGTGGCACCCTTTGAACACGATTCTGCTGGGCGAACTGTGGTGGAGCCTGTTGTCGAGGCTGTTGTTGGTACTGTTGCTGATATGGTTGTTGATATTGTTGTTGTGGTCTTTGCTGAAATTGTGGTTGGTAACCCCGATTTTGGGTAGTGTTGATGGCTGGTGTGACAGCGGCGATATGTTGATAACCTGGATACTGTTGCTGAGGCCGCCCATGGGCCACCATACTCACTTCTTGTTCTTTCTTCCTTTGAAAATTGTTTCCAAACTTCTTCACACTATTAGTTGGGACACTCTCCCTGAATAGTCGTCCCTGTCGGACTCCTTCTTCGAGACGCATGCCCATGTTCACCATTTCAGTGAAATTACTAGGCGCGCTGGCAATCATCCTTTCATAGTAAAATGGACCAAGGGTGTTCAGAAAGATTTTGGTCATTTGTTTCTCTTCTAGAGGTGTGATAATTTGAGCAGCGACCTCCCTCCACCTTTGTGCATACTCCTTGAAAGTTTCTTTGTCTTTCTGAGACATGGCTCGAAGCTGGTCTCTATCTGGGGCCATGTCCAGATTGTATTTGTACTGGCGAATGAAAGCCTCGCCCAAGTCATTGAATGTTCGGATCTTCGCACTGTCTAAGCTCATGTACCATTTCAGAGCAGCACCTGTCAAACTGTCCTGAAAGTAGTGAATTAATAGTTGATGGTTGTCCGTCTGAGTGGACAAGTGGCTTTGAGGACAAGTGTTCCCTTTGTATTTCTCGAATTCTGGAACCTTGAACTTAGCCGGAATCTGAACATTCGGCACCAAACACAAATCATGAGCATTTTTACCAAACAAGTCTTTTCCACGGAGAGCATTGATTTCTCGCTGCATCTCATCAAACCTCTCTTGAAAGTCATCCATCCGGTCATAAGCTCCCACACTTTCTGCATGATGAATAGGTATGTTGTCTTGAGGAGTGATGTGAATTACTGGAGCTGAAAAGGTCATTGAAACAGGGACAATGGCCTGTGGAAAGTTATTGGTTTGAGTAGCAGAAATTACTTGTTGTGTAGCAGGAGCCGAGACCTCGGAGACATAGGGGCAAAATCCTCCATTGAGATCAAGAGGCATTCCCCATGGGTAACCTCTAGGCATAGTATGTTGTGGAATGCTGGAAAATGTTGCGGAGATTGGAGTAGAGATTATTTCTGAGATGACTGTGAATTGAGGAGGAGGAGTCGGTGGCTGATTCTGAGCAACCACCATTGAAGATACCAAGGCGCTCAATCTTTCTACCTCAGCTTGAAGTGTCGACACTTGCCCATGAAGTTCGGTATTCTCTTGTTCAACCTGTTCCATTCTCTTTTTCTTGTTTACACGAGTATTATATGTGCGGGTAGGTTTGAGACGAGGACGTCGGGCCACTTTTCCTTTGACTGAGGCAGAGAGAGAAAAAGAGAATATGAGACTCGGTTTTTGAAACTTATGAATGCAGTATGATGCATGATGTGTTTATGCTAAAATATGCAAAGTTTTATTTTATCGAAGGACTTTAACATTAATTGCAAACATTGTAGGAACATTCATTTCATTTGATAATTAAAACATTACAAAGCAAAGTTTTTTTCTTTTCTTAACATTACACCTGGTAACTGAAACATACAAAACCAAAAGATAAAAGAAAAGAGAACATAACAACAAAAAACTCTCAAACTTCTGAGGCAGGAGGATCATCTGAATCTGACTGTGAGCCTGTAAATAAGTCCATATTATGCTTCCTCCTCTTGGGGTCACTTATGAGTAAATTATTCTTCCGCTGGAGTAGAATATTCTTCTTAACAATTTCTTGGGTTTGGGCAGAGAGCTCATGGTCCTTTTGTTCTAACTTCCCTCTTAATGTCTCATTCTCACGCTCGGCTGCCTGGCATCTGGTTTTCCAAGCGTCTTTCTCACGTCTTAGCTCAGCCAAAATCTCTTGGAATTCCTTCTTGGTGTCGAAGGGTAATGATAATGATGCTGATGGAATGGTTGCAGACACGCCCCTAGACATTTTATAAGGCATACCAAAGTTCTTTGCTCTATCAATAACCCACTGAAGATAGGATTCATGCACAACATCAGATTTCATTCCCAATTGGCCTTTACCAAGTCTCCGGATAGCATGCCAAGCTTGCACAAATTTTCTCCTTTTGTTTGAGGGATCCTCGTGGTTGAGGTAGAATTCATTGGCTAAGGTAATGTTATCTGGCTTGGCTTTTATCGGGTATTCGAACTGGCGTTTAGCAAGGGTAGGGTTATAGTTGATTCCTCCACGCATACCAAGAAGGGGTACATTAGGGTATTCACCACAACTAACGATGATTTCTCCGACGTCACAAGCTGGATGGTACCAAACTATATCTGATGGGGTAAGGGACATGATTATCTGAGACCACGGAAGGTTTTCTGGATTTGCTTTGCGGGAATGAGTTTGGGGTAGATGAGAGATGAACCATTTGTATAGTAGGGGTGTACAACAAGAGATGGTTCCACGTCCAACTGAGGTTCGATCATGGATGGAATGGTATGTGTCGGCTAGCAAGGTCGGGACATGATTTTTAGTGAGGAAGATTTGGATGGTATTGATGTCAACAAAGTCGTCAGTGTTTGGGAAAAGAACAAGGCCATATATGAGTAGAGCTAGGTTGGAGTAGAAGGCATCGTTACTTGCCATCTCGGCGAAGGTGGAAGCTTGTTGGTAAAGGAATTTGGTTGATAGGCCTAGGAGACCTCGTCTAGATATGAGGTTTGCTTGGATGATGGAGGTTTTGAGATGGAGGGATTTTGCGATGGTTTGGGGTTTAGGAGTGGGTTCAAGGCCACTGAAGGGTACTTTGTCGAGTATTGGCAAACCGACCAGGTAGGAGTATTCCTCAAGAGTGGGTACGAGTTGGTAATCGGGAAAGGTAAAGCAATGGTAAAGGGGATCATAAAACTGGACCAAAGTTCCCAAACTTCCTTTTGCAATATTTACTTTGAGAAGGCTAAGCAAGTTTCCATGATTTTTGCGAAAGTCTTCCGGTGAAGCTACTTGAGATCCTAATTCCCTTAATCTTGACAAGTCCGGCTCCTTGAAAAAAGTACTTCTTGGTATTTCTTTCTACACTATCTATATCTACAAGGTTTACAAAATAATGACTTAAGTCCTTCGATATCGGATGGAAAAAGAAAGTTTTATGAATGAGTGCATGCATGCATGATTATGCTAAAAACATAGTGAAAACATGGTGGGTTTAAGTCTGTAATGTTGGAGTCGAGGGTAAACACCCTTTTTTGTCAGGACTAAGGTTTCACATGTACCTGTATCACGGGTTCTAATAAGTTCCCAAAGTTATCAACCTCTTTCAGAAGTCATTGGTCACGGAATTACTTCTGATTCCAACAACGTCCGTAGGAAAGTCTCGTTTGGGTGTAGTATCGCGTATCAACCAATTTAAGATTACTCTTAATTAGTCACCGCACTACGTCCTAAAAGCCAAGTTGGGTTAAATGTAACTCTAAAGGTCCATAGCTTCGTCGGTTCCTCGAAAATAGAACGCCAATCACAATTACTTATGTTGACATTGTTACTTCCAAGGTTCCTCGGCTAAGTGTGGTTATCACATATGCCAACCCCGAAATTCACTCTCGGATAGGCATTATGAACATTAGCACTATCCTATCTTATGGTTCCCTCAAGTCCGGGTGTATAACTTATCTCACCACTCACGTTTAGAAAATAAACATATAAGCACATATTTATAAACAAAAAATAAAACACAAAGATAAAGAATAACAAGATAGGCTCAACCCTCTTAGGGGTATCCCCAGTGAAGTCGCCATTTCTGTCGCGGTGATTTTCGGATATCAAACTATTGATTAGTTTGACTCACAAATTTGTGATTCACCACCGAGCTTTTATTTTTCCAAGGAAAAGGGGAAAAGTTCGAATAAACCCTATTTTTGAGAGATTGAAGGTTCGGGGGTTGGTTACGTTAAGGGAAGGTATTAGCACCCTAAACGTCTATAGTACTCTATAGGAACCTCTTGTTTTTATTTTTCTTTGTGCTAAATTTATTTACTTGTAAATTAAAGTCTAAAATATGTAAAAGTTAAAGTGATGATTGAAAATAGAAAAGAAAAATGTTTTTGTTATTTTTATTTGATTTGGGAAGACGCGAAGTCTTTTGCACTACGTACCCGTGAGGGATCAAAACCTCGTAGTTCGGGGTAAAAATTGCAAAGTGGTTTGTTGATTGATTTTAGGAGAAAAGACGAGTCGTCATCTTAAGTTTAAACTCCTTTTCTCCGCCACGAACATACTGAAAAGTTTAACTTCCTTTTCTTGCCATATGTCATGGGGAATAATCGAAATTCTCAACTAGAGATGACTCATGTCTAAACTCTTTGAAAAAGTTTTAAAGTCAAAAGCCAAGCAGCAAAATGGTTTGAATTTGTTTTTGCATATTTTAATTTTTGAGAAAAAAGGTTTAAGTATATTTACATGAATTAAAATGTTTATTATGAAAAATGTTTTGAAAAAGTCTCTCGACGAATATCGAGGTTTTTTATGAAAGAGATTCTTTTTGAAAATGGTTTTGAATTTTTTGAATGTTTTTTTTGTCTTTTTGAAATAAAAATGTTAAGCGCGAATGAAATAAACTAAGGTGATAAAATAAACGCGAGGGATTTCATAATGACGTTGAATCAAAATGAGAATCTCCTTTTCCTTGGAATTACTACGCTATTATTTTTGGTGTTTTTCGTTTTTTGACATAAAGCGGAATAAATAAACATGCATGCTATGCAACTTCTCATTTATATTTACATCAATCCTAAATACATTCTAATTCTCAACAAAATAAATAATGATGCAAAAAGATTAAAAAAATAAGGCAATAAAATAGACTAAGTCCTAAATATTAAAAGAACAAAATATAGGATGTAATGACAAAAATACAGGTTTAAGTTCAAGCCCAATCTGCAAAAAAAAGGTTAGTCTTCACACAAATAACAAAAAAAAAAACAAAAAAAAAAACAAAAAAATAAATAAAAAGAAATCAGAGGGGGCGCGTCAAGCAACCCAGGGGTGCAGAAAGCAATTCGTAGCTGGGGGTGCATGGAGTAATTGGGGGGTGCACAGATTAAGACAGGATATATGTTTTTTTACTTTCCAGATTTTCTATTTTTCTTTATGTCCCTCTCTCTCACTTGGTTTCCACTCTTTCTTCTCTCTCACTCCTTTACATCATTTCATCAAGAACATATGAAGATTCCGGTGGTGGTGCGACGGCCGGAGCGGAGGCGCCACCACCGGAAGTAAAAAAAAAACTCCCTTTCTTTTAAAAAAAACCTTTTTCTAAAATCAAATTTTATCTAGATTTCGGATTTCAACTTAGTTTTTAGAAAAAAGCTTGAGAAATCCTAAATCTAGATTTTCAATTTTGAAAAAAAAAAACAAACTTTCTACCTTTCAATTTCTTCTCTGTTCGATCTGTTTCGGATTTGGAGTTGTGTGTGTTTATGGGATTTGAGAAAAAAAGTTTTGAGAAGTTTTCTTTTTGTTGAAAATTTTTCTTTGTGGTATTTTGATTTTTGTCTCTGATGTTTGTTTCTGATTTCCTCCAAAAATCTCTCCCCCCTCTTTATCTGTTTTTCTCTTCTGCTCTTATAGAAGCTTTGAACCAAAGTTGGTTGCCTTGAGTAATGGGAAAATTTAATAGATGTTGCTGCATGTGATTAAAGAAATAGAGATAGGGGGCGGCTACTGCTCTTTTGTTTGCTAAGAGACTGACAAAAAAAGTGAAAAGAAAAATAAAGCTGTGAAGAGGAAGGCATGCCTGCACTGTCATTGTCTGTCTTCAAATCTTCCTTTTTTTTGTTTTGATTGATTTTTTTTAAGTCATAATAATACTAATAATAACAATAAAATAAAAATAAATTAAAAATATAAAAAAAAAAAAAAAAAGAGGGGAAGGGGTGGCGCAGCAACAGCTTTTGCTGTTGTTGTGTTGTGTTGTTTTTTCTTTTTAATAACAATATAAAAAAATAATAATATTAATAATAATAATAATAATAATAATAATAATAATATAAAAACAAAAAAAAGAGAAAATGGTGGAGTGAAAAGAGGCGTGAGCCTCTATACATTTTTTAGTTTTTTCTTTTTTTTAGATAATAATAATAATAATAATAATAATAATAATAATAATAATAATAATAATGGTGGTAATTATAAAAATAGAAAGAAAATAGTAATAATGATGATAATTAAAGGAAGGAACTAAAAAAAGGAATGCTGATAATAGTAATAATAATAAAAGGAAGAAAATAAATATTTAACAAATTTTTTTTTTTGGGGATTCTTTAACAAAATATATTGACACATTTTTTTTGGGATTTTTGTGAATAAAAGAGAAAAGAACAAATAAAAAGAACCAAAGTGGGATTTGAACCCATGACTACACTCATGACTTTTTGGACACTCTACTCACCACTAAATGAGCTACTTCACATAATTGATAACAAATCCAACCAAAATTAATATGATAATAAATTGAAATGGGCAAAATTTAAAGTATGACAAATGAATATGAAGTGTGATTTTAGGTCAAAAATTGGGGTATAACACATACGTTGGCTTTTGAACGTGCTGCGGCGATGGCATTGTTGAAGGGATTGGGTGATAAGGTGAATCATGCTATGACTTTGCAAAAAGAAATATTTATTTCAATTAATAAATATTTCCTCCTTTTTTTAGTTTTAATTTGTTTTTAACCAAAAAAGGGGCCTACAATTGCTATATATGTTCGTAGACCATAAATTATAGGGCATTTTTACACTTCTTAAAATATATGGACTAAAAAACATTTAACCTTTATTTATAATAAGCTGAAATCATCATTCCGTTTGTAAAATTAATAACATAGACCAATTTTAATTACGGAAAAAATTGGAGGTTTTATTCACCATAAAAAGAAATACTGGGAGAAATATTTTTGATTATAAGACAAAATATAGTGAGTAATAAAAACATATATATATATATATATTTTTGGAATACAATAAAAACATATTTAACTCATATAAAATAATATAATATTCTGTCAAAAAAAAATAATCATTAAAATGATAGTAGAAGAAAAACAAATTCTTCCCATCTCCTTTGCTTTCATTTTTCAATGTCCCAATTTGCCTCTAAATAGCGCCTTTCTTATTTTCTACTCTCCAGCTTCACTGAAATCCATTTTAGATAGACATTATTTCTTCATCAATCAAAGTCTTAAACTTTGTTGATTTCATGAAACCCAAAACCCACATATTTAATCACCCAATAATCCAATTATTACAAAAATGCAAAAACCTCAATACCCTTAAACAAATTCATGCCCAAATTATAACAAATTCTCTTTCATTTCAAACCTATTGTCTTAGTCACCTCATTAACATATCTTCAAATTTTGATTTAACCTATGCTTTCACTATTTTTAATTATATCCCAAACCCAACAATTTTTCTCTATAATACACTCATTTCATCATTGATTAATCAAAGTAATCAAAATAATATCCATTTAGCATTCTCACTTTATAACAAAATTCTTACACATAAAAATCTTCAACCTAATAGTTTCACTTTTCCCTCACTTTTCAAGGCTTGTTGTTTTAACCCATCATGGTTTCAATATGGCCCATTACTTCACACACATGTTTTGAAATTTTTGTTACCACCCTTTGATAATTTTGTTCAAGCTTCATTGCTTAATTTCTATGCAAAATATGGGAAATTGTGTGTTTCTAGATATATTTTTGATCAAATTAATGATCCTGATTTGGCCACGTGGAATATTATTTTGAGTGCTTATGCAAATAATGTGAATTATCATAGTTATTCAAATAGTTTTGATGATGTTAATTTTTCATTAGAGGCATTGTATTTGTTTAATGATATGCAAGTGAATAAAATTAGACCTAATGAAGTTACATTTGTTGCATTGATTAGAGCATGTTCTAATTTAGGTGCTCTTAGTCAAGGATTTTGGGTTCATTGTTTTGTTTTAAAGAATAAGATTAAGGTTAATAGGTTTGTTGGAACTGCATTGATTGATATGTATTCAAAATGTGGATGTTTGAATATTGCATGTCAACTGTTTGATAAAATGCCTGAAAATGATAGGGATGCGTTTTGTTATACCGCAATGATTGGGGGTTTTGCTCTTCATGGTTATGGGAATCAGGCTCTTGAACTTTATCGAAAGATGAAGTTTAATGGTTTGGTTCCTGATGATGCAACTTTTGTGGTTACTATGTTTGCTTGCTCTCATGGTGGATTAGTGGAGGAAGGGTTGGAGATTTTTGAGTCGATGAAGGAGGTTCATGGTGTGCAACCGAAATTAGAGCATTACGGATGCTTGATTGATCTTCTGGGTCGAGCTGGGCGGTTAAAGGAAGCAGAGGAACGGTTACAAGGTATGGCGATGAAACCAAATGCGGTATTGTGGAGGTCTTTACTCGGTGCAGCAAGACTTCATGGAAATTTTGATGTTGGAGAAGTTGCGCTTAGAAAGTTAATAGAATTGGAACCAGAAACTAGTGGAAATTATGTGCTTTTGTCTAATATGTATGCTACTGTTGGTAGGTGGAATGATGTTAAGAGAGTGAGGATGCTGATGAAACATCATGGTGTTAACAAATTGCCGGGTTTTAGCTTAGTCGAGATAAATGGTGCAATGCATGAGTTTCTTACAGGTGACAAAACTCATCCATTTTCAAAAGAAATATATTTGAAGATCGCTGAGATTAACAGAAGATTACAAGAATATGGTTACAATGCAAGAACTTCGGAGGTTTTGTTTGATGTGGAAGATGAAGATAAGGAAGGGGTACTTTCGTACCATAGTGAAAGGCTTGCAATAGCATTTGCTCTTATAGCATCTCCTTCAGGTTTAGCTATACGAATTATTAAAAACCTTCGTGTTTGTGGGGATTGTCATGCGTTTACCAAGCTAATATCAGTGGCGTATCGTAGAGATATTATAGTTAGAGATCGAAATCGGTTTCATCATTTTAAAGATGGAAGTTGCTCTTGTCTAGATTACTGGTGACCATATTCACATCACAACAAAGTCAATACCAGAATGAAATTACTTTCATGTGAAATTCATTTTATTTATAAGATCATATAGTTGCAAGAGAAACTACGCAGTCATTGTAGATTGTAGTATTAATAACAATTTATTAATGCGATTAGTTCTTGAAAAAGTAACTCATTACCATGCATCCATGCATATAAATGCCATTTTTTTACTGTTTTTTCTGCTGATGAGCATCCCTTGAAAACCATGAGTTGTTTTCTGATTTGTTCTATTTGGAAACAAGTGGAAAATTTATTATTTTTAGCTTTATTTGAATCATTTCAAATGTAATTATGTTAAAGTAAAGTTGTTCCTAACTAGGCTAAATCTGAATTCGTCTTCCTCACCAAACTTGCAATAGCATTTGCTCTTATAGCATCTCTTATAGCATTTGTTCCTAACTAGGCTCTTATAATGGAATGATAACTCCATATATGACGGACAAGGGTGAAGAGCAATCGCAGGTGCACAAGACATGTGTAGACAATAAGCGGATTCTGAAAGCTTCCGGTCAAAAGGTGACACATGAATGAACCAAATTTACATCGAAATGAGAATGATCATGTGGTTGCACTATCTATATCAATATGATGCATCATTTTTTTTAGAGTTGTTCTTTCATGGTCACAACTATTTGGTTATACTCCAAATATGTGAGTTTAATAATGTGATTTTTTAAATGATTTTAATAATGTGATTTTTTTTTTTTTAAGTTTTTACCACCAGTTTAATCTGGTTCGGGGTCAGTTCTGACATCAAGTGGTTTCAGCCCCCTCTCGATCGTAGTTGCAGGGGATCGAAACGTGGTCATCCCTACCAAATTCAGCACCAATCACCATTAAACCAACTAACGATTGGTAATAAACCATTTATTTTGAGTGATGTAGTTACGGTTGGTAACTAACGATTGGTAATACAATTAAATAATAAACCATTTATTTTGAGTGTGACCAAATAAGATGGACTTGGATTTCATGTTGTAATGTTTTCCCACCGTATAACACAGTAATGAATATCAATTGTTTATTTGAGATCAATCAATTGAAATTTCAACCTCAATTTTTATATCAAAACAATTTCGGCCCTTCATTCAAATTAGATGACTCAAAGCCGTAATTGTGTGATGCAGTTACAGTTGGAAAATTCTATATCTAATGATAGTATCCACTTAGTGCTGAGCACGTACTTAAGACCCGACTTGAAACTGATATAACCGACAACACATTGAAATATTGGGTTGGGTGCGGGTCACGTCTCGAGTCAACAATTACAAAAAATCGAACATAAATGATTGTATACGGGTCGCATCTCGAGTCAACAATTACAAAATATCAGACATAAATGATTGCATACAGGCGATGAAGATCTCAAAAATTCTATCTCTTCATAGGCTCTGTTTGGCAAAAATAGCTTATGGCTGATAAGCTAACTTATGGCTGATGGCTGATAGCTTATGGCTGATGGCTGATAAGCTGATTGAAGTGTTTGGTAAAATTAGCCGTTCAACTGACTGGTAAGTGTAAAATGACAAAAAAGGACATATAAAATCTCTTGTAAAAAATTATTATTAAACCTATATCTAATTAATATTTAAGATACTTCAAATTTAGTTATTCAAATTTATTAATTTAATATATCTTTATATATTATTAATTTTTTATGTAGAATTAAATTTTATTCTTTGAATTGTATTTTAAATTTATTTTCTTTATTACACTTTATATAAAATATTAAAATTACATTTTTTAGATTTTTATAACAAATACATAAAAGATAAATCAAATGTACTAAAAAAACGGTGACAATATACGTACAACATCTTTTATAGTAATAAATACATGATGAATAAATCAAAAGTACTAAAATGAAGGGGTGATAATATAGTTATGTACAAATGCGACATAGAATATTGTTACGTAAAACAATTTTTTTTCGGACTTTATGTACAACAACATTTTAAACATTTATACATTTTAATTTTAATTTATTTCGGATTAAATCAACATTTATCTTCATTATTTTTATGTAGGATATTTATTTTCATTATATATAAATAAACTAATATAATAAATAAATATATATTTTTATTAGTGAATGTTATGTAATGCATTTTCTTCTAGTCTAGCATATTAAAAACTGAAAACGTCGTCGAACATAGCGTAAACTATACAAATTGAAAAATAAAAAGAGTATTTGTTTTATTTCATAAGCATTTGAAGTAAAATGTCAAAAAAAAAAAAACATTGAAAGCAAAAGAATGACGTTTTTATTTTATATTATAATAAATTAAAAAGGGTAAAAATGGATTTTAGGTAAAATGATAAGGGTAAAAATGGAAGAAAAGATGATAAGCTATAAGTTATAAACTCATAAGCTAATTGAAATAGCTTATGGAAAATAAGCTATAAGTCAGTGTTGAAAAGGTTGTTACCAAACAGGTCTTTTAGCTTATAAGCTATAAGTCAGTTTGGTGGTGTTGCCAAACAGACCCATAATCGAAACCGATCGATAAACCATTAAAACAAAAGGCTTAATAGATCTTTTGGTCCCTGTATGTTCATGAACATACAGAGACCAAAAGATCTATTAAGCCAAAACAAAATAAACTTGGCTATATAGTTGCCTCCTTCCCTCCCCAGGCTGTCAGAACTGAGGAGACCTCAGTTGTAGGTGCTCTTAGACGGAGAATTCCACAAGTCTTGTCTCTACATCATTTTATGGAACAAATAAAGACAAAGGAAAAAGTCGCATGACAAGGACACGCTGAATCCATTTCCAACGTGCCACCACATCACCAACTTCCCTTTCGTAATTCTGTTTAACAACAATCTATTTTTATCAACTCCTCAAAAAAACCAAAAAAAAAAAAAACAACATTTCAACAACAAAAAAAAAATAAAAATGAAAATCCAAAACTCATTGCCAATGATGACCTAAGGAGAAACAAAGAAGGAACCACAATTCCCAATTTGCATCTCCTTCCGTCAACAATGGCAGAAGAATTTTCAAAAGCGGTTGAAGAAGGAATAAAATTATCAAAACGAATATATTTCGGTAATGACAGAGCAGTAACACCACCAAAACCACCAACAACAATGGTGAAATCAAACACTGCTTTTTTACCAACATCACCTATGGTTTATGCGGTTATTCATGATCCTTCAATTGTTGATAATCCTGATATACCTAGTTATCAACCTCATGTTCATGGAAGGTGTGATCCTCCTGCGCTTATTCCTCTTCAAATGATTAATAGTGTTGATTGTAAGGTTGATTGTTATTTGGATAATGCTTTTGTTGAGGTTGTTGGTTCTTGGAGGCTTCATTGTGTTTCTGGGAGTAGGTTTTGTGATTGTGTTGTTGTTGTTCCTATGGGTTCTCAGGTTTGTGTCTTTTTCTGCATTCTCAATTTTTTTTACCAGAATTGGAAATAAGAAATATATTACTTGTTTATTCGTTTAGATTAATCTGATATAATGTAAAATTTAACAAAATACACTTTTTTAAAACTTTTTATGAAGTAATTGGGCTCAAGTGGTTAATGATCTAATGATCTATATAACGAATTGTTAATGAGAATGAATTTGATTTCTGGTGGGAACAATTTTTGCGGCCGAACTCTGAATTAGCAGGGTCTCATTTTCCTAGAATCAGAGGATTAATACCAAAAAGAGAAATGAGTATATCTTAATTTGTAGGGCATTGAAATATATAGAACTGAATTTCGAACTTGTGATTCTCCATTTATTCACCTTAAGGGGTGAAATTCTCCATTTAATCGAACTTGAAATACACTTTTTTTATTTGTTAACTCTCTGGTTCCCGAGGAATGAGGTTATGGTAATTCGGAGTTGGGTTGGTTCTTAGGAACGATTCATCCTTAAGCAGCTCATTAACACTTGGAGCTAGTTCACTTGGTTTTATAAAATGGTTTTTTTTTTGTGTTTAACCCTCCAGTTCTCGGGGAATGAGGCTATGGTAATCCAAAGTTTGGCCGATTCTCCAAAATATTTTGTCTTTATGAGGAGCTCATGATCCACTTGAGTCAATTCATGTTGTCAAAAATCAAAATACAGAGTATCATGTTCATTTTGTGAAGTGTATGTGAATATCTTAAGAATTTAATACACATAAGAAATAGTTTTGAACATGATTTTTTGTTTTAAACTCGGGTTCTCTAGAATTTCGTTGGATGGTAAATAAATAAATAAATTATTGCTAAGGATTGTTCTGTTTGAATTTAATTAGACACTCTGATCAATTCGACTTTAACCGGAGTTCATTAACTATTTCGAATCTCGATCTATTTGAAAAAAAAAAAAAAACTTGAGTCCTACTAAATTACTAATATATTCATTCAATCATATCTAATCATATACACAAATATTTGTGTTAAGAGTTAAACATCTAAGGAAAAGAAATTATATTTTGAGTGCATAAGAATTAGAGTATATAATTCTTGTGCAAAATCCATCAAGGGTACATAAGGTTACAATAGTAATTCCAGAACTAGTTACATTTGAATAATAATGTTTTAAAGGTGTATCAGATTTTGTGTTCTGATACCATTTGGCTAACAGGGTTCAATTCTAGGTGTGGAAGTCAGTGTTCATAGGAAATCATATTCTACTCAACTGGTTGATATGGAATACAAAACTGGTGGCAAGGAGAATGTGCCGACTCAAGATGGAGGCTTTCTCAAGCCGAATGTGTTTACTTTGACTATACCGCAGGTAATATATAGTTTATAGTTTATGTATTCTGAACTACGTAGCACCGACACTTCAGATTAAAAGAGTATCTGGTGTCTGATACAACACTGACATATGTGGTTACATTTTATCACTTGTATTTTCCTAAACAATAATTGATGTTTAAGTGTCAGATTGTCAGTGTCGTTTCTAGTGTCCATGTCTTAGTATGTGTGTCGGTTCTTCGTATATTTGAAGGTAATGGATATCTAGACCGATTTGGTTGGTTATTTTTTCTTCTGTTTTTTGTTTGTAACAGATAGATGGAGGTTCAAATTTATCAATTAAACTTAATTGGTCCCAAAAGATAATATGCGGCAATGATGTGTTCTCCTTGAACGTGCCATTTAACTTTCCGGATTTCGTCAACCCTGCTGGGAAGAGAATGTCTAAAAAAGAAAAGATACAGATAAACGTGAATGCTGCTACCGGTAGCGAGGTTACGTGCAAGACATCAAGTCATCCAATGAAGGTTAATATTTGTTTCAATTTTCGTTCGATTGCATTTGAAATTTCATGTTTAACAAATTAACCATATGTGTGATGACGCGGTTCTATTTTCTAACTGCGCAGGAAGTAAGACGCAATGCTGGGAGCATAGGTTTCTCACATGAGACTGATGTTCTCTCCTGGTCGAAAAATGATCTTAACTTCTCATATGCGGTAAGACTCGATGGTTGATTTTAATATCACTATTATTAGCAGCTTCAGTTGAAATCTGCGCTTATTCGCATGTTATGTTAAAAAATACAGGTATCTTCAAGTCAAATAAATGGTGGTTTTTTTTTGGAATCTGCATCTGTGGATGATGTTGACCAGAGAGAGATGTTTTGCATGTACCTTTCTTCTGGAAATCTTCAGAATACGAAGGTTTGTAAAGTCTCGAAACTTTTGTTCTCATTGCCGGAGGAGCTTTTCAATTGAGATAAATTGCGATAAATTATATTAGTTTAAGTAGAAGTTAACTGCAACTTACACCGAAAGCCGATGTTTAGAAAATATGTAGTCATTGCAGGATTCTTTTAATATTTTCGTAAGTACTTGTTTTGAAGTTTATTTAATTTGTTTAGGTATTCAGAAAAGACATTGTGTTCGTTATTGACATAAGTGGAAGCATGCGAGGAAAATTAATCGAAGACACAAAGAATGCATTATCAGCTGCTCTCTCTAAACTTGATCCCGATGATTCATTTAGTATTATAGCATTTAATGGAGAGATATATCAGTTTTCAACTTCAATGCAAATGGCTTCGAAGGATGCTGTTGATAGGGCCGTTGAATGGATCAATATAAACTTTGTTGCCGGGGGTGATACAGATCTTTTGCATCCATTGAACATGGTAACTTCGATGTTCATACAAATTTTCCTTTTTTTTTCTTGGAGATAAGTTTATTTTATTGTTAAATATATTATTTAGTAAATTATATAATTTCACCATTATTTAGTTTCTGGTTGATACAGTGTTGTCAAATAGCGACTATAGCTATGTTATGGTGTATTAAGTGTCGTCAAATATTGACGATAACGACACTATAGAACTGTAGTATAGCAGAATTATAGGTGTAATATATATATATATATATATATATATATATTTATCTTGTCTTTTCTTTTCAGGCAATAGAGATGCTATCAAATGTCCGAAGATCAGTTCCAATTATTTTCCTAGTTACAGATGGAACTGTTGAAGATGAGAGACAAACTTGTGATATGATAAAGAATAAGATCACAGGAGAATCAATATTCCCCCGACTTTATACTTTCGGCATAGGTATCATTTCTCACACACACACACACATACACACACACACACACACACACACACACTAAATCAACATTCTAATATTGTATCACATTATTATCAAGTTGAAATTTTATCATTCTTACAATTTTAATTAATCGTAAAGTGTTGTTTTTTTGTTCAAACGTTCATTAAATCTCAGGTTCATTCTGCAATCAATATTTCTTGAAGATGCTTGCTATGATTAGTCGGGGCCAACATGTTGCAGCATTAGATGTAGGCAAGTTCTGAATTTTAACTTCAAAACGTAAATATCATTTTCTTTGTTTATCTTTCATTTTTTTATAAGCTTAGGACATTGTTGGTTTCTAGAGAATTTTTAATCGTCAATGTCAAAAAACATATGCATAACAAGAGATTGGTCGCATAATCTATGCATCCTAATCCGAGAACCTGATCATGCTGACTTCACTATGTCATGAATTAAATATATTACTCTGAGTTTACACTATACAAGTTTCATGAATCTTATCGATAATCTCTCTTGAGAAAAAAATAACTCATCTCCTCTCTTAATTGCAAGAGATGCATCTATTACTATTAGGTATGTTGCGAGTTAGCGTGTTTGTCACCCTTTTAAAATCGTTAGTTGTTGAAGACAAGAAGTGTATCTTCAACGTGACTATGACGTATTTCAATTATTTATTTATCGCCAGATTTGGTTGAGCCTCAAATGCTAAAACTGTTCGACAAAGCTTCATCTCTTGTTCTTGCAAATATCACAATCGACTTATTGGATGATCTTGATGAATTTGAGGTAAACTTTTTTTGTTGCATGTGTTGCATTTTTATCAAGCTTTCACTGATCTTGTATTGCGATCTCTCTAATGCCATTATTTTCGATGTTCGTATAGATGTACCCTTCACATATTCCAGATCTTTCGTCAAATGGTCCATTGACTCTATCTGGAAAATATAAGGGAAGATTTCCAGAAGTTCTTAAAGTAAAAGGTATCTTGGCCGATTTCAGTAACTTCGAAATAAATTTGGAGTTACAAAATTCTAAGGACATGCCTGTAGAAAGGGTAATGTTCTCTCTACTATATAGCATATTTAAAATTGAAGTTTCTTTGTTATAAAAAATTATTTATACCGACAAATTCTTGAGACTATCTAATCGTTTTTCATTTTTGAATATAAATTGAAATTCTGTTGCGCGCATTTTTCTTTAACAGGTTTTTGCTAGAGACCAAATAGAGTATCTTACTGCTCAAGCATGGCTTACTTCAAGTAAAGAAATAGAACAGAAGGTTTGTAATTACTTTCTGCATCATTTCTCGATATATTCACATGTTTTAGTTGAAATTTTTTAGTTCGAGTTATACAGTGGTTGCTCTCTTGTATATTCAGCAATTTATGTACATTATTTTTAATACTTTTTCTTGTACCACATCATTTTAATTGGCAGATTTCAAAATTGAGCTTACAAACTGGTTTTTTGTCGGAGTATACGCGTATGGCAATTCTTGAGATTGACCGTGTAAAGAAAGCCAAGCAAGCAGATGGAAAAAAGGTATGTTCAAAAGGTTGAAGATTTTTTATGTAAGAGTTTAATGAAGATGCATTGTCATTGTAAGATAATTTTATATCGACTTCCAGCGAGAGCTCGTGATATTCCCACGTTAGCTCACTTTCTCAATATTTTGTTATAACCACAAAATGTGAATTTTATGCGAAGAACCATACGATAAAGCACGTGAAGAAATAGACCAAAAATCCTAAATCCTTAATATACAATGTAAAGGGTTATCACTAAACTAGCCAATTGATAATTCAATGCTCATAATCTACGAAGCACGGACACTCCTTGGAGTAGGCGTGTCCTAAGTGTCAGACTTGTGTCAGTGTATGAAACCGACACCTATGATTATACTAAATTATGTCATTTTTTTTCAAATTTTTGTTAGTGTTGACATGTCAGTATCTGTGTCGTGCTCGGCATACGTGTCAAAGTCTGTGTTTCATAGCTCATAATTCAACTATCTACTGTGATACCACATACAAACTTATACTCATAACAAACTTTTCTGATCATTCTTTAAAACTCATGGCAAAAAGGTATCAAAAAAGAAAAAAGATGCAGAAATCCAAGGAGAGAGACTACTTTTGCTTCCAAAATTAGGTATTGGCTTTGGCAACTTAGCTGCAACTATTGAGAACACTCCACCAGGAGCTGAAGAAAAATTGCCTGATAGTGCAGAAATGTTTGTTAAAGCAGCCTCAGATTGTTGTAGCAAATGCCTAAACCTTTGTTGTTGCATGTGTTGCATTCAATGTTGTACCAAGATAAACAACCAATGTGCAACTGTATTTTCTCAACTTTGTATTGGTTTAGGATGTTACAGTTGTCTCAGCTGTTGTTCAGACATATGCTGTTCTGGAGATGACAGTTGAAATATCAACATTTGTTGTATGATTGTTGTATTTTATTACTTGATAGATATGATTGTTTGTAAGGATGTAATCATGGAAATGTATATCCTTAATTCATCTGTTTCATTTTTTTTAACCTTAAGATTTATGTTGTATTAGATTTCCAAGAGTTTTTAGGCCAGCATATTAAATTTGCAATAGTAAGTAAAAAAAGAAACACCATTTTCTTTTTGCAATGATCTCTATGCTTATTTTACAATAAGGGGAAAAAATAACGGATGCTTATTGTTTAAAATTACAAAAAACTCATATAAAACATGTTGATTGCCATCAATTAGCACCACATATAAAACTACCAAACTAGCTCCTGCAATTTCTAAACCTCAAAATTGGTTTCAAAACTCATGCATCATCATTCTATTCACCATCGTCACTATAATCCAAACGAAACAGCCAAAGAAAAAATGAAACTCGACATCAAACACTCGATTACGCGTTTAGCATACTTGAAAGCAAGGATTGAGGGTTCGTTAGTCTCTCCTAATGATTATAGATCTTCTCTTTCTCCGTCATTAACCGGTAGAACCATATTAGCCAATCTCTCAATAGGCCAACCTCCCGTCCCACAATTACTCATCATGGACACTGCGAGTCACATCTTTTGGACAATGTGCACCCCTTCCACAAGTTGTATCAACTATCGAGGTCAAATTTTCGATCCTTCAAAGTCATCAATCTATTCTCCATCATGCAAAGAACCATGTTACTTTGATGACTGCGAATGTGACCTCACCGATCGGTTGACATACAACATCAGTTACGCAGACAAATCCTTCTCATCAGGAACACTTGGTAGTGACATGCTAGTCTTTGAGATGGGTGACGAAGGTATCACCCGCATAACCACTATAGAATTCGGGTGTGCACACGATGTTATATATAATCCTAATCTAGGGTACAATGGAGTACTAGGGTTAGGATTAAACAGTGGACATTTGTGTTTGGCCGCACAAATAGGTCAAAAATTCTCTTGCTGTATAGGTAGCTTAATCGACAAGTATTATAATTAACCCCAATTCTCTTGTTTTGTATGACTATAAGTCCAATCTTTCAGTTATAGGGTTATTAGCTCGGAGAGTTACAACGTGGGATATGACCAAGTTAATAGCCTTATTTACTTGCAAAGAATTGATTGTGACCTTCTTAGTAGCTGATTATTATGGATCCATTTAGAACTTTCGCAAAACCAGGCACCGACACTTCATAATAAAGACATGTCTCATATCTGATATTTGTCAATGTTTTATATAGACACATGTAATTACATTCAACTATTTATATTCTCAAATTATTATTAGTGACGGTATATCAATGTCATGTCCGGTGTTTGTGCTTTAATTTGGAAACTCTTGCCACATAAGCAACTATTTTTATGAATATAAAAAAGTAAAAACTCAATAATTAAATGATCAATTTGGAAAATAATTCTCTTGAAAATCAAAGTCTTATTAAGGGACCAAGTTAAAAAGTTAAAAGACCAAATTAAAATATAAAATAAACGTAATTAAGGCGAAAATGTTGTCATTTTATAATTGACTCATTTTGGTTAGTATATGAGAAATTATATAAATACAATCTATTCTAGCACTATTGCAATATTGCATCAGCATTTGCATGAAACTTTCCATGTAAAACAGCTACAACATTTCAATTATAGTCTCTAATCTTTAATCTGAAAAACAAAGGAAACCTCTTCTAGTTTCTCTTTAATCCATATAATTACACTATTGCAATATCATTCCCTTTTTTCACTAAGATTTTGTGACATTAGTCTCAATTTCTAGATCTGTTTCTTCTTCCTCTTCATCGGATGAAACCACTTTTTTCTGATGTAAAGTCTGCTGAATTTTAGTCACTCCCTTTTCGACCGGCCCTATTGCTTGATTTATAGTCAGTACAACATCCTTGACAACCTGTCCATTGATTGATATATACACAAGAAATTAAAATTACAATGATGAATATTATGATACCAAGTCTTAAAAGTGACGATTAATACAACGCTGTAATTGGTTATATAATTAACTTACGCGTTGACCACCACCGACAACTATATCCTGGACGCTCTCTGTTACACTTGTTCTTGGAGCCTCCACTTGAGTCGTCGTCTCTTTAAGCACAGCTGGTTTATGCTCTCCCCCTTCATCGATATCTAATTTTGCTTCTATTGTTTCCTTTTTAACTTTTCCATGCGCAGAAGCAGGAAGAAAATTATACGGTTTTGTGGAAAATACAAATACATGAGCAACAGCTGCAATGGCCATCTGCATCATCATGAACATAACAAGTTCTATTTAGTCTTGCACGAAAAGGAATCGAAATGTTGTGTGCAGTTTGGACAAAGAGAGAACCACCTCTATACAGATTAAGAAATCCTGCAGTCCGGTTTGTAATTTTCCGTCATTTGGTAGCACTCGAAATGTACACAATAGCGCAATACCGAGACCTTGCCACCAAGTAGCAAACACTATAGCTTTGAAGCTGATGAACTTTGCAAGTGGCTTTATTGGTTGAAGTCTCTCATGAGTAACATTATAGAACTGCACAAGGCAATATAATGCCCACATTTGGCTGAAGTTCAATACTACCGCCATATATGGATACCTGCAAAATGATTAAGAGTTTAAAGGACACATAATGTTAGTGTATTTTACACTGACAACCAATAAGAATGATTCAACTTTTCATGTCTTAAAAAAGTGGGGTTAAGTGGGGGTGATGTGGCGGAAAACACGGTTGTGACTGATTGACGGTGTAAAATTAGAAATTAACAAAGTTCAAGATGTGTTTTCCTTAATATTAATCAATGTGTGAAATTTAATAGAAAGAAAAAATGTTGGTTGAAACATGAGATATCTAGTTAATGTGTGAAACGCTATGATAAACCTTATGATTTTTTACCTTATAAGCTTTGGATAATTGAATATGTTTTATTTTAGTTATAACTATAGAGTTTAATGGAAATGCACTGACCATATAAAATAGTTTTACAGGATCATCCAATGAAAAACTATCAATTTGCTATGTCATCATATCAATAAAGTGGGGTGACATGGCGGAAAACATGGATGGTATTGTTGGTTGACAGTGTAAAACTATTTTACACTGTCAGCGCATATTCCTTTTTCTCATAACTATATTAAAATTTGCATTACGGTTGATTATGATTGCTTGACAGTGTATCGACATTGCACTCATCTCGTTTTGTGTAAGAAACATACCCGTAATACCATTTGAATTCTCCGTCACCATAAACACCAAAGAGTTCAAGTATCATTGCTAAGAATGCACAAACAGTCTTCAGGATCATCTGCACTATATCCAAGTGAAATTAGGCTTATATATAATCACTTTAAAGCAACAATGGATCCTTGCTAAGGAAAATTATGGCGCCTACATATTGGACAAGACCAAATTTTTCGATAGCAAGAAGATCTTTTCCAAGCCTGCATGGACGCCAAAAGAAGTTGCAAAATGATCTTTGCTCTGTGCCGTTGTTATTCTCATCGGAGTCGTGCAATAAGGGCTTTTTGATGTTTTCTTCAGACTCATCTTCAAGTAGTTCTAAAACCTTTCCTTCACCACCTAACAGTTTTCATTTAATAAAAGAGAGAATCATATGAAATATTTTCGATGATGTTCCAACATTTAGCATCACATTAGCTATATTCTTTATTGAATTCACAGCAGGAAACTTACCAAGGCATGCAATGAGATATCTGCCAAAAGAATATAGAGCAAAGGCTTCATAGTAGTTTCTTAAAATGTCACAAGCTAAAGATAATTTTGGATTCGACAAAGAAATTATCTGAAATGATAGAGAAGAATAAATTAGAGCCAAGTTATCACCGATGTCACTACTCTATAACTCATCATTATGTAGAACTTTGATTAAGACATTAGAATGAATAGCTTGCAATCTCAGTACGCATAGCTTTAGAGACATAGGCCCTCTTTCGATAAACAACTTAATGAAGTGTTTATAAGCACTTATCATATCGCGATCTATTTCGATAACATAATATAAAATAAAATTTAACTGTTCTCATATAAGATATAAGCTGTCCTGGACAGCTTATGGACATCTGATAAGTTGTTTCCATAAGCTCTTTGAAACAGTATCACAATTCACAAGTGCTTATGTCAGTATATAAGCTTAAATAAACTAATTCAAAAACAGTTGTTAAAACTTAAAGACGAGCCTACCATTCTGCTAAAATGAAATCAGAAATATATTTCTCAAGAGTATTAGAATCTTACAGACTCGGTAGCATAGATTGGAACCATAGAAATGACAGCAACAATCCATTTTTGTTCCTGAATGTGAACCAATTTCGAGTTAGCCAAAATTGTTCCTATCACCTTAAATTGTAAATCTCATTTTCAAGATAAAAAGTTGCAACTAGAATAAGCCAAAGCACACATAATTTGTTAGTAAATCTTTTTCAGACATGTAGGAGTTTTAATCTATGTAGCAACGACACTTCAGATTAAAGGTGTGTCAGGAGACATTAGTGACCGACATCGATATGACACTGACACATTCAATCACTTTCATTTTCATAAATTATTATCATTGTCAACATGTCAGTGTTTGCGCTTAACAGGCTTTAAGCAAATGCATTTCTCATTATGGTCATGAAAGAGTCGAGATTGCTAGTAAATAAATTTTAAAACACTAATTTCATTGTAAAATATTTCAATGACCAAGCTTCATAGAACATACCTACAATTCAAATCTTACAAAAGGCAAACAAAAATTATAAAACAACATAACTACGAGAAAGGAAAAAAATGTACCGAAGGATTGGTATACGATCGAAGATGTTGAAAAATGAGAAAAATGGAGAGCACAAGAGCTACAAGCACAAAACATCCAGCAATGATGAGAGCAGGTTGCTGAATAATGTTATATATTCCTTCATAGTTTGAGAAATGATTTGATGCCATTCCTCACCTCAAGCATCTTTATATTCAAATACTTCAGAATTTTCGAAGCTAAATGATCATTTATGACAGTTTTTCCTATTGTTGTGATTCATGATCACCAAAACATGAAAGATGCAACAAAATTAAGCATGAGTTTATTGCAAAATTTAATCACTTAATCCTACAATTAGTGTTGAATTTCTACCTTTCCTTCAAAGAGAATAATACAAAGATGACTAAGTTCACATTCTTAATGAAAAGCCATTCAAATTATAAATATCTACATTTTCCATTCATCAATGTGTTCATATTTATAAGGTTTTTACTAATTTACCCTTTCATAATTTGAAGGTATTTATCCTTCAACCAATAAGAGCAAGCCACATATGTAGATTTGTATGTGGTCCCCACAAATTTGTTACAAGTTAGTTGTGAGGATATTCACATACAAATCTACTTATGTGGCTTGTTCTTATTGGTTGAAGGGTAAATACCCTCAAATTATGAAGCATTGAAAAGTAGTCACCCAAGAAGAATTAATTAAATTTTCAAACATGGGATCCTTAAGGAGAGCTTTAATATACTTTAAAAAAAAAAGAGAGCTTTAATATAAACATTGAGTAGTTTTCTTTTGGTTTTTGCTCTATGGTAGAAGAATCCCTCTGAATAGAGTAACCCCTTTTAGTATACCAAATCCAATAAACCCGACCCTTCTAATTAAAGGTGTGTTCAATGCGACAAACATGTCACATTGAATTTTATTCAAATAATTCATTCTCTCGAATACATTCAAATTATAAAAAATTTACCCACCGGATACTTTTCTAATATGTATTAGGAAGTATCATACATGTATTGGTGTCGAATACGGTATCTGACGCGATACTTGAACAATTTTGAAGTATAGGGGCTTACTAGCTTACAACATGTAATAATTCATAGATACCAAAACAACCTATAATAGATTCAATCAATCTTTTGCAAATGCAAAATTGGATTATCCAAAATTGATCAACTTGCCCTTTTTTTTATCCAAACTCATTTCTAAAGTATGTTAATTACTAGGATAATATTCAGAGAAAAACGAAAATTTCACATGACATAAATTTACAAAGAAATATGCATTATACAAAACACAATTAAAGAATCAATCAACACATAAAAAATAGATCCACGAATAAAAACAAGACAAAACCGACCTATATTTAACAAGACAACCTTGTCTTCCACAATCCAAATTTATAACCCTTGTTTGAAAAACAGAAATGTTATGAGTATGAAACCACTCTTCACCAACTGTTACACGAATCGATAAATGGATGTAGAAATGAATTACAAAATTTTATTTATATTTTGTTGCAACGTAGAAGTGCAACAAAATGTGTATTGTTATGCCATGTCTAACAAAGGGACTTTCACAATGGCTTGACACGTTTTACTTGTCATTCCACATCATGACACGTTAGCTTCATCATTCTGAATATTTAGAGCATCAATATCTCACTTGAGTTCTGCTTATTAAAAAAAATTGAGTTCTTTAAATTGGTCCTATTTATTTAAATTGAAACAACTCATTTATATTTTCTAAAAATATTTATACACTATAAAACATTGATACCTTTATGATTATGCGTATTGCAGTTTCCGTCTTATGTCGATGTCCGACATTCTATTAAACCAGAATGGCCTTCTATACACCAGCATCCTTCAATCCCATTTACCTAAAAGAGTGATATTAAACTCCCTCAATTACCTTAGGTTCTCTTGCATTCCTTATGCTTAGCTCCCTTTATTAATAAAATCTTTGCTGTTATAAAAAAAAAAAAACTCCCTCAATTGCCTAATTCTTAGCTCTCCAAACGGCTCAAGCTACCGCTACGGTATGCGATAGAAAAAAACTGGATCTTTAGGAATATGCTTCACCATGCTTTTAAGTTTTAACACATATTTTGAAAATTTAATTAATGTTATTTGTAGGTTAATTATTTCAGGGTCGAAATGGTAATTTGATATCAATTAAAATACATATATGAAACACGGATACATGACACGGACACTGACACGATACGGACAATGACACATCGAGACGATAATAATTTAAAAATATGACATAATTCAATGTAATTATAAGTGTCGCGGTGTCGTGTGTCACACTGACACGTGTCCGACATCCGAACACGCCTAATCCGAAGAATGTTCGTGCTTCATATTGTATGTGTCATTCTGCCTTATGTCACGGTGGCAATAGTAAATCACTAAATTCTCTTTACTATTAATCTATAATATCTTACTCGGATACTGGCGAAACCAGAAACAATAGTTTGGGGAGCCACAATTTTTTTAATATATAAATTAAATACAAAAATTAAATTGCATATAAAAATATAAGTTGTAAAAAACACAAAAGTACTATTTGGCATTTACAAATTTTAAACTTGTAGCTTAAAAATTCATATTAAGAAAAGAAAAAACTTATTTGGTAAATTCTTTTCATGAGGTTATAGTTTATTTATACTAGCAAATACTAGTAATTTATTTTGATAAACTAATTCAGTTAACTTATAACTTATTATTTTTATTCTAATTTTCCCCTATTGTCGCACTTAAAAAATTTAAAATTAACAAACACATTTCCTTATGCCATTATGTTAGTTAAATTTCTAATTTTATCCAATACTATAAATTCAATTGATTCTAAATTGCAAACAAATTAATAATGTATATTATTCCTCGAATTATTCTTTTGCAAAACTGGGTGATCACATAGTTTATTAATCTGTAAATGAACGGGTTTAAAAAAATAGGAAACAAAAATGAATTTAGTGGTAATTTTAAAGATAGTAATATGGAGCGAAGAGTAGGAACTTATGAAGTCCCGATGCGTGACCCGATACCGATACGCTTTAATGGAAATTTTTTAAAAATCCCTATTTGATACTGTCGCGATACGTTATTTAAAAATTAAATATAAAATTAAATATATAAATGCACAATATATAAACATGACTAAAATCAATAATATTAATTGTTCTGGTGAACAAATAAGGGGGGTGACAAATAATTGGATCGTATGTAAGAAATGTGTAATTCCTTGGTTATAAAAAATTGTACACCCTTTACAATGAAGCATAAGCTCCTATTTATAGATTTTTACAAGTAGCAGTTGTCAAGGATCACAATCATGGATACCCCATGATCTTGGTGGTTTTTGCTCTCTTCCGCCGCTCCCACATGGTGGTGGTGGACGGTTATTTCTTGATTTTGGTGGTGATCATGGTGGTAGGGGGTGGTTACCTCCTTCCACGTTCTTGTATACATGTTAGGTCTTCAAGGTATCAGTTATATTTGGGGCGAGGGCGTCACTCCTGAGTCGTAGCGCCTTCCTATGCCTTTCCCGCCAAGTTTCATTTTTGAATAGTTGAAGGATTGGGTCATCTTGTCATTGGGCCTATGTCATTTATTTTTGGGCCTTAGCCCAGTCCACAGCCCCCCAAGCACGAGGCTCAAAGAGGCGAAGTGGTGATAGTGGTGGTCGTGGTGATCGTGGGGATAACTGCCCACTACTCTTCTCCGTACACATCGCCAATTCTCTATAAATAACCTCCTCTATGATGTTAATTTTTGTTCACATTTCCTCTATTTCTATATTTTCGCCACTTAGAGTATGAATACCACCATCCCTGTGCTAGAGTCTCCTGCCATGCCTGTTATCAGGTAGGTGAAAAATCGGCTTGAGGAGGACATTGAGAAACTATTGGATAATGTGGAGGACTTCAAGACCTTCGTCGACGAGCTTAACGACTATAAGTGGCGCCTGCCGGATAAAGAAAAGGCTTTTTTGGAGTTGGCTTTGGAACTTTCCAGAAGGTTGGAGAAGGATGCTGCTTTTATTGAAACCACCTCGACGGTTTTTGATTGCTACAATGAGATGGAGGATGCTTTGGAGCAGAAAATCGATGTGGCCAAAGAAAGTATCGACTTGCAGGAGGAATCCCTATATCTCAACATGTCTGCAGAGGAAGCTGTTGAGAACCAAGCTTCGCCCACTGATGAAGAGAAAGAGGAATCTCCAAATGGAGATTCAATATGATGTTGCCCGGCTTATAAGGACTCGTTCTTCTCTAGCTCGCCTCAAGGAGAAAGAGGATAGGTTGCATGACGACCAGGACAAGATCTGCTTTGACTGTGATGTCGCTAAAAGGTACAAGGGCGAGATTGAGGAACTGGAGGCTCGTGCTGTTGCGGCAGCATATACTATTGTTTAAGTAGTTTCCCTTTTTAGTATTTAGGATTTCCTACTTTCTTAGTTGTATTGTGCTTGGCACCTTTGTATCCAATATCTTTCATCTTCTCTTCATTGTACTTTCATCTTTTCAATTAATGAAATTTTTGTTTCCGAAAAGAAATTGGATATTTGTTGTTTTCGCCTCGCCTTTGGGCGTGACCTTTAGCGCGGTCGAGATAACGACTCGCCCTAGGACACGCGTCAGAACCGCGTTTCTTTACTTTTGAAACGTTTCAAGTCTTCGAATTTTCTTCTATCCGTTAACTTGCTTTTCTATATATACGTTGCCTCTTCTCCTCTTACCTCTTTACTTTGATCAAACTCTTAACAAACTTTTTCTTCTAATCTCCGCTTTTTTGCCCTTTCTAAGAACAAACACTCTTCACGTTTTTTCGTAACCGTTTCTCATTCCTTTAGCGGGATTTTCGCCTGCCACGTTCTCCACAACTTGAAGTGATAACCGCCCTTTTATTCTCAGGTATAAACCGATATTCCCTCGTTCTTTTTCTGTTTTCATTTTTACGACCAAACTTTCTAGGGTTTATGAGAGAATGGTCATTCTCAGGGATCTTAGTGAGGCTAACGATGGGGATTTTATTCAAACTCCCCTCGTTGGTACTCCTTTTCAACGCCAAGTTTGGGCTCACTTTACTAGGGCTGACGGTTCTTTAAATCATCGCGGATACTTCTCTGAACTTTTAGGGCTTTCTATTAGTTCTAGCGAACCTGATAACAATAGTGGCGATGATAATGGTAATAGTAGTAGTGGAAATAGTAGTGACTGTGTAATCATTTCCCCTTCGTCTTTCACAGGAAAACGAAGAGACTAGTCGCTTGCCATTGTTGCCGTAGGATCAGAAGTAACAACAATGGAAGTTTCTTCAACATACCAGAGTGAAGAGAGTATAGCAGATTTTAGGGAGCGTTATGACGTCTCCGGGAATTTTGATGAAGAGACCGTTGTACTCGAACCGGTGAGAGTGGGCAAGTACGTTACTTCTGTACACACCACAGAACCAGCTTTCTTCTATATGTATACCAACTTCATTAGGAACTTCCATCTTTACTTTTCCTTCACTGAGTTTCAAGTGTCAATGCTTAGGGCTCTTAATGTTGCTCCCACCCAACTTACTCCAAACAGTTGGTCCTTCATCAAGGCTTTTGAGTTGGTTTGTTTCGGACTTGATATCCTTGAACTTTCCCTTGCCGTTTTCTTTTCTTTCTATCAAGTTAAGAAGTTGCATCCCAATTCAGCCGTTCCTTTGAGTAGTCAGCCCAATAGGGGTTTGTTTAGCTTGTATAGTTCTCATTATAAGAATTATAAAGACACATTTGTGCGCGTTCGCGGCGGGGAAGGTTGCCGGGACGTGATGTACCTTGACGATGATGAACCTCTCTTCCCCTTCTATTGGACTCCCAACCCCAGATTGATTAAGGGCGCTATTTATGAGAGGTTGAGTGAGTTTGAGAGGGACACGATAGCTTATCTGGAATCCCTTAGCCAGATGAGTCCTAGGGACCTTCTTAACGCCGAGGGCGCTTCTGCTGTTCTTGAGCGTTACCTCAGTGTGTTGTTTATAACTCTTCTCGCCCCTCTGTATCATTTATTTCTTGTCCATTTTTCCTTATTCGTTCTTTAAGATTTACTCTCTCTTTTTTGTTGTAGGAGACATGTCGACACCCACTCCCGAGCAGAGACTGAAGTTTCTGGAGAAATCTAGGGCGAAGAAGGCTCAGCCCGACAATAAAGTGGACGTCCTCAGCCGGCTGGAGATTGCTGAGGGCGATAAGAAGAAGAGGAAAGTTGAAACTGTGGGTGTCAGTGTGGCCCTTCTTGATAAGTCGTCTAGCCCCGCTGCTGTTGCTGTTAATGAGGCTACTGAAGCTGAGGGGGAGACATATGCTAAGTCTCCCGTCGAGAAGAAGTTGAGGACCTTTGTTAAGAAGGCCATGAAAGATAAGGACACTTTTGTACTGGAGAAGGATTTGCAGGAGAAAGAGGATGTGATGGTGGAGACTTCGCCTGTTGTGGAGGAAAACGTTGCTGCTGTGGCGGACCAGGCTAGTGGGAATTCGCCCTGGGATTCTATGTTTAACCCGGAGCTCTTTTTGGAGAGGATGGTAAACATGGCTGGAAACTCTTCTCGCTTCAACAATACTCCTACCGATGAGTTGCTGAGGATGACTCTTGGCCACGAGCTCAAAGGGCTTCTTTTGAACTATGCTTTTGCAGCTCGCTAAAAAGCTGAGGTCACGACAGCCAAAGAAAGAGAGACTCTTGTAGATAAGAACTTGACTGTTCTTGAGAAGGACCTGAATGCCACCAAGGAGAAACTGCAGGGCGAGGTGGCGACCTTGAAGAAGGGTTGTGAGGAGGAGATTAACAAGTTGGTCAAAGCCCATGAGGAGGAACTGGTGAAGGCCAAGAAGGAAAAGGAGGTTGCGATCAAGACGGCGCAAACTCTCCAAGATGGTCTCGATGCCAAAGAGGCACGTCTCGCCGCTCTCGTAAAAGACAACGAGGCGGCCTTAACTGTGCTGGCTACTTTGAGGCAGGAGAAAGAGAAATGTGCGTTTGAGAAGGAGAGCCTGGAGGAAGCCATTGGGGCTCAATATGATGACGGCTTCAACTTCGCATTAGACCAGGTGAAGGTTCTCTTCCTTGACATTGATCAAACCCTTCTGGGCAAGGCTGATGCCATGTTGAGGATTGATGGCGATATGCTGGTTCCTTATGCTCCCGTAGAGACGCTCAATGTCGAGGAGTCGCCAGTGAAATAATAGTTCCTCCTCTCCTCCTGATTCTTCTAATGTCTTTATTTCCTTTGTTGTAATATTTTGATGATCGCTCCTGCGAGGGCTTTATGAGTTTTGTAATGACGATATTTTTGTGCCCTTCTGAGGCCTTTTCTCTTTATGAATATTCTCTTTACTTTCATTTCTTTTTTCTCGTCTTGACTTAATATTGATAGCTGTATCTTATCTCTTTTACTGTTTGTATGCTTTTCTTGTGATACTGTTGAAATGGTGGGACAGGGCGACGTCGTAGCTCTGAGGCGTCACATGGGATCAAGCCCAGATTGGCTGGCGTGAATTCCTATGACCAGTCAAACTTTTCTTCATCAAAGGGACCCCCTGTTTTTCTTCATCCTGAAATGATGGAAGTAAATAATGTCAAGATTTTGTTTCAAAATATATTACTATGACAAAGTTAAAGTATTTGATGGAAAGTTTGATTTTTACCTCCTCATCTAATACCACTGTGTTCTTAGCTTTCTTCGAGCTAGCAGACACCGTCTCTGTGCTGCTCTTACCTTTTCCCTTCTAAGGACATAAATGGTCAAAGTTAAAGCATATGTTTAAACAGGAGGAGAGAAAATAAGTAAAATTTTAAGGCTAAGTTACCTTTGCCTTAGAGGTTTCGACCTCTGGTTTAATCTTCACCCCAGTGGGTTTCTTCACTTCAGTCGAAGTCTTTGAAGATCCACCATCTTTCTTTATGCCTTTGCCTGCAAAATGTTGTATTAATAAATATAAAAAGGTTTGAGGGAATAAATCTTGTAAGATAAATAAAACTATAAGAGTTTAGGTGTTTACCTCGACCTGAGACGTTTATTTCCTTTCCAAGAGATGGCACTATGAAGCCACTCTCGACCATCCCTAGCAATTGATCAGCCTTGCCTATTGAATGCTTGGTGTAATGGTCACTCCACCATTTGCTGAAGCCATCAGTGCAGTAGAAAGAAGGCTTGTACTCGAAAGGTTTGAAATTAAATTCATAATTCTCCAGCATCCTCATATATTTCTTATAAGTCTTTTCAGTCACTCCAGTGCCCAACACCATTCTATCCAGATTTTCAAAAAGGGACTTTGGCCTAATTTGGGACATACCAAATTGCCTAGCCACACAGTTGGGAAGATATCCTACAAGCCCATACTGGTTGGCGTTCGAACCAATCCTACAGGAGAGTACGGTTTGCTCTAAATAGGCTCTCCAAACCTCGTTTACTTCATCTTCATTATCTGGGTTGAACGCAGGGAAATCTTCAATGAACCACGCGGCCCCATACTTGCGCTCCACAAAGGGAGCATGGCGTGGAAGAAACTTGTCAAAATTCAAAAACATCTTCATATGCTTCATGAAGAGTCTGCTAGTATCCTGGTCCAAAGATCTAGGGGCTAATCGAACCAACCTCTGCCCTTCGATCTCCCTTTCATCTACCTCTTGTTGATAGTCAGAAGGCACTATCAACCCCAATTCCGTCTCAAATGTGGCATTCAGCCAAAGTTGTAACAGCCACATAGGTCCAGCAATCGAAACCTTTGATCCATCCTTGGAAGCCTTGATTGCATCACTAGCATTCCCCATTGCTTCATACAGACAGGCTAATAATAAGCGCCCTAAGCTAAAAAGTCTACCCTCATTAATCTGTTGTGCTATGGGAATGTACATACGCGCTACCTGAAGGGATTTCGAGCAAAAGACGAAGTGGGATAACCACAATGTTAAAAAGGCCACATGCTCCTCAGTTGACACTTCCTCTCCTTCTTTACCCATCTGCTCTGCTATGTACTTAGAGAATGTAGCTTCTTGAAAATTAACTTCGACCTTATCCCCAGTTTTGGTTGGATCGAAGTGATCACCAATAGGCGTAAGGCCTATGATAGCAGCTACATCTAATAAGGTAGGGGTTAACATGCCACACTTGAACTGAAAAGTGTTTGTGGACTTTTCATAGAAGTGTAAGGCAGCCACTAGCAGCTCTGGTTTGTACTTAGGACCGGTTCGACTAAATTGGATAAGCTCGTAAATACCATAGCTTTTCCAAGAATCCTTAAAGTCCTTTTCGACCCTATCTAACCAGGGAATGTAATCCTTGTGCGCAGTATAGGGGGCAGCTCTAAAAATCTTAAGGGCATTCTTCAAATACCCAAAGTTGTAGGGAGTAGAGCTAAAGATTCTAGGGCCACAGGTTACATGCAAAGGGAAGATATCACTTACCTTTTTTGATATAACCTCAGCACGTGTGGGATAAGGTCCACAGAAAGCGTAATCATCCTTCTTGATAGAAAATGGAATCATAAGCTGAGTGTTCCAGATCTTCCTTTCAGCCTCAGTTCCAGAAGGTTCTGGAACTACTTCTTCTCCATCTTCAAGGACGCGAAGATCCTTCCATTTGCCAGCAGTGGGTACATCGAAATCCAAGTTGGACGCCATTGATGAACAGTACACCGAAAATCAAGAACTGAAAGGGTTTCGTGAAGAAATTTGTAGAAACTGTTTTGTTTAAGTTGAAACAAAGGTGAATCGATGCGGAATTTGAAGATGAATCACTTGTACGGTTTAGAATTGCAAGATGATTGAAGATCAGAGTTTAATTTGCAGAAAAGAAGAAGATGAACAGTGGGTTCGTAAGAAAGCTTTGAAACTTGGAAGTTGGTAAAAAGTGTTCCTTTGTTCGTTTGCTACTATTTATAGGGGAACGTGTTTGTCTCCAGAAAATAAATCAAAAAGAAATTCAAATAATTTCTCTTCAACTTCTGCGTGTGCCACGTCATCCACTATGCTAAAACCTAGGAACAATGATGGATTGTGGGTATCAAGGTGACAGTTACTTCTGGACGTGACATAAGCGCCGTCATTAGTAATAATGTCAAGCACGTGGGTATAAAATGCCTTTTCCTTTCTCGTTCGACCACTCGATCGAAACAGGCATTTGGGGGCAATTTATTAGCCCATATTTTTACTAAGTAAAAATATGTTCTAAATGCATGCATAAAATAATTATGTTTAATAATATAATTATTTTGATAATCATTAAATATTAAATAAGTTTGGTTTTTAGGGCCAATGAGTTTAATGATTAATCATGCATGAACATGTAATAAATGTTCTGTTATGGAACGTTGCATTTAAATGCGTATTTTCTTTCTTTCAGGATCCTTTCGATTTGGTCGAAGCGTCAGTAGGGTCGAAGCGCCTAGTGAGCAAAAGTAACTTATGGACTTAGCAAAATATTCAAGGAAAAGCGTTGGCACTTCGACTTCGATGGAAACAACGGCTAACTCAGAAGATAAGAAAGGATTCAAATTCAAAATACGTGTCAAGACACGCGTCCTCTCTGTAGTTATTTAGGCGTTAGTAGCAGTTAGGAATTAGTGTCTATAAATAGCCTAGTTATGTGATCGAAAAAGGGGTCACAATCATCATACAGAAATCCTGATAAAACTCAAAGTACCCATGCTAACGAGAGAAACGAGTTCGAAAGGAAAAATGTATGCAATGTGTACCATTTATTTCTCTGTAAACATTTACATTTGAATGCAAATTTACAGTATTTCAATCTTCATCTTGTTTAATCTTTATTTCGACTCTTTTCTCCCATTCTGTTTATTCAATTGAATAAACATTCTTTCTTGCTTTTCAAGTTATTGAAACATAAAAAGCAACACATTATCAACATAAGAACAATAATGAATATCATTTACTTTGAAAATATAAACAAAAGCACTATGTCCCGAGATTTACTAGTTGATCTCTCTTGTAATAATCAAACTAGCGTTGTTTATCAAATTTCACAGTAAACAAATTGGCACGCCCAGTGGGACTGTGTGCTTTACATTTAAATTTCTTCAAAGTTTGTGTAGTTAATTTGTTCTGCATTTTGTGTATTGTTTCCAAAGGTTCTTGTGTAGTGTATGCTTTTGAGGAACGGGAAATTACTCCCTGAAATGGTTAGACCACCACCCAGAAGTAACCCAAGACAAAACATGGAAAATCCAAACGGAAACAATAATAACAACGGTTCGAATGTATCAACCGCTTCGAGCGTTTCTGAGGCCATAATCTCTCCTGTAATCAGTGAGATTGTGCCCAACGCTAGTGGGGCGACAGTTTCCGCCCCAATATCTTCTGTGGTAAGTGCCACAATGACAATGCCAACGTCTGCAGTGGTACCTTCGACCACTACAGAACCTATCTTGACCCTTTCCCATGCTATGGAGGGAAATTTCTCTCCAAATAGGACAAATGTTAATGGGGGTGGCGCTAGTTCTTCTACTTTCTCATTACCCTTTTCCCGATATGTGGGTCAGGGCACAAGTAGGAACTACCCATATGGTATGCCTACCAGTATGATGCAGGGTTTGCAAACAAGTGCATCATTGTTCACAGAGTCGGCACCAGGCGTATTTGTGCCTAATAATCAGATAGTTTCTGGTTCTGCTACTCGAAATGGCAATCCATCATTAACCAACAATGCCTTGAATGCTTTAAGGCAACAAATGGATGAGAGTAATCATGACATGGTAAATATGCTAACACAACAAATTGGTACAGTATTTAACCCATTAATTCAAAATACTAACCAAAGTTATCAATTGTTGGCAAATCAAATGGGAAGAATTGCTGATTTCTTTGGGGCTCCTCAAGCCCATAATCAACAAGTTCCCCAAATTCAGAATGTGGTGCCTTTGCAAATTGCACAAGCACCAAATAATGCCATTATGCTTGCCCCAAATAATGTTGTAAATCCCATAAACCAAGTCCAACAATCAGTGCCAGTGGCCGAACCACAGGTGCAAATTCAGGCACAGCAACAGGCTTTGCCCCAGGTCGAACAAAATCCTGGAATTGTGTTGGTAAATAGGAACCAAAATGCTGATGATGTAGTTAGAAATGTCCAGAATAATAATTTTGCTGGGCAAAATAACATAGCCAATTTGGTCGAAACTATCCTAGCACAAAATGGTTTAAACATAGGCATGCATAGGCCTATTTTGTTTCTGCCTTATCAGAATATGTGCTTCAAACAGAATTGCCAAGGGGTTGGAAAATCCCAAAATTTACTAAATTTGCTGGTGATACTAGCGAATCTACTGTTGAACACATAGCAAGATATCTAACTGAGGCAGGAGATCTAGCAAATAATGAGAATTTGAGAATGAAGTATTTTCCAAATTCTCTAACAAAAAATGCTTTTACATGGTTTACTACTCTCCCTCCACATTCAATTTTTAATTGGAATCAATTAGAGAGGGTTTTCCATGAGCAATTCTACATGGGACAGTCTAAGATAAGTCTCAAAGAATTAGCGAGCGTTAGGCGCAAAACCCCTGAGTCTATAGATGATTATTTGAATAGATTTCGTTTACTTAAGGCTAGGTGTTTTACTCAAGTGCCTGAACATGAATTGGTCGAAATGGCTGCTGGTGGCCTAGACTATTCGATCAGAAAGAAGTTAGATACTCAACATCTAAGGGACATGGCCCAATTGGCTGATAGGGTTCGACAGGTCGAACGCTTGAGAGCAGAAAAGGCTAGAAATTCAAAGTATCATAAAAAAGAAAAAGTTGCTTATGTAGAAACACATGATAGCGACCAAGAATATGATGTCTCTTATGAAGATGTTGAACAAGGGGAAATAGACCTAGCAGAATTAAAACCTGGTCCCCCTTACACTTGCAAGCTTTTAAAACCTTCAAATGGAAAAAACCCTGTTGAACCAAAAAATGATAAATATGTTTCAAAGACGTATACTTTTGATATAACAAAATGTGATGAAATCTTTGATTTGTTGGTTACTGATGGCCAAATAGTGGTTCCAAAAGGTGTTAAAATACCACCACTAGATATGAGAAAGAAAAGAGGTTATTGCAAGTATCATAATTTTCTTGGACATAGAACCTCACAATGTGTGCTTTTCAGGGACTTGGTTCAAAAGGCCTTGAATGAAGGAAGACTTAAATTTGGTGAAAAACCCAAAGCTGCAAAGGCAGATCCAGAACCTTCACAGAATGCTGATACCCTCTATGCTGAACCACAAGCTATCATGATGGTCGAAGCCATGGAGGTTACAGAGGTGCAAGTGGAAAAAATCCCTGAAGAGGAATACTTCGAAAAAATGAAAGTAGTATATCCTCGTGCTGAAGAGGATTTGATTGACTTTCTGAACAGATGCAAGTTAGAGAACAAATGAGTAATGCTTTGTGCTCGTTGTAGTGCTGTTTGCGATAAAGAGGCTACTGCAGGCCTCATGAAGTTCCAACCAGTGGCAAATAGGCAGGGGGCAAACTCAAAGCCACCTCGTGACAAAGGAAAGGGCATTTTAACTCGACCAAATAATGTGGTCCAGATAGATCGAAGGCCCACTTTCCTTCCTTCGGGTTCGATTCCTATAGAACGCTGGATGCACCAAGGAACCATAAAGTCCAACAAGGGTGCAATGGAAGTTGGTGGCTCGAGTGGCACCAAACTAAGCTACTCAGAGGATGCTAACAAGTATTCTTACAAGAATAATTATAAAGGTAAACATCCAATGACAAGAACTCAATGGCGTAGATTCCAACGCCAAAAGAAATTGGCTGCAACTAATCTCCAAACAGGCCAATATAAAGAAGTGGCGAGAAGACCAGCAAAAGAAAGGATCCTTCCTCCTATGGACGAAAACAAGATGGAAGATGATGATCTGCTGGACTCTGAGCCAGATTTCGACGTAATATGCGTGGTTTCCATATTACCATCAGAATATGATGTGCAAACAGAGATAACTGAGCTCGAAACTGATTTCGACCAGTTAGAAATGGCTGATCCTAAGCCAATTTGCTACTATGTCATGAACAATGGCTGCATCGAGGAGCAACAGGCTACATTCGAAAGGCCAGACTTAGGCATGAAAAACCATCTTAAGCCCCTCTTCATCAGAGCAAAGGTTGAAGGAGTTGGAGTTAACAAGGTGTTAATAGATGGAGGAGCTGCTGTTAATCTAATGCCTCTATCTATGTTACCCAAGATTGGCAAATATGACTGTGATTTGTCAGCCCATAACATTGTTTTGTCAAATTATGAAGGAAAAACAGGACATTCATATGGGAAAGAGAGGAAATAGATGCTGTGTCCTCGGAAGATGGCTGCGTGGAAAATATAGAAGCTGATCAGAGTTTCTATATGTCAGAGGTTGATACCATAAATCAACAAACCTTTGACAAAAATTTGGCGAACATAGCGCCATGTTATGATAGAGAGAATGCTTTCACACCTTCTGATAATGTGATACATTCTGTCAAACTCCACCCAACCCAGGGCTTCATATGGGAAAGAGAGGAAATAGATGTTGTGTCCTCGGAAGATGGAGTTATACCACCATCTGGGTGGAATGTTTACGAAGATTATGATGACTGAGTCCAGCGCATGGGCCAGGATTACGGCTTATATGGCCGAAACTAAGTTAAATACGGCTTTGGAAGCTGATGTTCATCAAAATATGGCTACAGAAGCCAAGGTCGAAAGCGATGGCATTTCTATGCCACAAGCACAAAGGCTCGACTGCATCTATGATGAAGAACCTTTAGGGTTCGAAAGAGATCCACTTAATGAAACTCCTAAGATGCAGGCTCAAGACCCTTTGGAGGAAATTAACATTGGAGATGGCTCAGCAAAAAGGCCAACTTACATTAGTGCCAGTATTAGTCCTGACTTAAAAAGGAAATTGGTACTACTTCTCAAAGAATTTAGTGATTGTTTTGCTTGGGATTATAATGAAATGCCTGGACTCAGTAGAGAAATGGTCGAGCTCAAGCTACCAATCAAGGCAGGTAAAAAACCAGTAAAACAATTGCCAAGAAGGTTTGCACCAGATATCATGTCCAAAATCAAAGAAGAGATCGAAAGGCTGCTGAAGAGTAAATTCATCAGAACTGCCAGGTATGTAGAATGGTTAGCAAATATAGTTCCTGTTATTAAAAAGAATGGTACACTTAGGGTATGTATAGATTTTAGGGACTTAAATAATGCTACACCTAACGATGAGTATGCCATGCCTGTGGCAGAAATGTTAGTAGACTCAGCCGCAGGCTTCGAGTTTTTGAGCATGTTAGATGGTTATTCTAGTTATAACCAGATATTCATTGCTGAGGAAGATGTATCTAAAACAGAATTTAGATGCCCTGGTGCTTTAGGCACTTATGAGTGGGTTGTTATGCCTTTTGGCTTAAAAAATGCTGGTGCCACTTATCAAAGGGCAATGAATTCCATGTTTCATGATTTTATAGATACATTCATGCAAGTTTACATTGATGATATCATCATTAAATCCTCTTCTGAAGATAGCCATTTGTTATATCTTAGGCAATCTTTTAAAAGAATGAGGGAACATGGATTAAAAATGAATCCATTAAAATGTGCTTTCTGTGTGCATGCAGGAAATTTCCTTGGTTTTGCGGTGCATAAAAAAGGCATTGAAATAAACCAAAACAAGACAAAGGCTATCTTAGAGACCAAGCCTCCTTCGACCAAAAAACAACTTCAATCTCTGCTAGGAAAAATCAACTTCTTGAGAAGATTCATTTCGAATCTAAGTGGAAAGGCTCAAGCTTTCTCACCACTACTTCGACTCAAGAAAAATGATCCATTCAAATGGAACCAAGAGCATCAAAAGGCTTTTGATGACATCAAAGAATACTTAATAAAGCCTCCAGTTCTAATGCCTCCTAGTAGGAATAAAGCTATGAAGTTGTATATTGCTACGTCTGATAAGACGATAGGAAGCATGTTAGCTCAAGAGGATGATAATGGCATAGAAAATGCAGTTTATTACCTTAGTAGAGTTTTAAATGATGCAGAAACTAGATATACTGCCATAGAAAAACTTTGTCTTTGTTTGTATTTCTCTTGTACAAAACTTAAGCATTATATAAAGCCTGTTGATGTTTATGTCTATTCCCACTTTGATGTTATTAAGCATATGTTAACTAAACCTATATTGCATAGTAGAATTGGGAAATGGGCATTAGCATTGACTGAATATTCACTGACTTATAAACCTTTAAAGGTTGTCAAGGGCCAAATTGTGGCTGATTTTATAGTAGATCATTCTTTGGTCGAAATGCCACAGGATTATGTGGATATTCAACCATGGATTCTTTATTTTGATGGGTCCAAACATAAATATGGAACAGGAATTGGAATATTGATTATATCTCCTACTCAAGTTCCAACTAAGTTCAAGTACAAAATAAATGGACTTTGCTCTAATAACGAAGCCGAGTATGAAGCTTTAATTACAGGGTTAGAAATTTTAAAAGACTTGGGGGCAAAGAACATTAAAATAAGAGGTGATTCTGAATTAGTATTGAAACAATTAACACAAGAATATAAATGTGTGAAAGAGCATTTGGCAAAATATTTTTCTATAGCTAGTTCTTTGTTAGATTGTTTCGATCACGTAGACATTGAACATGTACCTCGATTAGAAAATCAAGAAGCAAATGACTTGGCTCAAATTGCTTCAGGATATAAAATGTCAAAAGAAAAGTTGACACAATTAATCGAAATAAAAGAAAAAATGGTTTTACAAGAGCCAATATCTGCACAATTGTCAATACCAAAACTTGTGGGGGCAGACACTATACCACAAATAAATGGTGAAATAAAAAATCCCCTAGAAAATTTTCAAATTTTTACCATTGACAATTTGTCAGATAATGATTGGAGAAAACCTATAGTAGATTACCTTAAGAATCCAACAGGAAATGTGGATCGAAAGGTAAAATATAGGGCTTTAAGCTATATAATTTTTGAAAATGATCTTTTCAAAAAGACTTCTGAAGGAATCTTGTTAAAATGCCTTAATGAAGCAGAAGCATATATAGCAATCTCTGATGTTCATAGTGGTACTTGTGGTTCTCATCAAGCAGGACATAAGATGAAATGGCTCTTGTTTCGACAAGGTTTGTATTGGCCCTCTATGTTGAAAGATTGTATAGAATTTGCTAAGGGTTGTCAAGAATGCCAAAGGCATTCAGGCATCCAGCATGTGCCTGCTAGTGAACTGCACTCGATAGTAAAACCATGGCCCTTTAGGGGTTGGGCTCTAGACCTCATTGGTGAAATTAAGCCTGCTTCATCTAAAAATCAACGTTATATCTTAGTTGGAATAGATTATTTCACAAAATGGATAGAGGCAATCCCTTTACCAAATGTTGATCAAGAGGCAGTAATTAATTTTATACAAAATTACATAATCTATAGGTTTGGAATCCCTGAAACAATCACTACTGATCAAGGTTCAGTTTTTACTGGACAAAAGATGCAGGAATTTGCCCAAGAAAGTGGCTTTAGACTGCTAACTTCAACACCATATTATGCACAAGCAAATGGTCAGGTCGAAGCAGCTAATAAAATTATTATTAATTTGATAAAGAAACATATAGCCCAAAAGCCAAGAAATTGGCATAAAACCTTAGACCAAGTGTTATGGGCTTGCAGAAATTCTCCTAAAGAGTCAACTAACACCACCCCATTTCGACTAACTTATGGTCATGATGCAGTATTACCAGTCGAAATACATTTGCAATCAGCAAGGGTACAAAAACAAATGGAAATACCTCTAGACCATTATTACCAAATGATGTCAGATGAGTTAGTTGATTTAGATGAAGAAAGGCTTAGTGCTTTAGAAGTTTTAACAAAACAAAAAGAAAGAGTTGCTAAAGCATATAACAAAAAGGTTAAGTCTAAGTCCTTTAAGATAGGAGAATTAGTTTGGAAAGTTATTTTGCCTATGGATAAAAAAGATAGAATCTTTGGCAAATGGTCCCCAAATTGGGAAGGACCATTCAAAATTGTTCAAGTTTATTCTAATGGTGCATATGAAATTGAGGAGTTAACTCCTGAAAAACGTACTTTGGGTATTAATGGAAAGTATTTGAAAAAATATAAGCCTACTCTACTCGAAGTAAAAATAAGCACAGAATAATACTTGAACATATAAAGCAAAAATGGTAAATTGTAAATTGCCATAAAACATGGACTTTGTTTAAGGGTTACAAGACCTAAGAAATTGGTCGAAAGGACAATAAAGAAAATAAACAAAGAGAATTATAAATTCTTGGTGCAGTCAGCATAAATCTTCTTGAGGGTTGCCATTTCCTTTTCGACTACCAAGTTCGAACTCTCCAAGGATTTAATCTCTTCACCAACCACCTCTGCTGAGCCAAAAGCTTGAAGCCCTTCCCTGCCATGTGCATCAATCTGCTCTTGGGTCGAAGCTTTGGCCTCCTTCTCAATTTGAGCTCTCTTAGTTTCTTCTTCAATGATCTTGCGCCTGTAACTAACAATCTGCTCCTCTAAGAGTTTGATTTGTTCCTTGTAATGGGCAACCTTGTCATCACATTCTTTTAGCTCTGAATTTCCTTCGACCAGTTGAGAGGACAATCTTTCCACTTCAGCTTGAGCTTTCTGGGCCTTCTCAAAGAACATGGTTTGAGCTTGTTGCTGTGTGGCAAGTTTTGTGTTATTATCAATCCTCTTCTGCACTGCCTTGGCATATTGGTCCACAATTGAACTAAGTTGTATGACTTTGCCAAGGGTTTCCTCATCAGTCCTAGGATTGTGAAGCTTCTTCAGGAAAGCCAAGTGGCTATAAGCACATGCTGGTTGTTCATCAATTTGCTTCAGCACATCCCTTTGGACGAAGGTAGTTGTAAGTTTCAGCAACAGAGAGTCTTGGCGCACCATCGAGTCGATTTCAGAGTTGGAAGGCGCTGAGTCAGTGGTCGTGTTCTCACTCGAGGCGTTTCCTTGATTTGCTTTTCTCGAGAGTAGAAGTTTAAGGGTACCAGCAGGATCAGACTTCTGCATATTGGTAAATTCTTCTTCTTGTACGCCCAAGCTTGCAGAAAGTCTCGAGGTCGAAGAGACAGATATGATCCCTGAACCCCCAACCTCAGCTTCAGGAATTGCATCATAGTCATGTTGAGATTCTTGGTTCGAGCTTGCCTGGCCTGAGTTTGTAGACATACTAGGCATTGAATATTTGATGCTCGAAGTATAGGTTGGTGCTTGATTGTCAGTTCTCCCCATGCTGGCCTTCAAGGAATCTTGATTGTCATCACTTGCCTTGTTCTCTGTTGGCACCTCCTCACAGATTGGCTGCCTATCTTTTTCAACAAGACCCTCTTTCAATTGATCCTGCAAACATAAGAGAAAAGTTAGTTAAGGTCGAATGTGAATATAAAATCTAAGGTTGAGAGTTAAGTGAGTTTTACCTTTTTTCCTTCGACCTCGGGGCCAGTGTTGGTACTGCTACCCTTCTCAGCATTGGGGGCATTATTGCCTGGTTGTGCATTACCTTCATTACCCCCATCAGTGACTTGTTCATCATTAACCAAAGTCTCTGAATGAGGTATATGATTACCTTGTGGTTTATCAACCCCTTCTTCTTCAGTGTTGGTAGGATGGTCTTGGTCGACCACATTCTCCTTCCTAGCGTCCTTTTGAGGAGATGGATTACCACCACACTCACTTGAGGTGCGGATCTTCAAAACCCTATGGACCTTAGGTTTCCTGGCTGTTGACTTCACCTTCACAGCAAGTGTAGCCTTTTTCTCTTCATGCTTTTTCTTCGCCCTTCTTTCACCCCCTTGATCCTCCGTTGGGGCTTGTTGAGGTTTAGGTTCTTCAACCTTTTTCTGCTTCTTGGCTTGTGCAGCCTCATTTTCTTCGACTTCTGGTACAGTTGTCGTTTTCCCTTCGCTAGGTTGTGAAGTCGAAGTTGATGGTTGTTTTCTCTTCCTAATCAAAGGGACCCCCTGTTTTTCTTCATCCTGAAATGATGGAAGTAAATAATGTCAAGATTTTGTTTCAAAATATATTACTATGACAAAGTTAAAGTATTTGATGGAAAGTTTGATTTTTACCTCCTCATCTAATACCACTGTGTTCTTAGCTTTCTTCGAGCTAGCAGACACCGTCTCTGTGCTGCTCTTACCTTTTCCCTTCTAAGGACATAAATGGTCAAAGTTAAAGCATATGTTTAAACAGGAGGAGAGAAAATAAGTAAAATTTTAAGGCTAAGTTACCTTTGCCTTAGAGGTTTCGACCTCTGGTTTAATCTTCACCCCAGTGGGTTTCTTCACTTCAGTCGAAGTCTTTGAAGATCCACCATCTTTCTTTATGCCTTTGCCTGCAAAATGTTGTATTAATAAATATAAAAAGGTTTGAGGGAATAAATCTTGTAAGATAAATAAAACTATAAGAGTTTAGGTGTTTACCTCGACCTGAGACGTTTATTTCCTTTCCAAGAGATGGCACTATGAAGCCACTCTCGACCATCCCTAGCAATTGATCAGCCTTGCCTATTGAATGCTTGGTGTAATGGTCACTCCACCATTTGCTGAAGCCATCAGTGCAGTAGAAAGAAGGCTTGTACTCGAAAGGTTTGAAATTAAATTCATAATTCTCCAGCATCCTCATATATTTCTTATAAGTCTTTTCAGTCACTCCAGTGCCCAACACCATTCTATCCAGATTTTCAAAAAGGGACTTTGGCCTAATTTGGGACATACCAAATTGCCTAGCCACACAGTTGGGCAGATATCCTACAAGCCCATACTGGTTGGCGTTCGAACCAATCCTACAGGAGAGTACGGTTTGCTCTAAATAGGCTCTCCAAACCTCGTTTACTTCATCTTCATTATCTGGGTTGAACGCAGGGAAATCTTCAATGAACCACGCGGCCCCATACTTGCGCTCCACAAAGGGAGCATGGCGTGGAAGAAACTTGTCAAAATTCAAAAACATCTTCATATGCTTCATGAAGAGTCTGCTAGTATCCTGGTCCAAAGATCTAGGGGCTAATCGAACCAACCTCTGCCCTTCGATCTCCCTTTCATCTACCTCTTGTTGATAGTCAGAAGGCACTATCAACCCCAATTCCGTCTCAAATGTGGCATTCAGCCAAAGTTGTAACAGCCACATAGGTCCAGCAATCGAAACCTTTGATCCATCCTTGGAAGCCTTGATTGCATCACTAGCATTCCCCATTGCTTCATACAGACAGGCTAATAATAAGCGCCCTAAGCTAAAAAGTCTACCCTCATTAATCTGTTGTGCTATGGGAATGTACATACGCGCTACCTGAAGGGATTTCGAGCAAAAGACGAAGTGGGATAACCACAATGTTAAAAAGGCCACATGCTCCTCAGTTGACACTTCCTCTCCTTCTTTACCCATCTGCTCTGCTATGTACTTAGAGAATGTAGCTTCTTGAAAATTAATTTCGACCTTATCCCCAGTTTTGGTTGGATCGAAGTGATCACCAATAGGCGTAAGGCCTATGATAGCAGCTACATCTAATAAGGTAGGGGTTAACATGCCACACTTGAACTGAAAAGTGTTTGTGGACTTTTCATAGAAGTGTAAGGCAGCCACTAGCAGCTCTGGTTTGTACTTAGGACCGGTTCGACTAAATTGGATAAGCTCGTAAATACCATAGCTTTTCCAAGAATCCTTAAAGTCCTTTTCGACCCTATCTAACCAGGGAATGTAATCCTTGTGTGCAGTATAGGGGGCAGCTCTAAAAATCTTAAGGGCATTCTTCAAATACCCAAAGTTGTAGGGAGTAGAGCTAAAGATTCTAGGGCCACAGGTTACATGCAAAGGGAAGATATCACTTACCTTTTTTGATATAACCTCAGCACGTGTGGGATAAGGTCCACAGAAAGCGTAATCATCCTTCTTGATAGAAAATGGAATCGTAAGCTGAGTGTTCTAGATCTTCCTTTCAGCCTCAGTTCCAGAAGGTTCTAGAACTACTTCTTCTCCATCTTCAAGGACGCGAAGATCCTTCCATTTGCCAGCAGTGGGTACATCGAAATCCAAGTTGGACGCCATTGATGAACAGTACACCGAAAATCAAGAACTGAAAGGGTTTCGTGAAGAAATTTGTAGAAACTGTTTTGTTTAAGTTGAAACAAAGGTGAATCGATGCGGAATTTGAAGATGAATCACTTGTACGGTTTAGAATTGCAAGATGATTGAAGATCAGAGTTTAATTTGCAGAAAAGAAGAAGATGAACAGTGGGTTCGTAAGAAAGCTTTGAAACTTGGAAGTTGGTAAAAAGTGTTCCTTTGTTCGTTTGCTACTATTTATAGGGGAACGTGTTTGTCTCCAGAAAATAAATCAAAAAGAAATTCAAATAATTTCTCTTCAACTTCTGCGTGTGCCACGTCATCCACTATGCTAAAACCTAGGAACAATGATGGATTGTGGGTATCAAGGTGACAGTTACTTCTGGACGTGACATAAGCGCCGTCATTAGTAATAATGTCAAGCACGTGGGTATAAAATGCCTTTTCCTTTCTCGTTCGACCACTCGATCGAAACAGGCATTTGGGGGAAATTTGTTAGCCCATATTTTTACTAAGTAAAAATATGTTCTAAATGCATGCATAAAATAATTATGTTTAATAATATAATTATTTTGATAATCATTAAATATTAAATATGTTTGGTTTTTAGGGCCAATGAGTTTAATGATTAATCATGCATGAACATGTAATAAATGTTCTGTTATGGAACGTTGCATTTAAATGCGTATTTTCTTTCTTTCAGGATCCTTTCGATTTGGTCGAAGCGTCAGTAGGGTCGAAGCGCCTAGTGAGCAAAAGTAACTTATGGACTTAGCAAAATATTCAAGGAAAAGCGTTGGCACTTCGACTTCGATGGAAACAACGGCTAACTCAGAAGATAAGAAAGGATTCAAATTCAAAATACGTGTCAAGACACGCGTCCTCTCTGTAGTTATTTAGGCGTTAGTAGCAGTTAGGAATTAGTGTCTATAAATAGCCTAGTTATGTGATCGAAAAAGGGGTCACAATCATCATACAGAAATCCTGATAAAACTCAAAGTACCCATGCTAACGAGAGAAACGAGTTCGAAAGGAAAAATGTATGCAATGTGTACCATTTATTTCTCTGTAAACATTTACATTTGAATGCAAATTTACAGTATTTCAATCTTCATCTTGTTTAATCTTTATTTCGACTCTTTTCTCCCATTCTGTTTATTCAATTGAATAAACATTCTTTCTTGCTTTTCAAGTTATTGAAACATAAAAAGCAACACGTTATCAACATAAGAACAATAATGAATATCATTTACTTTGAAAATATAAACAAAAGCACTATGTCCCGAGATTTACTAGTTGATCTCTCTTGTAATAATCAAACTGGCGTTGTTTACCAAATTTCATAGTAAACACATTGTTTGCCAGGAGGGAGCGAAAAGCAGGTGAATTACATGGGAAACAACTACAACCCAGGTTGGAGCAAACACCCAAATTTACGCTGGGACCAGACAGGGAACCAGGCTCATGCTGCACCTCAACCAAGAAAGCCATCTCCATTGGAAGAGTTACTCAACAAATTTGCTAAAATGAGCAAAACTAACTTTGAAAATATCCAGACTACAGTGGCCAACCAGGGGGCGACGATAAAAAGTCTTGAAACCCAGATTGGTCAACTCTCTAAACTGGTAAGCACTCATGTTTCTAAAGATATTGCAGGTAACACGGTGGACAATCCAAAGGAGGAGTGCAAAGTCCTGAAAGATCAAAAATCAGAACAGGAACAAAGAGACGAACATGTAAAATACTACGAAGAGTGGTACAAGTTGTTCGATATGACTTTGGATGAAGCTTACGACGAGTTCATGAGAGAAAGCCGAACAAGACTGCCACCCAAGAAGACAGATCCTGGAAGCGTCACCATACTCTGTCAGATTGAGGAAGCAGAAATCCTAGCATTGTGTGATGTGGGTTCAAGTGTTAATGTAATGCCATTATCTCTGGCGGAGAAGTTAAAACTCGCACAACCAACTGCAGGTACAGAAAGGGAACTCGTATTAGCAAATCAGTCAACAATCTCCTCAGTAGGTACAATTGAAGACGTGTTAGTGAAAGTCAAAGACCTAGAATTTCTAGTAGACTTTATGATCCTAGACATTGGAGAAGACGAAGAGCATCCCGTCATTCTTGGAAGGCCATTCCTAGTTACCTGCAAGGCACTCATTGATATGAACCTTGGAGAGATAACACTAAGGAGTGGAGGTAAGTCTACAACCATAAAAACTTTCAATGCAGGAAAGGAGAAGTGCTTCATGCTCGAGTGGAAAGAAAAGGAAGCTACACCACCGACTCTAGTCCAAGAAGTACAGGTAAATGTAGAGATAGCAGAGCTAGAGAATGAAATGGCGCAGCTAGAGATAGAGACAGCTCAGGAAGACGAGGTACCCGAAGAACTCACTGAAAAATTGAAGAGGCTAACCATTGAAGTGGACATCCGAGCAACATGGGTCAAAGCATGGGGTAGAAACCGAAAGGTGGCCAGAAAATCTCAGTTTGGGGTGAATACGCCACCTCTGAAGAAGCCTGCTGCTGAGAGAAAAGAGGAAAGAGTAAAGAAAAGCTAGGTTAATGCACCAAAAGAACAAAAGAAGGAACATCCACCAAAAGGCAAAGGGAAGTCCATCATAAAAACAGTACCTTCAGAAGATGATGGACAACTCTGTTTTGCCACCTTCAAAGAAAAACAGAACCCAGAGAAGTATGAAAGAAACAACAAGAAAGAGGGAGGAGCAAAGGCGAAAGCTCCTACGAAGAGAGAGACATGCGAACCTATCCTCTGTAGTGGAGGAAATGCCTCAAGCTAATGAGAGGCTAAACAAGCGTTGCTTGGGAGGCAACTTAAGGATAAGTATTTAAGTATTTCAATTCAGTAATTTCAATTCATTATTTTCAAATTCAATTTTTCAATTCAATAATGTATGCCTAGAATTCCGCATGTCATCTTCATCTGTCAACAACCCTTATTCAAACTTATAAAAAATTAAATAATTGCTTTGCTGTTTATTATCTAGTGCATGACTAACTGTTATAGGTAAGATTGCGGCGAAATAAGTTATAAATCTTGATGAGACGAATTTCACACCTTCATATAGAAAAACCAAAGGTGATTGCTCCGAAGTGCGAAGTTCAGGAGACAGAGAGACGAGTGATGAAGCTGATGTCTATGAGACAAGTGTTCAACTTCAGATACCTAAGCCATAAACAAGAAAAACAATGAAATTACCCTCTTTGGAGTTAGGTAATAGTTCTCAAAGTCTTGGCAACAAAATAAGTTTGGGGTTGCTCATGGAACTAGCAACGTTTAAGTTTGGGGTGGGTATACAGAGAACTATCACTATAAAAAGAAAAAAAAGAAAAAAAAAATGAAAAAGAGACGGGAAAAACATCAAAAATTCCCCAAAAAAATAGTCTCTTCAAAAAAAATAATTGAAAAAGAAAGAGCCAAAGGGCACAGAAAGTGATAGAAAAGAACCACACAAAGACACATCCGGTTCTTATTTTCCGATACCAACACAAAAAGGGAACAAAGGTTGCGTACACAAAAAGGAACAACAAAGTAGAACTTAACTCAAAGTTTAGCCTACTATTCCCAAAAATGTCCTACCTTGACCTAAGCCACATTATAACCCTGAAAAGACCTCTAATAATGCATGTGTATTAAATTTTGACCGGTTGCTTAAATTTCTTGCAAGCCTATGGTAAAATGGCAGGTTGTACGACGATTGAGAGATAACCCTTTCAATTATTGAGCGAAAAACACAAATGTGTGAGAGAGAAAAGTTGGACATGGACTCTTGCGGGCATTTATCCGATTTGCTACTATTGACGTCTCCTGAGCCTAGCAGGACTGGGCATGATCGCTGCGGTAAGAAATCAGCGGTACCATTGTTGAAATATAAGCAGGGTTGTGAAATTCCTATCATCTTTATTTATCTCTTGTTTTTCTAACGATCTTGTCTGACAGCATGTTACTTGAGGACAAGCAACAGTTTAAGTTTGGGGTTGTGATGACAGGAATTTCTACGGTATTTTTAGTATTATTAGTAGTACTAAAATGACCAAGACAGACCCAAATACGAAGGAAAACCTACAAAAGCAAGAAAAAGCATCAAGACAGAGCCCAAGATGCAAAAATACAAGAAAAAGCCCAAAAAGTGAAGAAAATCAGCATTCCATCGCAGCACGATGGCTCCCATCGTGCCACGATGGGAGCTGCTTGTTCGCCAAGAAATCAGAAGCAATAAATCTGAAGAAAATCTTCTCATCGCAACACGATGACATAACTTGGCGCCCAAGCTGATGAAATGCACAGGATCAGTTATAAAATTAAACTGAATCTTCACATCGCACTGCGATGAGCTCATCGCAGTATGATGCCTTGCTGAGGCCCATTACGAAAACTATAAATAGAGCCTCCCTTTCATTTTTTTATTCATTCAGAAATAGTAGAACACTCTCTACTATAAGGAGAGGTTCAGAGGAGCTCTATTGGGCATAGTTTTCCCCCTTTACGGGAAAACTAACTTAGCAAGGTATGTTTTCTTTAGGCTTTTATGTTTAGGTTATAATTTCTTGTAATTTAAATATGTAGTCTTTTGTAATTTATGCCTTAGGTTGTGGTGGAGAAGATGAACTCCCCTATGAATATTTGGAGTCTGTGATTGAGTCTAAGTTATAATAAATGATATTCAGTAATTATGTTTGTTATTTACTTTCGTGCACTTTAATAACATATTCTCGTAATCTGGCCGGATAAGCGGGAGCGCCCATAGAATTGATATCAGGTTTTGACTTGATATGGTCCCGAACTCGTAGTAAATAATGCTAGGTGAATAGAGACGGTAACATCCTAACTAGTCGTGAACTGTGCGGATAGAGGAGGAATCATGCACTAGGTGTGATCTGAGCACTTAGAAGATGAATAGCCCGATACTAGGACCTAGAGATTAATTGGTGAAGGTTATAATGCATGTTTATAAACAACTCACTTAGTAATTAGGGTATGTGACACATCGAGGTTAGGCTCTCGTAGGTACCTTAGTTGTTAACGTAGGAAAACTTTAATAAACATAGTGTGATAGTAAGGTATTACTACAACAAGGATAATTCACCGCCGAACATAATCTAAGTAACTATGTTATACAACGGTCATGCCAAATATGAAGAAGGGAGGGAGTCCAACCACCATACCTAGCCTCTATATTTCTTGAATCTATTATATTTATACATTCTGTTATTTATATTTCTGCAATGCATTACGCTCTTTTTATAAAAACCTTTTCCAAAAACCAAAGCGAATGCAAACTATCACAAACTTAAGTAACTCTAGTGAAGCTTCGACACGATCCCTATGGATACGAACTCATTCTATACACTAGAGTGTGAATTATTACTCGACGACAGACTGGTGCACTTGTCAGACCGTAGTCAGCCGTCTTGGATGATAATCTCTCTAACTAAGATAAAAATCTGTTAATAATAAAAGTAATGTATAGAGTTACCTTTAATTTCTCTTTATCATATTGTTTTTTATTTTTGGCGTCTCCGGCTCGTGAGGCTGCGCCATGTTCCTTTGTCGGGAATTTTTTCTTTTTTGGATGTTTCTAACTCGTAATATTTAAGGATAATGCCTTGGTATTTCAACCTCATATTTTTCTTTTTTGGACATTTCCAACTCGTAAGATTTAAGGATAACACCTTGGTATTTCAACCTCATTTTTTCTATTTTGGACGTTTCCAACTCGTAAGATTTAAGGATAACGCCGTGGTATTTCAACCTCATTTTTTCTTTTTTGGACGTTTCCAACTCGTAAGATTTAAGGATAACGCCTTGGTATTTCAACCTCATTTTTTCTTTTTTGAACGTTTCCAACTCGTAAGATTTAAGGATAATGCCTTGGTGTTTCAACCTCGCTTTTTCTTTTTTGGACGTTTCCAACTCGTAAGATTTAAGGATAATGCTTTGGTGTTTCAACCTCGCTTTTTATTTTTCTGTCAATCACAAGCACGCAGGCGAGTAGACAAAGTATATCAACTTTAATTTATTTTTTCTGTCAATCACAAGCACACAAGCGAGGAGGCAAAGTATTTCAACTTTAATTTATTTTTTTTGTCAATCACAAGCACGCAGGCGAGAAGGCAAAATATTTCAACTTTAATTTATTTATAGTCAATCACAAGCACACAGGCGAGGAGGCAAAGTATTTCTACTTTAATTTATTTTTTCTGTCAATCACAAGCACACAAGCGAGGAGGCAAAGTATTTCAACTTTAATTTATTTTTTCTGTCAATCACAAGCACACAGGCGAGGAGGCAAAGTATTTCAACTTTAATTTATTTTTTCTGGACATGTCGTATGTATATGTATCAGCTCTTCATAAACCCACAATTTAGAACGGTGAGCCTCGATAAAAACTCCTATTTTCATAGGAGAAAAGAGTGTCCCGCCGCTTTTTATTTATTGAAATGAAAAATTCAGTACATTTGATCATAAACATGCAGTAATGTAATAATGAAATAACTTTCTAAATGCATACGCCTGGGCGTTGCTTCTCTTGTTTCTCGTGGCAGTTAACTGTAATAAAACCTGAGATTAGCCACGTTCCATGTTCTATGCAGAAACTCTCCTTCCATTGTCTCCAACCTGTATGCGCCTCCTTCAAATGCTTCATTGATTCTGAAGGGGTCTTCCAAGTTTGCTGCTAACTTTGCTCCCTTGTCTTTTCCCATTGATCTTTTAAGGACTAGGTCTCCTTCTTTGAACCTTCTTGCTATGACTCTGGTATTGTATCTCCTTGCTGCCCTTTGTTTTAAGACAAACTCCTTGAAGTGGGCGTTGTCCCTTAAGGTGTGATACGACCATAGAATAGGCAGAAGGTGTGCTGCCCAGCCGTCGCCTTTGCTCGTAATCCTTCTTTTTATTGCTCTCAGGATTACCTTATTGGCAGACTCTGCCTGTCCGTTGGCTTGTGGGTGTTCCACAGATATGAAGGTGTTATGAATGCCCTTCTCCTTGCAGAATTGAACTACTTTTTCAGTTGCAAATTGAGTTTCATTGTCTGATACAATGTATTTGGGCAACCTAAATCTGCAAATGATTTTCCTCCAGTAAAACTTCTTGACTTAGTCTGCTGATATGCTTGAGAGGGCTTCTGCCTCTCTCCATTTGGTGAAGTAATCGATGGCCACTATGATCCACTTTGCCTGTCCAGTCGAGGCGGGGAAAGGTCCCAGAATGTATGTACCCCACATGAAGAAATGCCACGGGGACATGAAGGACTTCAATGGTTCTCATGGGGCGTAGTGTAAGTTTGCAAACCTTTGGCACTTGTCACACGTCTTTACATACCTGCCTGCATCACTATGTAATTCTGGCCAATAAAACCCTGCTCTAAGTATTTTACCTGCAAGAGATCTCGCCCCAATGTAGCTTCCACATGATCCTCCATGTATCTCTTCTAATATTCCTTTTGCCTCTTCCTGACTTACGTAAAGCATAAGAGGGCCAGAAAATCCTCTCTTGTACAACTTATCTCCAAGCATTGAATACTATGTTGATGCCTTTTTTATCTTGTACGCCTCTTCTCTAGCTGCAGGTAGTTCGTCTTTCTGGAGGTAGATTATGATGAGCGCTCTCCAATCTTCTGCTTCAATGATCATCATAACTGGTTCTTCAGTTATGCTGGGATTTGTGATGGTTTCTTGAATAAAAAATCTGTTACTTCCAGGCTTCTTGGTGCTTGCTAACTTTGATAATAAATCTGCTCTCGCATTTTGCTCTCGTGGGACGTAAACTATTTCAAAAGAATTGAAATGACTTGCTAGGTTACATACCCTTTCCAAGTATTTGATTAACTGGGGATCCTTTGCCTGAAACTCCCCGGACACTTGGTTTGTTACCACCTGTGAGTCGCTGATGACAGGAATTTCTATGGTATTTTTAGTGATAGTATTAGTAATAAAATGACCAAGACAGGCCCAAATATGAAGGAAAACCTACAAAAGCAGGAAAAATCATCAAGACAAGGTCCAAGATGCCAAAAGACAAGAAAAAGCCCAAAAAATGAAGAAAATGAGCATTCCATCGCAGCATGATGCCTTCCATCGTGCCACGATGGAAGCTGCTTGCTTGCCAAGAAAACAGAAGAATAAATCTGAAGAAAATCTGTTCATCACAGCACGATATAGCACATCGCAGCACAATGGAGTAACTTGGCGACCAAGCTAATGAAATGCACAGGATCAGTTATAAAATTGAACTGAATCTTCACATCGCACTGCGATGGCTTCATCGTAGCACGATGACCTTGCTGAGGCCCATTACGAAAACTATAAATAGAGCCTCCCTTTCATTGTTTTATTCATTCAGAAATAGTAGAACACTCTCTACTATAAGGAGAGGTTCAGAGGAGCTCTATTGGGCATAGTTTTCTCCCCTTACGGGAAAACTAACTCAGCAAGGTATGTTTTCTTTAGGCTTTTGTATTTAGGTTATTATTCTTGTAATTTAAATATGTAGTCTTTTGTAATTATGCCTTAGGTTGTGGTGGAGAAGATGAACTCCCCTATGAATATTTGGAGTATGTGGTTGAGTCTAAGCTATAATAAATGATATTCAGTAATTATGTTTTTTATTTACTTTCTTGCACTTTAATAACGTATTCTCGTAATCTGACCGGATAAGCGAGAGCGCCCATAGAATTGATATTAGGTTTTGACTTAATATGGTCCGGAACTAGTAGTAAATAATGCTAGGTGTATAGAGACGGTAATATCATGAACTAGTCGTGAACTGAGCGGTTAGAGGAGGAATCATGAACTAGGTGTGAACTGAGCATTTAGAAGATGAACAGCCCGATACTAGGATTTAGAGGTTAATTGGTGAAGATAATAATGCATGTTTATAAACAACTCAATTAGTAATTAGGGTATGTGACACATCGAGGTTAGGCTCTCGTTGGTACCTTAGTTATTAACGTAGGGAAACTTTAATAGACATAGTGTAATAGTAAGGTATTACTATAACAAGGAAAATTCGACGCCGAACAATAATCTGAGTAACTATGTTATACACCGATCATGTCAAATATGAAGAAGGGAGGGAGTCCAACCACCATACATATCCTCTATATTTCTAAATCTATTATATTTATACATTCTGCTATTTATTTTATGCAAGCATTACGCTTCTTTTTATAAAACCTTTTTCAAAACCCAAAGCGAATGCAAAATTATACGAACTTAAATAACGCTAGTGAAGCTTCGACACGATCCCTGTGGATACGAACTCATTCTACTCTTAGAGTGTGAATTATTACTCGACGACAGACTGGTGCACTTGCCAGATCTTAGTCAGTCACTCTTTGCTTTGAGATCACTTATGTCCATTTCTTTTGCTAATTTCATGTCGGCGAGCAAAACTTTATACTTTGCCTGATTGTTGCTCGCCTTGAAAGAGAATCTTAATGACTGCTCTATTAGAACTCCGCCCGGTCCTTCTAATACTACTCCTGCTCCGCTCCCTCTAATATTGGATGCTCCGTCAACTAACAGCGTCCAAGGTTGCTCGTTACTTTCTTATGGAGGCGCTGTTAGTTCCAACAAGAAGTCTGCTAATATCTGTGATTTAATCGCGCCTCTTGGGGAGAAGGTTATATCAAACAATAACAGTTCCACTGACCAAGCTACCATTTTTCCAGCTAGGTATGGCTTCCTCAGGATGTTCTTGATAGGGTAATCTGTTTTTACCACGACTTTGTGGCTTTGAAAATACTGCCTTAACTTCCTCGCCGTTACTACAACTGCTAGCGAGAGCTTTTCAATCTTTTGATATTTTGCTTCTTCCCCCTTGAAGGTTCTGCTAACAAAGAAGATGGGCTTTTCTTCTCCTTTGATTTCCTATACTAGCGCAGAACTCAGAGCTTTGTCTGACACGGCGAGGTATAAGTAGTTCGTGTTACCCTTCTCGGGGCGAGTTAGGATTGGAGGCGAGGCCATAAATGTTTTTAATTTCTGGAAGGCATCTTCACATTGAGGGCTCCACACGAACCTTTCACTTTTTCTTAGTGTGGAGAAGAAGTGGAATGCTTTCTCTCCAGTGCAAGATAGAAATCTTGACAGTGCTGTGATCCTTCCTGTTAACTGCTGCACTTCCTTGACTGAGGTTGAACTCCTCATGTCAATGACTGCACTCCGAATGAGCACTTGGTAGGATTTAGTCTCATGTTGTATTTCCTTACTGAGGCGATGATGTCCTTACTGCCTCGGTGGTCTTTATCACCATATCATCGATGTAAACTTTCCAATCTGTTCTGAAAACACTCTATTCATCAGCCTCTGATATGTGGCTCCCGCGTTCTTCAACCCAAAGGGCATGACATTGTAGAAATAGTTGCACGTGTTGGTCATGAATGCAGTGTGGGGGGTGTCAGCGGGATTCATCTTGATTTGATTGTATCCTGAGTATGCGTCCATGAAGCTAAGAATATTATACCCTGATGCCCCATCTATCAGTTTGTCTATGTTGGGCAAAGGATAAGGGTCTTTTGGACATGCTTTGTTCAAATTTGTGAAATCCACGTACATCCTCCATTTGCCATTGGCCTTCTTTACCATCACTACATTTGCTAGCCACGATGGATATTTAACCTCTTCTATAAAACCTGCTTCTTTTTACTTTGTTACTTCCTCTACTATTGCTGCTTTTCTCTCTTTGCCCACCTTCCTCTTTTTCTGTGAAACGGGCTTGGTTTCGGGGGAGATAGAGATTTTGTGGGTGATTATTGTTTCGTCAATCCCTGGCATGTCTGAGGGATGCCACGCAAACACATCCATGTCCTTCTTTCTTCTGGCTGCAGGGCAGTACCTATGTTGGTTGTTTGGTGTGCCGCTTCTCTGTCTCCCGAACTCCGTGTAAGTGCACCAGTTCATCCTCATGTTTTAATAATTGTCAAAACACATGAAAATAGGATTGAACATATTTTGGCAACATTACAAATGACTTGACAACAAAGAACTATTTTCTAAACCTTGAAAAACTGACTTTTAGGTATTTTGTATCGATACATACATAGTTGTATCGATACATATGTCCTGAAATTACTTCTGTTTGATTTTGTGCATTTTATATCGATACATACATTGTCTGTATCGATACAAAAGTGGTCTCTCAGAGACAGAACATCATCTGTGTATCGAAGCATGCTTGCATGTATCGATACACATCTGTATGTTCTCAAAATCCAGAAAACTCATGATGTATCGAATCATGCTTGCATGCTTCGATACATATCAGTCAAGATTTCAAGATCCTGATATTTGTATCGATACACACCCGTGTTTGTATCGATACAAAGGTCAATATTTTCATTTTTAACGTTGGTCAAAGCATTTGTATCGATACAAATGATCATTTGTATCGATACATGTATGAAAAATTATGCCTAAATTTGCTCATTCTATTTTTACTTTAAATAGAAATGTGTGTGATCTTTTGTTTGTAACACAACTGAAAAAAATCTAGTGAGAACCAGTGAGAAAGCAAGAGTGCTTTGAGAGAAACACTTTGGATACAATTTGGGTGAAAAATTGGGATCAAAGTGTATCCTTCACAAGATCATCATCTTCCATCAAGTTGCAATCATTGAAGATTGAGTATGGGATCAATCCAATAGAAGTTGTACGCTTGGTCGATAACGTTCGGTACGATTCGCGGTGAATCAGAATCGTGATCGGGTTGATTTGCGAAGGAGGTTTGGTTGCTCGCTAGGGATTCAAGATTGTTCGATATCTTGAAGGATCAATCGAGAAGAATTGAAGGACTCAGCTGGACGATTGTTGCAAGGAGTTGCACGGGTAAAATCGTTGGAATCAGAGGGTGAAGATTCGTTCGTCGATTGAGGTTTAGCATAGTTTTACTTTTGAGTCAATATAGGTTTATTGAATTCATTGTAAATTGTGCACTTGTGTTCAAACTGTTTTTAATCAATAATACTCTCAAATAACCCGTTTGGTTATTTGGGGGGAGACGTACCCGGCCGACCGCGAGGACGACACGAAAGCCGGGGAACTCCCTATTCATCTCTTGTGTGTCGATTCGCTTTAAATTCTTACTTTACGCAATTCGCTTATATTTTGTGTCAATTGGAATTTTGTGTTCGTAAGTGTGCACAAAGGTTCAATTGTGATTATCTTGATTGTGATTGAATTTGAATATCGAATCATATAACTTGCTTGGGACTGTTTTTGTTAATCAATTAAATTTGGATATTTTGCATTAAGCGTTCCGATAATTTTCCTAGTTCGTTCAAGGCTATACTATCTTTCCTTTGGTCAAAAGGTGCAAAGTAGACTACCGATCCGGTGGTACTTCCGCGCATTATTTTTAATCAAATATTTTTTAAATTGCCGTTGATTAAAGAAGCCACTTATTCAACCCCCCTTCTAAGTGGTAGCATAGTAGTCTAACAAGTGGTATCACGAGTCCGGTTCAATTTTGCTTGCAAAATTCGGAGGTTTGTGCCAATTATTAGACAACATGGCTTTTGCACCTAAAGGGGCGTATAATAGGGCTCCGATATTCAATGGAGATCATTTTGACAATTGGAAAAGTAGTATGCGTATTCACATCAATTCTTTTGATGGTGAAGTGTGGAATGCTATTGAGAACGGCCCGTTTGTTCCAACAATCACCGATGCTAATGGCATTGTCACCAATAAGCCTATGGCACAATGGACGGAAGAGGAAAAGAAAAAGGCCAATTACGATGCAAAGGCACAAAATATTTTAATATCATCCCTTGAGATTGATCAATTCTATCATGTTTCACATTGTCAATCGGCTAAGGAAATGTGGGACACATTGGTAACTCACTTTGAGGGTACCAATGATGTAAAGATATCCAAAATTAATACATTGACACAAGAATTTGAGTTGTTCCATATGCTAGATGGTGAGACCATCGAGGATATGCAACAACGATTTATCAAAATAACCAACAAGTTACACGGTTTGGGAAAGCCAATCACAAATCAAGATGCCACTAACAAAATTTTAAGATGTCTTAGTAGGTGTTGGCAACCGAAGGTCACCGCGATTAAGGAGGCGAATGATCTTACTACTTTAAGTCTTACAACTTTATTTGGCAAGCTTACGGAACATGAACAAGTACTAAACTTGTTAGAAAAGCATGAGAAAAGTGAGAAAAAGGGAAAGCACAATGACAAGGATAAGGAAAAGGAAAAGGATAAGAGGTCCATTGCTCTAAAGACCTCCACATCCAAGTCCACCAAGTCTAAAAAGGTAGAGCATGTGGAAAGTAGCTCAAGCGAAGACGATTCCGATGATGTGGAAATGGAGCTCTTCGTTCGACGCTATAATAGATATGTGAGAAAGAATGGGATAAGACATTCCGATGACAATCTTAAGAAGTTTCGGAAAGATAGTGGTTACCGCCGGAAGAATGAAGATGCTAGGTACTCCAAGAAAAGGATATGCTATGAGTGCGGCCAAGTTGGTCACTACAAGCCGGATTGTCCTAATCTCAAGAGAAAAGAGAATGAGTCATCTTCAAACAAAAGGAGGAGCAAAGGAAAGAAAGCTTATGTTGCATGGGAGACTAGTAGATCTTCATCTCATTCATCATCAAGCTCTAGTTCAAGTGATGAAGGCGAAGTGGCTAATGTATGCTTCACAACTCATCATCACAAAAAGAAGGATAAAGCTTCCAAAAAGGTAAACCAAAATCCCTCTAGCTCATATACGTTGTTAGAGTATCATGATTTGCAAAGTGCATTTGAGGACCTATGTAGTGAAACTAGAAAAGCTTTCAAACGATTAAAAGAAATTATAAAAGCTAACAAAGCTCTTGAAAAGAAAGTTTCCGAAACGGAAGAAGAGTTGAAAGCTTTCAAGGTATCATTATTAGAAAGGTCAAGTGCAAGTCATGATGATAGTAATATAATTGGTTGTGATAATTGTATCACTTTGTCAAAAAATATTAAGACTCTCAAGGACAAAGTGAAAAATTCATCAACACCTAGAGTCTCTCATCAAGTTGATCCAAAACATTGTCAAAACACTTTGAAGGTCAAAAACAAAAATTCTAAACATTTCAAAATGGATCAAAAGAAGAGTGACTCACATATCACTTGTCACTATTGTTGTGTTGAAGGTCATACCATTGCAAAATGTAAAGCTAGAAAATTGTTGGTACCTAAGGGCATATTGCAATGGATGCCAAAACTCAACAACACTTATTTACCTCACCAACTAGGACCCAACATGAGTTGGGGACCTATTTCAAATGTCTAAGTATGTAGGCAAACGTCTTGAACCATTGACGAAAGACACCGACAACAATGGAGTTCAAGACTTATTAACGTTCGGTACGATTCGCGGTGAATCAGAATCGTGATCGGGTTGATTTGCGAAGGAGGTTTGGTTGCTCGCTAGGGATTCAAGATTGTTCGATATCTTGAAGGATCAATCGAGAAGAATTGAAGGACTCAGCTGGACGATTGTTGCAAGGAGTTGCACGGGTAAAATCGTTGGAATCAGAGGGTGAAGATTCGTTCGTCGATTGAGGTTTAGCATAGTTTTACTTTTGAGTCAATATAGGTTTATTGAATTCATTGTAAATTGTGCACTTGTGTTCAAACTGTTTTTAATCAATAATACTCTCAAATAACCCGTTTGGTTATTTGGGGGGAGACGTACCCGGCCGACCGCGAGGACGACACGAAAGCCGGGGAACTCCCTATTCATCTCTTGTGTGTCGATTCGCTTTAAATTCTTACTTTACGCAATTCGCTTATATTTTGTGTCAATTGGAATTTTGTGTTCGTAAGTGTGCACAAAGGTTCAATTGCGATTATCTTGATTGTGATTGAATTTGAATATCGAATCATATAACTTGCTTGGGACTGTTTTTGTTAATCAATTAAATTTGGATATTTTGCATTAAGCGTTCCGATAATTTTCCTAGTTCGTTCAAGGCTATACTATCTTTCCTTTGGTCAAAAGGTGCAAAGTAGACTACCGATCCGGTGGTACTTCCGCGCATTGTTTTTAATCAAATATTTTTTAAATTGCCGTTGATTAAAGAAGCCACTTATTCAACCCTCCCTTCTAAGTGGTAGCCTAGTAGTCTAACACTCCGCACTTCGGAGCAATCACCTTTGGTATTTGTATGAAGGCGTGAAATTAAACTCATCAAAATTTATAACTCACTTCGCCGCAATCTTACCTATAACAGTTTATCCTGCACTAGATAATAAACAGCAAAACAATTATTTAATTTTTTGTAAGTTTGAATAAGGGCTAAAAAGATGAAAATGACATGCGGAATTCCATAGTATACTTTATTGAATTGAAAAACAATATTGAAATTGAAATTACTGAATTGAAATACTGAAAATATAAATACATATCCTTGGGTTGCCTCCCAAGCAGCGCTTGTTTAGCCTCTCATTAGCTTGAGGCATTTCCTCCATTATAGAGGATATGTTCGCATGTCTCTTCTGTGCTCCTTTGTTCCAGCTTGAAGCACTGGTCATCTTCCATTCCTTTACAATCTGGGCAGGACCAGGTCTGTTTCACCATACCCTCAACTTGTTATATAGTAGGATACCATAATGACTTCAGAACAGTGACAAAGACAAAAAAATACTAATGATAATAAATTAACATAATTCATACTAAGTTAAGTATTTGAGCTTCATTAATATTGTCCCGGAAAATAACGGATTGTATCAAATATTATTTTTTTTATTTAAAAATAATAATTTAACTGATACTTTTTCGATAGGAGTATTAGAACGTATTAGATGAGTATCGGTATTGGATGGATATCCGACATAATTTATAGGTAGGAACGAAGACCAGCCCCAATGAAAGTGAATTAATTATATAATTGTATTTTAATTATATATAAAATTCCAAAATTGATCCTGAAAAGTGAACCTATGCAAAATATAAATTAAAATTTCAAAATAAATATGTTAAAGCATATTCGTTCAAGATCCGAGTTTTTTTATCGCGTATGGTACGAGACCTGAATAGCTCGTCTATGGTAGATGGCACCTCTCCAAACACCTTATGTAAACAAATAGTTTTCCAATTAATCTAAGATGTTTTCCTAACATCCTCACCCCCGTCCCAAAAAAAAAAAAATTCAAAAGAGGTTCAATAGAAGAGATAGTACCTCACTCTGACAATCTATTTTTAATGCGGAACAACACCGATTCACAAAAACCTGACGACTCGAATCACCACCTATAGGAAGGCCCAGATACAGGAAATGCATCCTTCCCACTCTATAACTTAGAGCGTTCGCGGCCTCGTTCAACCAAGAATCAGGAATATTGACCCCAACTAACATGCTTTCGTTAAAATTCACCTTCAGTCCCGACATCATCTTAAACAACATAAGAACAGCCTGTAAAGTGCAAACATTCGCTCAACTCTTGTTCCCTAAAATCCCGATAAAAACACTTTTTTTATAAATTAAAAAAATATGAACTAAAATTAAATAAAACTTATGTAGGATTAAAAGTTAAAATGTCCTACATTAAAAAAAAGGCCCTAATTTTATGGAGATAAAAAATATTTTCATTGTTATTTATTTTTTATTAACTGTAAAAGATATATTAAAAAAGTCCCGATATTTTTCATTGTTATTCTTCTTATTGGTCTCCGTAAAAAAATTAATCGAGCTTCATCATTGATTTTAAAACAGTTTTGTTGAGTCTTGGTATTGGCTGCATTTTTGGTAAAATAAACTTAGTGCAGGATGTGCGATCCGATGCCTCAAGCATTGCATAGAGCATTATAGCATCTCACGAGGAGTGTTACTTGCGCGCCAAGCATGCGCGTTTCCTATTTATGGAATTTATATTTCTCTCTCATGAATCATATCTTGTGCGTAAAGAAAGGCTTTATTTTCTAAACAAATCTTTTGTTTAGAGATTGGTTCAGAAATTATTGTGAAGATTTATTTTCAAAACATATCTAATCTTTTAAGATATGGTTTATTTTTATTTTGTGAGTTGGATGTTATCTTGGATCAAATCTTCTGAAACCCATGTCACCAGCTATATATAAGGAAGGAGCTAAACCTAATTTAAGTGTTGTTCACGCCGTCTTTGTGTAATTCTAAGAAATTAGGTTTTGCGTGTGTTTATTATTGTGAGCCTTTCTTGTGTCATCTTGATGCAAACTTAGGACTGTGTTTATTGAGTTGTATTGTGTGTGATCCTTCTCCTAAGCTTTGAAGTACGGAGTTAGGACTTTTGGTTTTTTAACACTCTAAGCCTTTAGGTACGAGTGTGTAGTTTTAGGAGTGTGTCTCCAAAACTGTTCTGTTCTTGTGTTATTGAAATCCTTGCTGGTTGTAAGGTTGTTAGGGAGTGAGATGAGATCTCATATCTAGGAGTTCATAGGTAGAAGAGTCATTAGTAGTGCCTAGGTTGTAAGTTGTAAACGGGTGGTTTGCTGGTAACTTAGAACTAGGACTATTATAGTGATATTTCTTCCTGGATTGGTATCCCCCAGACGTAGGTTGTTGTTTGCGCCGAACTGGGTTAACAAATATCCTGTCTCCTTTATTTGTTTTCCTTTACTTGTTTTAAATTATTACGTGCTAGGCCGAATAGAGTGCTTAGAGCATCGTGTAGAGCATCGTGCATAGCGTGCCAGGAATTTCAAGTTTGTTTTAGCTAAGCTAATAAGGTAAGGATTGTCGTTATTTATAAATTTAATTTATATTTAATATTATTAAATTTGGTGCATAAATAATTAGTGTGCCCAGTTGATTTTAAAGAAGATTTTGATATTATTTTAGAATTTAAAGTTTGAACTAATCCAATATTACAAAATTGTTTTATAAGATAAAAATTATCTGTTTTTATAAACTCATGTTTAGCCTTTTAACTATAAATCCAAAGAGAAAGTTGCAAAAATATCTTTGGACCGTCATGAACTATAGCCGCAAGTTGTTGGCAGGTCATAAAGCCTTTAGTTTAGGGTATATATCTTTGTTTTTTGTGGTGGGTATATATCTTTACTACCTATTATATAGTAAATATTATAGTAAAATGAAATAAAAAATATTGAGAGAGAGGAAAAGAAATCCGATAAATGAAAAATGGTGGAAATATAGAGTTATTTCTTTTTTATTTTTCTAAAATTATATTATAAATTTATATTTTTATATGAGAAGGATTAAATTACATTGTGTAACATTTGAATAATATTATATCGTTAAATAACAATTTAACAAATATAAATTTTTTAATATTTACTATTGATTGAAAGTTTATATTATATAGATCCATCTATGTTTAAGTTTACAAAGAATTAAAATAATTTGATATGTTATTAAGACAGATAAGATTAACAATATTTAATAAAATTGTTCATCATGATTAGTGTCAATAACATATGAAACGATTTTAAATTTTTTAAAAATTTAACATAAATGATTTATGTAATTTAAACTTTTAATATCTAACGATAAATTTTGTAAAAAGTTTATTCGTCAAAACATTATTGAATGAGACAATATTACTCAAATATTACATCAATATAAGTTGATTTTATATATATATATATATATATATATATATATATATATATATATATATATATATATATATATATATATATAATGAAGTGGAAGAGATGGCGATAGGAGTGAGATTTAGCAGACTTTTGACTGCTCGGTTAGTAAGGAACAGCCAACGCTAACTTTGGCCTTATATATCTCTCTGCTTCCAATTCTTTCCAGTATTATTAATCATATTTACTTTATTATTTGATGAAAAGTGTTTTTTATGAATGGTTGATGTGATAATAAAATATATGATTTTATACGTGAATTTAAGGTGTTGGGTTATTGTGAAGGGGCAGCTTGTAGGATCATTTATCATTTACATTAAACCTATCAGCCATATAGGTACACAGGTAACATACGATATCTTTATTCAAAATTTTAAAGTATTTGATTGATTATAATATGTCTTCGTTTTTTTTTTTAGGTAGCCTAGTATTATATGTCTTCATTTTAATCTTCATTTTTTAAAGTAACTTAACTTTATCTTTTATTTTTTTTATTAGTATGTTTAATAAATGCCTCGAAACACTATTTAACACGACCTTTAAATTAAATATAAATTTGATTTCGACTTCACACTATGTTAAATTTAGAGGATATAACTGATCGTTAATTGATTCAGTAGTGATTGACACTTTATTTGGTAGAGAGGATCACAGTTCGATCCTCCGCAACTGTAATCAGAACAGGGCGGGAAGAACTGACAAAAAAAAATGAGAAAAATCGAACCGTGATCCTCTCAGCGTCAATTATCACTGAATCAACTAACGATTGGTAAATACTACACCTAGTTTAAAAGTGAGAAAAATATAAAATATGAGGATTTAAATTGTAGAGTTAAATATATTTTTGTCTATACTGTAAAGGGTAAAGAGTAGTGTGTTATTGATCACAGGAGAGGAATACTCCTTATATAGAGTTTACAACACACACACGCGCACGCCAAGCAATGCCCTCACTAATAGGCAATTCCTTTGGCATACAAGACACAACAAACTAACATTCAGATTACAAGCATAACTAAACTTAACATAGCCTCCCCTAATCTGAATTCACCTTTACAAAAGCAAGTAAATGCAACAAGCAAAAACAATACATGCAACAGATAAAAGTAACAAGCTTGAGCAAAAAAGCAACATTAAGTCAAGCTTGAAAGATCACACACTCCTAGCATATCTCTGAACCTGCAGAATGACTCCAACTTGAGAGGTTTGGTTAGCACATCTGCAATTTGCTCATCTGTTCTGCAATATCTCAGCTCAAACACTTCATCTTTGACTAGATCCCTCAAAAAATAATATCTAACATCTATGTGCTTGCATCTGCCATGCATTATACGATTCTTAGATAATTTGATAGAAGAACTATTATCACAGAAAATAACAGTCTTCTTCCCTTGATCTTTACCCAGCTGCTTCAGAATTTTCTTGAGCCACATCCCTGGACAAGCACAGGCAGCTGCAGCAACAAATTCTGCCTTAGTAGTAGATAGTGTTACAATTGGTTGTTTCTTAGAGGACCAAGAGATAGCAGTTGAACCAAACTTGAACACATATCCTGAAGTAATTTTCCTATCATTAGTATCACCAGCATAGTCAGAATCTGTCCACCCTTGTAATTCATATTCAGCACCTTTCACACCTTTCTTGTACAACAAGCCAAGACTCATAGTGCCCTTAAGATATCTGAGAATTCTTTTGGCAGCAGCATAATGTAATTCAGTTGGTTTATCCATGTATCTTGCTATCAAACACACTGAATATGCCAAGTCAGGTCTAGTTGCCAATATGTACATTAAACAGCCAACAATTTGCTTAAATTTTGTAGCATCCACAAGTTCTCCATTTTCATCTTTGTGAAGCTTATTACCAGGTACAATGGGGCTATTAACACTGTTGCACACTTCCATTCCAAATCTAGAAAGGATTTCTTTCATGTATTTCTGTTGGCAAATAAAAATGCCATGATCTCCTTGATTCACTTCCACACCCAAAAAATATCTCATTTTGCCCAAGTCAGTCATAGCAAATTTTTTCTTCATTGACCTTTCGAACTCTTCAAACATGTCAGAATTATTTCCAGTGTAGATTAAATCATCAACATATAAACTGACAATAAGAATTTTACCCCCATTTTGCTTAACAAAAAGAGTATGTTCATGAGAACACTTTTCAAAATTTTCTTGAATGAAGTAGGATTCAATTTTACTGTACCATGCTCTAGGGGCTTGTTTAAGCCCATATAATGCTTTCTTCAGCTTATAAACTTTGTTATCATGTCTTTTATAGCCCAATGGTTGATCAACATACACATCCTCAATTAATTCACCATGCAAAAAAGCTGATTTCACATCTAACTGATAAACTGGCCATACCTAACTAGCTGCAAGTGACAGAATTGCTCTAATTGTGTCCCATCTTGCAATTGGGGCAAAAACTTCATTGTAATCTACACCATGTTGTTGAGAATAACCTTTTGCTACTAGCCTTGCCTTATATTTCTCTACTTCACCTTTTTCATTGTATTTGGTTTTGTAGATCCATCTAACACCTACTTTTCTTGCTCCTTCAGGCAACTTGACTAGCTCCCATGTGTTATTCTTTTCTATAGACTCCATTTCTTGATCCATAGCCTTTCTCCACTCATCACTTTTCACAGCACAGTCATAGGAGGTTGGATCTTCATTACTGCTGAACATTGCCAGTTGATGGAATTGGGCTTCATCACTAAACTCTTCATCTATTTCATCACCTGACACATAATCTTCTAGATATCCAGGCCTCTTTATGACTCTAGGTGACAATTCATCACTGCCAGTACTCATCTCTTCACTGTTTTGTGAGTCATGATTATCATCATCATGATTATCATTATCATGATTGTCACCTGCATCATGATTGTTTTCATCCTCCTCTACTGCATTAGATTGATCATCACTGATATCACTGAGGGCATCAATATGTGTCTGAGTATTATCCTTCTTCTTCCAATTCCAACCCTTGGACTCATCAAACACTACATCCTTTCTGACAATTATCTTCTTGTGAGTGGGATCATAGAGTTTGTATCCTTTGGATTCTTCACTTAAACCAAGTAAGAAGCAAGGAATACTCTTGTCGTCTAATTTCCTTCTATGCACATCAGGAATGTGAACATGTGCCAAACATCCAAACACTCTAAAGTGATGAACTGCTGGTTTAGTTCCACTCCAAGCTTTTTCAGGAGTCATGTCTTTAACTGATAGGGTAGGACTTCTATTGAGAATGTAAGTTGCCCATTTAAGAGCTTCAGGCCAAAATGTTTTGGGTACATTTTTAGCATTCAACATGCTTCTAACCATGTTTAGCAGAGTACTATTCTTCCTTTCTGCCACCCCATTTTGCTGAGGAGTGTAAGCCGTAGTTAATTGCCTTTTGATCCCATTAGCACTGCAATATCTGTTGAAATCATTAGATGTAAATTCCCCACCTCTATCTGTCCTAAGACACATAATTTGACAATTTGACTCTTTTTCAACCAAGACTTTGAATTTTTTAAACTCATCAAATGCACTAGCTTTGTCATGTAGCAAAAATATCCAAGTCTTCCTACTAAAATCATCTGTAAATGTCATAAAGTACCTGCTGCCACCATTTGAATTTGGAGTTATAGGTCCACATATGTCTGAGTGAACCAGCTCAAGCTTCTTAGATGCTCTCCATTTTGCAGATTTTGGAATTGGTTCCCTATGTTGTTTCCCTTTCATGCAGTTTTCACAGGCAGTTTCAGTTGCTTGAAGAGTAGGTAATCCCTGTACCATGTCTTTTTTCACAAGGGTATTGAGTCCTTTTAAACTAAGGTGCCCATATCTATGGTGCCACAGTTCACTAGGATTCAATGTTGAAGCTTTAAGGCACACAGGAATTATGACTGAAGCATGTATAACATACATTCTATTTGGAGCCATAGTAGTCTTCATGATTAACCCCTTTTCATCATGATATACTCTGCAGAAATTATCTCTAAAATGAAGTGCCAAATTACCTTTCTCTTGTAATTGACCAAGACTCAACAGATTATTCTTCAATTTAGGGACATAATAGACATTAGTGATGATTTGAGTTATTCCATTGATATACAGTTTCAAATTGCCAATTCCTTCAACTTGCATTCTAGAGTCATCTCCCAATTTAACATAATCTCTATAACTATCATTGAGATCATATAATCATTCTTTGATTCCTACCATATGATTGCTACAGCCACTATCAAGAAACAATACCTCAGTTTTGCTAGGATTTGGAGGTGATGATTTTTGAGCCATTAACAACACCTCTTCAGAATTATCATAAGCTGCATAGTTGGCATCTTTTTCTTCCCAAGTTGGGCATTCACTGCGATAATGCCCTATCTCATGACATTTGTAGCACTCCACAGTTGATTTGTTGACTCTACCTCTCCCTCGTCCTCTACCACCCCCCCCGTCCTCTGCCACGAGCACTGTCACCACGTCCTCCATTGGTGACCTTCAATGCTTGTTCCTCAACTCTATCTAATTGAGCTTTTAAGCGTTGTTCTTGAACCAGTAATGAACTTTGCAATTCATCCACAGAAAGAGTTGTCACATCGTTTGATTCCTCAATCGAACAAACGACATAGTTGAATTTAGGGGTTAAAGAACGTAGAATCTTTTCAACGATCTTGACAGAATCCATTGTTTCACCTTGAGCAGCCATACGATTTGCAATCGCAAGAGTTCTTGCAAAGTATTCGTCGATAGTCTTAGAATCTTTCATTCCAAGAATCTCGAATTCTCTGCGTAAAGCTTGTAGTTGAGCCCTCTTCACCTTCGTGGAACCTTGATACTTGTTTTTCATGGAATCCCATATATCTTTAGCTGTATTGCGATTGAGAATCGTTTGCATTATCGTACGATCGATAGCTTGAAACAAGTAGTTCTTTACCTTCAAATCTTTGAGTCTTGAAGCTGCGGCTTCTTGTTGTTGCTCCTCCGTGGCATTCTCCGGTGCCACCGTCACACCTACCTCCACCAATTCCCAGATTTCTTTTGAACGCAGAAAATTTTCCATCAACATCTCCCAATGGTCGTAAAAACCATCGAATCGAGGTATAGAAGGCCTCACATAGTCACTTGATTCTGCCATGGAAGAAAGAATCAAGGTTGAGGTGAACAAGGAATGAGAACGAAACTGTTTGAAGATGATGAAAAAACGGTTATAACTGTTTGTTGCGGTTGAAACTGAAACGAATGAAACAGAATTTCTCAGGCCCTATTGCAGGGCTGATACCACTTGTAAAGGGTAAAGAGTAGTGTGATATTGATCACAGGAGAGGAATACTCCTTATATAGAGTTTACAACACACGCGCACGCCAAGCAATGCCCTCACTAATAGGCAATTCCTTTGGCATACAAGACACAACAAACTAACATTCAGATTACAAGCTTAACTAAACTTAACATATACATTTTGTTTCGTTCTTTAATAATAATTTTTACATTTTAAAAGGAAAAATTTAAGAATTATATAGTTTATTCTTTATTTTTTCGAAAACTATATAGTTTATTCTTGTTATAAAATGTTTTTTAACAAATTCTCATTATCAAATTTAGTCCTTTGTTTTCACCATTTTACAAAATTTGTCTTTCTATTTTAAAATTTGTCAATTATGGTCATAACATTAAATATTTGGTCTAAAATTAATATGACGAAATGACATGTTTTGAATTAAACTTTTAAGAGAAACTTCTTACAGTTTGATTAATGGTGGTTTTTTTTTTGTCATCAGATCATATAATATGACATGTCATTTAAAACATATCACATTATCTATATCTTAGTAAAAAGGGGAAAAAATTTGTTAAGAAAATTTAAAGAGAAGAATTGCAAGAATAAATCTCTACCCTTGTTTACATCCTACCACCCATGATTTTCATAAAAAAAAAAGATTAAATGACATTATCCTTTAAAATTTTACCATGTTTAATTCTTCCATTTCTTATGTAAAAATTTCTGCATTCAAAAATCTTAAATTCATCTAAATTTAGTTTACTTTTAAAGACAATTTTGTTATTATCACCCAGTACTATATTATCTCTCACTTCATATCTCCTAGTATTTTTGTATTAAATATAAATAAATATAGATAAATATAGAATTTTTTAGTGTTGAGAATCTAATTCCGATGAAAATGATGTGCTTGGTCAAAAAGCCTAAGTGCTTCTGGTCGTAAGAGTAACGCCCCGAGTTTGCAAAGTCATTTTCAAAAGTAAGTTGCCTCATTCATTTCCACGTTGACAACAATGTATATTTAGATTTACTGTAGTTTTTGTTTTGTTTTGTTTTGTTGAAATAATATAAATTAATTACTGTAGTTTTCCCTTTCTATTATTCATCTGATAATATATAGTCAAGTCTAATGCCCTTCCTTGTGTTGACAGTTGCGTGAGTGACACTAGTGTAGTTAATTTACTCATCATTTTGCTTAGAAAGGTGCATGAATGAAATAAAAATATGGAGTTTGAATTTTATTTTATTTTTACTAGTCCTCTAATTTTAAGAAAAGGAGATTTTAGTAATTCAGTGTTCAACTGTAAGTTTGGTTAAGAATTGTTTCCACCAGGAATTGAAACTCGGATTCTTTCAAACGATTCGTTTTAAAGAGAGTTTATTAACCACTTGAGCACAATTTCTTAGTTAAATTGTATTTTCTTTTTCTTTTAAATATTTCTTTTCTTCAGTTAACTTAAAGTAAAATTTAAATGTGAAGTTTGAATTGGTTGTTCAGAAATGATAGTCTTAGCTGATATTGATTTAGTTGTTTGTCATGGAAGATTATGGTGATGAGATGATTTCTTGGAATTTATGGGGCAAAAAGGTACATGCAAGATTGTTAACACTCCAACGCTCCTCGGATCAGTATTTGAAAGAGGTAATAAAGAGTGTGAAATTGGATTGATGTATGAATGCTTAAATAAGAGAACTTTAGAGTTTACACAGTGAGGTCCCCCATGTGTGGAGGATCATCCATAGAAGATACCTTGTCCTTTGCTTTCGACGCACATTTTGGTATCAGAGGCAGTTGGCCTCTACGTGTGCTTGTAGGTCGAGTCTGTGGTCGATATGTCATTGTTAGCCCATATTTTTATTAAGTAAAAATATGTTCTAAATGCATGATTAAAATAATTCTATTTAATTATTTTATTATTACAAAACGTCATTAAAGATGTTTGGTTTTCAGAGCCAATGAATTTAATGATCAATCATGCATGATCATATAATAAATGTTCTATTTTGAGCATTATTCCTAAAACTGTGTATCTTCTTCAGGATCCTTTCGATTTGGTCGAATCTTTAGTAGGGTCGAAACATTCAGTAGTGCGAAAGAAAAGCATGGACTTAGCAAATATTCAAGGAAAAGCATTTCTATTTCGACTTCGATGGATACAACGTCTAAATCAGAAGATACGAAGAAATTCAAATTCAAAATACGTGTAAAGACACGCGTCCTCTCTGTAGTTATTTAGGCGTTATTAGCAGTTAGGAATTAGTGTCTATAAATAGTTTAGTTATGTGATCGAACAAAGGGTCACAATCATTATACAGAAATTCCTGTAAAACTCAAAGTACCCATGTCAACGAGAGAAAAGAGTTCGAAAGGAAAAATGTATGTAATGTGCACCATTTCTTTTCTGTAAACATTTACCATTAAATGCAAATTTACAGTTCTTCCTTTTTAATTCAATTGTCCTTTATTTCGACTAATTCTCTCTTTCTGTTTATTCATTAGAATAAACATTCTTTCTTGCAATTCAAGTTATATAAAAACACATAAAAAACAACATTTATGAGCATAAGAACAATGACGAATACTAATTTCTTTGAAAAACATGACCAAAGCACTATGTCCCGAGATTTACTAGTTGATCTCTCTTGTAATAACCAAACTAGCGATTGTTTACTAAATTTCACAGTAAACAAATTGGCACGCCCAGTGGGACTGTGTGCTTTGCATTTAAATTTTTTCAAAGTTTAGATGTATTTAATTTGTTCTGTAATTTAATTTGTTTCCAAAAGTCTTGTGTGTAGTGTATGCTTTTAAGAAACGGGAAATCACTCCCTGAAATGGTTAGACCACCACCCAGAAATAACCCAAGACCAAACATGGAAAATCCAAATGGAAACAATAGTAACAGCGGTTCGAATCCACCAACCGCTTCGAGTGTGTCAGAGACTATAGTTTCTCCGGTAATCAGTGAGAATATACCCAATGTCACTGGGGCAACAGTTTCTGCCCCAACATCTTCAATAATAACCGCTACCATGGCTATGGCATCATCCACAACCGCGGCTTCGACTACAACAGAACCTATATTAACTTTGGTTCATAATATGGAGAGTAATTTTTCTCCAAATAGGTCTCATGTCAATGGGGGTGGCGCTAGTTCTTCTATATTTCAATTACATTTTTCTCAATATATGAGTCAAGGCGCTAGTAGAATTTACCCCTATGGTATGCCTACCACTATGATACAGGGCTTGCAAACAAGTGCATCATTGTTCACAGAGACAGCGCCTGGTGTTTATGTCCCTAATAATACAGGAACATTTGGCTCTGGCACACGAAATAACACCCCTACATTAACCAATATTGCCTTGGCAGCAATGAGGCAACAAATGGATGATAGCAACCATGATATGGTTAACATGTTAACACAACAAATTGGTACAGTTTTTAACCCTTTAATTCAAAATACTAACCAAAGTTACCAATTGTTGGCCAATCAAATGGGGAGAATTGCTGATTTCTATGGGGCTCCTCAAGTCCCTAATCAACAAATTCCTCAAATTCAAAATGTAGTGCCTTTGCAAATTGCACAAGCACCAAATAATGTCGTTGTGCCTACACAAGTTACTGTGCCTAATCCTGTAAACCAAGTCTAACAACCTGTACCAATGGTCGAACCACAAATGCAACTACATGCACAGCCACAGGCTTTGCCCCAGGTCGAACAAAACCCTAGAATTGTCTTGGTAAATAGGAACCAAAATGTTGATGATGTGGTTAGAAATGTCCAAAACAACAACTTTGCTGGGCAAAATAACATAGCAAATTTGGTCGAAACGATTTTGGCACAAAATGGTTTAAACATAGGCATGCATAGGCCACATTTTGTCTCTGCCTTATCAGAATATGTGCTTCAAACAGAATTATCAAGGGGTTGGAAAATCCCAAAGTTCACCAAATTTGCTGGTGACACTAGTGAATCTATTGTTGAACACATAGCAAGATATTTGACTGAGGCAGGAGATTTAGCAAACAATAAGAATTTAAGGATGAAATATTTCCCAAATTCTCTAACTAAAAATGCCTTCACATGGTTTACTACTCTCCCTCCACATTCAATTTTCAATTGGAATCAATTGGAGAGGGTTTTCCATGAACAATTCTACATGGGACAATCTAAAATAAGTCTCAAAGAATTGGCAAGTGTTAAGCGCAAAACTCCTGAGTCTGTGGATGATTATTTGAATAGATTCCGTTTACTTAAGGCTAGATGTTTTACTCAGGTGCCTGAACATGAATTGGTCGAAATGGCTACTGGTGGCCTAGATTATTCGATCAGAAAGAAGTTAGATACTCAACATCTAAGAGATATGGCCCAATTGGCTGATAGGGTTCGACAAGTCGAACGCTTGAAAGCAGAGAAGGCTAGAAGTTCTAAGTATTATAAGAAGGAGAAAGTTGCTTATGTGGAAACGCATGATAGTGACCAAGAGTATGATATCTCTTATGAAGATGTTGAACAAGGGGAAATAGACTTAGCAGAATTAAAACATGGTCCCCCTTATACTTGCAAACTTCTGAAACCTTCAAATGGGAAAAATCTTGTTGAACCAAAAAATGATAAATATGTGTCAAAAACTTACACTTTTGATATAACGAAATGTGATGAGATTTTTGATTTGTTGGTTACTGATGGCCAAATTGTGGTTCCTAAGGGTGTTAAAATACCTCCATTAGATATGAGAAAGAAAAGAGGTTATTGTAAATATCATAATTTTCTTGGACATAGAACCTCACAGTGTGTACTTTTCAGGGACTTGGTCCAAAAGGCTTTGAATGAGGGAAGACTCAAATTTGGTGAAAAACCCAAAGCCATGAAGGTGGATGGTAAGCCTTTGCAGAATGCTGATACTCTCTATGCTGAACCACAAGAGATAATGATGGTCGAAGCCATGGAGATTACAGAGGTGTAGGCAGAAAAAATCCCTGAATAGGAGTACTTCGAGAAGATGAAAGCAGTTTATCCTCGTGCTGAAGAGGATTTAATTGACTTTCTAAACAGGTGCAAACTGGAGAACAAAGGGGGTGATGCTTTGTGCCCGTTGCAGTGCTATTTGTGATAAAGAGGCTACTGCAGGCCTTATGAAATTCCAACCTGTGGCAAATAGGCAGGGGGCAGAGCCAAAACAATACCAGGACAAAGGAAAGGGTATCCTGACTCGACCAAATAATCTGGTCCAAATTGATCGAAGGCCCACTTTCCGTCCATCTGGTTTGATCCCTGTGGAACGTTGGATGCACCAAGGAACTATAAGATTCAACAAAGGTGCAATGGAAGTTGGTGGCTCCAGTGGTACTAAATTGAGCTATGCAGAGGATGTTAACAAATACTCTTACAAAAATAATTACAAGGGTAAGCATCCAATGACTAGAACTCAGTGGCGTAGATTCCAACGCCAAAAGAAATTGGCTGCAAAAAACCCTCAAGTAAGCTAATACAAAGAAGTGGCTAGAAGGCCAGCTACAGAAATGATCTTTCCTCCAATAGAGGAAAACAAAATGGAAGATGATGATATGCTGGATTCTGAGCCAGATTTTGATGTAATATGCGTGGTTTCCATATTACCATTAGAATATGATGTTCAATCATAAGTAACTGAGCTCGAAACTGATTTCGACCAGTTGGAAATGGCTGATCCAAAGCCAATGTGCTATTATATCATGAATAATGGTTGTATCGAAGAGCAACAAGCTATGTTCGAAAGGCCAGACTTAGGCATGAAAAGCCATCTCAAGCCTCTTTTCATCAGAGCAAAAGTTGAGAGAGTTGGGATTAACAAAGTGCTGATAGATGGAGGTGCTGCTGTTAATTTGATGCCTTTATCTATGTTACCCAAAATTGGCAAATATGATTGTGATTTGTCAGCCCATAACATTGTTTTGTCAAACTTTGAAGGCAAGACAGGATATTCTAGGGGGGCAATTCAAGTAGATGTTGTTGTGGGCAGCATAGTTCGACCAACTTTGTCCTTGGTAGTTGAATCCAAGGCAAACTTCAACTTGCTGTTGGGAAGGGAGTGGATTCATGGAGTGGGTGCTGTCTCATCTACCCTTCACCAAAAGTTGATACTTTGGAGAGAAGATGGTTGTGTAGAGAATAATTGAAGCTGACCAAAGTTTCTACATGTCAGAGGTAGACACAATATCTAAGCAAATCTTTGACAAGAATTTGGCGAATATAGCGCCATGCTATGACAGAGAGAATGCTTTCAAGCCTTCTGATAATGTCATACATTCTGTTAAACTCCACCCAACCCAGGGATTCATATGGGAAAGAGAGGAGATAGATGCTGCATCCTCAGAAGATGGAGTTATACCACCATCTGGGTGGAATACTTACGAAGATTACTATGACTGAGTCCAATGCATGGGCCAGAATTACGGCTTATATGGCCGAAAGTAGATTAAATACGGCTTTGGAAGCTGATATCCAACAAAATATGGCTACAGAAGCCAAGGTCGAAAGTGATGGCACTCATATGCCACAAATCCAAAGACTTGATTGCATCTATGATGAAGAGCCCCTGGGGTTCGAAAGGGATCCATTGAATGAAACCCCAAAGATGCAATCCCAAGATCCTTTAAAGGAAATTGACATTGGAAATGGCTCAGTAAAATGGCCAACTTATATTAGTGTTAATATCAATCCTGATCTAAAAGGAAAATTGGTGCTACTTCTCAAGGAATTTAGTGATTGTTTTGCTTGGGATTATAATGAGATGCCTGGACTCAGTAGAGAAATGGTCGAACTTAAACTACCAATCAAGGCAGGTAAAAAACCAGTGAAACAATTACCAAGAAGATTTGCACCAGATATCATGTCCAAGATCAAGGAGGAGATCGAAAGGCTGCTGAGGAGTAAATTCATCCGAACTGCCAGGTATGTAGAATGGTTAGCAAACATAGTTCCTGTTATTAAAATGAATGGTACACTTAGGGTATGCATAGATTTTAGGGACTTAAATAATGCTACACCTAAAGATGAGTATGCCATGCCTATGGCAGAAATGTTAATAGATTCAGCAGCAGGTTTCGAATTTCTAAGCATGTTAGATGGTTATTCTGGCTATAACCAAATATTTATTGCTGAAGAGGATGTATCTAAAACAGCATTTAGATGCCCTGGTGCTTTGGGCACTTATGAATGGGTTGTTATGCCCTTTGGGTTAAAGAATCTTGGGGACACTTATCAAAGGGCCATGAATTCTATGTTTCATGATTTTATAGATACATTCAGGCAAGTTTATATTGATGACATCATCATTAAATCCTCTTCTGAAGATAGCCATTTGCTATATCTTAAGCAATCTTTTGAAAGAATGAGAAAACATGGATTAAAAATGAATCCATTAAAGTGTGCTTTTTGTGTGCATGCAGGAGATTTCCTTGGTTTTGTGGTGCATAAAAAAGGCATTGAAATAAACCAAAACAAGACAAAGGCTATCTTAGAGACAAAGCCTCCTTCGACCAAAAAACAACTTCAATCTCTGCTAGGAAAAATCAACTTTTTGAGAAGATTCATTTCAAATCTAAGTGGAAAAGCTCAAGCTTTCTCACCACTACTTCGACTCAAGAAGGACGATCCATTCAAGTGGGATAAAAAACATCAGAAGGCTTTTGATGACATTAAAGATTATTTGATAAAGCCTCCAGTTTTAATGCCTCATAGTAGGAATAAGGCTATGAAGTTGTACATTGATGCGTCTGATAAGACAATAGGAAGCATGTTGGCTCAAGAAGATGATAATGGCATAGAAAATGCAGTTTATTACCTTAGTAGAGTTTTAAATGATGCAGAAACTAGATATACTGCCATAGAAAAACTTTGTCTTTGTTTGTATTTCTCTTGTACAAAACTTAAGCATTATATAAAGTCTGTTGATGTTTATGTCTATTCCCATTTCGATGTTATTAAGCACATGCTAACTAAACCTATATTACATAGTAGAATTGGAAAATGGGCATTAGCATTAACTGAATATTCACTTACTTATAAACCTTTGAAGGCTGTTAAAGGCCAAATTGTGGCTGATTTTATAGTTGACCATTCTTTGGTCGAAATGCCACAAGAATATGTGGATATTCAACCATGGATTCTCTACTTTGATGGATCCAAACACAAACATGGAACTGGGATTGGAATCCTAATAATTTCACCAACCAAGGTTCCAACTAAATTCAAATATAAATCAATGGACTTTGCTCTAATAATAAAGCTGAATATGAAGCTTTGATCACAGGCTTAGAAATATTAAAAGACTTGGGGGCAAAGAACATTAAAATAAGAGGTGATTCTGAATTAGTATTGAAACAACTAACACAATAATATAAATGCATTAAAGAACACTTAGCAAAATACTTTGTTATAGCTAGTTCTTTGTTAGATTGTTTCGATCATGTGGATATTGAACATGTACCTCGATTAGAAAATCAAGAAGCAAATGATTTAGCTCTAATTGCTTCAGGATATAAGATGTCAAAAGAAAAATTGACACAGTTGATCGAAATCAAAGAAAAAGTGGTTTTACAAGAACCAATTTCTGAACAATTGTCAATGCCAAAACTTGTGGGGGCAGATACTATACCACAAATCAATAGAGAGGTTGAAAATCCCCATGAAAATTTTGAAATTTTTGCCATTGACAACCTCTCAGATGATGATTGGAGAAAGCCTATTGTAGAATATCTTAGGAATCCAAAAGGAAATGTGGATCGAAAGATAAAATATAGGGCTTTAAGCTATATAATTTTTGAAAATGATCTTTTCAAAAAGACTTCTTAAGGAATTTTATTAAAATGTCTTAATGAAACAGAAGCTTACATAGCAATCTCTGAGGTTCATAGTGGTACTTGTGGTTCTCATCAAGCAGGACATAAAATGAAATGGCTCTTGTTTCGACAAGGCCTATATTGGCCTTCCACGCTGAAAGACTGCATAGAATATGCCAAAGGATGCCAAGAATGCCAAAGGCATGCAGGAATCCAACATGTGCCTACAAGTGAATTGCATTCAATAGTAAAACCATGGCCCTTTAGGGGTTGCGCTATAGATTTGATTGGTGAGATTAAACCTGCTTCATCAAAGAATCAACGTTACATTTTAGTTGGAATAGATTATTTCACAAAATGGATTGAAACCATTCCTTTACCAAATGTTGATCAAGAAGCAGTGATTAGTTTTATACAAAATTATATAATATATAGATTTGGGATTCCTGAAACAATTACTACTAATCAAGGTTCAGTTTTTACTGGACGATAGATGCAGGAATTTGCCCAAGAAATTGGCTTTAAACTTTTAACTTCAACAACATATTATGCACAAGCAAATGGTCAGGTCGAAGTAGCCAACAAAATCATTATTAATTTGATAAAGAAACACATAGCCCAAAAGCCAAGAAATTGGCATAAAACCTTAGATAAAGTGTTATGGGCTTGTAGAAATTCTCCTAACTTATGCTCATGATGCTGTGTTACCAGTCGAAATACATTTGCAATCAGCAAGTGTGCAAAGGCAAATGGAAATACCTTTAGACCATTATTGGCAGATGATGTCAGATGAATTAGTTGATTTAGATGAAGAAAGACTTAATGCTCTGGAAGTTTTAACAAAACAAAAGGAGAGGGTATCTAAAGCTTACAACAAGAAAGTTAAGTCTAAGTCTTTTATTATCGGAGATTTAGTTTGGAAAGTAATTTTGCCAATGGATAAGAAAGATAGACTCTTAGGCAAATGGTCCCCAAATTGGGAAGGACCATTTAAAATTGTTCAAGTTTATTCGAATGGTGCTTATGAAATTGAGGAATTAACTCCTGAAAAACGTACTTTGGGTATAAATGGAAAGTATTTGAAAAAATATAAACCTGTTTTACTCGAAGTAAAAATAAGCGCAGAATAATATTTGAACATGAAAGCAAAATGGCAATTATAAATTAAAAGTTGCCACAAATTGGGACTTTGTTCAAATTACAAATCAAATCCAAACATGGTTGAACACCAAAAAATTAAATTGTTCGCAAAGACAAATAGAACAAAAATAAACTACAAGTCTTTGGTGCATTCTGAATAAATCTTCTTCAGGGTTGCAAGCTCCTTTTCGACCACCAGATTAGAACTTTCCAAAAACTTAATTTCTTCAGCAACCACTTCTGCTGAACTGAAAGCTTGAATTCCTTCCCTTCCCTGCGCATCAATCAGCTCTTGAGTCGAGGCCTTTGCTTCCTGTTCAATTCGAGCCCTTTCGACCTCTTCTTCAATGATCTTGCGCCTATACCCCACTATTTGGCTTTCCAGTTGTTCAATTTGTTGCTTGTAAAAAGCAATATTCTTATTGCAGTTTTCGACTCCTGGATTACCTTCACTGGATTGGGAGGATAGCCTGTCAACTTCAGCTTGCGCTTTCTGTGCTTTTTCATAAAACATGGCCTGAGCCTGTTGCTGAGTAGGCAACCTTGTATCATTCTCATTGCGCTTCTGCACAGCTTTGGCAAATTGGTCAATGATTGAACTGAGTTAAATAACTTTACCCAAAGTGGTTTCATTGGTCAAGGGATTGTGCAATTTCTTCAAAAAGGCCAAGTGACTGTAAGCACGAGTGGGCTCTTCCTCGAGTTGCTTCAAAATGTCCTTTTGGGAAAAATCAGTGGTGAGGCGCATAAGCAATGAGTCTTGACGCATCATTGAGTTAATGTTAGCATTCGAAGGGGCGGAATCACTAGTGGTGCGCTCACTTGAAGTGTTGGTCTGGCTTTGCCTTTTGGAAAGAAGCAATCGAAGAGTCCCTGCAGTGTCAGATTTGTGCATATTGGCAAACTCTTCTTCTTGCACACCAAGACTTGCAAAAAGCCTTGAGGTCGAAGAGACAGAAGCAAGATCTGGTCCACCAACTTCAGCTTCAGGAATGCCATCAGATTCATGCAAAGACTCTTGGGTCGAACTAGCTTGGCCTGATTTTGTAGAAGTACTAGGAGGAGTATATTTGATACTTGACTGGGTTGGCAAAACTTTAGTTCCATCATCATCAGTATTAGCTTTAGGTCATTCTCCTTCCTTTGGCCCTTCACTAGAACTCCCTAGGTCGACCTTCTTATCATCAGCTTTGCTGGTGCCATCATCCTTAGAGCTCTGGTTATCATCAGCTTTGCCTTTGCCTGGTATTTCTTCAAGAATTGGCTGTTTGTTTTCTTCATGAGTCTCTTCTTTCGATTCATCCTATAAACACAAAGAAGGGTAAATTAAAATGATAGATGATTTGAAAGGAAAATAGAGTTAGAAATTAAATTGAAGTATACCTCTTTATCTTCGACCTCAGGGTTAGTGAGAGCATCATTCTTCTCCTCGGAGTTGGGGGCATTTTGCATCAAATTTGTGCCATCCTTCTGCACATGCTCTTGTTGTTCCTCATTTGAGGCATCTTGGTCTTCGACCAATGGCTCTGGCTGTGGTTTAGGATCATCCTTAGGCCCGGAAACTTTGTCTTCTGCAGCTTTGATGTGTTGGTCTTTTTCGACCACAATCTCCTTCTCTGGTGCAGGGTTTTCTTTGGGTTTAGGAATCTCACCACTATCACTGGAGGTGTGGATTTTGAGTGCCTTGTGCTCTTTAGTCTTCTTTACGGCTGATTTCTCCCCCACAGTAGCCATAGGTCTTGGATCCTCATTTTTCTTCTTCTTCCTTCGTTCATCTTTTTCCCCTTGATCCTTCTTTGGGGTCTCTTGAACAGCAGACTCTTGTTTCTTCATTTTCTTTTTGGCTTTTTCAGCCTTATCATCTTCAGCAGAAGGTCCTCCTTCACCTCCAGCCTTGTGCTTTTTGGTTGCTTCCTTTTTCTGACAAGAGGAACTTCTTCCTCTTCCTCATCATCATCATCCTAAAATAAAAAATGATGAGTGTTATAAAATTTGGCTAAAAATAGTATTAAGAGCCAAAAGAATTGATAATTCTTACCTCTATATCAACAACAACAGTGTCTTTCGACTTCTTTGAACTAGCAGACACAGTCTCAGTGCTGCTGATCAGTGCATTTTAATGCACATTCTTCTACTATTGTACTCATGTATTCCTATAGTTTATTTTACTATTTTTACTATTTTAGTATGTTTTTATATTTAAGATTATTTATAGCCTTATTTTATTTTCGCACTTATTTTCTGAATAAATAATAAATTGACACCTTCTCACTGCGCAGACCATAACTGGAGCTAGGAATATCGGATTGAGACGCGGTCAGTTGCGTTGGAAAGCTAAGACGAACAGATATAACTTTCATGTTGAAGTCGAAAGCTAATTCAGAGCGCAAGGGAGACATATTTACTCGTCAATATTCCAGACTTACAAGACTTAATTATTTTCAGCATAACTTATAATTTTCGGCCCAATTGTTATGTGGCCCGTTTTTGCTTGCTGTGTTTAAACTAAAATCTGACCTAAGTCAGAATTCATTCGGTATTCACAATTGAGAACCCTTATTGTGCCGCCGTGATCATGAGCAACTAAAAACTCTAGATCAATTTGTTGGTTAAGGCACTTCAATTCATAATCTTGAGGTTTGGATCTTAATGCAATTACAATTCATGTTTCTAATTCTTTCTCTTTCAATTTCGCTGCCTCTTTGATCATATTGAATGCAATTCGTATTTATCTATATCGCTTGATTGTATGTAATTTCGGATTGCAATTGTAGTGAGGTTATTCGAATTAATTATCGCTTGTTTAATTTAATTCGGATAGAAATTGATAGAGTCTATAACGCTTGTTTATAGGATTGACTGAATTCACGTGATGACTTTAATCATGTTCTGTTACGCTTGTTTACTCTCATGATTAATCGAACAACTGTTTTTCGCTTGTTAATTCAGTCCGAATTCTCGTGAAACTAATGGACGCTTGAAAGTTAGTTTCGCGGTCAATCAAGAATAGAAACAGAAAAGTATGTTTTCTAGAAACCTATGATAGATAATGAATGAAGTTTCCCTAAAACCAACAGATTGGTTGCTTTCATATAAATTAATTCCAATATCTCTGTTACTGTTTTTCTCAATCGAAAACCCCCATTTAATTGTGTTATTCATCGTTCTTAGTTTTGTTAATTATCAAATTAGAGATCCTTGTGAGACGACCAAGGTTACCTTACCTTGTTACTACTCTTTTTAATTACTTATTTTTGATCACAAAACGACGGTGATCAGCTGCCTTTCCTTTTTCCACACTGAACATGTAAAAACAAGTTAAAATAAAAAATTCGAAAGGTGAAGCTAGAAAACATGTGAAATAAAAGCTTAAGTTACCTTTGGCTTAGGAGGTTCGACCTCCGTTTTGATCTTCACTCCTGTGGGTTTCTTTACTTCGATTGAAGTTTGAGAAGACCCAGTGTCCTTTTTCACACCTTTGCCTGAAAAAAAAATATTCCACTAGTTAATATGAAAGGCATAAAGTGTTATATTAATAAAGGAAATTGGAAATTAAATTTTTTACCTCGACTTGAGACATCAATTTTCTTTCCCAGATCTGGCACTATGAATCCACTCTCCACCATTCCCAACAGGTGCTCTGCGTTACCAATGGATGAACGAGAGTAGTAGTCTTTCCACCAAGCACTAAATCCATCAGTGCAGTAAAAGGAGGGCTTGAACTCGAAGGGCTTGAAGGTGAACTCACGGGTGTCTATCATCCTAAGGTACTTCTTGTAGATTTTTTCGGTGATACCTGTACCTAGCACCATTCGATCTGCCTTCTCAAAGAAGCTTTTTGGCCTGATCTGAGACATGCCAAATTGCCTAGCAACGCAATTAAGCTGATACCCAACCAATCCATATTGGTTCGAATTGGCCCCAATTCTGCAAGAGAGCACTGTTTGCTCCAAGTAAGCTCTCCAAACCTCGTTGACCTCATCTTCATTGTCTGGGTCGAACGCAGGGAAATCTTCAATGAACCATGCAGCGCAATATTTGCGCTCGACAAAAGGGGCATGGCGTGGTAGGAACTTATCAAAATTCAAGAACATTTTCACGTGCCTTATGAAAAGTCTTCTGGTGTCTTGGTCTAGAGATTGAGGGGCTAACCTAACCAACCTTTGCCCTTCGACCTCCCTTGCATCTACTTCTTGTTAATAATCAGAAGGGACTATCAACCCTAACTCAGTCTCAAAAGTGGCATTAAGCCATAGTTGTAGCAACCATATGGGTCCAGCGACAGAGAATTTCGACTCATCCTTTGATGCCTTAATTGCATCACTAGCGTTGCTCATGGCTTCATATAAACTTGCCAACAACAAGCGCCCTAGGCTGAAGAGCCTGCCTTCGTTTATCTGCTGAGTCATTGGGATGAACATCCTTGCAACTTGGAGAGATTTTGAACATAAAACAAAATGGGATAACCATAATGTTAAGAAAGCAACGTGCTCCTTATCAATGGACACTTCGTTCATTAGTGCGAAAGAAAAGCATGGACTTAGCAAATATTCAAGGAAAAGCATTGCTATTTCGACTTCGATGGATACAACGGCTAAATCAGAAGATAAGAAGAAATTCAAATTCAAAATACGTGTCAAGACACGCGTCCTCTCTGTAGTTATTTAGGCGTTATTAGCAGTTAGGAATTAGTGTCTATAAATAGTTTAGTTATGTGATCGAACAAAGGTTCACAATCATTATACAGAAATTCCTGTAAAATTCAAAGTACCCATGTCAACGAGAGAAAAGAGTTCGAAAGGAAAAATGTATGTAATGTGCACCATTTCTTTTCTGTAAACATTTACCATTAAATGCAAATTTACAGTTCTTCCTTTTTAATTCAATTGTCCTTTATTTCGACTAATTCTCTCTTTCTGTTTATTCATTAGAATAAACATTCTTTCTTGCAATTCAAGTTATATAAAAACACATAAAAACAACATTTATGAGCATAAGAACAATGACGAATACTAATTTCTTTGAAAACATGACCAAAGCACTATGTCCCAAGATTTACTAGTTGATCTCTCTTGTAATAACCAAACTAGCGGTTGTTTACTAAATTTCACAGTAAACAGTCATGTGATTATCTTTATCTCATTGTAATGGACCTTGATGTGTATTGGACTTTTAGCCGATCCGGAACAACGTATATTTTTATATTAGTTCATTATCAACCTTTTTAGAGTGCCTTCTACCCTTTGACAAATGACTTTTTAAATTATAATATGCTCAACTACAATTATTTTTAACAGGGCTTTTGTAAATAAACGCTGTCTAAAGTCCGATGTCTATTCCACATTTTATAGTAGTGGTGGTTTCAAACGGCCGCTGTATAAACTCTCTTTTTTTTTTTTAAAGAAATTAAGCTTCTTGTGTGCCGCCATTAATTTGTTCATAATTCTTTTAAAACTTTTTCAAAATGTTGCCGCAAAATATCTTAAACTACCGCCAAATACCATTTTGGTAGTTATACCATCGAAAACTGTTGTGAAACGATCTCCTCGAATATGGAAAAAGCAGCTCTAAGAACTGTCGTTAGAGTTATTTAACGGCGATTAAAACTGCTGCCACTTTTCCTTTCCCTAATAATGCACATTTATTTAGCTTTGTATTCCACCATATAAAAATATATAAATATGATGGCTTAGTGGACAAGTAATATAAATACCGTAAAGTAATAAAAGAAGAATGAATAAATTATGCATGGTTGTGAAGAATAGATGATAAAAAAAACAAGATAGTGAAATCAAGGGGCTTCGTATAGTCACTATTTTGAAACTTGAACCACTAAGTTAGTCTATTTAAAGTCCTTTGCAGCTCATAACTTGCTGTACTTTGCTTCTTGGATCTATGCACACTCTACTACTTCACTTTGCCAACTTCATAAATTATTATGCTTTTATTTTAGCTTAGGTGGAGGATCGATCCTCCAAAATCAATTCACCAAAAAATGAAGGTAAAAATGATCAATTTAATTTGCCTTATCATATTAATTTTGACAATATATTTTTTATTATTTGCCAATTAGTATCATTTTACTTACATATACTAGTTTAATTAATTATTATTTGCAGATATTTAAATGGATGCAAAATAGGCTTAATGGTATTAGCAATGGGAAAATGAAAACAATCTCAATTCCAGCTACTCGTAAGCATTAGTATCTAATTATACAAAAATCCTCAATATATGATATTTAATTTTATTTAATTTAAATATGATTATAACATTGATTATAATTTTTGCTTCTAGATGCACATATATTATATAATGATGAAACACTACTATATTCTCTACGGAGTTAACAACAGAAATACTAACATGTATGAGTAAAAACCCTGACTTCAATTGCGGCTCCAACTAGGGTTGGGAACGGGCCAGGCTTTGACAGGCCTGAGCCTGGCCTACAAATTTTTTTTAAGTCTAAGCCTGGTCTATGGCCTATCAAATGCAATTTTTTTGGCCTGGTCTGGGCCTGCTAAAAGTCTGGCCTTGTAGCCTGTTTATGAGCTTGTGTTACATAAAACCCTCTATATAGTCTTTTTAAATATATAGCTAATTAAACATGACTTAAAGCCTATTTCACTTTTAAATTTTTATAATTTCTACAACATTAAGAAAAAGCTAATAAAATGATTAGCACAAGAATTAAAAGCTAATAAAATAACAAATATGATTACGACAAAGTCTATTAAGTATGCCATAATATAAATTTTTTGTTACACACTAATGTTAATCGATGTAGTTAGCAACAACAAAAATATACACTATAATTTGTCTTCGTAAAAAAAAATATATATTTTGTTTATTAAATATTTTGTATTTATATAAATAATATTTATTTTTTATACAAACAAGATGATATAAGTAATATTTATTATATAAATAATAATTATAAAATATAAACAGGCCAGGCCGGCCTGTCAGACCTCGCAGGCTTTTTTAAAAGTCTGAGCCTGACATATTTATGCAAACAGATTTTTTACAAAGCCTAAGCCTGACATTTTTATAAACAGGCCAGACCAGACCTAAAACAGGTCAGGCCGAAGGCCCCTGGAGGCCGCCTGGCTTATTCCCAACCCTAGCTCCAACTAATTGATGTAGGTGGGATTGGTGTCCTTTGTATTACTTGATCTTCAGGTTGGATTTCAAATCTTCAAAAAATATGCATGAATTTTTAAAAGACTTAAGTATCATTTTCGTCCCTGTATGTTCTCGAATTTTTTATTTTAGTCCCTGTGTCTTTTTTGTTGCAAATAAGTCCCTGAATATACAATATTTGTTGATTTTAGTCCTTAAAGTCAAAATCCGCAGGAAAATTTGAACGAAAATCTGCACGAAAACTGCAGATTTTCCTGTGGATTTTGACTTTATGGACTAAAACCAATAAATTTTATACATTCAAAGACTTATTTGCAACAAAAAAAGATACAGGGACAAAAATAAAAAATTCGAGAATATCCAGGGACGAAAATGATATTTAAGTCTTTTTAAAAATTTGTTCAAAGGTGGACTCTTACTTATATTTTTATTTAAAACAATGAATTTTATAATAATATAATAAAAACATATATAATATTTTATTAAAAATAATAAGATCCACCTTTGAACCATGACCCCTTCAATTTTGAAAGGCTCAATAAATTTTTCAAAAAAATAATAAGAGAATGTAACGTTTACAAATATGATTTACTTATTTATTTTAAGTTTATTCGCTATCAGTTAGCTTATTCATCAGCTATAAATTCATATCTACTGTATAGTTTATTTGCTATCTACACCATGTTTAACCAAATAGAGCCAAATATTTCAATTATTTATCTATATTAATATTGAACCCTTGAAGCCAAATCAGTGTGATATCTGTTGATGATTGATTTAACTTTTTTGATTCTCTTCAACAGATTATATTGTAAATAAGCCTTATAAACAAGAAGGCAGTGATTTGGATCAGACAATACTTGCAATTGGAACATTTGGAAATAACAATTTAAAAGAAGATTCCAATAAAATTATTGATGAAGAAGATTCATATTCCTTTCAAGATTGCACAAAGGAGTTCTGTTTTGAAGAAGATGGAAATTTTCAGTATAAATTGAATATGAATTTGAAAGAGAGTTGCAATTTCTACCCAAGCAAGAATTTAATATACAGCAGGGGATCAAGGGAGTGTTTGGAAAAAAGTAAGAATGGCGTTTCAAAAAAATCACTTACTTTGCTTCTTAAGATGTTTGTTTGTGGATGTGAATTTCCACCTACTCCTTTGTTCAAAGATTCACTCTCAACAACAGAGTCTAGAATGGAAAAGGTATATGAAAAGCCATGAAAGTCTTTGATCCATCATTACATGACTTATTTTGAGTTTATGCAAAACAATTCATGATAACAAATAAATTTTATTATTTTTTATAAGCTTGCTATGGTAGTTTATAAAAAATCTTGTGAAAATATAATAATTTTTATTTGTAAGAACTTATAAATTAACATAAAAACTTATTTATTTGCACAAACTATTTTTCATATACAATTTCATTAAGCGCTTATTGAGTGCTTATTGAGAACCTATTTGTTATAGCTATTTTGTGAAAAATTATTTTTTTATAAGTAATAATTTTTTTAGGTGTTTGATATGTTGCTTATAGATTTCTAAAAGCAAAATTGTTTCAAATAAAATGATGTTTTGAATAACCTTTTTTAAAATAGCATATACTTTTTTAAGAAAATTACGAAAATTAATCTCAAAATTATTGAATTTCAAAATCAACTTTTTTATAAACTATGAAAAACGGAATATAAATAAACACTTACCGTGTAAGAATCTTATATATAATTTAATTATTGTTGCTATCAAACTTTTTTTTAATTTCTTTTTCTTTTAAAAAAATAATAATTAAACACTATTTCAACAACTTGGCTTTTAAAAATAAATAAAAAATAATTTAATTACATGTGTTTGTGCCACACATCATCAACATTGCACAGTTAGATGCACAGTTGTTCACTCGATCATAGGGTCAAATGAGAAAATCTTCATATTGTAAAGTTGGATTTTTTAAAAAAATATATATATTAGGGAGGAGGTAAATCAAATCTCGATTACTTTGCAGGGGTAAATGACTATTTATACCTTTAATTTATTAATAAAAGCTTAAACTCAGCATCATAGATTAGTGAGAAAGACTCTAGCTACCTACCTTCTAGATTAAGGTACCGTTTGACCTAACTTTTTTCGGTCTTAAAAGCAATCTGAAAGTTCAAAGTGAAAATAAGAGTTTTTAGTAAAAAGTTAAAGTTGTTTAGTAATTGATTTTTTAACTTCAAAAGTTTTTAATCTATATATTTTACTCATAAAAGTTAAACAACTTTTATTCTCCTTTTGACCTTACTTATCTTTTTATTGAATAAAAAAATCTAAAATAAATTAGGTTAAACGATACCTAAAAATACACTAGTTATTTACGGTATTTGTCGTTATATTTATCTTGCTATGCTTGTGAATTGTTGTTACAGATTTTGAGGGCAATACTTAACAAAAAGATGCACCCACATGGTTCATGTTCAATGAAGTTTATAAATAAGTACCTTGAAAACGATCCAATGCACCAATCAGATGATGAAGATGAAGAAGAAGAAGAAGAGGGGGAAGTTGAAGAGGAGCTCAATACTTGTGTTGTAGACAAAGGATACAAATGGGTCAATACAGATTCCGAATGTAAGTTTAATCATTGTTTGTCTATTTATATAATGTTTTTAAGCTTAATTGCATATGTGATTTTTTATGTTTATTTTGTGTTTTAAATTGATCCCCTTCGTTTAAATTTTTAATTTATAGCTAAATTATTATTATTTTTTTAATTTAATTTCCTATATTACTGACTTTGTAATAAACTTGTATAGTTTAAACGAAGTTAGTGTAATAACTGACGGAAAGGTCGAACATGTCACAACATTAAGAACGGAAGGAATCAAATTTTATTTTTTTTGAAAAACAGAAAGCATATAAAAACACTAGACAAAAGAGAGAGAGAGTCTATATCTTTTTGGATATAATGCCAAATACAAACGGGCCAGAGTTGGCCCAATTCTTATCCGGCCCTTTTTAGGCCCACTTGGCTAATCATGGGCAATCCTGTTTCTATCCTTGGAGACCCAATTAATTGAGGAATTAGAGTTAGCTCTGAGAAAAGCACCACAACGCATCACAATCGCTCCCCAACTTCTGCGCAATATGTCTTTGTTCTTCAAAGCTTTAACCACAGATAGCGAATCAAGCTCAAACACAACTTTTGTCGGCCGGTAAATGCTTTAAATCTAAATGATTATCTTAATTAAAATCTAAAATAAATATAAGAGACAAAAAAAAACCTTTCTTTTTCTATCAATCTCTTGATCATTCTTTTTGTAAACCAATCTTTGAAGAATGTGTTTTAATGAGGTGATTGGAAGTTCTAGGAATATTAGAATTCTATGCAAATTAAATGCTTCAATTAAATTTCCTTCATTGTTTAAACATTTTTGGTTTGATAGTGTAGAAAAAGTATTTATTCTACACTCTTTTTGTGGTCAAGTATTCATTCTTACAAATTGTTGAGCTATATTTATGAAACTTTAAAAAGTTGAGGATCCAATTTTCAAATTTTATAAAATTATATACGGACCTGTTTACGATTTTTTTGGAAATTTATAGAAACCAATATATAACTTTTTAAAACTTATTGGAACCAATTTGTAAAATTAGAAAAGTATAGGAATCAATTTGAAAATGTTATAAGGGCCAATTTGTGTGCGGTTTTTAAAATTCTTTATATTTAACTTTCACAAAATACTTTATAAAATTCATTAATTTTAAAAATTATGTAATTTTTTAATAAAAAATTACATTATCGCATTAATATTTCACATTCAAACACATATTGAAAAGCTTTTATATTTCATATTTATGTAAATTGGTTTGTAAAGTAAGGATTTCTTCTGCAATACATGTCATATCTATTATTTTTATAACTAATACATATCTATTTTTGTGGTTGCAGATATTGTTCTTGAGATATAAATATCATGTTACAATTGATTGATAATTTATGTTCAACTCTAGTCATGGAAGTTACATATAATTAAGAGCTAAAACAACATGGCAGTTGTTGACCTACTCTTGTGGATGCATGAACCTAGGCAATGTGAGAAATTAGAGGATGATTTGTAATCAAATTATGCTAGCAACATACTCCTCTCAATATATTCTCTTTAATTGGTTAAAACTCAAATAAGTACCATTAAATTTATGTAAGGTTGCATAATTTTGTGGATCCATTTGATATAGATAATATATGTATTGTAAATAATGTGTTTTTGACCCTCCTTTTCGATTATATATATATATATAGGAGGGATCCGTTGACTCCAGGAGTAAATCTTCATTAACTTACTCCGTTTAATAACTCGATATCGGCATTATATTTCTTCAATCCAAACGTTGAATTCAAATATCTCACTGAGTAGATCAACTCCACAAATTTTTATAAAAATTCAAAATCGTTTGATACTTTTTATGAACACTTCAATTGAACGTATGAAAACTTTTAGAAAAAACCGTTGAATTTCAATAGTCTAAATACATAACTATATTTTTTGAATTTTTATAAAAATTTGTATAGTTGATATACTCGATGAGATATTTGAATTCAATGGTTGGATTGAAGAAATTAATGCCGATATCGAGTTATTAAGCGGAGTAAGTCAATGGAGACTTACTTGAGTCAACGGATCCCTCCTCATATATATATATATATATATATATATGAGAAGGGATTAATTGACTCCAAGAGTAAGTGTAAAGAGTTACTCTTAATTTTGACCGTTGGTTTTAATTTCAATTAATGGTTATGATTAATTACCAATAATCCCTATGTTAAGATTTTTATACTCCTTCTCCTTAAACATGACTACCATATGCGCGATCACGTACAATCAATTTTGAAAATAACCTAAACCTACGTATCGATAAATACATATTTATGCATATTCTTTTAATCTACCAATATGATGTATTGATGATACACACAAGAGATTTATTGAACTCAAAGAGAAATTATTTAACAAAAAATTATTTGATTTACCCATGAAAGACAACAAATCAGAAAGGGCATTTTATGTTGGTGATTTTAGTATCAACAATGTATTTTGGTAGTAATGTGATTTATTATAGGCCAATGCAATTATGCGTTAAGTTTGAAACGAGTCAGGGTAGTGCGGAGTGCACGCTCGTCGAGCCAAACGTGTAATTGAATACGAATAATTGAAACGGGGTCCAAGGGGCAGCGTTTGAATAGTTGTACCCTTTCGTTCGAAAATTTCGTTTGAATAGTCACTAGTAGAAAAAAGCCTTTTTAGGTCGGTTCCTAGCCACTTTTTAGGTCGGTTCCGTGCGTGGCTTAAGTTATCATGACATAACAAGTTATGACTTGTTAGGACGGGTTTGACCTGACTTAACAAACTACTTTTTAGGTCAGTTAAATTTTACGCGTCTTAAGAAGTCCAGATTTTACCAAGCTCTAATGGCATGTTTAGCCGACTTAAGAATGTTGCTTTTTAAGTCACCTATTAGTAACCGACCTAAGAAGTTTGTTTTTTGTTTTTTTTTTTGCAGGCTTTTTTTTTAATAGCACCCTTTTTCCTGCACAATTTATATATACTGCAACATCAATTCATCAAAATAAACATTCAGCAACATCATATTATATTTCATTACCATATTTCAAAATAAAACCGTAGAAGTAAAAATATTGTCATATCAAATTAAAATATCATTTTAATCAAAATAAGTACACAACCACAACACTACTAGGCAAATTCAGTTGCACTAAAATGAAAACTCAACAAATATAATTAGTCTTATCAAATAGCTAGCATAAACAAAGAGTAACTACCTAGGTGAAATAGTAACTACATACTTATCAAAATATCCAACGCATAATTGCACCCTAATTCATATCATTGTCCGTATTTGCTTCAATATGTTCCAATATTATGTTTCCACAGCGTTCTTGAACATTTTTAACTTCATCTTTTTGAAATGGATGTGAATCCCCAAATATCTGTATAAATAAATGTTGACATAACATTAAATTATTTTATCAACATAAAAAATTATACTAATTAAGTGATACATGCAACTTGTTAACATAATTCTATTACTTACTTGTGTCCATGAACCAACAAGAGTCGCAGATACAATGTGGTGAATCATGATGAAATAGCCGCACTCATAACTAGCTTTTTGCTTTTGACTCTAAATATATAATATGATCAAATTAATATGAACATCAACTAGTCAGTAAATATTATTCAATAATTGTTATATGGAATTATTCATTTAAATATAAAGTTGACAACTTACAGTGGGAAATAACCAATCCACTTTCTTCTGCTTTCTCGCACGTTGTAACTTATTATAAGTTGCCAAAGCTCTACAATTTTTTATAGAATCGGAAAAATTTATTATTAATAGATATCCAAAGGCAAAAGTAATGGTCATAGACTAAAAGGGTACAAAACCAAAACTACAAACACAGTGCATGAATAGCAAAAATAAAAAAATCCCAAACCATAACAGATACAAAGCCTACATCAGAGACACTACATGTCACATAGTTTATGTACGGTATATAAATTGAATACTTACGTGTCAAGAATTTCATAGATTTTTTATCCGGACTCTTTCCCAATGAACATAGAAACACTACTTCAAGCTTTGTAGGATTAATGATGAGCAATTGCCAATGATGACTACAAAAGCAACATACAATTTAATGTGTTAAATTAATTTCTATCAATCATAAGTGATTGACTATAACAAGAAAACATATTCTTACTTGTTAAAATAAGGAGCAAGGTAGCATATTTTTTTATCATCACACATCTTCTTTTGTATGTAGGACTGAACACTACCACGCTCATTTCGACTATGAGTGAAATGCGGATCAATAAATCCATAAACATTGTTGTTGCCTACATGAAATGAGGACTATTTATTTTACATATCAGTTCCTCACAATTTGCCACATGAAATCTTACATACTGTATTAGATTTCAAATCTTAAACCTAAGCTTATTTTAGTATATTAAGCTTCAAAGAATTCTTAGGAACTCAAAATCTGGTTTACACACACACATATATACATGACAAGTGGTTTGAACTAAAAAGCTTATAAGGTTTGGAAATAGTACAAATATGTAACCATGATATTAGCTCCAATTCTTCATATACATTAATTTTGATACCAGTAACAAATTGAATCTTCCAAAATATAAAAGAACATTCATATAATTGAAACTTAAACCGTACAAATGCTAGACTGTCATTGTAGTATACAAATTGAATGTCTTATTTTCTTTATCCAAGTACATGTTTCAAGAGTGAATGTACAACAGCAGACAAGATATCAGGACCCGGGAGAATAATATACAAGGCAGTCTATAATCACTCTTAAAATAAGAAGAAATCATATTAATGATTAGTTAAGCTCCATTTGTCTGAATATGATGTGTTTAAATATGATGTGTGTATTATTTTTACTAGAGTATGGAGTCAACATTGAGGGAAGCATGTCTTTTCATGTGATCCTAATGATAAGCTTGGAACAAGCAAATTCAATTTGAAGGTTTCTTTTTATAATTCATACTTGCTAAATTTTCATTCTACTAATTTTAACTTGTGACATCATCTTCTGTAAGTGTATTATTGTATTGATTTCAGAATTTAGCGCGACTGCCGCAGTCTACGTTGCGTTTAGTTGACAGGGGAATTCAAATAAGGAAGCAATTTTTTGAACCTAATATTTTTTTTTTCTTCCTCTAATTCTCTTTTCAAATTTTAGGGAATAACTGATCCTATGCTTTACATTGGAATGTTGTTTAGTATGTTTGCATGGCATGTAGAATATCACTATTTGTACAGGTATCTTATCTTAACATAAGCACAACCACTCCTCGAGTTAGGCGTGTCGTGGCGGCGGACACGCATCGGTTTCCATCACGACACCACACCGACACTTATGATTATATTGATTTATGTCATTTTCTTAAATTCTTAGTAGCATCGTCGTGTCAGTGTCCGTATCGTGTCCGGTGTCTGTGTTTGTGTCCGATTTTCATATTTTACTTCTAATATTGTTTAACATTGCTCATATATAATCATATCTTAATATATAGTAATCTGATTTTTGCAGCATAAATTATCATCATTCTGGTGCAAATAAAACTTGGTATGGTGTGCCTATATGAGTTTCATGGATTCTGATATATTTTGATACTGGTTTAGGGATGCTGGTTTAGTAACATTAAACAAAAACTGGATACCAAGGACGCTCTCTAAATCATGTTATAACACTCCTAAATCAAATTTGAAAAATTCAAAATCATATATATATATACCAGACCAAGAATTCCAGCTAATTAATCATTTTGTAACACTCCTAAAACAAAATCATTACAATTTTTTCTGCAACATGAACCGCATATTAGAAGTGCAAGAAACACAATTGTATAACTACTTACAATTTTTTCTGCAACAAGACGCGTGTCTTCTGATGTATACTCTCCTGATGGTTTTGTTCGGGCTTTCATTCACTTCTTATGACGTGGTGGTGGAGATGGTGGTGGAACCTCTGACCCTCCAGCTGCTTGTTGTCTTTCTTTTAACCTATCCGCCATCATATTTTTCTCTAGCAAAGCATATCCCCCTTGGGACAATCTATGAGGATGTTTATTATAAGACTGGGCTTTCTGTCCCCTCTTTCTTTTCTCCTATTATATAGCACAATAATTCATTAGGTAGTACTAAAATAATAGTTGATTGATGAACTAAATAATAAAGCCAACTAACCAGAAAGGAAGGCTCCTCTCGCGACTTAACAAAAGCCTTCCACGTTTCGTTATCAATATAAGAGTAATCATTAGCAGCAGACATGCCAAACTTTTTTCCTCTTTCAACTAAATATCTGCTTGTTAAGCTGTTTTTAAATGAATTCCAACGCTCACCCGCATATACCATCGTTTTCTTTTCAACAGCATCATTTTAAGGAATATCCCACAATTCCTATGTTACACAACAAATAGAAGAGTTAGTACATATATCAAAATACATAAGTTATGTACAATTGTGACAAGTACAATTAAAATTACGTACCCTAAGTCCTTTCCAAATTTCTTTCCTGTCGTCACTACCAACCTTATTTCTCTTGTAATTTTGTATTCCATGAGAAGGATTGTCTATTTAAAGGGAATTTTCTTGAATGGCCTTAAAGAAGTCATAAGGGCGTGGAATTAAAACTTCATCCACCAGAAGGATTATCCAGAATGATGAATTGTGCACAAAGGATTGATGAGAAGAACATTCTAATGAACAAGAGAAATGTTGGACTAAGTTCTAATGGAAAACCCATTAGAACCTATAACAATTCCAGTTCTGTCACTTGGGAATTTGGGAATAAAAACCATGAGTCATTAACATGGGGCTGCAAGTATTGTGGGTGAGACCAGTAGCACAAAAACTACTAGATCTTTTACAGGAAACGGATTTAAAAGATTATCTTATGCACAAAATGAGCTTATTTGAAGGGTGAATAGGTAGGTGTACCTAAGCACTTTACTACTTAGAATTTGCTCATATAGAGTGTAAGGCTATGATAACTAATCCTAGAACAATAATCTGTTTTAACTTTGATTACTTAGGAATTAAGATAGTTAATTCAACTTCTAAAAGTCCCCTAAGGAAGTTAACAGAGAAAAAATATGTTTTCCCCCATCTAATATTTATATGAAATTAACAAGCAAAAAAGAGAACAAAGTTGCTACTTGCTAATATATTGTGTAGAAATTAACAATTTCCATATTTACTAGCAAGGAACAATCAAAATCAATAAGCATCTAAGAATTAAGCTAAATTAGTAACTGTAATTACTAACTTTAATATTTGTATTGACTAATACCTAAAAAATTCAATGTCTTTACCAAATTGAAACCAAAACTATGGTCAGCTTTCAAATATATTGAATTCTCCTAAAATCTATCAAATACCAGGCAACATTCAAATATATTTGTCAGATTACAAATAGACAATAGTTAGATTAAATACTGGTATTTGCAATCTAACTATTTAAATAGTCAGATTTCAATCTTTTATGTATGAAAAGTTAGTGATTACAATTACTAATAAAAGGTAAATATTGGACATTGTTAATTTCAATATATATTAGTAAATAGTTAGATTTTAGCAGGATTCAATTATGGTCAAGTTTAAGCAAAATCAGTCACTCTTTTAACTAAATACTTAAAAAATTGAAATCAAAACCTAGTTTCAATATATTCAGTGGCGGAACCAGGAATTTTTAATCCGGGGGGCTATTGAAAAAATTATAGTATATAAATTAAATATAAAAATTAGACTATATACAAAAATCAAATTACATACTTTAAAATAATAGTCTATGTATGTCAAGTGACTTGAAATAATTAATAATTAGCTTTGTACTAATACTCGCACCAAGTTGATCATTAAATAATCATATGTTTTATTATTATGTCATACATATAGTAATAAAATAAAAAATAAATATGTTTTTAATTCAAAATAGTTGTGTTTTTTTAATAAAAAAATAGAAATTGTGCATTTTTTGTATTGATACATACATTTAAAAATTAACTTTATTTAGGAAAATGTGATTGCTAATTGTTTGAGACAATGTTTTGTCACCAAAGTACTTTTGAAGCATTTGTCACCTAAGTATTGATTTTTTGTTTGAAAAAGAAGAGATAAAAAAAGAAAAAAATACCTCTCCAAGAGTTGAACCCAGGATATCTTGGTAAGAGGCGCTTGCTTCAACCACTGCACCAGTGTTCAATATTTGAACATTTTCGCTAAACTTAATATCTATATAATAAACATTTGTAATTTTTATAAATATAGCAAGGGTATGCAAGTAATTTCCTATTTTCCGGGGTGGCCGTGGCCACCCACAGCCACCCCCTGGTACCGCCACTGAATATATTAACAACACTAGCAACAAACACAGAAATTGAAATCTCACAACAAAGAAAATAAAAAGTTAGGGTTTGCAGATTACATACCTATGAATGAGTAGCGCCTGGTATTTGCAATCAAACAGAATATTATGACTTCCAGAAAGTTAAGGATTGAAAGTTCGATTTATGGGTTCGATTTTGAATGCGGGGATTGAATTCGATGGTGATTGAAGGGTTTCGGTTTTGAATGAGGGGGGTTGAATTCGATTAATTGTTTGCAATGAAGAAGAACAAATTGCGATGGTGAAGAAGAACAAATTGCGATGGTGAAGAAGAAATTCGAAGAAGAAGTTCAAAGAAGATACCAGTATATACGACCAGGTGATAGAGTTTGTTTTTTTGTTTTTTTTTTTAATCTTTGTAAAAGTTTAAGATTTTTCTTTAAAAAAAATAACGATTTTTCTTTAAAAGAAAAAAAAAAGATTATGATTTTTTTTTATGTTAAGTAAGGGACCTGGGTTCGATTCACATATGCGACATTTTATAATTTAATTTGTAAATTAAATGATACTTCTTAGGTCAAGTAAGTGACATCTATTTTAAGAAAAAAAGTTTTTTAGGTCAGTTCAGGGACACCTGACTTAACAAAATGGATTTATTAGGTCAGGTAGTCTAGGCGTGACTTAACAAAAGATTTTGGAAAGGAATTTCAATTTAATTTGAATTTTATATTATTTATTTTAATACCTATTAAGTCGGTTGACAACGCAACCGCCTTAAAAAAGTTCAACTTATTTACGAATTTGCCACCGCCCCTCTTTTTAGGTCGGGTGGAAATATTAACTGACTTAAAATGTTTTCTATAAAGGTATTTTTGTACTAGTGAGTTGTACCCTTTCGTTTGAATAGTTGTACCCTTTCGTTCGAAAAATTCGTTTGAATAGTTGCACCCTTTCCCAAGACATGACCGTTTTCCGAAAAGGTGTGTCCGTTCGTTTTCTGTTATTGGTCTCCTATATAAGGAGTCATTTGGCCTCGATTTTAACATACGAAATTATACTTCCTCTCTACATTCTGATCTGTTCTCTATTGTCAGAAACAGATTGCTCTTCGAGAATTATCTCCGCAAAGATTTCGTGAACCCCGACAAGAATAGGGTCGAAATACTTTGTTCGGAAAGTGAACGAACACGATTCTTCGAAGATATCCAGGATTATCATACCCAAAATCTAACAAACGAACAAAGTAATATTTTGATAATCATGGCTGGAGGAGGAAAAACCGTCAAGGAGATGACTAAAGTTTCGGAAAATTGGACAAGTTTCAAGGACAGGACTTCAGGCGCTGGCAGAAGAAGATGCATTTCATGTTGACAACATTGAAGGTGGTGCATGTCCTGTCTACACCGATTTCAGAAATTGGGGAGGATGACACGGTTGAAAATCTGAGACGCCGATCAAAGTGGGAGAACGACGATTACATATGCAGAGGGCACATTCTTAACGGTATGTCTGATCCCTTATTTGATATTTACCAAAACGTGGAATCTGCAAAGGAATTGTGGGATTGTCTCGAAGCCAAGTACATGGCAGAGGACTCATCCAGTAAAAAGTTCCTGGTGACCGATTTCAACAATTACAAAATGGTTGAATCGAGGTCTGTCATGGAACAATTCAATGAACTCCTCCGAATCCTTTGGACAGTTCACACAACATGGATTGAAGATGGATGAAACAATATCTGTCTCAAGCATCATAGATAAGTTGCCTCCTTTATGGAAGGATTTCAAACACAATCTGAAACATAAAGACGAACTGTCTTTGATCCAACTTGGAAGTCACTTGCGCATAGAGGAATCTCTACGAGCGCATGAGGATAACAAAGGAAAAGGCAAAGAAATTGCTGGACCCTCGGTTAATATGATCAAAGAGGGTGGTAAGAACAATAACAACAAAAACAAAGGAAAGAAGCGTGCTTTCAATAACAAAAAGGGCAATTTCGGTGGTAACAAGAAACCGAAACTAGAATGCTGGAAGTGTGGCAAAACAGGCCACTTCAAGAAGGATTGTCGCGTCGGCAAAAAGCACGACAACGTGAACGCAAGTGGTTCAGGAAAGGGGTCTAAGGACCAATCCGAAAACCAAGGTCAGAAATCAATTTGTGATTTGAATAGTTTGATTAAACATTCGGTTTCACTAACTTCTGAGGCATTTTATGTGCAGGATGATGCTGTCGCGTGGTGGATTGATTCTGGCGCCACACCACATGTTTGCAAGGATCGTTTCGGGTTCAAGACTTTCGTTCCAGTGGAAGATGGTTCTGTTCTATACATGGGAGATGATCACTTCGCTCCCGTTGAAGGCAAAGGAAACGTGGTGTTAGAATTCAGTTCTGGAAAGACTATTACTTTGTTTAATGTATTGTATGTTCCTAAGTTGTGTAAGAATTTAATTTCTGGTCCTGTATTAAATAAGCTTGGATACAAGCAAGTGTGTGAATCCGATAAATATGTATTATCAAAGTCTGGTGTGTTTGTAGGATTTGGATATTATAATAATGGAATGTTTATGATGAATTTGAATGGAGTTCCTAAAGATTATGGTTCTGTATTTATGTCTTCTTCGAACGTTACCAATTTTTCGTTATGGCATGCTCGTTTAGGACATGTACATTATAAAAGAATGCATGAAATGTCTAAAGACGATTTAATTCCTGTTTTTAATGAAAATAATGAAAAGTGTAAAACTTGCATGTTAACAAAGATCACTAGGCAACCTTTTAAAAATATAACAAGAAAATCTGTTATACTTGAATTGATACATAGTGATTTATGTGATTTGCATGCTACTCCATCACTAGGGCATAAAAAGTATCTTATCACTTTCATAGATGATGCATCTAGATTCTGCTATGTTTATTTATTGCATGCTAAGGACGAAGCTTTAGATAAATTTAGAATTTATAAAACTGAAGTTGAACTGCAACAGAATGTGATGATTAAAACATTACGTACGGATAGAGGTGGTGAATATTATGATCCTGTATTTTTCCAATCCGTAGGAATCATTCATGAGACTACGGCACCTTATACACCTCAACAAAATGGTGTGGCTGAAAGGAAAAATAGAGCTCTTAAAGAAATGGTGAATGCCATGTTATCTTACTCTGGTTTAAGTGAAGGGTTATGGGGAGAAGCCATGTTAACGGCTTGCTATTTGTTAAATAGGGTTCCTAATAAAAGGAATAAGACTACCCCATATGAACTTTGGTATAAGAAACCACCCAACTTACACTTTCTACGTGTTTGGGGTTGCAGGGCCGTGGTTAGACTCCCGAACCCTAAAAGGAAAACTTTGGGTGAAAAGGGTGTAGCTTGCATCTTCGTTGGATATGCTGAGCATTCCAAGGCTTATAGGTTTTATGTTATAGAACCTAATGACTCGATCTCTATTAACACAATTATAGAATCGAGAGATGCGATATTTGATGAGAATTGTTTCTCTTCTACACCTAGACCAAAGGACCTTATACCAAAGTTGGATGAATCTATAAAGGATGATCATTCAAATGAAGCACCAAGTGAGACATTCAAACCTCGTAAAAGCAAAAGAGCTAGAAAAGCTAAATCTTATGGTTCTGATTTTCAACAATATTTAGTTGAGGGATCAAAGGACCAGATTGATACACAATACTATTATTGTTATAGTATAGAAGAGGATCCAAGAACGTAGGATGAAGCTGTGAAATCTCGAGATTCTGTGTTTTGGAAAGAAGCAATTGATAAAGAGATTGGTTCTATCATGGAAAATAATACTTGGGTATTATCTGATTTACCACCTGGTTGCAAACCATTGGGTTGCAAATGGATCTTCAAAAGGAAGATGAAGGTCGAAGGTACAATTGACAAGTTTAAAGCTAGATTGGTTATCCAAGGCTTTAGACAAAAAGAAGGGATTGATTACTTCGATACCTATGCTCCAGTTGCTCGTATCACTACTATTAGATTGTTGATTGCCTTGGCGGCTATTCATAATCTAGTAATTCATCAAATGGATGTCAAAACAACATTTCTAAATGGTGATTTGGAAGAAGAAGTGTATATGAAGCAACCTGAAGGATTTGTAATGCCTGGTAATGAGCATAAAGTGTGTAAGCTAGTTAAGTCGCTGTATGGGCTGAAACAAGCTCCAAAGCAGTGGCATCAAAAGTTTGATGAGGTTGTTTTGTCTAATGGTTTCATTCTAAACCAAGCTGACAAATGTGTATATAGCAAATTTGATACATCCGGTAAAGGAGTTTTCATTTGTCTATATGTTGATGACATGTTGATTTTTGGCACCGACCAAAATCAAGTTGATAAAACAAAGAATTTCTTGTCATCAAAGTTCTCCATGAAAGATATGGGAGAAGCGGACGTTATTCTTGGTATTAAGATTAAACGGGAGAATAAGGGGATTGTAATTACACAATCTCATTACATTGAGAAAATACTCAAGAAGTTCAATTATGAAAATTGTTCTCCAGTAAGTACTCCCATGGATCCGGGAGAAAAGCTTATGCCAAATACAGATAAACCTGTGGATCAACTCGAATACTCAAGAGCTATAGGCTCCTTGATGTATGCTATGATTAGCACTATACCAGATATTGCTTATGCGGTTGGAAAGTTGAGCAGATTTACTAGTAATCCCAGTAGACATCATTGGCATGCAATAACTAGGGTATTTAAGTACTTGAAGGGTACTATGAATTATGGATTGTCATATATGGGATTTCCTTCGGTGTTAGAGGGTTACTCGGATGCTAGTTGGATAAATAATGTTGAAGATTCATCCTCTACAAGTGGATGTGTGTTCTTGCTTGGGGGAGGTGCCATCTCATGGGCTTCCAAGAAGCAAACATGTATAACTAGTTCCACAATGGAATCTGAGTTTGTAGCACTAGTTGCTGCTGGTAAAGAAGCAGAATGGCTAAGGAACTTGGTATATGAGATTCCAATATGGCCTAAACCGATATCACCAATTTCTATCCGTTGTGATAGTAGTGCCACACTGGCTAAAGCATATAGTCAAATATACAATGGAAAGTCTAGACATTTGGGAATTAGACGAAGGGGTGATATCTATTGAGTTGTTCGGACGCAACAAAACTTAGCTGACCACTTGACGAAGGGGTTAGCTAGAGACTTAGTGAAGAAGTCGGTAATTGGGATGGGATTAAAGTCCATTTAAATCTATTAGCTATGGTATACCCAATTCCCTTCTAATACAACGTTAGAAGCAGAATTCAATGTGGAAAGATCATAATTAAAGATTGGAGCAATTGTGTTTATCTTCCCATGGTATGTGCTCAGACCTGCAAGTGATGGTTAGGTTGAAGTATATTTTCTTAATGGTTCCTTTGAAAAATTGCAAATGCAGGAGCAAGATTAAAAGGATCACCTATGTGAGCATGAAGTTTTGCCGCTTCAAGAAGCTTGGACTTGGCTTCCTATATGCTTATTAATGGATAAGGACACATTGCTTGTAAAGTGTCAAGTATGAATAGTAGAGTATTGTAAGAAACATATGTGTACTATATCTTCAGATATTCAAATGGATTGACGGGTTCAATCATTGTGACACCCCGATTTTCGAGTATTTGGAATGTGTATTTGTACTAAGATGAAAATTCAATCGCAAGACATTTTCGTTTATGCATCTGTTTGATTGTTATACTTGTAAGTAAATCAAGGATTATACTAAAATGGGGGGAGTTTGTTGGTGATTTTAGTATCAACAATGTATTTTGGTAGTAATGTGATTTACTAAAGGCCAATGCAATTATGCGTTAAGTTTGAAACGAGTCAGGGTAGTGCGGAGTGCACGCTCGTCGAGCCAAACGTGTAATTGAATACGAATAATTGAAACGGGGTCCAAGGGGCAGCGTTTGAATAGTTGTACCCTTTCGTTTGAATAGTTGTACCATTTCGTTCGAAAATTTCGTTTGAATAGTTGTACCCTTTCGTTCGAAAAATTCGTTTGAATAGTTGCACCCTTTCCCAACAGACATGACCGTTTTCTGAAAAGGTGTGTCCGTTCGTTTTCTGTTATTGGTCTCCTATATAAGGAGTCATTTGGCCTCGATTTTAACATACGAAATTATACTTCCTCTCTACATTCTGATCTGTTCTCTATTGTCAGAAACAGATTGCTCTTCGAGAATTATCTCCGCAAAGATTTCGTGAACCCAGACAAGAATATGGTCGAAATACTTTGTTCGAAAAGTGAACGAACACGATTCTTCGAAGATATCCAGGATTATCATACCCAAAATCTAACATTTTACACTGATCAAAATTCTTTGATTTTATTTTCTGGTTATTTTTCCCAATTTGAAACCTTTGCAAAAGAAAGGTATATTAAACATCATCCTATTATGCTAAATCATATTTGCCAATTCTTTGATAATGAAAGCATACACAAATTGTTTGTTTGTAATTCTCAAATCACAATCGATCTGCTATGCAGCCCTGGGGTTGTTTAGGAAGAAGGAGTACACAGATCTTACCCTAGTGACTAATAGCAATTAATCACAACCATTAATTAATATTAAAATTAATGGTCAAGATTTGGACTTTGGAGTAACTCTTTACACTTACTTTTGGAGTCAATTGATCTCTCATATATATATATATATATATATATATATATATATGAGTCAGGATCCGTTGACACCAACTAGTTTGACACCAAATGTTACATCTCTCAATAACGTTTTAACCGATATAAATTTTTTAAAATCCACCGTTGAATTGAAAGTTTATATCACATAGATCATTTATGTAAAGTTTTATAAAAATCCAAAATCATTTGATATGTTATTGAGATTTGTAACAACCCGTTTTTCAAAGGCCAGAAAAGGCACTATATATATATATTTTTTTTTGTACACAATCAGAGTTACGCATAAAAGATTTTAAATGAGCCGGCATTCAAATATACAAAAGAACTCAATACCAAAAGGTGCTTCGACAAGCAAAGTGTATCCCTGAATAATTATAGTCCAAGTCTAAGTAATGAAAACAAGTTAGAAAACTCTATGCTAACCCAAAAGCACGGTGCACAAAACACACCGGCGCATAGTCTAACTACTCTAAGCTTCAACACAAGTTCACTATGGCCTAGAGCTGCCAACACCATCCTCTCGACCTACATCGTCATCTGGGGTGGGATGAGCCCGCAAATGAAAGAAAGGGTCACCACAAAATAAAAGTGTTAGACTACGAGGCTAACCACTTAGAGGGGGGTGAATAAGTGGTTCCGTTAACCAATTGAGTTTTTAAAAAAATTGTTCGGTTAAACGTGCGTGCGGAAGCGACTCCGGGATCGGTAGTCTCTTTGCACCGTTTTGACTTATTGAAAAAGTAACTAAGCCGATAAAACGTATTGAGGAAAAGTCGATCGGAATAAGATATTCAAAAACTAATTCAATTAACAACAACGTTTCCAAGCAAGTTATTCGATTCTTTCAAAAACAATTCACAACACAAGATAATAACAATTGAATCCTTGTGAACACTTACGAACACACAAATTCAATTGTTTACGAATATAATGAAAGCAATAAAGAATGAAAGTAAAAGCTATCAACACACAAGGTTTGATTAGGGAGTTCCCCGGATTTCGCGTCGTCCACGCGTATGTCCGAGTACGTCTCCCCCCAAATAACCAAACGGGTTATTTGAGATATGTATAGAATGAAAAACAACTTGAACACAAGTGCACAAATTACAAAGCAATCAATAACCCTATTGACTCGAAATGTAAAACTATGCAAACCCTCAATCGACGAACGAATCTTCACCCTCTGATTCCAACGATCCTACCCGTGCAACTCCTTGCAACGATCGTCCAGCTGAGTCCTTCGATTCTTCTCAATTGATCCTCCAAGATATCGAACAATCTTGGATCCCTAGTGAGCAATCCAACCTCCTTGCACAAATCAACCCGATCGCGAATCTGCTTCACCACGAATCGCACCGAACGTTATCGACCAAGCGTACAACTCCTAAATGATTGATCCCATACTCAATCTTCAATTGTTGCAACTTGATGGAAGATGATGATCTTGTGAAGGATAACACTTTGATCCCAATTTTTCACCCAAATTGTATCCAAAGTGTTTTACCTAAAGCACTTCTTGCTCTCTCAATGATTCTCACTAGATTTCTCAGTTGTGTTCAGTTACTGTGATTGTTTCATTACTTACAAAGGAACCCACACATTGCTATTTAAAGAGAAAATAGAATGAGCAAATTTAGGCATAATTTTCAGTAGATGTATCGATACAAATGATTGTTTGTATCGATACAAAGCCCTTGACCAACGTTCAAATTTGAAAATCTTGACCTTTGTATCGATACAAACACGGGATGTATCGATACAAACATCAGAATCTTGAAATCTTGACTGATATGTATCTAAGCATGCAAGCATGCTTCGAATCATATGAAGCTTGCTGGTTTTTCAGAACATATACACATGTATCGATACATGCAAGCATGTTTCGAATCATATGGAACATTCTGTTTTTGTATAGAAGCTGTTGTATCGATACAGAGCCTGTGTGTATCGATACAAAGTGCTCAAAAAGTACCAGAACAAGTTTCAGGACATTTGTATCCATACAGAAATGTATGTATCGATACAAAACACCAAAAAGTCAGTTTTTCAAGGTTTTGAAAATAGTTCTTTGTTGTCAAGTCATTTGTAAAGTTTGCCAAAATATGTTCAACCTATTTTCATGTGTTTTGACAATTATTAAAACATGAGGATGAACTGGTGCACTTACATTCTCCCCCTTTTTGATAATTGTCAAAACTATGCATAAGCTAAACTAAGCCTATACCTATTATGCAAATAAAAATAGCAATGATATACAGACGCAAAAACAACACCAAGGCTTAATCACAAAAGCTTGCTCCCCCTGAGTTGATGCCATAATGCGTTTGATGATCCTTTAGCTTGTGCATCCAAATCTCTCCCCCTTTGACAATATCAAAAAGAAGAAGAGAGCACATTAGCAGTAACAAGTCCAAGCAAATTTTCCATCTATTAAACATATCGTGCACTTACATTTGTCGAAATGCACTTTATGATATAGTATCCTAATCAAAATAATTACATATAACGATATGCCAAAATATATCAATGACGAATACCAAATATCATGATAACACATGGAATGTAGAACAACAAACCATAAACCAACTCATGATTATTTAAAACACATCGACATTTTTGTAATAAAACATACCAAAATATGGGACGAAAAATAAACAAAACCATGCAATTAAATGCATAAACATACAATCATGATGGTATATGCGTATATATGTGAACCAAAGCAATACCAAAGCAAATCTTAACATGAGAACACATGTTAAACCATAGATGCATGATAAAAGAAATCACATAACATAGTTAAAGTACCACAAACAATCATATGCGAAAAATATATATATATCTATGTATGTATGCAAAAATTACACATAGATGCTAAACATAACATATACATTCTAATATGAACTTAATAAGATAGTTGTAATGATTTTTGTCAAATCCCCATTTGAGACGTATAAAGCTCAAAAACTTATTAATATTTTTGAGTAAGAATTCTTGGAAATGGAGGATTAGACAAATATCAAAACTTATATCATATTAAGATAGAAAATGCATGTATATGATCACAAACACAAATGCTAAACAAAATATGTATAAAGCAAAGTTAAAGAGTAGAATCTTCCCTTAAGTATTTGATGAAGGAAGTGATCAATTTCCACATCTTTTGTGTTGGGTTGAGTCGTATCTTTTCACCTTACTTGTTTATAGGTCTTGAGCCACTCGTTATCAATGTCTCTCATCAATGGCTTCAAGACGCTTACCTACATGTTTAGACATTTGAAATAGGTCCCCAACTCATATTGGGTCCTAGTTTGTTAGTAACAACATTATTGCCTAACTTAGGTAACCATTGCAATATGCCTTTAGGTACTAAAGTTTTCCGGGCATGACATTTTGCAATCGTATGTCCTTTGTTACAACAATAATGACAAACAATATGAGGATTACTTTTCTTGTGATCCTTTTCAACAAATTTATACTTTTTATTTCTCGGTTTAAAAGATTTGTTGAATTTAGATGGATCAACCGCAAAAGTAATCTCCGGCTTGGATGGTTCTTTTAACTTCTCTTGTAGTTTTCGTAAATCTCTACTTAAGTAAAAGCATCCATCACATCCGGTATATTCATTTCCACAACTATCATAATTCACAAGAGGTTTTTGAACCAAAGATTCTTTGAGAGCTTTCAACTCATGTTCCGTTTCCGAAACTTTAACCTCAAGGTATTTATTGACTTGCATTAAACCCTTTAATCGTTGAAAAGCCTCTTGAGTTTCTTTGTGTAGTTTTTCAAAAGCAACTTGTAATTCATGATATTCCAAGAGAGTATATGAACTAGAGGGATTTTGGTTTACCTTTTTAGGAACAAGTTTCTTACGATCGTGTGATGTCAAACACACATTTGCCAATCCTTCTTCACCGCTTGAACTAGAGCTTGATGATGAAGAGGAAGATGAGCTAGAGCTCTCCCATGCAACGTAAGCTTTCTTTCCCTTGTCCTTGCTTCCCTTTTTGAATGAAGGTGATTCTTTCTCCTTTCTCTTGAGCTTGGGACAATCCGGTTTAAAGTAACCAGGCTCTGATACCACTTGTTAGACTACGAGGCTAACCACTTAGAGGGGGGTGAATAAGTGGTTCCGTTAACCAATTGAGTTTTTAAAAAATTGTTCGGTTAAACGTGCGTGCGGAAGCGACTCCGGGATCGGTAGTCTCTTTGCACCGTTTTGACTTATTGAAAAAGTAACTAAGCCGATAAAACGTATTGAGGAAAAGTCGATCGGAATAAGATATTCAAAAACTAATTCAATTAACAACAACGTTTCCAAGCAAGTTATTCGATTCTTTCAAAAACAATTCACCACACAAGATAATAACAATTGAATCCTTGTGAACACTTACGAACACACAAATTCAATTGTTTACGAATATAATGAAAGCAATAAAGAATGAAAGTAATGCAATCAACACACGAGGATTTGATTAGGGAGTTCCCCGGATTTCGCGTCGTCCACGCGTATGTCCGAGTACGTCTCCCCCCAAATAACCAAACGGGTTATTTGAGATATGTATAGAATGAAAAACAACTTGAACACAAGTGCACAAATTACAATGAATCCAATAAACCTATATTGACTCAAAATGTAAAACTATGCAAACCCTCAATCGACGAACGAATCTTCACCCTCTGATTCCAACGATCCTACCCGTGCAACTCCTTGCAACGATCGTCCAGCTGAGTCCTTCGATTCTTCTCAATTGATCCTCCAAGATATCGAACAATCTTGGATCCCTAGTGAGCAATCCAACCTCCTTGCACAAATCAACCCGATCGCGAATCTGCTTCACCACGAATCGCACCGAACGTTATCGACCAAGCGTACAACTCCTAAATGATTGATCCCATACTCAATCTTCAATTGTTGCAACTTGATGGAAGATGATGATCTTGTGAAGGATAACACTTTGATCCCAATTTTTCACCCAAATTGTATCCAAAGTGTTTTACCCAAAGCACTTCTTGCTCTCTCAATGATTCTCACTAGATTTCTCAGTTGTGTTCAGTTACTGTGATTGTTTCATTGCTTACAAAGGAACCCACACATTGCTATTTAAAGAGAAAATAGAATGAGCAAATTTAGGCATAATTTTCAGTAGATGTATCGATACAAATGATTGTTTGTATCGATACAAAGCCCTTGACCAACGTTCAATTTTGAAAATCTTGACCTTTGTATCGATACAAACACGGGATGTATCGATACAAACATCAGAATCTTGAAATCTTGACTGATATGTATCTAAGCATGCAAGCATGCTTCGAATCATATGAAGCTTGCTGGTTTTTCAGAACATATACACATGTATCGATACATGCAAGCATGTTTCGAATCATATGGAACATTCTGTTTTTGTATAGAAGCTTTTGTATCGATACAGAGCCTGTGTGTATCGATACAAAGTGCTCAAAATGTACCAGAACAAGTTTCAGGACATTTGTATCCATACAGAAATGTATGTATCGATACAAAACACCAAAAAGTCAGTTTTTCAAGGTTTTGAAAATAGTTCTTTGTTGTCAAGTCATTTGTAAAGTTTGCCAAAATATGTTCAACCTATTTTCATGTGTTTTGACAATTATTAAAACATGAGGATGAACTGGTGCACTTACATTCTCCCCTTTTTAGAGTACTTGACATCTTCCTTCCTTCTATGGTAACCACTATCTTTCCGATATTTCTTAAGATTTTCATCGGAGTGCCTTATCCCATTTTTCTTCACATACCTATTGTAGCGCCTAACGAAGAGTCCCATTTCCTCATCATCGGAATCATCTTCGCTTGAGCTACTTTCCACATGCTCTATCCTTTTGGACTTGGTGGACTTTGAAGTAGAGGCTTTTAGAGCTATAGACCTCTTGTCCTTTTCCTTTTCCTTGTCATTGTGCTTTACCTTCTTTTCGCTTTTCTCATGCTTTTCTAGCAAGTTTAGCACATGTTCATGCTCCGTGAGTTTGCCAAACAAAGTTGTAAGATTCAATGAGGTAAGATCATTAGCTTCCTTAATCGCGGTGACCTTAGGTTGCCAATTCCTACTAAGACATCTTAAAATTTTGTTAGTAGCATCTTGGTTGGAAATTGGTTTTCCCAAACCGTGTAACTTGTTGGTGATTTTGATAAAGCGTTGTTGCATATCCTCGATGGATTCTCCATCTAGCATATGAAACAACTCAAATTCTTGTGTCAAAGTATTAATTTTGGATATCTTGACATCATTGGTACCCTCAAAGTGAGTAACCAATGTGTCCCACATTTCCTTAGCCGATTCACAATGCGACACATGATAGAATTGATCAATCCCAAGGGATGATATTAAAATGTTTTGTGCCTTCGCATCGTAATTGACTTTCTTCTTTTCCTCATCCGTCCATTGTGCCATTGGCTTATTTGCGACAACACCATGAGCATCCGTTATAGTTGGAGCAAACGGACCATTCTCAATGGCATTCCACACTTCACTATCAAAAGAATTGATGTGAATACGCATGCTACTTTTCCAATAGTCAAAATGATCTCCATTGAATACCGGAGCCCTATTATACGCCCCTTTTGGTGCAAAAGCCATGTTGTCTAATAATAGGCACAAATTACTCGGTTTAATCGTTTAAAATCAACCGGGCTCTTGATGCCACTTGTTAGACTACGAGGCTAACCACTTAGAGGGGGGTGAATAAGTGGTTCCGTTAACCAATTGAGTTTTTAAAAAAATTGTTCGGTTAAACGTGCGTGCGGAAGCGACTCCGGGATCGGTAGTCTCTTTGCACCGTTTTGACTTATTGAAAAAGTAACTAAGCCGATAAAACGTATTGAGGAAAAGTCGATCGGAATAAGATATTCAAAAACTAATTCAATTAACAACAACGTTTCCAAGCAAGTTATTCGATTCTTTCAAAAACAATTCACAACACAAGATAATAACAATTGAATCCTTGTGAACACTTACGAACACACAAATTCAATTGTTTACGAATATAATGAAAGCAATAAAGAATGAAAGTAAAAGCTATCAACACACAAGGTTTGATTAGGGAGTTCCCCGGATTTCGCGTCGTCCACGCGTATGTCCGAGTACGTCTCCCCCCAAATAACCAAACGGGTTATTTGAGATATGTATAGAATGAAAAACAACTTGAACACAAGTGCACAAATTACAAAGCAATCAATAACCCTATTGACTCGAAATGTAAAACTATGCAAACCCTCAATCGACGAACGAATCTTCACCCTCTGATTCCAACGATCCTACCCGTGCAACTCCTTGCAACGATCGTCCAGCTGAGTCCTTCGATTCTTCTCAATTGATCCTCCAAGATATCGAACAATCTTGGATCCCTAGTGAGCAATCCAACCTCCTTGCACAAATCAACCCGATCGCGAATCTGCTTCACCACGAATCGCACCGAACGTTATCGACCAAGCGTACAACTCCTAAATGATTGATCCCATACTCAATCTTCAATTGTTGCAACTTGATGGAAGATGATGATCTTGTGAAGGATAACACTTTGATCCCAATTTTTCACCCAAATTGTATCCAAAGTGTTTTACCTAAAGCACTTCTTGCTCTCTCAATGATTCTCACTAGATTTCTCAGTTGTGTTCAGTTACTGTGATTGTTTCATTACTTACAAAGGAACCCACACATTGCTATTTAAAGAGAAAATAGAATGAGCAAATTTAGGCATAATTTTCAGTAGATGTATCGATACAAATGATTGTTTGTATCGATACAAAGCCCTTGACCAACGTTCAAATTTGAAAATCTTGACCTTTGTATCGATACAAACACGGGATGTATCGATACAAACATCAGAATCTTGAAATCTTGACTGATATGTATCTAAGCATGCAAGCATGCTTCGAATCATATGAAGCTTGCTGGTTTTTCAGAACATATACACATGTATCGATACATGCAAGCATGTTTCGAATCATATGGAACATTCTGTTTTTGTATAGAAGCTGTTGTATCGATACAGAGCCTGTGTGTATCGATACAAAGTGCTCAAAAAGTACCAGAACAAGTTTCAGGACATTTGTATCCATACAGAAATGTATGTATCGATACAAAACACCAAAAAGTCAGTTTTTCAAGGTTTTGAAAATAGTTCTTTGTTGTCAAGTCATTTGTAAAGTTTGCCAAAATATGTTCAACCTATTTTCATGTGTTTTGACAATTATTAAAACATGAGGATGAACTGGTGCACTTACAAAAAGTATATATATATATATAACCGGTGCGAAAGATTGTACACATAACAAATATTTCCACAAACACAAGAGAAAGCTCTTAACCACCAAAGCAATTCCCACCAACGGGTTTATATAAGCAATGCACACATAGCCTATAATGCAACCTCTACAATGCGTGGTACTAACCCTAGCTACCACAATGCATGAGTTCCGGAATCGTAGGTCCAACCCACTAACAATATCAATGAAAACCCCGTAGCTCTCCCGATCACTACAAACCATTAGAGTGGGCTCTCCCGATCACCACACTCCTACCATAAGTATCAATAGAATCCCGTAGCTCTCCCGATCACTACAAGGATTAGAGTGGGCTCTCCCGATCACCACACTCCGTAGCTCTCCCGATCACTACGTATCGATCTCAACAAAAACCTCGTAGCTCTCCCGATCACTACAAACCAATAGGGTGGGCTCTCCCGATCACCACACCGGCACGCAACTACCAAATGCATGAGCATACGCTTCCCCATATATGCTAATGCAATGAATACATACCTCTCTAGCATATGTAAACCAAACATAACATCATACATACATTTCTCATCATATGTATTCCAAACACCTGTTCATACATATATTCTCATAATCATATGTAAACAGCGCAAGCATTGTAAACACTTTCTCATCACGAGAATACATAACACATACATGCCAAACTCACAAACACGCATCACCGAAGATAACCAACAAACATGTTATAACTCAGTGAAAAGACAGCAATAAAGTGGAGCCCTTACCTCGGCAAGCTCCCGTCAACAACACACGCTTAGACAACACAACGCGCTTCCTAAAACAAGCAGGGTAACAATCAATACATTGTTCTCTAACCAATCGTATTGAAACTACACCAAAACCCCAAAAACCTAAAGGTTCCTTAGGAAAAACCACTCTTTCGGATACCATACCAAAAACTACAGTATTGATCAACCCCCATGTGTTATTTGTACTATTTTTAGGACCCAAAACAATAGGCCAAAGTCTTAAATAATTTGAAATGCAAAATGGCCGTTTTCTTGCGTTATAAGCTACGTACTTTCCGAGTACCCGAAAAACTCGTTTCCAATCCCCGCCACTTCCATAAATTAATAAAAAGGGATTAGAAAGTTAAAAACCAAGTTTAGAGATCATAATCCAAAATTTCAACTCCCAGAGCTCGCCCTGGCGAGTTGGTGGCGAGTGAAGGCAGTGAGTACTGGTCTTACTCGCTCTGGAGCTCGCCCTGGCGTGTTGTCATGACCTGTGACACTTGGCGAGTAACCACTCGCTCAGCGAGTTTCAACTGTCATGACAGCAAAAGACAGCAACTCACACCACCTTTTTCCACCCAAGCATAGTTTGATTCTATTAGTTCCCAACACTTTTTCAAGGCCCAAAAGCAAACCATTTTCATAAGCAAGCAACACATCTCCGAAAGCATGTTGGTTGCTTCGAGTGCAAGTTATTTGATTTTCATTTCCAAAATCAAAACCAAACCCAAGCACAAGTTTTATTACGGGCCTTAACCGACTTGAAATCATTTTCAAACATGTTTTCTAGGCGAAAAACAACACCACATGTCACAAGAGTTTTAAACCACTTGGACCCCAAAATACCACACAAAACACTTAGTAAATATTTTCATAAACTCCAAAATATTTTTCATCGGATTTTCTAAAACAAAACCATACAACGCATTTCCCTTTTGCCCAAAGGTTCAAAAACAACTTTTCTTTTCAAAACCTTACAACTTAACCACATGTTATTGATCAATACATAAACCAACCAAAACCCTAACTTTTCTCATGAGGTTTCTCACCAACTCATGGAAAACAAAAACAACCAAGCCTAGCATGCTTACTACACCCTCATGAACAACTTTCATGAAACACAAACTAGCAAGAACAACATTTCTCACCAAACCCTCTTAAGAACATAAACCCAAAAACCTCACAACTCTAAAAATCTACCAACCTAGGAGATGAGAAGAGAGGGTTACCTTAAGCAAGTGATTCTCTACAACTTTCCACTAAGCTTCCAAGCTTGAAATGGAGTGAAATGGTGAGAAAATGAAAATTTGTGAAGGTTGGAAATGAGCAAAGAAGTTCACGTGAAAGGGAGAAAGAATGGAGATGTTTTGTGATGTTTCTAAGTCCACAAGTCATAAACCTCCTTACTATTACAAAGCTCTTGATAGCCAAACCACCATTGGATCAAAGTCAAAAGTCCAAGCTTAAACCCTAGCCATTGGATCACTTTACTTTATGAGAAAGTCACAAGATTTAATCAACTCATCCATAACAAGTCTCGTACTCAGCTCTCGCGCGACGCGACGAACGTAAATCACAAAAACATAAAAACTACGGAAAGAATGTCCAACGTTAAACATTTCCAAAACTTATCGCCGAATCTTTTTCCGCGACTGTAATTTTCTTCCATACCTTAGAAAATTATTCTCAGAACATAACCTCACTCACGCAGATATATAAAACTTCCATCCGAAACCTCACTTAAAACAGACACAGTACGATTTTTCATCCGCGGGTAAAATCCTACTCGTTTTTCCAAAAACAAGAATAATCCAAAACTCATCATTCTAAATCCACAGCACCCTTCTCATTCACAAAAGAGGATTACAAGACAAAAGCCTGTGCCTTTACAGCGCACGAGTCCAAAACAGATTCAATTACAGCAAAAATCCCATTAATGCGACGATACTCACAAAACCGCTTCACCAAAAACCCTAAACTCGTAGCCGACACTAGAGTTCCTTAGAAAAACTGTACAGTGGAATCTTGGGTCTTACATTACTACCCTCCAAAAAGAAGTTTCGTCCTCGAAACTAAAGGTAAGAGTAACAACTCAACTAGTTATTACCATCACCAACACAACAAAATCCCTCAGGATTAGGTGCAGCCACACAGATGCTAACACCGGGTGAAGTCACACAGATACTCTCACCAACACACTGGCACACCCGTGCACCAACCGCAACTCTCAACGAGTTCACCACTCAAAAATTTCCTAGGGTCCACACACAAAATTTCCAAAGTCACTTCTTTCGCCTCCGCGGCATAGCCCACTCCGTTAGTTTCACACGAAGTTGTGAGTGGCTACCCTCCAAAAAGAAACACTGAAGTTGTCTGTGCACCACCAAAGCTAGCAAAACTAGTCAATTCCAATCAACGCGATTTCCGTCTACCATCAACAATAAATTAAGGACGGCCAGTCCCTCAATTTGTCAATAGACAGTCGACAATCATGTTGGTGGTTTAGACCATCTTTACCCAACTTAAGTGATACTTCATTCCGCTTATGCTCAATGTCCTCCGAGTCACAAGGGTTCCACAAATCTTTCGAGGTTTTTCTTAATGTTTCCCTTGATCTCTTACGATTACACGTCGAAATCGCAAGACACAACGCTCAAGACACGTAGCTTAAGCTATCATGCTTCCTTTCTTGAAGTACCCGTGGAGTATCATCCACTAGTAGTACCGTGCCACTACGGCAAGTACCACCCCAACCATTACATTCCGAGCAAGTTGTCTTCTCTATAGAAGAATTTTCCACTCTACCAAAATCCATAAGTCCGCAACTCAGTGAATACGCCGAACCGTCTACTCACATACGAATCTCTTTCCAACCACGACTTAAATAATACCATCCCAACCTCCGGTTGGTGATTACAACTCCTCATAGTCTTGGCACTTGCCAAACTAAACCATCTACTTCTCTTGGACTCCCTTATCCAAATCTCCAATTCCCCAGAATCGGTTCCTTATATGTTAACATTACTTCCAACATGGCACTTAGACGAATCTCGCGTGCCTTAAACAAACGTTTGTCCTCGTCGACGGCCATCGTCGGCGCACATCCTCTTCACAACGTATTCTCATTCTATTCCTGAACTCTCCTGAGTTCCTTTTTTCTCTTACAATAACATCCTCTCTTACTCAAAAGAGTTGGTCACCCTGACCATTCCTAAACACTCCGAACATCACCACTCTCGTCGAGGTACCTACCTTCAAAATAACACTCAGGGCATTCCCCACATTACTATTGTCTAACCATCCTTGTTGACAACATCCGAATCCCTTATACTTACTCACTACCGATTTCCATCATACCACGTCTCTCTTCATTGTAACCACTACAATGAACCAAAGCTCTACAAGCTTCCATCAACTTGCCATTAGACAATCTCTTATCCTTCTTATTTCCAAATTAGGTGTGAGACAAATCCCTTCGCCAATCTTCAATTGACATAAGCCACATCTTCATGGGCTTCTCTCTAAATCCTCATTTTTTCTAGACCCGGAAACAGATCCACAAACCATTTCATCTCCATCACTCTTTCTCCTCTTTGAAGATGAATCATCAAGTGAAAGACAACCAAACAATGGAACATTTTCTCTACGAGTTCGGCTAGAAACACCACTAGCCACACTTATTGTTAACACATCCTTTCCATGACTAACCTCCCTTTACGACTAACTCATCGATGTCATAACCTCTACAAAACTCCAATCAGGCCTGTATCATCAATCTACTACTTTGCAACTTTCTAGTTCAACAACTATCTAGAGTTGGTTCCCAAGCCACCATGACCAATAACTTGTTAAATCCAAACAATATTTTAATTCGCCGCACACAAACACATTACTCTCGTTCCACATCAACTTGTTTCCAATCAAGCACACTATTCTCCATTCGATCAAAAATCCTAATCATATTGTCGCAACTATCTAAAGTTATAGTATTCTCCAATACCAATAACCAACTTCACAAATATGTTCTCGTTACCCATCTTGACACATCACTTAACTAGCGGGATTCTTATTCATCTCTACTTCCACGAATGTGTCAACTATTGTACCCCTCATAATCAAATGCTCCAATTAATTAATTCCTCAAGTTCCTATTAAGTATCTCTTTTTGCATAACTATCTCCAATCTTATCCTCATCATGTCACTATAATTTACTTCTAAATCAACATATCTTACTCATCCCTCAAGCCATTAAATACTTATCTCAAAGCTTAATGCTCGACTTATCAAAAATATCTACCAACGCACGACACTTCGCTATGATTTTATCCTTAGTACGTTCGATACCCAAATCAAACTCTTGAATTTACTGCTCAAGAACTACAATTTCTTGTTTTACCATCCATTTAATCCTAATATACCATAAAAGTCCCTCCAACTATCAACTTCCATTGTCTCAGTACTCTTACTGACGAACTCCTCTTCTACTCATACACAACCATCTTTATTTAACAATCGATTACCTATCGTTGTATCTCACACCGACATCTATACTTACTATCTCTCGAACTATGTATAGATTGTCACTTATCAACGTGATACTTGGTCTCCTACCTTCAATCATCACGAGATCCATCCTTACTAATCTTAGTTTCGAATCTAATTTATCTCACACACTTGAGTTAAACCCTTAAGGTACCCATCGTTCGCGCAACCGTCTTCTAACACCACCAAGTTCACTTACTCTTGACGCGCGATGCACTTTATTTCCATTACAAGTTGCCCCAATGATTATCCAATCATTGTAATCAAATCCAACTGACATCTCTGTATGCTCCACCATTCTACAGTGGTTGCATCCTCTTGACAACTGAATGACTTCATCAAGTCTCGTCCGAACTCACCAGAACGGATATCCAGCACCTTCTTCAAAAGGTATCTCAATCTGATCCTTACTTGCAGCCCTTTATCAGTCGACGTCCACACGTCCGTACTCAACACCTCCGGGTGACAACGACCCATGCAATTCAAGTTCATCGAATTTCTTCCAAGAATCCTTTGTGGTTCTCGTTCGCCTCAAGTCCATCCTCCTCGGACCACTCTGTCTAAGGGATTCAGAGACACTTGTCGACTAAATTCGACCAAGGCTCGGGTTTTCACAATTCCACTTACTGAAGCCTCACTCCCTGCATTACCTCAGTAAGACACAAACCAGTGTCTAGGCATATCCCATGCTAAACACAAAATAACCTACCACATAACCCATAACACAACAAAACAACCGCTAGAACTAACACAACTCTAGCTATGTTCTAACCGACTCTGGACTAACGACTCAAGTATACACTTTCCCTTTGAAGATTTAAAGCCGTGCTCTGATACCAATTGTAACAACCCGTTTTTCAAAGGCCAGAAAAGGCACTATATATATATTTTTTTTTTGTACACAATCAGAGTTACGCATAAAAGATTTTAAATGAGCCGGCATTCAAATATACAAAAGAACTCAATACCAAAAGGTGCTTCGACAAGAAAAGTGTATCCCTGAATAATTACAGTCCAAGTCTAAGTAATCAAAACAAGTTAGAAAACTCTATGCTAACCCAAAAGCACGGTGCACAAAACACACCGGCGCATAGTCTAACTACTCTAAGCTTCAACACAAGCTCACTATGGCCTAGAGCTGCCAACACCATCCTCTCGACATACATCGTCATCTGGGGTGGGATGAGCCCGCAAATGAAAGAAAGGGTCACCACAAAATAAAAGTATATATATATATAACCGGTGCGAAAGATTGTACACATAACAAATATTTCCACAAACACAAGAGAAAGCTCTTAACCACCAAAGCAATTCCCACCAACGGGTTTATATAAGCAATGCACACATAGCCTATAATGCAACCTCTACAATGCGTGGTACTAACCCTAGCTACCACAATGCATGAGTTCCGGAATCGTAGGTCCAACCCACTAACAATATCAATGAAAACCCCGTAGCTCTCCCGATCACTACAAACCATTAGAGTGGGCTCTCCCGATCACCACACTCCTACCATAAGTATCAATAGAATCCCGTAGCTCTCCCGATCACTACAAGGATTAGAGTGGGCTCTCCCGATCACCACACTCCGTAGCTCTCCCGATCACTACGTATCGATCTCAACAAAAACCTCGTAGCTCTCCCGATCACTACAAACCAATAGGGTGGGCTCTCCCGATCACCACACCGGCACGCAACTACCAAATGCATGAGCATACGCTTCCCCATATATGCTAATGCAATGAATACATACCTCTCTAGCATATGTAAACCAAACATAACATCATACATACATTTCTCATCATATGTATTCCAAACACCTGTTCATACATATATTCTCATAATCATATGTAAACAGCGCAAGCATTGTAAACACTTTCTCATCACGAGAATACATAACACATACATGCCAAACACACAAACACGCATCACCGAAGATAACCAACAAACATGTTATAACTCAGTGAAAAGACAGAAATAAAGTGGAGCCCTTACCTCGGCAAACTCCCGTCAACAACACACGCTTAGACAACACAACGCGCTTCCTAAAACAAGCAGCGTAACAATCAATACATTGTTCTCTAACCAATCGTATTGAAACTACACCAAAACCCCAAAAACCTAAAGGTTCCTAAGGAAAAACTACTCTTTCGGATACCATACCAAAAACTACAGTATTGATCAACCCCCATGTGTTATTTGTACTATTTTTAGGACCCAAAACAATAGGCCAAAGTCTTAAATAATTTGAAATGCAAAATGGCCGTTTTCTTGCGTTATAAGCTACGTACTTTCCGAGTACCCGAAAAACTCGTTTCCAATCCCCGCCACTTCCATAAATTAATAAAAAGGGATTAGAAAGTTAAAAACCAAGTTTAGAGATCATAATCCAAAATTTCAACTCCCAGAGCTCGCCCTGGCGAGTTGGTGGCGAGTGAAGGCAGTGAGTACTGGTCTTACTCGCTCTGGAGCTCGCCCTGGCGTGTTGTCATGACCTGTGACACTCGCCCTGGCGAGTAACCACTCGCTCAGCGAGTTTCAACTGTCATGACAGCAAAAGACAGCAACTCACACCACCTTTTTCCACCCAAGCATAGTTTGATTCTATTAGTTCCCAACACTTTTTCAAGGCGCAAAAGCAAACCATTTTCATAAGCAAGCAACACATCTCCGAAAGCATGTTGGTTGCTTCGAGTGCAAGTTATTTGATTTTCATTTCCAAAATCAAAACCAAACCCAAGCACAAGTTTTATTACGGGCCTTAACCGACTTGAAATCATTTTCAAACATGTTTTCTAGGCGAAAAACAACACCACATGTCACAAGAGTTTTAAACCACTTGGACCCCAAAATACCACACAAAACACTTAGTAAATATTTTCATAAACTCCAAAATATTTTTCATCGGATTTTCTAAAACAAAACCATACAACGCATTTCCCTTTTGCCCAAAGGTTCAAAAACAACTTTTCTTTTCAAAACCTTACAACTTAACCACATGTTATTGATCAATACATAAACCAACCAAAACCCTAACTTTTCTCATGAGGTTTCTCACCAACTCATGGAAAACAAAAACAACCAAGCCTAGCATGCTTACTACACCCTCATGAACAACTTTCATGAAACACAAACTAGCAAGAACAACATTTCTCACCAAACCCTCTTAAGAACATAAACCCAAAAACCTCACAACTCTAAAAATCTACCAACCTAGGAGATGAGAAGAGAGGGTTACCTTAAGCAAGTGATTCTCTACAACTTTCCACTAAGCTTCCAAGCTTGAAATGGAGTGAAATGGTGAGGAAATGAAAATTTGTGAAGGTTGGAAATGAGCAAAGAAGTTCACGTGAAAGGGAGAAAGAATGGAGATGTTTTGTGATGTTTCTAAGTCCACAAGTCATAAACCTCCTTACTATTACAAAGCTCTTGATAGCCAAACCACCATTGGATCAAAGTCAAAAGTCCAAGCTTAAACCCTAGCCATTGGATCACTTTACTTTATGAGAAAGTCACAAGATTTAATCAACTCATCCATAACAGGTCTCGTACTCAGCTCTCGCGCGACGCGACGAACGTAAATCACAAAAACATAAAAACTACGGAAAGAATGTCCAACGTTAAACATTTCCAAAACTTATCGCCGAATCTTTTTCCGCGACTGTAATTTTCTTCCATACCTTAGAAAATTATTCTCAGAACATAACCTCACTCACGCAGATATATAAAACTTCCATCCGAAACCTCACTTAAAACAGACACAGTACGATTTTTCATCCGCGGGTAAAATCCTACTCGTTTTTCCAAAAACAAGAATAATCCAAAACTCATCATTCTAAATCCACAGCACCCTTCTCATTCACAAAAGAGGATTACAAGACAAAAGCCTGTGCCTTTACAGCGCACGAGTCCAAAACAGATTCAATTACAGCAAAAATCCCATTAATGCGACGATACTCACAAAACCGCTTCACCAAAAACCCTAAACTCGTAGCCGACACTAGAGTTCCTTAGAAAAACTGTACAGTGGAATCTTGGGTCTTACATTACTACCCTCCAAAAAGAAGTTTCGTCCTCGAAACTAAAGGTAAGAGTAACAACTCAACTAGTTATTACCATCACCAACACAACAAAATCCCTCAGGATTAGGTGCAGCCACACAGATGCTAACACCGGGTGAAGTCACACAGATACTCTCACCAACACACTGGCACACCCGTGCACCAACCGCAACTCTCAACGAGTTCACCACTCAAAAATTTCCTAGGGTCCACACACAAAATTTCCAAAGTCACTTCTTTCGCCTCCGCGGCATAGCCCACTCCGTTAGTTTCACACGAAGTTGTGAGTGGCTACCCTCCAAAAAGAAACACTGAAGTTGTCTGTGCACCACCAAAGCTAGCAAAACTAGTCAATTCCAATCAACGCGATTTCCGTCTACCATCAACAATAAATTAAGGACGGCCAGTCCCTAAACTCGTAGCCGACACTAGAGTTCCTTAGAAAAACTGTACAGTGGAATCTTGGGTCTTACAAGATTCATCAAAGTTAACGGTTTGCGTCTTTTTTTAAATGTCGTTGATCTTTATGTGTCTCAATAGCATATCAAATGATTTTGGATTTTTCTAAAACTTAACAAAAATGATCTATGTGATATAAACTTTCAATCCAACGGTGGATTTTAAAAAATTTATATCGGTTAAAACGTTATATAGAGGTGTAACATTTGGTGTCAAACTAGTTGGTGTCAACGGATCCTGACTTAATAACATGACACCTCCGATAATTCTTTATCGAATAATCGTATTACAAAATCAACCGTTGGATTCAAAACTATTATTATATAGATCATGTCTATAAAATTTAACATCAATCGGAAACCATTTGATGGGTCAAAGAGAAGGATAAAAATTAACGGTTTTGACGAAGTTTTGTAAGACGTTGGTTTTTATGCATCTCATTGACATATCAAATGATTTTCAATTGTTGTTAAATTTTATAGACATGATCTATATAATAATAGCTTTGAATCCAATGGTTGATTTTGTAATACGATTATCCGGTAAATAATTATCGGAGGTGTCATGTTACTAAGTTTGACACTTTGGTGTCATTTGATCCTGACCCATATATATATATATATATATTGGGAGGAATCAAATTACACCGGTGTAACATATGAGTAAGGTCTGTTTGGTTCGGGGGTTTTGGAGGGGAGGGGAGGGGAGGTGAGGTGATATTTTAAATTTTTATGTTTGGTTCAACTTTTCAACGAGGGAAGTGGAGGGGGAGAAGTAATTTATTTTTTTACCCTTAACCTTATAAACTCAAAATAAGGATTAAATTATAATGGATATATTACATCAAAAAAAATAATCTAATAGTTATATTCAAAAAAATAAAGATTTTTATTTTTATTTTTTTATTTTTTATTTTTTTTTTATTTCAAAAAAAAAAAAAATCTAAAGAGTAGAAAACCTAAATTTTTGTTGTTGTAAAAAAAAAATAAAACCTAAAATTTTAATATTCCAACAAAGATAATTTAGAATTTTAATAAAAAAAAGTGAGGGTAATTTTGTCAGCATAATAAATTATGTTTTACCTCGCCTCCCCTCCCCTCACCTCCCCTCCCCTCCTCCTCGGTTGAACCAAACAAGCCCTAATGTTACACCACCTAATAACGCTATAACGAATTCAAATTTTACAAAATCAACCGTTGGATTGAAAGATTATATCGTATAGATCATATATATGTTGAGTTTTACTAAAATCTAAAATCGTTTGATATGTTATTGAGACACATCAAGATTAACAACAATATTCAATAAAAGCGCATAAACCGTTAATCTTGATGTGTCTCAATAACATATCAAACGATTTTAGATTTTTGTAAAACTCAACATAGATGATCTATACGATATATACTTTAAATTCAACGGTTGATTTTGTAAAATTTGAATTCCTTAAAGCGTTATTGAGCGGTGTACCATTACTCAAATGTTACACCGGTCAATAACGCTTTAACGAATTCAAATTTTACAAAATTCACCGTTGGATTAAAATTTTATATCGTATAGATTATCTATGTTGAGTTTTACAAAAATCTAAAATCGTTTGATATGTTATTGAGACACATCAAGATTAACGGTTTAACGGTTTATTGAATACCATTAATCTTTATGTGTCTCAAAAACATGCAAACGATTTTAGATTTTTCTAAAACTCAACATAGATGATCTATACGATATAAACTTTCAATCTAACGGTGGATTTTGTAAAATTTGAATTGTTAAAGCATTATTTAGCGGTGTAACATTACTCAAATGTTACACCGGTGTAATTTGATCTCTCTCCATATATATGAGTCAGGATCAAATAATACTAAGATATCAAAATTTATTTAACACCAAAGCTCATCGATCCATTTTATTTAATCTAAAGGCTTAAAAATATCATCAAAATAATTGTTGTACACCTAATACTCTCTATATCACCTCATTAAAACAAAAATCATCTTTATCATAATAAATTAATAATCAAACATTCCCTATTTGTTTACCCATTTTATTTGTTTGATCATTATTATGACAAACTCATTTTTTTAATATAATTTAAAATTCGATGGAAATATTATGGTTATGGCTGTTTTCATAGTCACTTCGTTGCCTTTCTTTTCCCTCATCCCCATTATTTGTTTTATAATCATATAAATTGTAATAAAAACACACCCAAATAATTCACTACTAGAAAAAAATTAATAAAAAAGAGAAAAATGATAGATTTGATTCCCTATAAAAAAAAGCATTATTTGCGAGCACAAGTGATCAGACAAGTTATTATGGTATCATTTGAACTTGCAATATAAATTATAAATTTTAAATATTGAATTTTTAAACGATTTTTTAATTATATAAATAAAAAGAAGTATGAGTTTCTGATTCTAGTGAGCTAATAAAATACTTGAAAAAGCTAGACAAAAAAACTGGAAAAACAAATAAGGAATTAGTGATTATGAATTTATGATGATAAAAATATTTCTTTAATTATGTTATATAGAGAGTATGTGATATATATTAATTATTTGGTTGTAGAATTCTAAACCTTTAAATTAAATGAAATGAGTCAATGATATTTAGTGTCAAATAAATATTGATATTTTGGTGTCATTTGATCCTATATATATATTACCTTTAAATTAAATCAAATTACACCGGTGTAACATTTGAGTAATGTTGCACCGCTCAATAACGCTTTAACGAATACAAATTTTACAAAATTCACCGTTGGATTGAAAGTTTATATCATATAGATCATCTATGTTCAGTTTTACAAAAATCTAAAATCGTTTGAGATGTTTTTGAGAGACATAAAGATTAACGGTATTCTATAAAAACTCTTAAATCGTTAATCTTGATGTGTCTCAAATCTCAATAACATATCAAACGATTTTAGATTTTTGTAAAACTCGACATAGATGATCTATATGATATAAACTTTCAATCCAACAGTGGATTTTGTAAAGTTTGTATTTGTTAAAACGTTATTGAGCGGTGTAACATTACTTAAATGTTACACCGGTGTAATTTGATTACTCCCCATATATATATATATGAGTTAGGATCAAATGACACAAGGTGTCAAAATTTATTTTGTTGGAACAAAGTGGGTCTGACATGAACCTCTAATATTTAAACTTGTAATTCTGCACACTAGAATAATCATTAGTAATTCCAATTGCAATTTTAATACTTTGTTATCATCAAAACCACTTTAAATATTAGAGGTTCATGTCAGACCCACTTTGTTCCAACAATCTCCCCCTTTTTGATGATGACAAACTAAAGCATTAAAATTCAATTGTTGTTGATTTAATTTAATTATGTTGACTTCAGGTTTCAAAGGTTTACAATCTCCCCCTGAGTCTGATAATCCATAGGGTTAGGTTTGTAAGCTCCCCCTAAGTCTTATCCATAATTAATTAAAACAGTTTAAGAGTTAATTTATTAAATTAAATTAAATTTTCATATTTAACTCTCAGAAGCATAGGTTTGTAAGCTTTGCTTCTCAGAGTCTGATAACGTTCAGAGGAGGTTTGCAAGCTTCTCTTACATTATCTATGAAAATTAATTTTAGGTTCTTAAATTTTCTCCCCTTTCAATAAAGTTCATAGTTAGAAGGAATCAGAAGGGATAATAAATTGATTCAAATGTGTAAACATAACAGTTTCAGATCTTTTAGGCAGAATTAGAATCAATCAACATTAATTTTAACCGCTATCCTTACTCCCCCTTTTGGCATCAATAAAAAAAAATACACAGAAAACCAAGCAGTCAAACGCGCCACAAAACAAGGCAGTCAAGTCAATAAAGTGGTGACAACTAAATTCATTAAATGAATTGTGTTGATTCCCATTTTGACAAGAGAGTTTGGTGACACTATAAAAAGGGATGATTCCTCTAATTTTACTCACACAGAGTAATCAAGTAACATCAAAAAGTAACTCACAATGGAAAAGCAGGTTACCAAGGATGGTTCAGGCTCATATAGCGAGAGCGATAATGAACCAAAGCCCTGGCGCTGCGAAGCAAACAGGCATCTCTATGAAAGAAACAAGCGAGAGGTGGTTCTGACAGAAGCAGAGCTTGAAGAAATAGGCTCTGATCTGGATGAGTTCATGTGGACCTATGATGATGACAAGCCAGCTGAGTACTATGAGGCTCAAGTTAAGGAGGCTACTGAAGACCTGCTCTCTTATATTAGGGAGAAGCATAAGAGGTTGGATGCAGAAGCAGAAGCCGCCAAAACTAAGTCTAAGTCCCAGTAGGGTCATTATCATAATGTAATAATGAACTCATCTTTAATAATAATAATAAAATTCTCCTGCTATTAATTTCTTTCCTTTGAGCATGTTTTCTTTATATTCATGTACAAATGTCAGAAAACCAGTTACCAGACACGCCTCATTCGGTATTGGTGCCCCGTTATTAAACAGGCGATAATACTAAGAAGTTATATCATAAGTAAACAGGAGTACTGATGTGGGGGATACCTTAGGTTTTGAAAATCCTAAAAACTATAAGTTTAAAAGTCAAAATGCTCTTCAGCATCTTGCACTAGGTTCAGTACCCACATGAATACCAGACATAAGCAATGAATATGAAGAAGAAGAAAACCAAAGAAGAAATCAAGCAAGCTAAGACCCCTCTGCAAGTTGTGTATGAGGAGTACTTCTGGTGTGATGGTTTCCCCACCATATCAGAACATGATAATGATGCTGTGGTCAAGAACTTCTTGGAACTAGTGAGAATTGACACTGGAATAAGTGTACCCAGGAGTATGGTAGTTGGAGTACCTAACTGGGATATTTTCAAAGGCCCTAGGGAGATCACCAGATCAAAAAGGAAGCCAAAACCCATTGAGCAAGAAATTGTAGAGGAAGGCTCTCAAGCACAACCTGAGAATAGGAATGATGCTGCTGATAAGACTGAGCAGGTGAATAGTGGTGCTGAAGGGTTGGCCACTGAAGGGAATGAACAAATCATTGAGGAGCAGTTAGCCAGCATTGCTCAAAGAAAAGCTGCTCAGAAGGAGAAAAGGTCCAAGAAGAGACTTGATAGACCTGCTGATGTTGATGTTGAAGGGGATCAACATGTCAGAGCTGTCAAAAAGGCAAAGACAGTAGCTTCCAAGAAGAGAGGTGCTGACACATTCAAAGGTAACACTTCTAAGCCTAATACTGATAACATTCCTACTGCTCAATCTCCCAAACAATCATCCCCAATAGATTTCACCATACCTTTAAATGTTGTTTTACCCTCTCCCCAACCTTCATCATCCTCATCAGAGGCAACTCTCTCTGATTCAAGCATTGACTCTGATGAGTTAATTGCAAAACTGGATAAAATTAAGAAAGAGAATGCCAAGAACAAGAAACCTGTAAAGAAAACCCCCCTCAAGAAACCTATCAAGCAATCCATATCTATCTCTTCTAGGACATAATCATCATTAACTGTTCTCTGCCCGTCAGGATCTAGACACGTGTAAGAAGAACTTAATCACCACTGACGCGTGTACAGACAACTGTTGTACACTTACTAGAACTAAACGTTTCGTTTCCATTTAGTTCAGAGCCAAACTCATGGTTATCTGACACCTCATCAGAACCTGTTACCATTCAGAGCCCAAATTATTCAGAGCTACCCAAAGGTTACTCTGAATTATTAGAGGCTCTGAACGAGCTTCAGATCCTAATTCTATTTTGCATCTCAGAGCTAGTTTTCTTCAGTTATAAAATGCATGTTCAAATTCTTTTTAATAAAGTCAAGTCTTTGAATAGCTAAAGGCTTAGTAAATATATCAGCCCATTGATGTTCAATATCAATGAATTGAATATCTATTGTACCTTTTTGAACATGATCTCTTATAAAATGATGCTTAATTTCAATATGCTTAGCTCTGGAATGTAAAATAGGGTTCTTAGATAAATGAATAGCAGCAGTATTATCACAATACAAAGGAATACTGCTCTCAGCTATGTTATAGTCCTCTAGCTGATATTTCATCCAGAGTAGTTGTGTGCAACATTTAGCAGTTGAGATGTATTCTGCTTCTGCTGTGGACAAAGCAATGGTTGCTTGTCTTTTGCTGGCCCAGGATATAAGATTCTCACCAATAAATTGGCAATTTCCACTAGTGGACTTTCTCTCAATCCTGTCCCCAGCATAATCAGCATCACAGAATCCAACTAGCTTACTATCTAGGGATTTTTTATAAAGGAGTCCTAGATTAGTTGTTCCTTTCAGATACCTAAAAATTCTCTTAACTGCTGTTAAGTGAGATTCTCTAGGATCTGATTGAAATCTTGCACACAAACACACACTGTACAAAATATCAGGTCTAGATGCTGTCAGGTAGAGTAAGGAACCAATCATACCTCGATATAGCTTCTGGTCTACTTTAGTGCCAATCTCTTCCTTGCTCAAGCTGCTTGTGGGATGCATGGGTGTGGCCATTGTCTTACAGTCTTCAAGGTTGAACTTCTTCAGAAGCTCTTTTGTATATTTTCTTTGATGAATGTAAGTGCCATCTTTTCCTTGATTTATTTGAATTCCAAGGAAGAACTTTAATTCACTCATCATGCTCATCTCAAATTCATCCTGCATCAGCTTGGAAAAATTCTTGCACAAAGAGGCATTAGTAGAACCAAAAATAATATCATCAACATATATTTGAATGATTAAGATATCTTTCTTAGATGTCTTTCTGAATAGTGTATTGTCAATTTGACCTTTTTGAAAACCATTTTCTAATAAGAAATTACTCAGTCTTTCATACCAAGCTTTAGGAGCTTGTTTGAGACCATAAAGTGATTTCTTTAATTTAAAAACATAGTCAGGGTTTTTCAAATCCTCAAAACCTGGAGGTTGCTTGAAATACACTTCCTGAGAAATAACACCATTTAGAAAGGCGCTCTTAACATCCATTTGGTATAATGTAATTCCATTATTAACAGCATATGATAGAAGTAACCTGATTGCTTCCAGTCTTGCTACTGGAGCAAATGTTTCTGTGAAGTCTATACCTTCTTGCTGACTGTAGCCTTGTGCTACAAGTCTAGCTTTGTTCCTTACCACTTCACCTTGTTCATTCAATTTGTTTCTGAATACCCACTTAGTTCCAATGATGTTCTTATGTGCTGGTCTTGGCACTAAGTCCCATACATCATTTCTTTGAAACTGATTGAGTTCATCTTGCATTGCAACTATCCATCCATCATCAGTTAAAGCTTCATCAACATTCTTTGGTTCTATCATAGATATAAGTCCCAATAAAGAATCACTTTGTTGAAAAGCTGATCTTGTCTTTCTTGGACTCTCTTTGTTTCCAAGAATAAGATCTTCTGGATGTGATGACTTGTATTTGAATGTTCTTTTTGGAGCTTCAGAGATATCTTCTATATCATCTTCTGAGATATCATCATGATCTTCAGATGCTTCTATTGGAGATGCTTCTTCAGAGGCTTCTTCCAATTCAGCTTCTGATGTTCCATTAGCTTCTGATGTTTTCTCAGGTTCTGAATTGTGATATTGATATGGTACACCTGCATAGCTATCAACTTGCTCTGACATTTTACTGTCAAGCTCTTTGTCATCAAATCTGACATGTATAGATTCTTCCACTATGTTGGTTTCAGAATTATACACTCTGTATGCCTTTGAGCGTTCAGAGTAACCTATAAAGATTCCCTTACAAGCTTTGGCATCGAATTTTCTTTTGTAGGCCTTATTGTTTAGAATGTAACAGGTACATCCAAACTGGTGAAAATAAGAGATGTTGGGCTTTCTTCCTTTGAAGAGTTCATATGTTGTTTTATTCAATATAGGTCTGATATAGATCCTATTTTGAATATAACAAGCTGTGTTTACAGCTTCTGCCCAGAAGTGCTTAGCAAGTTTTGTCTCATGCATCATGGTTCTTGCCATCTCTTGTAAAGACCTGTTCTTTCTCTCTACAACACCATTTTGCTGTGGTGTTCTAGGAGCTGAGAACTCATGGACAATTCCATGGTCTTCACAAAAATTTGCAAATGGTTCGTTTTCAAACTCACCCCCATGATCACTTCTGATCTTTAAGATCTTGAGACTTTTCTCACTTTGCACTTGAGTGCAGAAGATGGTAAACACCTCATATGCATCATCTTTCACTCTTAGAAATTTAACCCAAGTCCATCTACTGTAATCATCAACAATGACCAATCCATATTTCTTACCATTGATTGAGGCAGTGCTTACCGGGCCAAACAAATCAATGTGAAGCAGTTCAAGAGGTCTTGAGGTAGAGACAATGTTTTTAGGTTTAAAAGATGTTTTTGAAATCTTACCAATCTGACAAGGACCACACAGAGCATCTGAATGATAGTTGAGATTGGGTAGGCCTTTAACCAAGCTTAGTTTGCTGAGCTTAGAGATTAATCTCCAGTTCGCATGTCCTAAGCGTTGGTGCCAAACTCACTTCTCATCATTAACAGATATAAGACATACTATCTTCTGCTCTGTGAGTTCTGACAGATTGATTTTATAAACATTGCCTTTCCTTAGGCCTCTGAACACTATGGACTCATCAGACTCGTTGATTACAGTACATGCATCCTTATTAAACTTAACAACATATCCACTATCACAGAATTGACTAATGCTAAGTAGATTATGAAGGTGTGAAAAACACAAGAAGAGGGGGTTGAATTGTGTTTTGGGTAATTTAAAAATTTCTTCTAAGTTACAGAGAACTTATCAGAGTTTGCAGCGGTTTAGAAAACAAAACACAATCAAGAATAACTTTGAAGGTAGAGAGAAAGAAAGAAAGATAGAGACAAAGATTTTTATACTGGTTTCCCTCACAAACCGAGAGTACGTCCAGTCCTCTTGTACTTCCAAGAGAGTTCACTATAATCACCAAAGATTACAATTGCTCAAGCACACAAGCAAGAGACTTCCAATGCTCAAGTATACAAACAAGAGACTTCCTAATGCTCAAGCACGCAGGCAAGAGACTTCAAATCACAAGTTTAGAAAAACAGAGTCTGAACAATTGATATAAAGATCAATGTTCAGTTACAGAATAAATACAACTTTGATACAAGACTTAACTTAGAATCTTAATACAAAATTCTAAGGTTCAACTAATGAATTAACAGAAGCTAAAGCTGGAGTCTTGGATTTTGAATATGAGTTCAAGGTGTATTTGTAGTTTTGTGCTTTAGGATGATTTTTGCAGAGTAACAGCTCTTTTCAAATTGTTTTAGTGTCGTATCCCAAAGCTTCAAACTTGCTCCAATTTATAGATGAAGGTGGAGCGTGTTTGATTCGAATTTGATGCGGTGAGATTGCACCAGCTGTAGATAGTACCTTTGATATCCAAATCAGGTAGCCTTGTATGCTATCAATCTTCGAGAAAACGTTTTATCCAAATCAGGTAAAGAGTTCGTACAATAGTACAAACGTCACTATTCTGTGGATAAGATTGATTCCATCAGCCTTTGGAATGTCAGAGTATAATCATTGATGCAGAGAATGTTCTTCTGACAAAACGGCTCTCACTGCTCTTATCAGAGTCTGATATGCATCTTCTGATGAATAAAATTTGCTTCCTCTGATGAACCAAATATGCATCTTCTGACGTCTTCAAGTTCTGATCAGAGTTTGCTTTGCCATATCAGAGCTTCCAATGTGCTTTCAATGAATATAAAAATTAACTTGAATATCTGCACACTTGGATTAAATAATTAGTATACCCTATTGTACATTAATACTTTTGTTATCATCAAAACTTAATTGGGTCATGTCAGAACCTCTTTTGTTCCAACAATCTCCCCCTTTTTGATTGATGATAAACCCAGTATTAATTTACAATGGTTGTTGATAAAATTTATCAAGCATCTCTTAGGTAGATGAGTTTTGCAAGCTCCCCCTAAGTTCAGCAATGATTAATTAAATCAGTTTAAAAATAATTATTTGAATTTTGAACTTAAACTAATACACTAGACTTTCAGAGGCTAGGTTTGCAAGCTCTCCCCCTAAGTCTGATACCCATGAAAGAAAATTGCACTTTTCCTTCATACGTACCATGTATCAGAAGTTCAAATTTCAACTAATATTTTCCTTAAAATCATATCATACGAAGACATAACTGAAACGAATTAAATTTGGAATTTTGGTTTCAGTTTAGCATCTCATAAATTAATAACAACTCTTACTCCCCCTTTTGTCATTAAACAAAAAGATAAAACTGACAAGAAATAAATGACAATTTTGAAAAAAATTGTCAAAAGTAAAGTTTCAATGCAGTCAAGGTGGTTACAACTACCACAATTAAATGGCTTGTCGTAAAACCATGAACTTGTCTATTTTGAAACCACTATATAAGGACCATAAACTTTGTCATTTCACTCAACACTTCCATTTCATTGTGAAAAATCAACAATGGAGAAGGATAGAAAAGTGATCAAAAGTAAGAGAGCGCAGGAGAAGAAGAAGAAAGTGAAGATTCAACAAGACTCAGAGTCCAAGAAGAAACCTCAGAAGATGAAGGCATCAACTTCTGCTCCTGTCAGAGTCAAATATCAAACAAGATCCAAGACTAAACAACAAGAGTCCTTATCCGAGTCAGAATCTGAATGGGATTCTGATTGGAAGGAATTCTTGAGTACATATGTTCCTCTCAGTGAAGAATACCCCTCTTCATAATCAATGAGATCACTTCTCATTGATCTCCCAATAAGGAAGTGAAGAGAATGTCGTGAACTCTTCCATTTCCCTTAGATTCAAATAAGCTAGATTTAGGACTAGCTGTTTTATGTAGAATCCAAGTGAAAAGTTGGATAGAAACTTATGTAATCAACAATTTTCAATTGAATAAACTCATTATTTAGATTTGAAATCTTTAAGTTGATATTTGTCTCAAAAACATTTATGAAAGCAAAAAAAATAATAATAATCAACAAATAATAAATACAGAAATAAATAATGAACACAGAAGGTAATCATAATAAGCAACCAAGTACTTAATAAGAAAATAATATCTTGATTTTCCCTTATGTGCTGAGCATACTCTAGTGCATTCCTAGCAATTTGTTCAAGTCTTGCTTGTTCAGCAGCTCTTCTAGCTTCCTCTGCTAGCCTAGCTTGCTCAGCAGCTTGCCTTTCCCTTTCTATACGCTCATCCTCCAATCTTTTTCTTTCCCTCTCCTCAGCTTCCAATTTTTCCCTTTCACGCCTCTCTTCCTCTTCCTTTCTTGCTATCTCATTCCTCAAATTCAAGTCTGTAGTGTAAGCCTTTCTGACAGAACGAAGCATGAGTACCAGATTTTGTTCCATAAGGTCACACTCTTTGTCAATGTGTGCTGTGTCAATTGACCTGTGTGGAATGGCACTGGACATTCTCCTAATATTCTTGTCAACAGCTTTTAGCAGACTAGTGATATCATCCTAAGTTTGGTCAAGAGGTTCATTAGCTATTCTGGAAGGTAGGTGAGGAGGGAAAAATATGCAGTCCATAGATAGATCCTGCATAAGGTGTTTGAGATGTTGTGATTGGTCAGGAGGGGTTTTTGGTAGGATTTCAAGATTCAGAGTCTCATTGATTTGTTGAACATGATGTTTGATAGGAGTAGATAAAATACATGAGTTGTCTATAGCCACATGATGTAGGGATTTCTCATGGACATGTTCATCAGAGTGAAGAGATTCAGAGACTTGATCTTGATCATGTTCTGGTGATTTTTGGTGGTCAGGTTCTGATGGGTTATGTTATGGTGGAATTTCATTTTCTGGTTGGGTAGTTTCTGGTTCAGTATTTTCTGGTTGAGGTGTTGTTGGTTGTTCTTGAGTGTTCACAGGTTGAACAATCTCAGAGTTTGGTTGGGGGTTATTTTCTGGTTCTTCTGGTTGTGGTGTTTTGGTAGGGATTTCTTGATGGTTAGGGGATTTTTGAGGAGGTGGTGATGGGGTTTTATGAGAATCTTCATCAATTGTAAGTTGAATAGTAGGTGCAGTGCTTGTAGAAGCTTGTGCTGCATCATTGCATATAAAATTAGCCTGGGATTCTGATGGGTTAGATAGGATGAGGTTAAACTGCTCTGATGATGGTTGATTCTCAGAATTAACTCCTTTTAAAATCTTATCAAAAGCATGTTTAACTCTAATTTCAGAAGGAAATTGAAGCCTTCTGAAATAATCACTAAATCCTTTGCCGCCTCCAAGAAAATTAGAAAACTTACCAGTTTCATTTCCATACAGAGTCTGCTGTTCCAGCAGATTGTGAGGATCATTCCTTTTTGGAAGCTTCTTGTGCATATCATCAAATGCAGCTTCATCAATACCACAATCATAGCCGTCCTTCAGAGCCTCTTGCTTCTTATTAAACTCTGCAACCTTTGCCAATGCTGCCTGTACCACAGCTTCTTCCTTTTCTTCCTCAGTAAGATCCTCCAGTATAACTTTCTTTGCCCTTGGTTTTGAGGATCTTGGAGCTATAGTTTTTGTAGTCTTTGGAATCTTAGCAGCTTTCTTCATAGTAGGACTTTTGGCAGCTTTTCTCTTGACTGGTTCAAGTCTAAGAGGTTGTTCCAAAAGCCTTGATTGTTTTATAGTCAGCTTTGTAGGTTCTCCATCTCCTACATCAGCACCTAGCTTTTTCATGAATTCAGCATGTGCTTTTATAACCCTCTTGGCTTCACTATCACAGACATGTACAAGCCAACTTTCACCAATGTCTTTCTCAGAGTCTCTGAGTAACACAGGATGTGTTGGATGAACTATCTCATTATTCTTTACTAGCTTTAAGTACCTTAAGGTAGTACTATTTACAATCTTAGAACTAAGCAGAAAAGTACCTAAGCCTGGGAGATAAGGTGTGATAGCATCCAACAAACCACACTGTGCAAACATGTGGCTCAGTAGTCTTGAATGTCGAACAATAGCTTTGCTAGAGATAATAGACAGACACAAATAATCAAAAATAAGCCTTCCAATATCCACAACATTTCCTTTAGCAACATGAAATGTGAACAACTTCTGAACACTGGATATTTGATCAGTGCCTCCCAATTTGGGCAGGACACTGTCAATTAAGATCCTGTAAATGATCTTGCAATTGTTTGTCCATTCAAACTTGTCCTTAGGGTTAGCCTTAGGTTTGAATAGATATTCATCCACATCAGGACCTGCTTCGTCAGAATGTTTGATTATCACACCATCACGCTTGAGCTTCAGAGCCTCAAGAATGTGGCAGAGTCTGATAGAGATTCTGAATCCAGCCACGAAGGATTCAATCTCTGTAGAGACAAAAGATCTCAATCCCATTTCCTCTGGGGTTCTATCTTGCAATTCAGGGTTTTCTTCAATCTTTTCTCTGACCTTCTTGTTATAAACATCCCTTGTAATAACAGAGGCTTTCATCCAGAATTCCTTTACCATCTCAGTATAAGTTGGTCCATTAAGAAGATCAAAGTAGTATTCCAAACCTTGTCTTTTGTAGAGATGAACGACTTCAGCAAAACCGTTTACTCTAATGCTCTCAAGATCAACGGGATTCTCAATCGCAACATTTAGTTCATCATACTTATATGGTCGTTGATCCTTTGCGAACTCAGTAGGGTTGGATTCATTTGGTAATATCATGCATGTTCTATTCAGGAATGATGATGATGATGCCATGGATGATATTTGAAAGTTAGGGTTTCTAAAGAGGGAGAAAGAAATTGCTCTGTGTTTTAGAAGAATGAAAGTGTAGGTTGTGAGAGTGCAAAAGTGTGAATGTGGACAGTTAGTGTGTTTAAATAGAAACTTACGCGCAAAAACAAGTACACATACATAAGGGTAGTAGAGTATTTTACCACAATTGGGAATATGAAATGCTAATCATCATTAACCAACTTCTTTATCCTCTTGCAACAAGACATGTGTATTAGAAGATTATTAAATAACTGACACATAAGTTTAAGAAAACGAAAGGGTTTTTACAAAAGATTTTTGCTTACGCGCCAGAACCATTTACCTTCTAATCAGATTCTGATAGTATGTCAGAAGATACTTTCATCACAACTTCTGATACAGAAGGTTCTGATGACTTCATCTTCTGATTACTATTAGATTCTCACAAACTCAATTTTTCATCAGAGTCTAAGTTAATCAGAGATTTCCATCATGTTCAGATTCTTTTTGATAAAATCAAAACGTTCAACAGCTAAAGGTTTTGTAAAGATATCAGCCCATTGATTTTCAGTTTCAATGAACTTGAGATCAATTACACCTTTTTGAACATAGTCTCTGATAAAATGATGCTTAATCTCAATATGCTTAGCTCTTGAATGTAAAATAGGGTTTTTAGAAAGGTGAACAGCTGCAGTATTGTCACAATATAAAGGAATATTGTTACTGCTGATTTGATAATCTTCCAATTGATATTTCATCCAAAGTAGTTGTGTACAACATTTAGCTGCTGATATGTATTCAGCATCTGCTGTTGACATAACTATGGTGGTTTGCCTTTTACTAGCCCATGAAATTAAATTCTCACCAATAAATTGGCAGTTACCACTGGTGGATTTTCTTTCAATTCTATCACCAGCATAGTCAGCATCACAGAATCCAATCAGCTTGTAGTCATTGGATTTCTGATACAGTAATCCAATGTTAGAAGTAGCTTTCAAATACCTAAAGATTCTCTTCACAGCAGTGAGATGAGATTCTCTAGGATCTGATTGAAATCTTGCACACAAACATACACTGAATAAAATGTCAGGTCTTGAGGCAGTTAGATAAAGAAGAGATCCAATCATACCTCTATACAGCTTCTGATCAACCTTGCCTTCAGATTCTTCTTTGCTCAGACTTGATGTAGGATGCATTGGAGTATTCATGGGTTTGCAATCTTCTAAGTTGAACTTCTTCAGAAGATCCTTTATATATTTGGATTGATGAATGAATGTTCCTTTCTCTGTTTGATTTATTTGAATACCAAGAAAGAACTTCAATTCTCCCATCATACTCATTTCAAACTCATCCTGCATAAGCTTAGAAAAGTTCTTGCAAAGAGTGGCATTAGTTGATCCAAAAATGATATCATCAACATATATTTGAATGATTAAAATGTCTTTCTTAAGGGTCTTTTTGAAAAGTGTATTGTCAACCTGTCCTTTTTCAAAACCATTGTCAACCAAAAAAGTACTCAATCTCTCATACCAAGCTCTGGGAGCTTGTTTGAGTCCATAGAGTGACTTCTTTAGTCTAAACACATGATCAGGATTTGTTAAATCTTCAAAACCAGGAGGTTGTTTGACATACACTTCTTCAGATATGACACCATTTAGAAATGCACTTTTCACATCCATTTGATATAGAGTAATACCATTATTGACTACATAAGATAAAAGTAACCTGATTGCTTCCAGTCTTGCTACTGGAGCATATGTTTCAGTGAAGTCAATTCCTTCTTGTTGACTGTATCCTTGTGCAACAAGTCTGGCTTTGTTCCTAGTGACTTCACCTTGTTCATTCAGTTTGTTTCTGTATACCCATTTTGTTCCAATAATGTTCTTATGCTTTGGTTTGGGTACCAGATCCCACACATCATTTCTCTTGAATTGATTTAGCTCTTCTTCCATTGCAATTATCCATGCATCATCTGAGAGCGCTTCATTTGTTGTCTTGGGTTCAATCAAGGAAACTAATCCAAACAATGATTCTTCAACTCTGAAGTTTGACCTTGTTTTTCTTGGACTGTTCTTGTTTCCTAGAATGAGCTCTTCAGGATGTGATGATTTGTATTTGAATGTGTTCCTTGAAATATCAGATTCTTCAGAGTTATCATCAATAGTTTGATGTTCTTGAGCAGCATCAGAAGGTGCATCTTCTTGAGCTTCAGAGTCTTCTACAGATTCTATGTTGTTATCATACTCTGGAGCTTCATCTTCTGACTCATCAGATCCTGACAAATCTTTAACAGGCTCTGACTTTTTATCATCAGGCTCTTTATCATCAAACTTTACGTGCATTGATTCTTCAACTATATTAGTTTCAGAATTATACACCCTGTATGACTTAGAGCGTTCAGAGTATCCAATGAAGATACCCTTACAGGCTTTAGAGTCAAATTTCTTATGATGGACTTTGTTATTCAGAATGTAACATGTACAACCAAATTGATGAAAATAAGAAATATTGGGTTTTCTTCCCTTAAAGAGTTCATATGTTGTTTTGTTCAAAATAAGTCTTATATAGATTCTATTCTGAATATAACAAGTAGTGTTAACAGCTTCTGCCCAAAAGAATTTTGCTAAATTATTTTCATGCATCATGGTGCGTGCCATTTCTTGTAAAGATCTATTCTTTCTCTCTACAACTCCATTTTGTTGTGGAGTTCTAGGAGAAGAGAATTCATGGAGAATTCCATGTTCTTCACAAAATTTTTCAAAAGGTTCATTTTCAAACTCACCACCATGATCACTTCTTACTTTCAAAATTTTGAAATCCTTTTCATTTTGAATTTGGGTGCAGAAGATGTTAAACACTTCATATGTATCATCTTTATTTCTCGGGAATTTTACCCAAGTCCATCTACTATAATCATCCACAATGACTAATCCATATCTCTTACCATTGATTGAAGCAGTACTAACTGGTCCAAAAAGATCAATGTGTAAGAGTTCCAAAGGTCTAGTAGTAGAGACAATGTTCTTGTTCTTAAATGAACTTTTGACAATTTTTCCTTTTTGACAGGAACCACAAAGTGAGTCTGAGTGATATTTTATTTTTGGAAGGCCTCTGACAAGATTGTCCTTGCTAAGCTTAGAAATTAATCTCCAGTTAGCATGACCCAATCTTTTATGCCAGATCCATTTTTCATCACTCAGTGTCAAAAGACAAAGCACTTGTTGTTCCTTTAAATCAGAAAAATTGACTTTGTACACATTGCCTTTTCTATTTCCCTTAAAAACAATGGATTGATCAGAGTTTCTGATTACAGTACATGAATCCTTATTAAACATAACATCATAATTACTATCACACAATTGACTTATGCTAAGTAAATTATGATGTAGTCCATCTACTAACCAAACATCAGAAATTGACAAAGAAGAATTACCTACCGTACCTATACCAATGATCTTTCCCTTCTGGTTGCCACCAAACCCTACTGTTCCTCCCTCTTGCTGATTCAGGGTGTGGAATAAGAGCTTGTCTCCTGTCATGTGACGTGAGCAGCCAGAGTCCAGATACCATGAGCTTTCTTTTCTTCTTTGGGTGCATACCTCATCAATGTCGTCAGTATCAGACTCTGAATCATTTTCATTGTCTGACTCACCAATGGCCATAAGCGCTAGGTTTGCTTCCTCAGAGTCTTCATCTTCAGATAATTCATTAATATCCTCCCATGTTGCCATCAGACTCTTCTTGGCTTTGTTCTTGATCATACTCTTTCTTCCTTTACCCTTGGAGTTGAGTTCAGGACAATCAGCCATGAAGTGTCCAGGCTTATGACAATTGAAACAATTTTTTGTGTCATCCTTCTTCTCTTTGCTGGTGTTGTTTCTTGATCCAGATCCTCTGCCTTGAAAATTTTTGCCCTTCCTCAGTGACCACTTTTGAAAGTTCTTGGACAAGAGTGCAAAGAAATCATCATCTGATCCTTCCTCTTGATTATCTATGGAAGATTCCTCTGCTTCAGATTCTACAACTTTGGCTTTCAGAGCCTTAGATGAAGCTGAAATAGATGGCAAAGCCACAGATTTTAGCTTCTTCTGAGGCTCATCAGAAGATAGTTCAATCTCATGACTCATGAGTGAACTTATCAATTCTTCCAAGCCAAGTTTGTCCAAATCTTTAGCTTCTTGGATAGCTGTTACCTTAGGCCTCCACCTTGAAGGTAAGCTTCTCAAAATCTTCCTTACATGATCAGAGGTTGTATAACTTCTCTTTAGAACTTGGAGACCAGCCACAAGAATTTTGAATCTAGAATACATTGATTCAATATTCTCATCATCCTTCATTCTAAAGAGTTCATACTGTTGGATCAAAAGAGTAGCCTTTGCCTCTTGAACCTGTTTGTTCCCTTCATATGTGGAACACAAGGAGTCATAGATGCTCTTGGCAGTGGATTTGTCTGTGATCTTGAGGTACTCATCATGAGTTATACACCCAATGAGAAGATCCTTAACCTTGTGATGTTTCTTGTAAAGCTTCTTGTCTGTAGGAGTGAACTTCTTTCTTTCTTCAACAGATAGCCTTCCCTTTTCATCTAGTCCTTGGAAAGTTACCCTTTCTTCAACTAGGTCCCAAAGCTCATCATCTAAACCAATAAGATGACTATAGATTCTATCTTTCCACCAGGAAAAGGTAGAAGCATCTCCATTGAACTTTGGTGCCTTGCTGCTTGACTTATCCTCAACATCATAGTCATAAGGAACTGTTTTCAAGCTACCACTTGGAGTTTCAGTCATAGTGTTTTTCAACAGGAAACTGTCTCACTGTTAGGTGATTAAAAAACAGAACCGGGCTCTTGATGCCAATTGAAGGTGTGAAAAACACAAGAAGGGGGGGGGGGGGGGGGGGTTGAATTGTGTTTTGGGTAATTTAAAAATTTCTTCTAAGTTACAGAGAACTTATCAGAGTTTGCAGCGGTTTAGAAAACAAAACACAATCAAGAATAACTTTGAAGGTAGAGAGAAAGAGAGAAAGATAGAGACAGAGATTTTTATACCGGTTCCCCTCACAAACCGAGAGTACGTCCAGTCCTCTTGTACTTCCAAGAGAGTTCACTATAATCACCAAAGATTACAATTGCTCAAACACACAAGCAAGAGACTTCCAATGCTCAAGTATACAAACAAGAGACTTCCTAATGCTCAAGCACGCAGGCAAGAGACTTCAAATCACAAGTTTAGAAAAACAGAGTCTGAACAATTGATATAAAGATCAATGTTCAGTTACAGAATAAATACAACTTTGATACAAGACTTAACTTAGAATCTTAATACAAAATTCTAAGGTTCAACTAATGAATTAACAGAAGCTGAAGCTGGAGTCTTGGATTTTGAATATGAGTTCAAGTTGTATTTGCACTTTTGTGCTTTAGGATGATTTTTGCTGAGTAACAGCTCTTTTCAAATTGTTTTAGTGTCGTATCCCAAAGCTTCAAACTTGCTCCAATTTATAGATGAAGGTGGAGCGTGTTTGATTCAAATTTGATGCGGTGAGATTGCGCCAGCTGTAGATAGTACCTTTGATATCCAAATTAGGTAACCTTGTATGCTATCAATCTTGGAGAAAACGTTTTATCCAAATCAGGTAAAGAGTTCGTACAATAGTACAAACGTCACTATTCTGTGGATAAGATTGATTCCATCAGCCTATGGAATGTCAGAGTATAATCATTGATGCAGAGAATGTTCTTCTGACAAAACGGCTCTCACTGCTCTTATCAGAGTCTGATATGCATCTTCTGATGAATAAAATTTGCATCCTCTGATGAACCAAATATGCATCTTCTGACGTCTTCAAGTTCTGATCAGAGTTTGCTTTGCCATATCAGAGCTTCCAATGTGCTTTCAATGAATATAAAAATTAACTTGAATATCTGCACACTTGGATTAAATAATTAGTGTACCCTATTGTACATTAATACTTTTGTTATCATCAAAACTTAATTGGGTCATGTCAGAACCTCTTTTGTTCCAATAGATTATGTTTTAGGCCATCAACTAACCAGACATCTTTAATAGAGAGAGAAGAATTACCAACTGTACCAGTACCAGTGATCTTCCCTTTTTGGTTTCCTCCAAATCCCACAGTTCCTCCCTCTTTTAGAGTCAGGGTTTGCAACATATGCTTGTCTCCTGTCATGTGTCGTGAGCAGCCACTGTCCAGGTACCAAGAATGGTGCTCTGGCCTTCTTTGAGCGCAAATCTGCTACAAACACAATCTCAGATCTAGGTACCCATATTTTTATGGGTCCTCTTGAGTTAGTCCTTAATGCCTTTGGTTGTTTTTGCTTATTAGGCCTTTCAGAAGCTCTAGAGTTATTGAAGCCTTTTGGAAATTTTTTTGGCTTTGTATAACTCTTAGACTTTGCTTTAGAATATATCAGAGTTGTCTTTGTTTTAACATTAGTTTTAGGTTTAGAGATCTTAGGCTCTGAAGGTTTCAGAGTCTGAGATTTCTTAGTCTCTGACATAACTACCTTTTCAGGCTCTGATATAACTATTGCTTCTGATTGGCTTTTAACAAAAACAGGTTTAGGTTTAGAATTATCATTGTTAGAGGATTTAGAAAGTAATGGATTATCTTTAAAATGTGAAAATCCAAGACCCTCACCTCTGTTCCTACTAACATGATATATTAAAGAAGCTATCTTACTTCTCTTCATCCCATTGATAAGAAGTTCCTGCAGTGCAAATTCATGCTCTGGAGGAACCTTATCATCATAAACATAGTGAGTTTCCATAAACGAGTTCCTACTTTTTAGAGACTCATTTTCTTCAACTACTATGTTCATTTTCTCAGTTAGGTTATTGTAAGATTTTTTTAAGACCTTACACTCACCTGCCTTTTTAGTGAGAATTTTTAGGGCATCCTTAAGAGAATCTATTAATTCAGTTCTAGAGAGTTTAGATATTACCTCTTCCTCATCTTCAGAGTCTGAACCAGCTTCAGAGTCTTCTCTGTCAGAGGTGGTTGCCATCAGTGCTAGGTTTGCTTCCTCATCAGCATCAGAGTCTGAGTCTTTGTCAAGATCTTCCCATGTTGCCAGAAAGCTTTTCTTGACCTTACTCTTGTACCTTTCCTTGCTAGAGCTTTGCTTTGATGGTCTACTTTTGTTTTCTGGACAATCAGCAATGAAATGGCCAAGCTTGTTACATTTGAAGCACTTGCTTTGATCTTCCTTCTTTTCTTTAGAAGCACTAGTTCTTTTGGAAGATCCTCCAAACTTGCCAGAATATTTCTTGCTTCTTTTTGCCCATTATGAAACCTTGGCAGCCATCAGCACCATCTCTTCCTCTTCGTCAGACTCAATTTCTTGACTCTCTTCAGAAGCTTCATCCTCAGATTCTACTACCTTAGCTTTCAGAGCCTTTGACGAGCTTTTGGAGCTTAAGGCTATCCCTTTTATCTTCTTAGTTGACTCATCAGTCATTAACTCCATTTCATGACTTTTGAGTGAACTAACTAGGCTTTCTAGGGATACAGTATCCAAGTCCTTAGACTCTTGAAAAGCAGTCACCTTTGGTCTCCATTTTGGTGGCAAGCTTCTGAGTACCTTTCTTACATGATCAGCTTCAGTATAACTTTTGTCCAATACTTGAAGTCCAGATACTAGGATTTGAAACCTTGAAAACATCGTTTCTATATCCTCTCCATCCTTCATTTTGAACAACTCATACTGATGCACCAACAAGTTAGCCTTTGCTTCCTTAACTTGTTTGTTGCCCTCATACTTGGATTTCAAAGAATCCCAAATTGACTTTGCGGTTCTTTTATCTCCTATTTTAAGATACTCATCATGAGAGATGGCGTTGGACATCATTCCTTTTACACTATGATGCTTCTTGTACTCTAGCTTTTGAGTAGGTGTAAAAGACTTCCTGTTCTGAGAGATGACTACTCCTTCTAAGTCCATATTTTCAAAGCTAACTCCATCTTCTACCAAGTCCCATAAATCACAGTCAATACCCATGATGTGACTGTACATCTTGGTTTAGAAGGGGTAACCAGTCTCAATTCCATTGAAGAAAAGAACTTTATCAGATGATCTTCTATCTCTAGAATTTGAATCATAGTCAAAACCAACTTCATTGTTGTTCTTGCTCTTCTTAGCAGACATGTTTTTCCTCCTGGATCTTTACTGTTTCACTATTAGGTGAGTTAGGCAACAGCCCAGCTCGTGATACCAATTGAAGGTGGAAAAACACAAGAAGGGGGGGTTGAATTGTGTTTTAGAAATTTATATTTGACACCAAATCTCATCCACTCATTTCATTTAATCTAATGGTTTAAAATTATTACCAAAATAATTTATGTACATCAATATCACCTAATTAAAAACAAATCTTTATCATCATAAATGCACAATAATAAGATATTCTCTATTTGTCTTCCCAATTTTTTATTTCCTCATTAGTTTGACAATCTAATATTTTTATTTATATAATATAATTAAAAATCATGGCAAAATTTATTTTGAAGGGTTATGGCCGTTGTGTTTGTGACACATATAAAGATGTATTTTTTTTTTCTTACCAAAAGAAATATATAATTTTTTATTTTTTTTAAGCAATATATATCTTGTAACTTAATTCTTAAGCAATATATTAATGAACCGACACATAACAATACTTGACATATTTCTAAGAATGAAATTATATTAGGCATTAACATTCTATATTATGTCCTTTAAAAAAAATTCTATATTATGTATACCGACTTCTTCAGTAGCATATATAGTATATAGGTATATACCGACTCAATATCTTAGCGTTCACACACAGTAACCCTTTCTCTCTTATGCTACGGTATAAATAAATAAATAAATAAATACATGAGGCATATGCTTTCTTATTTCCTTTTTTTTTTACTATGCTTTCTTATTTCCTAATAACAAGAGTACTAACAAAATTAGAATAACAAGAGCATAAATGTGGTGTTTTAGATTGGATCAAGCTCACATCTTAACAACTTCACTTAACTAATAATCCTAACCTATTAAAATTAAAACCACAAGTTTACTAAATTAAATTAAGAATCAGTAAATATTTACAAAGGAGAATTCAATTAACAAGAAAGACCTAGCTACTATACAAAAATATTTTTAGGACTCCCATAAAATGGAGGTCCAGCATCTTAGGGCACCCTGCACTCCCTAGGGCCGCCCCTCATCACCACAATTACTTAAATCTGTCGATTCATCTAAATCGTTAAGGATATCATCTAAACCTGTCAATTTACCTAAACCTTTAAAAAAATCATCTAAGTTTGTAGTTTTTTCCTCTTCAGCTCTTTGTGGTGACAATGACTTTTGCGAACCAGCAAAAGAATTTTTACGAGTTCGAGTTGGAGCTGGGTGATTATGTTCACCAAAATATGTTATTGTGAACTTTGTTGGGTCTGACTTTTTCTGCTCAACTTGTTTTTTGGCTGAACAGTCTCTTGAACTGCTACATCTAAAATATCCCCTATAAATCAACCACGTAGACATAAATAAATTTTGGTTAAGCCTTAAATCCAAAATACAAGACTTTTTTTATATTTAAATAAAATTGCAGATGAAGAAATTATAATTAAAGAAAAACTTATAAAGCATATACATAGACACCAGATACAATATTAACAATAACATGTTGATACCGATATTAACTTAAGAAAATGATATGATTCATAATTTTTTCTGAAAAGGCTAAAATATTATGTATATATTATATTCGACGGTGGTTTTATTTTTTAAAAAATAAAATATATTAACAATGTTAAAATAATACTTTTTTTTTAGACAGTTCAAATAAAATTTCACTTCCAACCTATAATTTCGTAGCTATGTGTATAAATTTTATGTACTATTTACAACTTTATTCACAAACTCAAAAAATTTAATATTGTTATTTTTTAATTCATATGCAATGATAACGTAAAATTTTGTTATACACACTTTCAATAAAAACATGCTATAATGCTATTTTCTTAGTTTGATTCATAAAAAATATGTATAAATATTTACTTTGAAAACTAACCTTGGATATGGTGACCCTTTAATGTGTTTCTGGCCATATTTCTTCCATGCCCATAAATCTGATGAGAGATTCTGAGCTTGCACTTCGCATTTCTTCCTAGGCTGAATCTCCCTTTAATTTCCAAAAAATATATTTCACATTTAAATCAAATCACAAAAAAAAAAAGAATGATTATTTAAAAATGGAAATAACTTTTAAAAAGGAATATTGCAATTTTGATTATGATTTCATGAATAATTTGGAATTAAAAAAAAAACACTCAATTTTACCTCCTTTTAAATTTTGGGGTTGTAGAGACAACATTGTAAGAACTCTTAGTAAAGTGATATTGATTTGATTGTATTTGAGATGAGTTTGGTGATGGTGATATAGGTTGTGGTTGGAGGAAGAAAGGTTTGGTATTAAAATTCAGCATTGTGAGAGGTTGTGGTCCTCCATGCCCAATGTGACATGATTGTTGTGCAGGGTAAAGAGAGAAGTTGGAAGATGTAGAAGTTTCAAAACCATAGGAAGAAGGTGTTGATGAGGTGGCTATTGTGGAGGAAGAGGTGATGTAGGGTCTGACTACTGCAGATATATCCCAATCTTCCTCCATAACTGTTAGAGACAAGGTTTTCAAGTGTATTTTCTATCACAATTGCTGTTATAAGAAAGATGATGAAGCAAGAAATAGGAAATAACAATGATATATAAACAAAGACAGTGGACATTCTCACACAAGTCTAGTTATAGAAATAAATTCTATTTGTGGAATCAAACCCTTATATTTTGGAATCAAACCCTTATTTATCTGAATCCCTTCTTCTGCCTTTTATTTTACGGAGCTGCTATATAATGATATGATCACAAATGCCATTAATGATATATTTTATTTCCTTAAGAAGATTTGTTATAATTTTAACTAAAATAATTATAAAAAATAAAATAAAAATGATCACTAAACCTAACTCAACACACGATCACTGCCACAATCAATAACCTGTCTTCATCCCCTGCAAAAGCTTAGTCATCATCAAGGTTTTAAAAAACGGTCGCGGTCGCGTCTCGGTTACGTAAAGATTTTTGCGATTTCGGTCGGTACAGGTGTTACGACACTAATTGCGGTCGTTGCGGTGTGAATTAATCACAATTTGTTCTTTAATATAATATAAAAAATGGTGATAACGGTAACAGTATCGGCACCTACCAAAATTGTTTTGTTGCGGCTGTTTTCGCGGTCGCATACCTTTATTTAAAACATTGGTGATCATTAACATTGAATATGTGAGTGAGGCAATAAGGCATTAGAATTGGAAAATTAACCTTTGATTGACTCAATTGAAAAATTAACCTTTTGATGAACATATTCATCAAAATCATGAACGTTTATTTAATTTTAATAAAAAAAGTTATGAAAAAAAAAGGTTTATATGTGAATGTTATAAAAGATAAAGGACTGAAATGTTAAAAATAAAAGATAAAGGACTAAAGTGTTACAAATATATAAAATAAAGGATCAAAATGTTACAAATAAAAGATAAAGGACCAAAATGTTACAAAAAAATAAAATAAAGGACCAAACGTGTAATTTTGCCCTTCATATAATAAGCTATCCTTTTTTTTTTTTTTTTTTTTTTAAAATTTCTTAGTTCCACTTCTAGCTTTCTTTCACATATACTATACTAGATTTACAGCCAACCATGTACGGTTAAAATTATAGATAATTTTTTATTTTAATTCACAACTTGTTTAACTTTTTATGTTATTTTTGATTTTTTGACACTGTAATTTTTTGTGATCTTTCTGGCACACCTTATGCTAAAGGATTTATAGTTAATATATGCAGTCCATTTTTACCTTTTAAAAAAGAAAGTGCTTCAAATTTATTTTATTTTATTTTGGTAAGGAATTATATATGATTTTTTTTTACACAAGAAATATATATGATTTAAAGCACCGTTAATTTGCAACTTTATAATTTTTTTTTTTGCTTTCATTACCAGTTTAATTTGGTTCGATCGGGGGTCAGTTTTGTCATTAAGTGGTTCCAACTCTCTCTCGATCGCAGTTGTGGGAGATCGAACCGTAGTTCTCCCAATCAAGTTCAGCGTCAATCACCACTGAATTAACTAACGATTGATGTAATTTAAGCAATTGTCAATTTGAAATTCTAATAAATAAATGAAACTAAATATCAAATTGTTTTTCAAAATTGTTTAAGGCTAATTAAATGTTTATTCTGCACGTCCCGTGAGCTTGGTTCAGTTGGCAGAGTTATTGCATTATATATGCAGAGGAACGGACTCGGTTAGAGTTTATGATGTATTACATTAAGTGATATCTTAGTTTCCACGTTAATATTATGTCACACGTGTTGGAACAAAAGAGGTTTTGACATGACTCAATTAAGTTTTGATGATAACAAAGGTATTAATATACAATAGAGTATACTAATTATCTACTCTAGTGTGCAGATATATAAGCTAAAATTTTATATTGTCTATAAGTACATTGGAGGCTCTGAAATGGGAAGCAAATTCTGACCAGAACATGCCTATCAGAAGATACAATGTCAAGTCTTGTCAGAAGCTACATATCAGAGGATACGTCATCAGAAGCTGTGTTTAATTACATCAGATTCTGATACTTGCAGTGAAGGCCGTTTTGTCAAAAGAACATTATCTGCTACAATGATTATATTTCATCATCATCTGACAACTCAAAAGCTGGAAAATCAATCTTATCCACAAAATAGTAACGTTAGCAGTATTGTACAAACCTTTTACCTCAAATGGACGAATCTTTATTTCCAAGTTTGGTCGTACACAAAGGTTACCGGATATGGTTCGAAATTGTACTATTACCAGCTGGCAAAATCTCCTGCAACGTATTCAAATTCAAGGCGCTCCACCCCTCACTATAAATAGGAGTGGTAGTGAAGTTTTGAACACAGAACAATTGAACAATTTGAAAGAGCTGTTACTCTGCAAAAATCATTCTGTGAACAAAACAACTTGAATACAATTTGAACTCATTTGAATATCCAAGACTCAAGCTTCAGCTTCTGATTCATACAGTTGTTGAACCTTAGATTTCTTTCATTAGGATTCTAAGATAAGTCTTGTAATTGAGTTGTATTTTATTTATTCTTTTGAACATTGATTTGTATATCAGTGTTCACAAACTCTGTTTTATTTGTAAAGTTGTTTGAAGTCTCTTGCTTGTGTGCTTGAGCAAAGGAAGTCTCTTGTAAGTGTTTACTTGAGCATTGGAAGTCTCTTGCCTGCGTGCTTGAGCAATTGTAATCTTGTTTGATTATAGTGAACTCCCTTGGAAGTGCAAGGGGACTGGACGTACTCTCGGTTTGTGAGAGGAACCAGTATAAAACTCTGTCTCTATCTCTCTCCCTTTCTCTCATCTTTTAAGTTACTGTTTGATTGTGTTCTGAGTTATAAACCGCTGCAAACTCTGACAAGTTTTATAACTTAGAAGAATTTTTCAAACTACCCAAAACACAATTCAACCCCCCCTCCCCCCCTTTCTTGTGTTTTTCACACCTTCAATTGGCATCAAGAGCCCGGTTCTGTTTTTAATCACCTAACAGTGAGACAGTTTCCTGTTGAAAAACACTATGACTGAAACTCCAAGTGGTAGCATGAAAGCAGTTCCTCATGACTATGATGTTGAAGATAAGACAAACAACAAAGCACCAAAGTTCAATGGAGATGGTGCTACTTTTTCCTGGTGGAAAGATAGAATCTACAGTCATCTTATTGGTTTAGATGATGAGCTTTGGGACTTGGTTGAAGAAGGGGTAACTTTTAAAGGACTTGATGAAAAGGGAAAGTCATCTGTTGAAGAAAGAAAGAAGTTCACTCCTACAGACAAGAAGGCTTACAAGAAACACCACAAGGTCAAAGATCTTCTTATTGGTTGTATAACTCATGATGAATATCTCAAGATCACTGACAAATCCACAGCCAAAAGTATTTATGACTCCTTATGCTCCACATATGAAGGGAACAAACAGGTTCAAGACGCAAAGGCCACTCTTTTGATCCAACAGTATGAACTCTTTATAATGAAGGATGATGAGAATATTGAATCTATGTATTCTAGGTTCAAAATTCTAGTGGCTGGTCTCCAAGTTCTAAAGAGAAGCTATACAACTTCTGATCATGTAAGAAAGATTCTGAGAAGCTTACCTTCAAGGTGGAGGCCTAAGGTAACAGCTATTCAGGAAGCTAAAGATTTGGACACACTTGGCTTGGAGGAATTGATAAGTTCACTCATGAGTCATGAGATTGAACTATCTTCTGATGAGCCTCAGAAGAAACTAAAATCTGTGGCTTTGCCATCTATTTCAGTTTCATCTAAGGCTCTGAAAGCCAAAGTTGCAGAATCTGAAGCAGAAGAATCTTTCATAGATGACCAAGAAGATGGATCAGATGATGATGTGTTTGCACTCTTGTCCAAGAAGTTTCAAAAGTGGTCAGTAAGGAAAGGCAAAAATATCTCAAGCAGAGGATTTGGATCAAGGAACAACACTAGCAAAGAGAAGAAGGATGACACAAAAAATTGTTTCAATTGTCATAAGCCTGGACACTTCATGGCTGATTGTCCTGAACTCAACTCCAAGGGTAAAGGAAGAAAAAGTACAATCAAGAACAAAGCCAAGAAGAGTCTGATGGCAACATGGGAAGACATAAATGAGTTATCTGAGGACGAAGACTCTGAGGAAGCAAATCTGGCACTCATGGCCACTGGCGAATCAGACAATGAAAGTGATTCAGAGTCTGACACAGAAGATGTTGATGAGGTAATCTCTAAAATGACTAGTACTCAGATGGCTAAAACTTTGAAAGATGCTATGGTTAAGTACATGGAAAAGTTAAGTGAGCTAGATTTTTGTAAACAAAAATTGAAGTTACTTAATGAAAATCTCAACCAGACTCAAGCAAACTATCAAAAATCTCTTAAAACAATTAAAGTGCTTGAGACTGGATGCAGAACATGTTAAAAACCTCATGATGAGTATGAACTATCTCTTCAAGATTTTTTATACCATAACATTGACAAAACTAGGATGTCTTCTATTATTCATGGTGGGCTTAGCAATTATCATAAAAGGCAAGGGCTTGGTTCTCTTACATCTTCTGGTGTAGGAAAATCAAACAATACTATCTGTCTAAGCAAGTCACCATCAGAAGCTTATTCTAACTTCACTAAGGGTAGATCAGAGCCTCTGAATGTGTCTGATACTCTTGTGAGCTTGGAACCACAAGATAAGGCATCAGAAGATAACTCATCTTCTGAACCTAAGTCTTCTAAAACCCAGGTTCCCCTTACATCAGTATCCATGTCTACTCAAGTTAAAGCTATCAGAGTACCAAAGCCTGTTGATAAGCGGGGCACCAGTACTTCTAAAGCAAACTTGGTAACTGGCTCTCTGACACATTCAAAAGGAAAGTCTTAGAGACAACATAAGCCTAAACCATTTTCCAAAGGCTCAGTTGACTCTAGATCCTCTGAATATTCTAAGAAGAAGAATAAGATTCATAGGACTAACCAAAATGAACCCATCAGAGTATGGGTACCAAAATCTGAAATAGTATATGTTGCAGGTATGCACCCAAAGAAGAAAAGAAAGCTCATGGTATCTGGACTCTGGCTGCTCGCGTCACATGACAAGAGACAAGCTCTTGTTCCACACCCTGAATCAGCAAGAGGGAGGAACAGTAGGGTTTGGTGGCAACCAGAAGGGAAAGATCATTGGTATAGGTACAGTTGGTAATTCTTCTTTGTCAATTTCTGATGTTTGGTTAGTAGATGGACTACATCATAATTTACTTAGCATAAGTCAATTGTGTGATAGTAATTATGATGTTATGTTTAATAAGGATTCATGTACTGTAATCAGAAACTCTGATCAATCTGTTGTTTTTAAGGGTAATAGAAAAGGCAATGTTTATAAAGTCAACTTTTCTGATTTAAAGGAACAACAAGTGCTTTGTCTTCTAACACTGAGTGATGAAAAATGGATCTGGCACAAAAGATTGGGTCATGCTAACTGGAGGTTAATCTCTAAGCTTAGTAAGGACAATCTTGTCAGAGGTCTTCCAAAAATTAAATATCACTTAGACTCACTTTGTTGTTCTTGTCAAAAAGGAAAAATTGTCAAAAGTTCTTTTAAGAACAAGAACATTGTCTCCTCTAACAGACCCTTAGAACTCTTACACATTGATCTTTTTGGACCAGTTAGCACTGCTTCAATCAATGGTAAGAAATATGGACTAGTCATTGTGGATGATTATAGTAGATGGACTTGGGTTAAGTTTCTGAGAACTAAAGATGACACATATGAGGTGTTTAGCATCTTCTGTACCCAAATTCAAAATGAAAAGGATTCCAAGATTTTGAAAGTGAGAAGTGATCATGGTGGCGAATTTGAAAATGAACCTTTTGAAAAAAATTGTGAAGAACATGGAATCCTCCATGAATTCTCTTCTCCTAGAACTCCACATCAAAATGGAGTTGTAGAGAGAAAGAATAGGTCTTTACAAGAAATGGCACGCACCATGATGCATGAAAATAATTTAGCAAAATTCTTTTGGGCAGAAGTTGTTAACACTGCTTGTTATATTCAAAATAGAATCTATATAAGACCTATTTTGAAGAAAACAACATATGAACTCTTTATGGGAAGAAAACCCAATATTTCTCATTTTCATCAATTTGGCTGTACATGTTACATTCTAAATAATAAAGTCCATCTTAAGAAATTTGACTCTAAAGCCTGTAAGGGTATCTTCATTGGATACTCTGAACGCTCTAAGTCATACAGAGTGTATAATTCTGAAACTAACACAGTGGAAGAATCAATGCACGTAAAGTTTGATGATAAAGAGCCTGATGATAAAAATTCAGAGCCTGTTAAAGATTTGTCAGGATCTGATGAATCAGAAGATGAAGCTCCAGAGTATGACAACTACATAGAACCTGTAGAAGACTCTGAAACTCAAGAAGCGACACCTTCTGGTACTGCTCAAGAACATCAAACAAATGATGATGACTCTGAAGCAACAGAGATTCCAAGAAATACATTCAAGTACAAATCATCACATCCTGAAGAGCTTATCCTTGGAAACAAGAATAGTCCAAGAAAAACAAGGTCAAACTTCAGAGATGAAGAATCATTGTTTGGATTAGTATCTTTGACTGAACCAAAGACAACGAATGAAGCTCTCTCAGATGATGCTTGGAAAGTTGCTATAGAAGAAGAGTTAAATCAATTCAAGAGAAATGATGTCTGGGATCTGGTACCCAAGCCCAAGCATAAGAACATTATTGGAACAAAATTGGTATACAGAAACAAATTGAATGAACAATGTGAAGTAACAAGAAACAAAGCAAGACTTGTTGCACAAGGATACAGTCAACAAGAAGGAATTGACTTCACTGAAACCTATGCTCCAGTAGCTAGACTTGAAGCAATCAGGTTACTTTTATCTTATGCAGATAACAATGATATCACTCTTTATTAAATGGATGTTAAAAGTGCATTTCTTAAAGGTGTTATCTCTGAAGAAGTATATGTCAAACAACCTCCTGGATTTGAGGATTTGGCAAATCCAGATCATGTGTTTAGACTAAAGAAATCACTCTATGGACTCAAACAAGCTCCCAGAGCTTGGTATGAGAGACTGAGTACTTTCTTAGTCAACAATGGTTTTGAAAAAGGACAAGTTGACAATACACTATTTAGAAAAACACTAAAGAAAGACATTTTGACCATTCAAATTTATTTTGATGATATCATCTTTGGATCAACTAATGCCACTCTGTGCAAGAATTTTTCTAAGCTTATGCAGGATGAATTCGAGATGAGCATGATGGGAGAATTGAAGTTCTTTCTTGGAATTCAGATAAATCAAACAAAGAAAGGAACATTCATTCATCAATCAAAATATATAAAAGATCTTCTGAAGAAATTCAATTTGGAAGATTGCAAACCCAAGAACACTCCAATGCATCCTACATCAAGCTTAAGCAAAGAAGAATCTGAAGGCAAAGTTGATCAGAAACTCTATCGAGGTATGATTGGATCTCTTCTCTATCTAACTGCATCAAGACCGGATATTTTATTCAGCGTATGTTTGTGTGCAAGATTTCAATCAGAGCCTAGAGAATCTCATTTCACTGCTGTGAAGAGAATCTTTAGGTATCTGAAAGCTACTTGTAACATTGGATTACTGTATCAGAAATCCAATGACTACAAGATGATTGGATTCTGTGATGCTGACTATGCTGGTGATAAAATGGAAAGAAAATCCACCAGTGGAAACTGTCAGTTCATTGGTGAGAATTTGATTTCATGGGCAAGTAAAAGGCAAACCACCATAGCTATGTCAACAGCAGAAGCTGAATACATATCAGCAGCAAAATGTTGTACACAACTACTTTGGATGAAATATCAATTAGAGATTATCAAATAAGCAGTAGCAATATTCCTTTATATTGTGACAATACTGCAGCTATCCACCTTTCCAAAAATCCCATTTTACACTCAAGAGCTAAGCATATTGAGATTAAACATCATTTCATTAGAGACTATGTTCAAAAGGGTGTAATTGATCTTAAGTTCATTGAAACAGAAAATCAATGGGCTGATATCTTTACAAAACCCTTGGCTGTTGAACGTTTTGATTTTATCACAAAGAATCTGAATATGATGGAAATCCCTGAATAGCTAAGACTCTGGTGAAAAATTGATTTTTGTAAGAATCTAATAGCTATCAGAAGCTGAGGACATCAGAACCTTCTGTATCAAAAGTTGTGATGAAACCATCTTCTGATGTACTATCAGACTCTGAAAAGGAAATGGCTCTGGCGCGTAAGTAAAAATCTTTTGTAAAAACGGTTCGTTTATCTCTTAACTTACGTGTCAGTTATTTAATAAACTTTTAATACACGTGTTCTGATGCAAGTGGAATGAGAAGTTGGTTTATGATGATCAGCGTTCTAATTCCTATTTGTAGTAGGTAAAAGACTCTGCTACCCCTATGTGTCTGTACTTGTTTTTGCGCGAAACTTTCTATTTAAACACACAACTCTTCACATTCACACTTTTTTGCACTCTCACAACCCACACTTTTGCTCTTCTAAAACTCAAGCAATATTTCTTTCTCTCTCTCAATATTAGCAAAACCCTAATCCTCAAACTCCATCAGTGGCTTCAATCAGTACGAAAGAATGTACAATCGACATTGCAAAATCCATTCCAGACAAGTTTGCAAAAGATCAACGTCCATATAACTATGATGACCTAACTTTCGCCATAGAATGTCCTGTAGACTTCGAGAGTCTAAGGGTAAATGGATTTCCGGAAGTTAAGACTCGTTTTGAAAGGCAAAACATGATGTATTACTTTGATATGTTGAATGGACCAACATATGGTGAAGTTATCAAGGAATTTTGGATAAAGGCGTCTGTAATCACCAAGACTAAATATCTTGAAAGAATGGTTGAGATGGCTAAAGAAAAGCCTGAGTTAATTGGAAAAACTCCTGCTGAGATGGGTTTGAAACCGTTTGTATCTACAGAAATAGAATCTTATGTTGGTGGATTTAGAATTGCATTCAGAGAAGATCATATCAATGAGGCTCTGAAACTATCAGATGGTGGATTAATTTTAAAAACTACAGACTCTGTTACAGAAGACGTAGATGATTTCATATTCAAACCTAAAGTAAATCCTGAAGACAAGACTGAATGGAAAGACCTAAGCAAGGTTATCTACAGAATCCTTATCAATAGTATCCTTATCAAACTTGGTGGTACTGATCAAATCTCCACCATTCAGAAGCTATTTACATTCCATGTTGGTAAAGGAAACTTTGTTGACATTGGTAAACTAATCTTCAATCATCTTGCTGAATCTATAACTTCAAGCAAACCTATCATTCGTCATGGGAGATTACTAAGTCACATGTTTGCTCAGTGTGGTCTAATGAATGCAGTCAAACCTTTCTTCCCTGGGTATGGTACTTATCTGATTAGCTCTAAAATCATCAATAGTGTTACTCTGAGGTATCTATACCTGTTAAAGGGCAAAAAGGTTGTTCATCCTACACACCGTCTGTTACTCAGAGAATCTGAAGAAAACATTGATGAATGTAGGCTCATCCATGTGAGTGATAGAGATGCTAGAAGGATAGCAGAAGCTCATGCTGGTTTTTTGAAAAGTTTAGGAGCTGATGTTGGTACTGGAGAATCTAAGGAACTGACTGTAAGGCAAGCAAGAATTTTGGCTCAACCAACCAAAATAACTGCAAAGAGAAAACCTGTTAAGAGTCTTGTAGGTGCTGAAAAGAAAAAGGTTGCTAAGACTTCTAAGAATACTGGACCTAGGACTTCAAGGAGGAGAAAATTGGTGTTGCCTGAAGTAACTGATGAGGATAAGGAAGAAGCTTTAAAGAATGATGCTATTGCACTTGTTCAGGCTCTGAAGCAGAAGGAAGAGACTCTGAAGGACAGTTATGACTGTGGGATTGACCCTAAAGTTTTTGAGGATATGTACTCCAAACTTCCTCCAAGAAACACTCCTGGCGATGTGCTGGCTCAACAGACTATGTATGGATCAGCTGATGGTAAGTATTCTACTTTCATTGGCAATAACTCAGCTTTTAGAGATTATTTCAGAAGACTTCAACATCCTTCTGAAATCTCAGTTAAACGTGCTTTTGATAGAATTTTTGAAGGAGTTAATTCTAAGAAAGATCTCACTCTTTCTAAGAATCAACCATCATCAGAGCAGTTTAAGCCTCTTCAAACTAACCCATCAGAATCCCAAACTAATTCTATATGTAATAATGCAGCACAAGCTACTACAAGTACTGCACCAGTGATTCAAATTGTGAATGAAGATTCTGAACGTACACCCTCCCCACCTCTTGAAAAATCCCTCACAAACAAGGCTATCTCAATTCTGGATCCTACACCAGAATCTGAAGATAGACAACCAGAAAACACTCAAGAAAAATCACCAACACAAAATCCAGGGAATGACCAAAACACACCACAAACACCACCCCTAGAAAATAACCAAAACAACCCTCCATCACCTCCACCAACCTCTGAACACACAATGCCTACCTCAGACTCTCACAAATCCCCTGAACCAAATGAGACTATTATTCCAAACTCTGAAGCCTCTCATAAAAATACCTCCCCAGTAATCAATGTTGAAAAATCCCCACAACACGTGGCGGACAACACTATTACTGAGGTTATACCAAACAACCAACAACCACCTCCAAATCACATTACCAATCCTGATAATCTGATGCAAGAACTCTCAAATGATTGTATTTTTGTCCCTCCTTTCTTACCCTCTAGGATTCTAAATGAACCAATTGATGAAACCAAAGAGGATATCACAAAAATGCTGAAAGCTGTTGACAAGAATATTAGAAGAATCCAAAATGCTATTCCAAATAGATCTATTGAGACAGCCGAAATTGATAAGGAATGTGAGATTATGGAAGTTGGACTGCAAAACATGATAAGGGCAATCAGAGTCTCCTACAAGAAAGAATTGGAATTTCGTAATGAATTGGCTAGACTCAAGGCAGAACAAGAGAAAAGAGAAGCTGAGGAGCGTGAAAGGAAGAGATTAGAAGATGAAAGGCTGGAAAAAGAAAGAATAGAGGCTCTGGCTAGAGAGCAAGCTAGGTTAGTAGAAGAGGCAGGACTAGCTGCTGAAAAGGCAAGGATTGAAAATCATCAATGAGAGACAACCCCCTCTTCCTCCACCTCAACCTTAGGAATCTATGCACTTATTTCTCTTTATATTTTGTAACTTATTCTCAGATTTTGTTGGTTATTATATTTTGTGAACTCATTTATTTTGATAAATATTCTCAGATTTCTATTCTTGAGACTCTCAAAAGCATCAATGAGAGACTACCCCCTCTTCCTCCACCTCAACCTTAGGAATCTATGCACTTGTTTCTCTTTATATTTTGTAACTTATTCTCAGATTTTGTTGGTTATTATATTTTGTGAACTCATTTATTTTGATAAATATTCAAGTATTTGTTTTTATCTTGATTATTTTTTTGGTATATATTTGGTTATCTATATTCATGCATGCAAATATTTTTTGAGACAAATATCAAAACATAAGATTCCAAAACAAATTAAAGAGTTTTATTCCACTAATAATTGTTGATTACATAAGTTCTTATCCACCTTTTCACTTGGATTCTACATCAGAAACATCTAGTTCTAAATCTAGCTTATTAGAATCAAAGGGAGAAGAATGGTATTCTTCCCTAGGAGGAACATATGTGAAATTCCGGTAACAAGTTACAGATGTGCAGCGTGATGTGGTGCACGTTTAGGTTTTAGGTATACGATGTGTTGCTTAATGTGCCAACATCATAAACATACGATAACTTGATGAACAAGGAAAATAAAGTACAGAAGATAAAGAACACAATGAGTTTGTTAACCCAGTTCAGTGCAACTCACTTACGTCTGGGGGATACCAATCCAGGAATGAATCCACTATGATAGCTCTAATTCAAAGCTTAAACTCCCCGTTTACAACCTCTCGCTTAGATATTACCTTGTGTAACCCTACCTTGCTCCTCCACAAGATATGACTTCCCCCAGTCAATTCCCAGCCTATCCTACCTTGCTCCCCGCAAGGACCTTGCTCAACCACAAGGAATTTTAGTCTTGTTTCCACAAGTACCTTGCTCAACCACAAGGAATATTACAAACTCAATAATGGAGACGCACTCCTAAACTAAAGAACCAACTCTTGCTTCAAAGCTTTGAGTGATTCAAAGTCCAAATCTTGTTTCCAACTAGAACCAAGAAGAGGAACAGCTCTGTGCTTAAAAGCTTAAGAGCTAAATACAACCCTAATTCAAGTTTCAAACGAAATAAGAAATCCTAGGGACAAAGACTCGAAATCCTAAAGACTAGATTTATGAATATTGATTTCGGTGAATAAAACATGTCTTCAGCATTCCTTTATATAGAACGAGATCTGGTAGCTGTTTGTTGTAGTCTTCAAAAAACAAACTTAATCTTTTAATAAAAGATATGATCTTTAAATAAAAGATAAGTTTTGTTTTAAATCTTTTTGAATCTTTTTCAATCTTCTAGAAACAAACCAACTTTTTAAATCTTTTCTGAATCTTCTTCAATCTTTCAGCTCGTTCCTTGGCGCGCAAGCTAGCGTGGATATGTTTGTTTCAAAACAAATCTTTTTCAAAGATCACACGCAAATATTTGAAAGCGCGTTTATAGGGTATTCAGTTCAGGTACCACATGTGTGCACATCAGTCACCACATCTGGACCAAAGGCTTATTTTACTAAATGAAGCCAACCCTAAAATAAACTCAACCTTGCAGGTTGAAAACACTAACAATCTCCCCCTTTGGCAAATTGTGGCTAAAATAACCTTTGGAGTCAGCCAGCTAGACTTTGGAGAGAATCATTAGAACATCAGAGGCGTTGCAGCAGCGGAATCTTGCCTCAATCTTCTGAGAGAATAAAACTCCCAACATACAAGCATGGTGATGAATCATGCACATAGTAAAGAGGGGAAGTGTCTTCAGCAGCTTCAGTAAAATCTTTACTCCCCCTAAATTCAAGCACCAATTTCATCAGTCTTCAAAGGATCAGTCTTCATTCGTCTGGTTCTTCAAAGTCTTCAAAAAGATGTGCAGAATACAAGCACAATCTGTCTTCAACAATGTGCACACATCTGGTATCACATCATGTACCAGAGTAAACATATTGCACTACCTTTCCTCTTACTCCCCCTGGATATACTACTTATCTTTTCTCCCCCTTTTTAGCCATAATGTTGACAAAAAGTTTAAGAACAGAAAAAGTAATCAAATAGTACTGGGGCCATTAAATGTGCAATATACAGAGTAGATGGATCTTTGACAAATGCTCTAAGCATCAACATATGACCAAGGTCTTCAAAAAGAGATGCTTCAGTAGTCTTCAATTTCTTCAGTAGTTGTCTTCACAGAATCCATATAGTCCAGCAATCTATAGTCTTGTAGTCTTCATTCTTCATGGTTGCTGTATGTGCATTCATAATTAAGCAAGTACAAGTTACCCATATTTCTATGACTGTAACTAAGTCACCCATATTGCTATGACTGTGACGTGAATCACCCATATTTCTATGACTGTGATCATAAGCATAAAAGTCATCCATATTTCGATGATCATGACTAAGCATAATGAATCATCCATATTGCTATGATTATGATTATGATTATGCCCTATGCTTACAAACTTAAATGCTTTTGAGTTGTTTTGCACATGATCTACTCCTTCTATATCAAAAGGTCATTCTTTGACCTTGCCTTCAGTAATGCTCTTGCAAATAGCATGATCTGTACTTTTCAGCTCCAGATAAGGCTTCTTCTTCTCAGAGGCTCCAATGTGGACCACATTGAGCTCTACATCAGGATCTTCTTCATAGTTCTTCATCACAGTATGAAAGGTGGAATAGTCTTGATATATTATGTTGAGAAAAACCTGTGATGACTGCCTTTGGATAGCGTGCATAAACAAACGGAAGTAGTAGGCAGGTCTCCGTTGCACGCTTCAATAGCAAGATTGCTATTGGTCATCAAGAAGGCAAATACCAAGTTTGCCTCTTAATGTTTCAAACTTATTTGCATCCAAAGCCTTTGTAAAAATGTCAGCCAGTTGATTGTCTGTGGCTACATGTTCTAAGGTCACAACCTTGTCTTCAACTAGATCCCTGATAAAATGGTGACGAATATCAATGTGCTTGGTCCTACTGTGTTGGATAGGATTCTTGGAAATATTTATAGCACTCATATTGTCACAGTATAATGTGAGCACATCTTGCTCCACATTGTACTCACTCAGCATCTGCTTCATCCAAAGCAATTGAGAACAACTGCTTCCTGCTGCGATATACTCAGGTTCTGTTGTTGAAAGAGCTACACAATTCTGTTTCTTGCTGAACCATGAAATTAGGTTGTTGCCCAGAAAGAAACATCTACCTGAGGTACTCTTCCTATCATCTGCACTGCCTGCCCAGTCAGCATCACAATACCCTGTCAACCTTGTGTCTTCACCATGAGAGTACATAATTCCATAGTCACTTGTGTCATTCACATACTTCAGAATTCTCTTGACTTGTGTGAGATGACTCATCTTGGGCTCAGCTTGGTATCTAGCACATACACCAACTGCAAAGGAGATATCAGGCCTACTTGCTGTGAGGTAAAGTAGACTGCCTATGATGCTTCTGTATAGGTTTTGATCAACACTGACACCTTTCTCATCCTTGGTGAGTTTAATATGAGTTGCTGCAAGAGTTTTCTTGTGTGTTGAACTCTCCATTCCAAACTTCTTCACAATATTCTTGGCATATTTGCTTTGAGAGATGAATATTGTGTCCTCCATTTGTTTGACTTGTAGACCAAGAAAATAGGTTAATTCACCTACAAGGCTCATCTCAAATTCAGATTGCATTTGATGCACAAATTGTTTCACCAAAGCATCTGTCATGCCACCAAACACAATATCATCTACATAGATTTGTGCTATCATGAGCTTTCCTTTTTCTTGTCTCACAAACCATTATTGTGAAGTCTCCCAATTCCCTTGATCTTCCCTTTAGCTCCCATCACCAAAGGTCACATAGCTGGTGGTGTATGACTGAATGTCTTTCAGATATGTTTCTACACCTGTCATATGCCTGGAACAGCCACTATCAAAGTACCAATCTTCTCTTGATGAGGCTCTGAGGGATGTATGAGCTATGCGAGCAGCTTCTTGGACTCTTGGGTTCAATTCTTTCTTGACTTTGGCCTTTGTATGATAAGCTCTAGTTTGTGATTGAGATCCATTCTTTGGACGACCATAGAGCTTATAGCAGGAGGATTTTTTATGACCATTCTTTCCACAGTAGTAACACTTTATGGTAGTAGATTTCCTCTTGTGTGAGTGTCTCTGATGTGGTGCGGGATGTGGCAACATCATCTCAGTGTCAAATCCTTTTTGAGCAGGAACAAAGCTTGATTGTAGAGTTTCTTTGTTGTAAGTCTTTCCATACCCTACTCCAGTTGGGTCATCAAGATGATTTCTGATCTTGAGCATCTTCGTTCCAGTGCCCATCATTCTAACAGATTTGGTCATGCTTTCATGATTGAATGAAAGTTGCTTGATTTCTTCTTGAAGACTAATTATCCTCTCTTGTAGCTCCTGCTTTTCACGCTTCAGTCTCATGATATCGTAATTCCGCTCTACCAAAGTTTTGCACAATTCTTCACTTTTGAGGTACAAGTCATTGTTCATGGAGACTGCCTCTTCATAAGTGAGTTCATCATCAGAAGAGTTGTTGTCAGAAAGACTCTTATCAGTTGTTACCCTTATGTGGTTTGCAGTCATATCTTCTGACTCATTGTCAGAGTTCTCTTCATCTGACCAAGACACTGCTAGACCCTTCTTCTGTTTCTTCAAATATGTGGCACATTCAGATTTTATATGTCCATAACCCTCACATTCAAAACATCGAACACCCTTTTCTTTTTCTGTCATGGATTTTGCTGAGGTGTTTCCTTGTGTGCTGATGTTGGGCTGGATGTGCTCCACATTCCTACTTGATCTTCTATCTACTCTCTTCAGTATTTTGTTGAACTGTTTTCCAAGCAATAATATTTCATCTGAGAGATCTTCTCTAGTGTCAAGGTTGTCATCAGCTTCTTCACTGTCAGTGTTAGAGGTAAAGGCTATGTTTTTTCCTTTCTTCTCAACTTTTTCACTGAAGTTCATCTCAAAGGTTTGAAGAGAGCCCACCACCTCTTCTACCTTCATGCTTGCAATATCTTGAGCTTCTTCAATAGCTGTGACCTTCATGTCAAACCTCTTTGGCAAGGATCTGAGAATTTTTCTTACCAACTTCTCATCAGATAGCCTTTCTCCCAAGGACTCAAAGGAGTTTGCTAGGTGTTTACTGTGAAATTTGGTAAACAACGCTAGTTTGATTATTACAAGAGAGACCAACTAGTAAATCTCGGGACATAGTGCTTTTGTTTATATTTTCAAAGTAAATGGTATTCATTATTGTTCTTATATTCATAAAGTATTGTTTTTGTTTTATGTTTTATTTGTTACTTGAAACACAAGAAAGAATGCTTATTCAATTTGAATAAACAGAATGGAAGAAAAGGTCGAAATAAGGATTAAATGAGATATAGATGAAAATACTGTAAATTTGCATTCAAATGTAAATGTTTACAGAAAAGGTAATGGTGCACATAACATACATTTTCCCTTTCGAACTCGTTTCTCTCGTTAACATGGGTACTTTGAGTTTTGTAAGGATTCTGTATATATGATTGTGACCCCTTTTTCGATCACATAACTAGGCTATTTATAGACACTAATTCCTAACTGCTAATAACGCCTAAATAACTACAGAGAGGACGCGTGTCCTTGACACGTATTTTGAATTTGAATCCCTTCTTATCGTCTGAGTTAGCCGTTGTATCCATCGAAGTCGAAGTAACAATGCTTTTCCTGAATATTTCGCTAAGTCCATAGGTTAATCTTGCACTACTGGGTACTTCGACCCTACTGACGCTTCGACCAAATCGAAAGGATCCTGAAAGAAGAAGAATGCGCATTTAAAATAAAATGTTCAATAATAGAACATTTATTGTATGTTCATGCATGATTGCTCATTAAATTCATTGGCTCTGAAAACCAAACATATTTAATGACTAAAATAATTATATAACTAAGCATAATTATTTTATTCATGTATTTAGAACATATTTTTACTTATTCATTGCCTGTTTCGATTGAGTGGTTGAACGAGAAAGGAAAAGGCATTTTATACCCACGTGCTTGACACTATTACCAATGACGGCGCTTATGTCATGTTCAGAAGTAACTGTCACCTTGATACCCACAATCCATCATTGTTCCTGGTTTTTAGCATAGTGGATGACGTAGCAATGTACAACTTCATAGCTTTATTCCTACTAGGAGGCATTAGAACTGAAGGCTTTATTAAATATTTTTTGATGTCATCAAAAGCCTTTTGATGCTCTTCGTTCCATTTGAATGGATCATCTTTCTTGAGTCGAAGTAGTGGTGAGAAAGCTTGAGCCTTTCCACTTAGATTCGAAATGAATCTTCTCAAGAAGTTGATTTTTCCCAGCAGAGATTGAAGTTGTTTTTTGGTCGAAGGAGGATTTGTCTCTAAGATAGCCTTTGTCTTGTTTTGGTTTATTTCAATGCCTTTTTTATGCACCACAAAACCAAGGAAATCTCCTGGCAGCTCTGATGAATTTACTCTTCAACAGCCTTTCGATCTCTTCTTTGATTTTGGACATGATCTCTGGTGCAAACCTTCTTGGCAATTGTTTCACTGGTTTTTTACCTGCCTTAATTGGTAGCTTGAGTTCGACCATTTCTCTACTGATTCCAGGCATTTCATTATAATCCCAAGCAAAACAATCACTAAATTCCATGAGAAGTAGTACCAATTTCCCTTTTAAATCAGGATTAATATTGGCACTAATGTAAGTTGGCCTTTTTACTGAGCCATCTCCAATGTCAATTTCCTCCAAAGGATCTTGAGCTTGCATCTTAGGAGTTTCATTAAGTGGATCTCTTTCGAACCCTAAAGGTTCTTCATCATAGATGCAGTCGAGCCTTTGTGTTTGTGGCACAGAAATGCCATTACTTTCGACCTTGGCCTCTGTAGCCATATTTTGATGAACATCAGCTTCCAAAGCCGTATTTAACTTAGTCTCGGCCATATAAGCCGTAATCCTGGCCCATGCACTGGACTCAGTCATCGTAACTTTCATAAACATTCCACCCAGATGGTGGTACAACTCCATCTTCTGAGGACACAGCATCTATTTCCTCTATTTCCCATATAAAGCCTTCGGTTGGGTGGAGCTTCACAGAATGAATCACATTATCAGAGGGTGTGAAAGCATTCTCTCTATCATAACATGGCGCAATATTCGCCAAATTTTTGTCAAAGGTTTGTTGGTTTATGGTATCTACCTCTGACATATAGAAACTCTGATCAGCTTCTATATTTTCAACACAGCCGTCCTCCCTCCAAAGCATCAGCTTCTGGTGAAGGGTCGAAGGAACAGCTCCTACTCCATGAATCCACTCTCTCCCCAATAGTAAGTTGAAGTTTGCCTTGGATTCAACCACTAGGAACAGAATTGGTCGAACTATGCTGCCCACAGCAACATCTACTTGAATTGCCCCCCTTGAATGTCCTGTTTTGCCTTCATAATTGGACAAAACAATGTTATGGGCTGACAAATCGCAGTCATATTTGCCAATCTTGGGTAACATAGATAGAGGCATTAGATTCACAGCAGCTCCTCCATCTATCAGCACTTTGTTAACTCCAACTCCTTCAACCTTTGCTCTGATGAAGAGGGGTTTGAGATGGTTTTTCATGCCTAAGTCTGGCCTTTCGAATGTAGCCTGTTGCTCTTCGATACAGCCATTGTTCATGACATAGTAGCATATGGGCTTAGGATCAGCCATTTCTAACTGGTCGAAATCAGTTTCGAGCTCAGTTACTTCTGATTGAACATCATATTCTGATGGTAATATGGAAACCACACATATTACATCAAAATCTGGCTCGGAGTCCAGCAGATCATCATCTTCCATTTTATTTTCCTCTATAGGGGGAAGGATCCTTTCTTTTGCTGGCCTCCTAGCCACTTCTTTATATTGGCCTGTTTGAAGATTAGTTGCAGCCAATTTCTTCTGGCGTTGGAATCTACGCCATTGAGTTCTTGTCATTGGAAGTTTACCCTTATAATTATTCTTGTAAGAGTATTTGTTAACATCCTCTGAGTAGCTTAGTTTGGTGCCACTGGAGCCACCAACTTCCATTGCACCTTTGTTGAATTTTATGGTTCCTTGGTGCATCCAGCGTTCTATAGGGATCGAACCAGATGGGAGGAAAGTGGGCCTTCGATCAGCTTGGACCCTATTATTTGGTCGAGTTAGAATGCCATTTCCTTTATCATGAGGCTGTTTTGGGTTTGCCCCCTGCCTATTTGCCACTGGTTGGAACTTCGTAAGGCCTGCAGTAGCCTCTTTATCACAAACAGCACTGCAACGAGCACAAAGCATCACTCCTTTGTTCTCTAGCTTGCATCTGTTCAGAAAATCAATCAAATCCTCTTCAGCTCGAGGATATACTACCTTCATTTTTTCAAAGTATTCTTCCTCAAGGATTTTCTCCACTTGCACCTCTGTAACCTCCATGGCTTCGACCATCATAATAGCATGTGGTTCTGCATAGAGGGTATCAGCATTCTGTGAAGATCCTGGATTTGCCTTTGTGGCTTTGGGTTTTTCACCAAATTTAAGTCTTCCTTCGTTCAAAACCTTTTGAACCAAGTCCCTGAAAAGTACACACTGTGAGGTTCTATGTCCAAGAAAATTATGATATTTACAATAACCTCTTTTCTTTCTCATATCTAATGGAGGTATTTTAACATCTTTTGGAACCACTATTTGGCCATCAGTAACCAATAAATCAAAAATCTCATCACATTTTGTTATGTCAAAAGTGTAAGTTTTTGAAACATATTTATCATTTTTTGGTTCGACAGGATTTTTTCCATTTGAAGGTTTTAAAAGTTTACAAATGTAAGGGGGACCAGGTTTTAATTCTGCTAGGTCTACTTCCCTTTGCTCAAAATCTTCATAAGAGATATCATATTCTTGGTCACTATCATGCGTTTCCACATAAGCAACTTTTTCCTTTTTATGATACTTTGAATTTCTAGCCTTCTCTGCTCTCAAGCGTTCGACCTGTCGAACCCTATCAGCCAATTGGGCCATGTCTTTTAGATGCTGAGTATCTAACTTCTTTCTGATCGAATAATCTAGGCCACTAGTAGCCATTTCGACCAATTCATGTTCAGGCACCTGAGTAAAACACTTAGCCTTAAGTAAACGAAATCTATTCAAATAGTCATCTATGGACTCAGGAGTTTTGCGCCTAACACTCGCTAATTCTTTGAGACTTATCTTAGATTGTCCCATGTAGAATTGCTCATGGAAAACTCTCTCTAACTGATTCCAATTAAAAATTGAATGTGGAGGGAGAGTTGTAAACCATGTAAAAGCATTTTTTGTTAGAGAATTTGGAAAATACTTCATTCTTAAATTCTCATTATTTGCTATGTGTTCAACAGTAGATTCACTATTATCACCAGCAAACTTAGTAAATTTTGGGATCTTTCAACCCCTTGGTAATTCTGTTTGAAGCACGTAGTCTGATAAGGCAGAAACAAAATGAGGCCTATGCATGCCTATGTTTAAACCATTTTGTGCCAGGATGGTTTCGACCAAATTGGCTATGTTATTTTGCCCAGCAAAGTTATTATTCTGGACATTTCTAACTACATCGTCAGCATTTTGGTTTCTATTTACCAACACAATTCCAGGATTTTGTTCGACCTGGGGCAAAGCCTGTTGCTGTGCCTGAATTTGCACCTGTGGTTCGACCACTGGCACTGGTTGTTGGATTTGGTTTAACGGGTTTACAACATTATTTGGTGCAGGCATAATGACATTGTTTGGTGCTTGTGCAATTTGCAAAGGCACCACATTTTGAATTTGGGAAACTTGTTGATTAGGGACTTGAGGAGCCCCAAAGAAATCAGCAATCCTTCCCATTTGGTTGGCCAACAATTGGTAACTTTGGTTTGTATTTTGAATTAATGGGTTAAATACTGTACCAATTTGTTGTGTTAACATATTGACCATATCATGATTACTCTCATCCATTTGTTGCCTTAAAGCATTCAAGGCATTGTTGGTTAATGAAGGGTTACCATTTCGAGTAGCAGAACCAGAAACTATTTGATTATTAGGCACAAATACTAATCGATTTGTCAGCCCATAACATTGTTTTGTCCAATTATGAAGGCAAAACAGGACATTCAAGGGGGGCAATTCAAGTAGATGTTGATGTGGGCCGCATAGTTCGACCAACTCTGTTCCTAGTGGTTGAATCCAAGGCAAACTTCAACTTACTATTGGGGAGAGAGTGGATTCATGGAGTAGGAGTTGTTCCTTCGACCCTTCACCAGAAGCTGATGCTTTGGAGGGAGGACGGCTGCGTTGAAAATATAGAAGCTGATAAGAGTTTCTATATGTCAGAGGTAGATACCATGAACCAACAAACCTTTGACAAAAATTTGGCGAATATTGCGCCATGTTATGATAGAGAGAATGCTTTCACACCCTCTGATAATGTGATTCATTCTGTGAAGCTCCACCCAACCCAAGGCTTTATATGGGAAAGAGAGGAAATAGATGCTGTGTCCTCAGAAGATGGAGTTGTACCACCATCTGGGTGGAATGTTTATGAAAGTTACGATGACTGAGTCCAGTGCATGGGCCAGGATTACGGCTTATATGGCCGAGACTAAGTTAAATACGGTTTGGAAGCTGATGTTCATCAAAATATGGCTACAGAGGCCAAGGTCGAAAGTAATGGCATTTCTATGCCACAAGCACAAAGGCTTGATTGCATCTATGATGAAGAACCTTTGGGATTCGAAAAGGATCCACTGAATGAAACTCCTAAGATGCAAGCTCAAGATCCTTTGGAGGAAATTGACATTGGAATTGGCTCAGTCAAAAGGACAACATACATTAGTGCTAATATTAGTCCTGATTTGAAAGGGAAATTGGTGCTACTTCTCAAGGAATTTAGTGATTGTTTTGCTTGGGATTATATTGAAATGCCTTTTCCTTTCTCGTTCGACCACTCAATCGAAACAGGCATTTGGGGGCAATTTTTTAGCCCATATTTTTACTAAGTAAAAATATGTTCTAAATGCATGAATAAAATAATTATGCTTAGTTATATAATTATTTTAGTCATTAAATATGTTTGGTTTTCAGAGCCAATGAATTTAATGAGCAATCATGCATGAACATACAATAAATGTTCTCTTATTGAACATTTTATTTTAAATGCGTATTCTTCTTCTTTCAGGATCCTTTCGATTTGGTCAAAGCGTCAGTAGGGTCAAAGTACCCAGTAGTGCAAGATTAACCTATGGACTTAGCGAAATATTCAGGAAAAGCATTGCTACTTCGACTTCGATGGATACAACGGCTAACTCAGACGATAAGAAGGGATTCAAATTCAAAATACGTGTCAAGGACACGCGTCCTCTCTGTAGTTATTTAGGCGTTATTAGCAGTTAGGAATTAGTGTCTATAAATAGCCTAGTTATGTGATCGAAAAGGGGGTCACAATCATATATACAGAATCCTTACAAAACTCAAAGTACCCATGCTAACGAGAGAAACGAGTTCGAAAGGGAAAATGTATGTTATGTGCACCATTACCTTTTCTGTAAACATTTACATTTGAATGCAAATTTACAGTATTTTCATATCTATCTCATTTAATCCTTATTTCGACCTTTTCTTCCATTCTGTTTATTCAAATTGAATAATCATTCTTTCTTGTGTTTCAAGTAACATATAAAACATATAACAAAAACAATACTTTATGAATATAAGAACAATAATGAATACCATTTACTTTGAAAATATAAACAAAAGCACTATGTCCCGAGATTTACTAGTTGGTCTCTCTTGTAATAATCAAACTAGCGTTGTTTACCAAATTTCACAGTAAACACCTTGTCCATGGTTCCAGAAAGTATCTTCCCTAGAGCTCACCCTAAAGCAGAACAGGGTGCCTGCTCTGATGCCAATTGAAATTCCGGTAACAAGTTACAGATGTGCAGCGTGATGTGGTGCACGTTTAGGTTTTAGGTATACGATGTGTTGCCTAATGTGCCAACATCATAAACATACGATAACTTGATGAACAAGGAAAATAAAGTACAGAAGATACAGAACACAATGAGTTTGTTAACCCAGTTCAAGTGCAACTCACTTACGTCTGGGGGATACCAATCCAGGAATGAATCCACTATGATAGCTCTAATTCAAAGCTTAAACTCCCCGTTTACAACCTCTCGCTTAGATACTACCTTGTGTAACCCTACCTTGCTCCTCCACAAGATATGACTTCCCTCAGTCAATTCCCAGCCTATCCTACCTTGCTCCCCGCAAGGACCTTGCTCAACCACAAGGAATTTTAGTCTTGTTCCCACAAGTACCTTGCTCAACCACAAGGAATTTTACAAACTCAATAATGGAGACGCACTCCTAAACTAAAGAACCAACTCTTGCTTCAAAGCTTTGAGTGATTCAAAGTCCAAATCTTGTTTCCAACTAGAACCAAGAAGAGGAACAGCTCTGTGCTTAAAAGCTTAAGAGCTAAATACAACCCTAATTCAAGTTTCAAACGAAACAAGAAATCCTAGGGACAAAGACTCGAAATCCTAAAGACTAGATTTATGAATATTGATTTCGGTGAATAAAACATGTCTTCAGCATTCCTTTATATAGAACGAGATCTGGTAGCTGTTTGTTGTAGTCTTCAAAAAACAAACTTAATCTTTTAATAAAAGATATGATCTTTTAATAAAAGATAAGTTTTGTTTTAAATCTTTTTGAATCTTTTTCAATCTTCTAGAAACAAACCAGCTTTTTAAATCTTTTCTGAATCTTCTTCAATCTTTCAGCTCGTTCCTTGGCGCGTAAGCTAGCGTGGATATGTTTGTTTCAAAACAAATCTTTTTCAAAGATCACACGCAAATATTTGAAAGCGCGTTTATAGGGTATTCAGTTCAGGTACCACATGTGTGCACATCAGTCACCACATCTGGACCAAAGGCTTATTTTAACAAATGAAGCCAACCCTAAAATAAACTCAACCTTGCAGGTTGAAAACACTAACAATATGTACTCAGTGTTAGACTACTAGGCTACCACTTAGAAGGGGGGTTGAATAAGTGGCTTCTTTAATCAACGGCAATTTAAAAAAAAATTATTTGATTAAAAAACAATGCGCGGAAGTACCACCGGATCGGTAGTCTACTTTGCACCTTTTGACCAAAGGAAAGATAGTATAGCCTTGAACGAACTAGGAAAATTATCGGAACGCTTAATGCAAAATATCCAAATTTAATCGATTAACAAAAACAGTCCCAAGCAAGTTATACGATTCGATATTCAAATTCAATCACAATCAAGATAATCGCAATTGAACCTTTGTGTACACTTACGAACACAAAATTCCAATTGACACAAAATATAAGCGAATTGCGTAAAGTAAGAATTTAAAGCGAATCGACACACAAGAGATGATTAGGGAGTTCCCTGACTTTCGTGTCGTCCTCGCGGTAGGCCGGGTACGTCACCCCCCAAATAACCAAACGGGTTATTTGAGAGTATTATTGATTAAAAACAGTTTAAACACAAGTGCACAATTTACAATGAATCCAATAAACCTATATTGACTCAAAAGTAAAACTATGCTAAACCTCAATCGACGAACGAATCTTCACCCTCTGATTCCAACAATTTTACCCGTGCAACTCCTTGCAACAATCGTCCAGCTGAGTCCTTCAATTCTTCTCGATTGATCCTTCAAGATATCGAACAATCTTAAATCCCTAGCGAGCAACCAAACCTCCTTCGCAAATCAACCCGGTCACGATTCTGATTCACTGCGAATCGTACCGAACGTTATCGACCAAGCGTACAACTTCTATTGGATTGATCCCATACTCAATCTTCAATGATTGCAACTTGATGGAAGATGATGATCTTGTGAAGGATACACTTTGATCCCAATTTTTCACCCAAATTGTATCCAAAGTGTTTCTCTCAAAGCACTCTTGCTTTCTCACTGGTTCTCACTAGATTTTTCTCAGTTGTGTGTTGGAACAAAAAAGGTTCTGACATGATCCAATTAAGTTTAGATGATAACAAAGGTATTAATATACAATAGGGTATACTAATTATTTAATCCAAGTGTGCAGATATACAAGTTAATTCTTTAAATTTACTAGAAGCACATTGGAAGCTCTGATATGTCAAAGCAAATTCTGACCATATTTTCAAGGCATCAGAAGATGCAAATTATGTTCGTCAGAAGCTAGTATCAGACTCTGATAAGTGCAGTGAGGGCCGTTTTGTCAGAAGAACATTCTCTGCAACAATGATTGGAAATCATCATCATCCTCTGACATTCCATAAGCTGGTGAAATCAATCTTATCCACAAGATAGTGACGTTAGTACTGTTGTACGAACTCATTACCTGATTTGGCTAAAACGTTATCCCCAAGATTGATCGTATACAAGGTTACCTGATTTGGTTAAAAATGGTACTATCTACAGCTGGCGCTATCTCACCGCATCAAATTCAAATCAAACACGCTCCACCCTCGTCTATAAATTGGAGCAAGTTTGAAGTTCTAGGACATGGCATTTTTTAACAATTTTAAAAGAGCTGTTATTCTGTCAAATTCATCCTAGAGCACTAAGAACTTCAAATACAACTTGATCTCATATTCAAATCCAAGACTCAAGTTTCAGCTTCTGTTAATTCATTAGTTGAACCTTAGAATTTCTGTATTAGGATTCTAAGTTAAGTCTTGTATCAAAAGTTGTATTTACTTGTGACTGAACATTGATCTTCATATCAATTGTTCAGACTCTGTTCTCTTATTTTTTTTGGAAGTCTCTTGCCTGCGTGCTTGAGCATTAGGAAGTCTCTTGTTTGTATACTTGAGCATTGGAAGTCTCTTGCAAGGTTGCTTGAGCACTTGTAATCTTTGGTGATTATAGTGAACTCTCTTGGTAGTACAAGAGGACTGGACGTACCCTTGGTTTGTAAGGGGAACCAGTATAAAAACTCTGTCTCTACTCTTCTCTCTCTCTCTCTCTATCTTCAATACTCTGATCAAATTGTGTTTTGAATATTCTAAACCGCTGCAAACTCTGATAAGTTTTTCATAACTTAGAAGAATTTTTAAACTACCCAAAACACAATTCAACCCTCCCCTTCTTGTGTTTTTCACACCTTCAATTGGCATCAAGAGCCCGGTTCAGTTTTTAATCACCTAATAGTGAGACAGTTTTCCTGTTGAAAAACACTATGACTGAAACTCCAAGTGTGAGCATGAAATCAGTTCCTCATGACTATGATGTTGAAGACAATAAGACAAGCAACAAAGCACCAATGCTCAATGGAGATGCATCTAACTTTTCCTGGTGGAAAGATAGAATCTACAGTCATCTTATTGGTTTAGATGATGAGCTTTGAGACTTAGTTGAAGAAGGGGTAACCTTCCAAGGACTTGATGAAAAGGGAAGGTTATCTATTGAAGAAAGAAAGAAGTTCACTCCTACAGACAAGAAGCTATACAAGAAACATCACAAGGTCAAGGATCTTCTCATTGGGTGTATAACTCATGATGAATATCTCAAGATCACAGACAAATCTACTGCCAAGAGCATCTATAATTCCTTGTGTTCCACATATGAAGGAAATAAACAGGTTCAAGAGGCAAAGGCTACTCTTCTGATCCAACAGTACGAACTCTTTAGAATGAAGGATGATGAGAATATTGAATCAATGTATTCAAGGTTCAAAATTCTAGTGGCTGATCTCCAAGTTCTAAAGAGAAGCTACACAACTTCTGATCATGTAAGAAAGATTTTTAGAAGCTTACCTTCAAGGTGGAGGCCTAAGGTAACAGCTATTCAAGAAGCTAAGGATTTGGACAAACTTGGCTTGGAGGAATTGATAAGTTCACTCATGAGTCATGAGATTGAACTATCTTCTGATGAGCCTCAGAAGAAACTAAAATCTTTGGCCTTGCCATCCATTTCAGTTTCATCTAAGGCTCTGAAAGCCAAAGTTGTAGAATCTGAAGCTGAGGAATCTTTCGTAGATAATCAAGAAGAAGGATCAGACGATGATTTCTTTGCACTCTTGTCCAAAAATTTTCAAAAGTGGTCACTAAGGAAGGGCAAAAATTTTCAAGGCAGAGGATCTGGATCAAGAAACAACACCAGCAAAGAGAAGAAGGATGACACAAAAAATTGTTTCAATTGTCATAAGCCTGGACATTTCATGGCTGATTGTCCTGAGCTAAATTCCAAGGTTAAAGGAAGAAAGAGTACAATCAAGAACAAAGCCAAGAAGAGTCTAATGGCAACATGGGAGGATATCAATGAACTATCTGAGGATGAAGACTCTGAGGAAGCAAACCTAGCGCTTATGGCCACTGGTGAATCAGACCATGACAGTGATTCAGAGTCTGACACGGACGATATTGATGAGGTAATATCTATAATGTCTAGTACTCAAATGACCAAAGCTTTGAAAGATGTAATGGTGAAGTACATGGAAAAGTTGAGTGAGCTGGATTTTTGCAAACAAAAAATGAAGCTACTCAATGAAAATCTCACCCAGACTCAAGCAAACTATCAAAAATCTCTTAAAACAATTAAAGTGCTTGAGACTGGATGTAGAACATGTCACAAACCTTATGACGAGTATGAAATCTCTCTTCAAGAGTTTGTTCACCATAACATAGATAAAACTAGGGTAACTTCCGTAATTCATGGTGGACTTAGCAACTATTACAAAAGGCAAGGACTTGGTTCTCTTACATGTCCTAATGTGGGAAAATCAAGTAAACCTGTCTTGTTGAGCAAGTCACCATCAGAATCTTATTCAAACTTTACTAAGGGTACATCAGAACCTCTGACTGTGTCTGGTACTCTTGTGAGCTTGGAACCACAAGATAAGGTATCAGGAGATGACTCATCTTCTGAACCTAAGTCTTCTAAAACCCAGGTTCCCCTCACATCAGTACCCATGTCTACTCAAGTTAAAGCTGTCAAAGTACCAAAGCCTGTTGATAAGCGGGGCACTAGTACTTCTAAAGCAAACTTGGTAACTGGTTCTCTGACACACTCAAGAGGAAAGTCTCAGAGACAACATAAGCCTAAACATTTTTCTAAAGGCTCTGTTGACTCCAGATCTTCTGAGTATTCTAACAAGCAGAATAAGATTCTCAAAACAAACCAAAAAGGACCCATCAGAGCATGGGTACCAAAATCTGAAATAGTGTATGCTGCAGGTATGCACCCAAAGAAGAAAAGAAAGCTCATGGTATCTGGACTCTGGCTGCTCACGTCACATGACAGGAGACAAGCTCTTATTCCACACCCTGAATCAGCAAAAGGGAGGAACAATAGGGTTTGGTGGCAACCGTAGGTTATGATGTAGTAGATGGACTACATCATAACCTACTTAGCATAAGTCAATTGTGTGATAGTAATTATGATGTTATGTTTAATAAGGATTCATGTACTGTAATCAGAAACTCTGATCAATCTGTTGTTTTTAAGGGAAATAGAAAAGGCAATGTGTACAAAGTCAATTTCTCTGATTTTAAGGAACAACAAGTGCTTTGTCTCTTGACACTGAGTGATGAAAAATGGGTCTGGCACAAAAGATTGGGTCATGCTAACTGGAGATTAATTTCTAAGCTTAGCAAGGATAATCTTGTCAGAGGCCTTCCAAAAATAAAATATCACTCAGACTCACTTTGTAGTTCCTGTCAAAAAGGAAAAATTGTCAAAAGTTCTTTCAAAAACAAAAACATTGTCTCTTCTACAAGAACCTTGGAACTCTTACACATTGATCTTTTTGGAACAGTTAGTACTGCTTCAATCAATGGTAAGAAATATGGATTAGTAATTGTAGATGATTACAGTAGATGGACTTGGGTTAAATTTCTGAGAAATAAAGATGACACATATGAAGTGTTTAGCATCTTCTGCACCCAAATTCAAAATGAAAAGGATTCCAAGATTTTAAAAGTAAGAAGTGATCATGGTGGTGAATTTGAAAACGAACCTTTTGAAAAATTTTGTGAAGAACATGGAATTCTCCATGAATTCTCTTCTCCTAGAACTCCACAACAAAATGGAGTTGTAGAAAGAAAGAATAGATCTTTACAAGAAATGGCACGCACCATGATGCATGAAAATAATTTAGCAAAATTCTTTTGGGCAGAAGCTGTTAACACTGCTTGTTATATTCAGAATAGAATCTATATAAGACCTATTTTGAACAAAACAACATATGAACTCTTTAAGGGAAGAAAACCCAATATTTCTTATTTTCATCAATTGGGTTGTACATGTTACATTCTGAATAACAAAGTCCATCTCAAGAAATTTGACTCTAAAGCCTGTAAGGGTATCTTCATTGGATACTCTGAACGCTCTAAGTCATACAGAGTGTATAATTCTGAAACTAATACAGTGGAAGAATCAATGCACGTAAAGTTTGATGATAAGGAGCCTGATGATAAAAAGTCAGAGCCTGTTAAAGATTTGTCAGGATCTGATGATTCAGAAGATGAAGCTCCAGAGTATGACAACTACATAGAACCTATAGAAGACTCTGAAGTGCAAGAAGTTACATCTTCTGATGCTGTTCAAGAACATCAAGCAAATGATGATAATTCTGAAGCAACAGAGATTCCAAGAAATACTTTCAAGTACAAATCATCACATCCTGAAGAGCTTATTCTAGGAAACAAGAATAGTCCAAGAAAAACAAGGTCAAACTTCAGAGATGAAGAATCATTGTTTGGATTAATATCCTTGATTGAACCAAAGACAACAAATGAAGCTCTCTCAGATGATGCTTGGATAGTTGCTATGGAAGAAGAGTTAAATCAATTCAAGAGAAATGATGTATGGGATCTGGTACCCAAACTTGAGCACAAGAACATTATTGGAACAAAATGGGTATACAGAAACAAATTGAATGAGCAAGGTGAAGTTACAAGAAATAAAGCAAGACTTGTTGCACAAGGATATAGTCAACAAGAAGGAATTGACTTCACTGAAACCTATGCTCCAGTAGCAAGACTGGAAGCAATCAGGTTACTTTTATCTTATGCAGTTAATAATGATATCACTCTTTATCAAATGGATGTTAAAAGTGCATTTCTTAATGGTGTTATTTCTGAAGAAGTATATGTCAAACAACCTCCTGGATTTGAGGATTTAGCAAATCCAGATCATGTGTTTAGATTAAAGAAATCACTCTATGGACTCAAACAAGCTCCTAGAGCTTGGTATGAGAGACTGAGTACCTTCTTAATCAACAATGGTTTTGAAAAAGGGCAAGTTGACAATACATTATTTAGAAAAACACTAAAGAAAGACATTTTGATCATTCAAAATAATGTTGATGATATCATTTTTGGATCAACTAATGCCACTCTGTGCAAGAATTTTTCAAAGCTTATGCAGGATGAATTTGAGATGGGCATGATGGGAGAATTGAAGTTCTTTCTTGGAATTCAGATAAATCAAACAAAGAAAGGAACATTCATTCATCAATCAAAATATATAAAAGATCTTCTGAAGAAATTCAATTTGGAAGATTGCAAACCCATGAACACTCCAATGCATCCTACATCAAGCTTAAGCAAAGAAGAATCTGAAGGCAAAGTTGATCAGAAGCTCTACCGAGGTATGATTGGATCTCTTCTTTATCTAACTGCATCAAGACCTGATATTTTATTTAGCGTATGCTTGTGTGCAAGATTTCAATCAGATCCTAGAGAAACTCATCTCACTGATGTGAAGAGAATCTTTAGGTATTTGAAAGCTACTTGTAACATTGGATTACTGTATCAGAAATCCAATGATTACAAACTGATTGGATTCTGTGATGCTGACTATGCTGGTGATAGAATTGAAAGAAAATCCACCAGTGGTAATTGTCAGTTCATTGGTGAGAATTTAATTTCATGAGCTAGTAAAAGGCAAACCACCATAGCTATGTCAACAGCATAAGCTGAATACATATCAGCAGCTAAATGTTGTACACAACTACTTTGGATGAAATATCAATTGGAAGATTATCAAATAAGCAGTAACAATATTCCTTTATATTGTGATAATACTGCAGCTATTCACCTCTCTAAAAACCCTATTTTACATTCTAGAGCTAAGCATATTGAGATTAAACATCATTTTATCAGAGACTGTTCAAAAAGGAGTAATTGATCTCAAGTTCATTGAAACTGAAAATCAATGGGCTGATATCTTTACAAAACCTTTAGCTGTTGAACGCTTTGATTTTATCAAAAAGAATCTGAATATGATGGAAATCTCTGATTAACTTAGACTCTGATGAAAAATTGAGTTTGTAAGAATCTAATAGTAATCAGAAGCTGAAGTCATCAGAACCTTCTGTATCAGAAGTTGTGATGAGGATATCTTCTGACAAACTATCAGAATCTGATTAGAAGGTAAATAGTTCTGGCGCGTAAGTTAAAATATTTTATAAAAACCCTTTCATTTTCCCTCACTTACGTGTCAGTTATTTAAATAATCCTTTGATACACGTGTCTTAGTGCAAAAGGATAAAGAAGTTGGTTAATGATGATTAGCATTTCTAATTCCCATTTGTGGTAAAAATACTCTACTACCCCTATGTGTTTGTACTTGTTATTGCGCGAAACTTTCTATTTAAACACACTAACTGTTCACATTCACACTTTTGCACTCTCACAACCTACACTTTTATCTTCTAAAACTCAGAGCGATTTCTTTCTCCCTCATTAGAAACCCTAACCCCCAAACTCCATCAATGGCTTCAATAATTCCAAGGGATTGTATCATTGACATTGCAAACTCCAAACCTACTAAGTTTGCTAAAGATCAACGACCGTACAAGTATGATGACCTAAACCTTGCAATTGAAAATCCGGTTGATCTAGATGGGTTAAGAGTAAACGGATTCGCAAATGTAGTCAATTTGTTCAAAAGACAAGGTTTGGAATACTACTTTGATCTACTGAATGGTGCAACTTATACTGAGATGGTGAAAGAATTCTGGATGAAAGCAACGATTATCAACAAAGACGTGTACGTTCAGAGAATCAAGAATATGGTTGAAGAGAATCCTGAACTTCAAGGAAAAACTCCAGAACAAATGGGTTTGAAACCTTTCACATCTACAGAGATTGAATCATTTGTGGCTGGATTCAGAATCTCCATCAGAGTATGTAACATTTGTGAGGCTCTGAAGATAGACCGTGGTGGTCTTGCACTCAGAAACTCTGATGAGGTTGGTCCTGATGTTGAGGAGTTCATTTTCAAACCTAAGGCTGATCCCAATGAAAAGTTTGAATGGACCAACACCTGCAAAGTTATCTACAAGATTCTGATTGACAGTATTTTGACTAAGTTGGGAGGCACTGATCAAATCTCAAATCTCCAGAAGCTGTTTACATTTCACGTTGGTAAAGGAAACTTTGTGGATGTGGGTAAGCTTATTTTTGATCATCTTGCAACTTCTATTCTCTCTTCCAAATCTATTGTGCGACACCCAAGGCTACTTAGTCACATGTTTGCACAATGTGGTCTATTGGATACAATCACTCCCTTTCTCCCAGGATATGGTTCCTTTCTGCTTAGTTCTAAATTCGTAAATAGCACTACGCTAAGGTACATGAAACTGGTAAAAAACAATCAGATTGTTCATCCAACACACCCACTGCTGATCAGAGATTCTGTGAAAGACATTGTTGAGTGTAGACTTGTGCATGTCAGTGATAGTGCTGCTAAGAGAGTTATAGAGGCACATGCTTATCTATTGAAAAAGCTAGGCGTTGATGTAGGAGATGGACAACCTACAAAATTGACTGTAAGACAATCTAGGATTCTGGAGCAACCAACCAGAGTTCAACCTATCAAAAGAAAAGCTGTTAAGAGTCCTGCAGAGAAGAAGGTTGCTAAGACTCAGAAGACTACAGCTCCTAGATCTCAAAAGAAACCAAGGGCAAGGAAAGTTATACTGGAGGATCTCACTGAAGAAGAGAAAGAAAAAGCTGATTTGGAAGCAGCTTTGGAAAAGATAAATAAGTTCACCAAGAAGCAAGATGAACTGAAGGATGGATATGAGTGTGGTATTGATGAATCAGCATTTGATGAGATGCATAAGAAGCTTCCTAAAAGGAATGATCCTCATAATCTGCTGGAACAACAGACTCTGTATGGAAATGAAACTGGTAAGTTTTCTAATTTTGTTGGAGGCAGCAAAGCAGTTAGTAATTATTTCAGAAGACTTCAATTCCCTTCTGAAATCAAAGTTAAACACACTCTGAATAAGATTTTAAAAGGAGTTAATTCTGAGAAAGACAACATTCTTTCTGAGAATCAACCAACTTCAGAGCAGTTTAACCTCATCCTATCTAACCCATCAGAATCTCATGCTAATACTATATGTATTGATGCAGCACAAGCTTCCACAAGTACTGCACCTCTCATTCAAAATCTGAATGAAGATTCTGACCGCACACCCTCACCACCACCTGCAAAATCCCCCACACACCATCATAACCAAATTCTCAAACCTACCCAAAACTCTGAAATTGTTGAACCAGAGTCCACCCAAGAAAAATCATCACCTCCACCAGAAAATGAACCACACCCACAATCACCTCCACCAGAACATACACAGCCAGAAAATGAAAAACCAAAATCACCAGAACCTACAATGACAGAAGTGGTTAACCCTGAAGAACATGCTGTTGATCAATCCCCACATCATGTGGATATGGACAACTCATGTACTCTACCCACACCAATCAAGCAAAAATTCAAACAAATTGATGAGTCTCTGAATCAATAAGGACTTCAGAAAACCCCTCCTCACCAAACCAATCATCTCAAAACCCTAATGCAGGATCTTTCTATGGACTGCATCTATGTTCCACCTCAATTACCTTCCAGAATTATGAATGAACCCCTAGACCAAACCCAGGATGATATCACTAACTTTCCGCAAGCTGTTGACAAGAACATTAGAAGAATGTCCAGCGCCATTCCTAACAGGTCTATTGAATCAGCACATATCAATAAAGAGTGTGACCTTATGGAATAGAATCTGGTGTATATGATCAGATCAGTGAGAGAAGCTTACACCAGGGATTTAGAAGTAAGGAATGAGATTGCAAGAAAGGAAGAGGAAGAGAGGTTGGAAAGGGAAAGATTAGAAGCTAAGGAAAGGGAAAGGAAAAGGTTGGAAGATGAGCGCATTGAGAAGGAAAGACAAGAAGCTCAAGCTAGAGAGGAAGCTAGACTAGCAGAAGAGGCTAGAAGAGCTGCTGAACAAGCAAGACTGGAAAACATTGCTCGAAACGCACCAGAATATGCTCAACACATCAGAGAAAATCAAGAGAATATTCAGAGAAGAATTGATGAGCATTCATCTCTGCTGGCTGCAATCATGACTACTCTCCAGAGCATCAATGCCAGACTACCACCTCAACCTTCAAACCTAGGATTCTATGCACTTGTTAACTTTAATTCATTATCATGTTCTGTTCTTTGTTTGTAACTGGTTGAATTTTTATTCACTTAAATACTATGTTTGGTGTTTATTTATTGTGTTTGGTTATAATTTATTCACTTTTTGAATCTATTTTATGCATTCATAAATTCTTTTTGAGACAAATATCAACACAAAGATTTCAAAACTAAATAAAGAGTTTATTCAATTGAAAATTGTTGATTACATAAGTTCTTATCCAACTTTTCACTTGGATTCTACATCAAAAACGGCTAGTTCTAAATCTAGCTTATCAGAATCTAAGAGAAATGGAAGAATTCACAACATTCTCTTTGCTTCCTTATTGGGAGATCAATGAGAAGTGATCTCATTGATTATGAAGAGGGGTATTCTTCACTAGGAGGAACATATGTACTCAAGAATTCCTTCCAATCAGAATCTCATTCAGATTCTGACTCGGATAAGGACTCTTGTTGTTTGGTCTTGGATCTTGTTTGATAATTGACTCTGACAGGAGCAGAAGTTGATGCCTTCATCTTCTAAGGTTTCTTTTTAGACTCTGAGTCTTGTTGAATCTTCACTTTCTTCTTCTTCTTCTCCTGTGATTTCTTACTTTTGATCATTCTTCTATCCTTATCCATTGTTATGTTCTACAATGAAATGGAAGTGTTGAGTGAAATGACAAAGTGATTGTCCTTATATAGTGGATTCAAACCAGACAAGTTCATGGTTTCACGACAAACCATTTAATTGGTATAGTTGTAACCACCTTGACTGCATTGAAACTCTACTTTTGACCATTTTTTTTTCAAACCTGTCATTTAATTTCCTTTGTCAGTTTCATTTTTTTGCTTAATGACAAAAGGGGGAGTAAGAGTCGTAATTAATTTATGCAATGCTAAACTGAAACCAAATTCCATTTGTCCATTTATTAAAATTATGTCTTTGATGATTTGTCTATTTATTAAAATTATGTCTTTGTATGATATGATTTTGAGGAAAATATTAGTTGAAATTTGAACTTCTGATACATGGTACGCATAAAAGAAAAGTGCAATTTTCTTTCATGGGTATCAGACTTAGGGGGAGAGCTTGCAAACCTAGCCTCTGAGAGTCTAGTGTATTAGTTTAGTTCAAAATTCAAATAATTATTTTTAAACTGATTTAATTAATCATTGCTGAACTTAGGGGGAGCTTGCAAAACTCATCAACCTAAGAGATGCTTGATAAATTTTATCAACAACCATTGTAAATTAATACTTGGTTTGTCATCAATCAAAAAGGGGGAGATTGTTGGAACAAAATAGGTTCTGACATGATCCAATTAAGTTTTGATGATAACAAAGGTATTAATATACAATAGGGTATACTAATTATTTAATCCAAGTGTGCAGATATACAAGTTAATTCTTTAAATTTACTAGAAGCACATTGGAAGCTCTGATATGTCAAAGCAAATTCTGACCAGATTTTCAAGGCATCAGAAGATGCAAATTATGTTCGTCAGAAGCTAGTATCAGACTCTGATAAGTGCAGTGAGAGCCGTTTTGTCATAAGAACATTCTCTGCAACAATGATTGGAAATCATCATCATCCTCTGACATTCCATAAGCTGATGAAATCAATCTTATCCACAAGATAGTGACGTTAGTACTGTTGTACGAACTCATTACCTGATTTGGCTAAAACATTATCCCCAAGATTGATCGTATACAAGGTTACCTGATTTGGTTAAAAATGGTACTATCTACAGCTGGCGCTATCTCACCGCATCAAATTCAAATCAAACACGCTCCACCCTCGTTTATAAATTGGAGCAAGTTTGAAGTTCTAGGACACGACATTTTTGAACAATTTTAAAAGAGCTGTTATTCTGTCAAAATCATCCTAGAGCACTAAGAACTTCAAATACAACTTGAACTCATATTCAAATCCAAGACTCAAGTTTCAACTTCTGTTAATTCATTAGTTGAACCTTAGAATTTCTGTATTAGGATTCTAAGTTAAGTCTTGTATCAAAAGTTGTATTTACTTGTGACTGAACATTGATCTTCATATCAATTGTTCAGACTATGTTCTCTTATTTTTTTTGGAAGTCTCTTGCCTGCGTGCTTGAGCATTAGGAAGTCTCTTGTTTGTATACTTGAGCATTGGAAGTCTCTTGCAAGGTTGCTTGAGCACTTGTAATATTTGGTAATTATAGTGAACTCTCTTGGTAGTACAAGAGGACTGGACGTACCCTTGGTTTGTAAAGGGAACCAGTATAAAAACTCTGTCTCTACTCTTCTCTCTCTCTCTCTCTATCTTCAATACTCTGATCAAATTGTGTTTTGAATATTCTAAACCGCTGCAAACTCTGATAAGTTTTTCATAACTTAGAAGAATTTTTAAACTACCCAAAACACAATTCAACCCTCCCCTTCTTGTGTTTTTCACACCTTCAATTGGCATCAAGAGCCCGGTTCTGTTTTTAATAGTCATTTGTAATGTTGCCAAAATATGTTCAATCCTATTTTCATGTGTTTTGACAATTATTAAAACATGAGGATGAACTGGTGCACTTACATTCTCCCCCTTTTTGATAATTGTCAAAACTATGCATAAGCTAAACTAAGCCTATACCTATTATGCAAATAAAAATAGCAATGTAATACAGACGCAATTAAAACACCAAGGCTAGTCATCAAATAAGCTCGCTCCCCCTGAGTTGATGCCATAATGCGTTTTGATCATCTTTAGCTTGTGCATCCAAATCTCTCCCCCTTTGACAATATCAAAAAGAAGAAGAGAGCACATTAGAAGTAACAAGTCCAAGCAATTTTTAATCAATGATCACATCGTGCACTTACATTTGTCGAAATGCACTTTATGATATAGTTTCCTAATCAAAATAAATACATACAAAGATATGCCAAAATATATCAATGACGAATACCAAATATCATGATAAAACATGGAATGTAGAACAACAATCCATAAACCAACTCATGAGTATTGAAACACATCGACATTTGTAAACAAGTTACATACCAAAATATGGGACGAAATAAACAAAACAATGCAATAAAAGCATAAACATAACATGATTATCCATACAAACAAAATTATCCAAAATAACATGTATGTATGAAACACATATAATCAACAAGGTACATACTTATGTATGTGAGCAAAAATAATACCAAAGCACATTATAACATGAGAACACATGTTGGACCATATATGCATGATAAAGCATCCACATAAATGAATCAAGTACCAAAATCAATCGTATGAAAATATATGTCTATGTATGCTCATAAAGTCACATATATAAGAACCAAACAAACATATACAAACCAAGTATGAACTTAATATGACAATTGTAATGATTTTTGTCAAATCCCCATTTAAGACGTATGAGTCTCAAAGACTTATCAATATCTTTGAGCAAAATTCTTGGAAATGAAGGATGAGACAACTATCAAGTCAAATATCACATTAAGGTAGAAGTTGTGTATATGAGCCAATATTCAAATGCTAAGTAAAACAAATATAAAGGTAAAGGTAGAGAATAGAATCTTCCCTTTAAGTGTTAGGTGGAGGAAGTGATCAATTTCCACACCATTGTAGATGTTGAGTTGAAGCTTTTCTCATCACTTTCCTTGATCGTAAGTCTTGAACTCCATTGTTGTCGGTGTCTTTTGTCAATGGTTTCAAGACGCTTCCCTACATACTTAGACATTTGAAATAGGTCCCCAACTCATGTTGGGTCCTAGTTGGTGAGGTAAACAAACTTTGTTGAGTTTTGGCATCCATTGCAATACGCCCTTAGGTACCAACGATTTCCTAGCTTTACATTTTGCAATGGTATGGCCTTCACAACAACAATAGTGACAAGTGATATGTGAGTCACTCTTCTTTTGATCCATTTTGAAATGTTTAGAATTTTTATTTTTGACTTTCAAATTGTTTCGAAAATGTTTTGGATCAACTTGATGAGAGACTCTAGGTTTTGATGAATTTTCCACTTTGTCCTTAAGAGTCTTAATATTTTTTGACAAAGTGATACAATTATCACAACCAACTATATCACCATTATCATGACTTGTACTTGACCTTTCTAATAATGATACTTTGAAAGCTTTCAATTCTTCTTCCGTTTCGGAAACTTTCTTTTCAAGAGCTTTGTTAACTTTTATAATTTCTTTTAATCGTTTGAAAGCTTTCCTAGTTTCACTACATAGGTCCTCAAATGCACTTTGCAAATCATGATATTCTAACAAAGTATATGAGCTAGAGGGATTTTGGTTTACCTTTTTGGGAGCTTTATCCTTCTTTTTGTGATGATGAGTTGTGAAATTAGCCAATTCGCCTTCATCACTTGAACTAGAGCTTGATGATGAATGAGAAAAAGAGCCACTACTCTCCCATGCAACATAAGCTTTCTTACCTTTGCTCCTCCTTTTGTTTGAAGATGACTCCTTCTCTTTTCTCTTGAGATTAGGACAATCCGGCTTGTAGTGACCAACTTGGCCACACTCATAGCATAGCCCTTTCTTGGAGTACCTAGCATCATCATTCTTCCGGCGGTAACCACTATCTTTCCGAAACTTCTTAAGATTGTCATCGGAATGTCTTATCCCCTTCTTTCTCACATATCTATTATAGCGTCGAACGAAGAGCTCCATTTCCTCATCATCGGAATCGTCTTCGCTTGAGCTACTTTCCACATGCTCAACCTTTTTGGACTTGGACTTTGAGGCTTTTAGAGCAATTGACCTCTTATCCTTTTCCTTTTCCTTATCCTTGTCATTGTGCTTTCCCTTTTTCTCACTTTTCTCATGTTTTTCTAACAAGTTTAGTACTTGTTCATGTTCCGTAAGCTTGCCAAATAAAGTTGTAAGACTCAAAGTAGTAAGATCATTCGCCTCCTTAATCGCGGTGACCTTCGGTTGCCAACACCTACTAAGACATCTTAAAATTTTGTTAGTAGCATCTTGATTTGTGATTGGCTTTCCCAAACCGTGTAACTTGTTGGTTATTTTGATAAATCGTTGTTGCATATCCTTGATGGTCTCACCATCTAGCATATGGAACAACTCAAATTCTTGTGTCAATGTATTAATTTTGGATATCTTTACATCATTGGTACCCTCAAAGTGAGTTACCAATGTGTCCCACATTTCCTTAGCCGATTGACAATGTGACACATGATAGAATTGATCAATCCCAAGGGATGAATATAAAATATTTTGTGCCTTTGCATCGTAATTGGCCTTTTTCTTTTCCTCTTCCGTCCATTGTGCCATAGGCTTATTGGTGACAATGCCATGAGCATCGGTGATTGTTGGAACAAACGAACCGTTCTCAATAGCATTCCACACTTCACCATCAAAAGAATTGATGTGAATACGCATACTACTTTTCCAATAGTCAAAATGATCTCCATTGAATATCGGAGCCCTATTATACGCCCCTTTAGGTGCAAAAGCCATGTTGTCTAATAATTGGCACAAACCACCGAATTTTGCAAGCAAAATTGAACCGGTATCGTGATACCACTTGTTAGACTACTAGGCTACCACTTAGAAGGGGGGTTGAATAAGTGGCTTCTTTAATCAACGGCAATTTAAAAAAAAATTATTTGATTAAAAAACAATGCGCGGAAGCACCACCGGATCGGTAGTCTACTTTGCACCTTTTGACCAAAGGAAAGATAGTATAGCCTTGAACGAACTAGGAAAATTATCGGAACGCTTAATGCAAAATATCCAAATTTAATCGATTAACAAAAACAGTCCCAAGCAAGTTATACGATTCGATATTCAAATTCAATCACAATCAAGATAATCGCAATTGAACCTTTGTGTACACTTACGAACACAAAATTCCAATTGACACAAAATATAAGCGAATTGCGTAAAGTAAGAATTTAAAGCGAATCGACACACAAGAGATGATTAGGGAGTTCCCCGGCTTTCGTGTCGTCCTCGCGGTCGGCCGGGTACGTCTCCCCCCAAATAACCAAACGGGTTATTTGAGAGTAGTATTGATTAAAAACAGTTTGAACACAAGTGCACAATTTACAATGAATCCAATAAACCTATATTGACTCAAAAGTAAAACTATGCTAAACCTCAATCGACGAACGAATCTTCACCCTCTGATTCCAACGATTTTACCCGTGCAACTCCTTGCAACAATCGTCCAGCTGAGTCCTTCAATTCTTTTCGATTGATCCTTCAAGATATCGAACAATCTTGAATCCCTAGCGAGCAACCAAACCTCCTTCGCAAATCAACCCGATCACGATTCTGATTCACCGCGAATCGTACCGAACGTTATCGACCAAGCGTACAACTTCTATTGGATTGATCCCATACTCAATCTTCAATGATTGCAACTTGATGGAAGATGATGATCTTGTGAAGGATACACTTTGATCCCAATTTTTCACCCAAATTGTATCCAAAGTGTTTCTCTCAAAGCACTCTTTGCTTTCTCACTGGTTCTCACTAGATTTTTCTCAGTTGTGTTACCAACAAAAGATCACACACACATTGCTATTTAAAGTAAAAATAGAATGAGCAAATTTAGGCATAATTTTTCATACATGTATCGATACAAATGATCATTTGTATCGATACAAATGCTTTGACGAACGTTAAAAATGGAAATATTGACCTTTGTATCGATACAAACACGGGTGTGTATCGATACAAATATCAGGATCTTGAAATCTTGACTGATATGTATCGAAGCATGCAAGCATGATTCGATACATCATGAATTTTCTGGATTTTGAGAACATACAGATGTGTATCGATACATGCAAGCATGCTTCGATACACAGATGATGTTCTGTCTCTGAGAGACCACTTTTGTATCGATACAGACAATGTATGTATCGATACAAAATGCACAATATCAAACAGAAGTAATTTCAGGACATATGTATCGATACAACTATGTATGTATCGATACAAAATACCTAAAAGTCAGTTTTTCAAAGTTTAGAAAATAGTTCTTTGTTGTCAAGTCATTTGTAATGTTGCCAAAATATGTTCAATCTTATTTTCATGTGTTTTGACAATTATTAAAACATGAGGATGAACTGGTGCACTTACACTCAGGAATTCTTTCCAGTCAGAATCCCATTCAGATTCTGACTCAGAAGATGACTCATTTTGATTGGTCTTGGATCTTGTTTGATAATTGGCTCTGATAGGAGCAGAAGTTGATGCTTTCATTTTCTGAGGATTCTTCTTAGACTCTGAGTCTTGTTGAATCTTCACCTTCTTCTTCTTCTTCTTCTCCGGTGACTTCTTACTCTCGATCACTCTTCTATCCTTCTCCATTGTTGTTTTTCAACTTGAAATGGAAGTGTTGAGTGAGATGACAAAGCTTTGTTGGTCTTTATATAGGATTTCAAAACAGACATGTTTATGGGTTTACGACAAGTCATTTATTTGATGTAGTTGTAACCACTTTCTTAAACATTGACTGTCTTGAAAAACTCCCTTTGACCATTTTTTTTCAAACTTTGCATTTATTTTCTTGTCCGTTTCTTTGTTATCTTTTTGTTTAATGACAAAAGGGGGAGTAAGAGTATATTAATTAATTTTCTGGAACGCTATACCTGAAGCCAAATATTCCAAATTTTTGCTTATAATTTTTTTGTAAGTTCTGACTTATATGAAGGAAAATTTCTATTTGAAATCTGAACTTATTATACATGGTACATATAAGAGAAGAGTGCAATTTTCTTTTATAAGTATCAGACTTAGGGGGAGAGCTTGCAAACCTAGCCTCTGATAGTCAAGTGTATAAGTCTAGTTCAAAATTCAAATGAAAATTTTTAAACTGATTTAATTAATCATTACTGAACTTAGGGGGAGCTTGCAAAACTCATAAACCTAAGAGAAGCATGATGTAATTAATCAACAACCATTGTAAATTAATACTTGGTTTGTCATCAATCAAAAAGGGGGAGATTGTTGGAACAAAAGAGGTTCTGACATGATTCAATTAAGTTTTGATGATAACAAAGGTATTAATATACAATAGGGTATACTAATTATCTACTCTAGTGTGCAGATATATAAGCTAAAATTTTATATTGTCTATAAGTACACTGGAGGCTCTGAAATGGGAAGCAAATTCTGACCAGAACATGCCTATCAGAAGATACAATGTCAAGTCTCGTCAGAAGCTACATATCAGAGGATATGTCATCAGAAGCTGTGTTTAATTACATCAGATTCTGATACTTGCAGTGAAGGCCATTTTGTCAGAAGAACATTCTCTGCTACAATGATTATATTTCATCATCATCTGACAACTCAAAAGCTGGAAAATCAATCTTATCCACAGAATAGTAATGTTAGCAGTATTGTACGAACCTTTTACCTCAAATGGACGAATCTTTATTTCCAAGTTTGGTCGTACACAAAGGTTACCGGATATGGTTCGAATTTTACTATTACCAGCTGGCAAAATCTCCTGCAACGTATTCAAATTCAAGGCGCTCCACCCCTCACTATAAATAGGAGTGGTAGTGAAGTTTTGAACACAGAACAATTGAACAATTTGAAAGAGCTGTTACTCTGCAAAAATCATTCTGTGAACAAAACAACTTGAATACAACTTGAACTCATTTGAATATCCAAGACTCAAGCTTCAGCTTCTGATTCATACAGTTGTTGAACCTTAGATTTCTTTCATTAGGATTCTAAGATAAGTCTTGTAATTGAGTTGTATTTTATTTATTCTTCTGAACATTGATTTGTATATCAGTGTTCACAAACTCTGTTTTATTTGTAAAGTTGTTTGAAGTCTCTTGCTTGTGTGCTTGAGCAAAGGAAGTCTCTTGTAAGTGTTTACTTGAGCATTGGAAGTCTCTTGCCTGCGTGCTTGAGCAATTGTAATCTTGTTTGATTATAGTGAACTCCCTTGGAAGTGCAAGGGGACTGGACGTACTCTCGGTTTGTGAGAGGAACCAGTATAAAACTCTGTCTCTATCTCTCTCCCTTTCTCTCATCTTTTAAGTTACTGTTTGATTGTGTTCTGTGTTATAAACCGCTGCAAACTCTGACAAGTTTTATAACTTAAAAGAATTTTTCAAACTACCCAAAACGCAATTCAACCCCCCCCCCCCCCCCCCCTCTTGTGTTTTTCACACCTTCAATACGAAATTTTAATATTGCAATTTTATACTTTTAAAAAGGATAAACTTTTATATATATTGGATTAATTATTGGAGAGTCTGAAAGAATATCGAAAGAAATAATAAGTGTTCCAAAATCACAAAGATGTCACATTTTATCTAAAATCTTAAGGTAATAGAATTACCTCTTATATATTTAACATTATTCTTATTTATAAACCACTCATTTATAACTGAGGGAAAATAAACCACTCATTTTTTTTTACTCAACACTCATATTTAAAAGTTTTTATTTATTTTCAAATTTTTAATATTTATCTTTTAGTCATGGTGTTCAATGTGAGTGATCAATGTATAGTCTGATTTCACAAAGATTAGTTTAAAAAGAAAAAACCGAGTTGCTAATAGTTTGTCTATTTGTAAAAAGATGTATGATTAAATTTCCATGGATGAAACTTGAAAGTCTTGTACTAAACATGTCACTCCAATTTTAACAAAATTATAACTTTTCACTTGCCATAAAAATAATTCTTATTGTAAAGCCAAATATGAACCATTAAAATAACTTTTGATATCATGAAAAAAAAATTATACTCCCTCCGTTTCTTTTTAATTGTCTTTTTAGAATAGTAACACCAAATTAAGGAAGTGTATTTTTGCACTTTATCTTCCTATTATACCCTCGTTTTAATCCACCGATAAATTCCTATTTTTTTGCACACATTTTCTCTTTCCAATAAATTTAATATATTATGTAAAAAAAAAACAAAATTTAATATGTTATGTACCAAAAAAATAAAAATAAAAGATTTAGTTTTCCAAATATATTATAACACCCCACATGAAATATCTAGAATATCAGTGAAATATCATAACTGGTAGCTGAGTACATTATTATTACAATTGAAATTCAAAGCACACGCAGGTGCTAAGTACAACACGGATACAGAAACAACGGAAGCAAATCCAAAAACTACGATACATCAAGAAATTATTAGAAATACAACAAGACAAGGGATAACTAGAAAGCATGAACAAGAATGCAATCCTCCAAGCACAGCAACGAGCACACCAACAAGCATACCTTAGCCAACATGTGTATCTGAAAAAAATTGTTTGGAGTGGGGTGAGACTACTAAGCCTCAGTGAGTCCTACTACCCTCCTAAGGTGACTACACCGGGGAATCCTAATCAGTCATAACATATATTCATAATCATAACATAATACATAAGCATAAATAAAGGTGTGACACAGAATTAATCTTATTCATTTTAAACACAAGGACACTCTGAGGTGAGCATGTCTCAGAGGCCTGCCATATCCGACAACCGATTCGGTCACGGCATAAAGCTCACATAATCATAACCTAATGGATTATCCCATTGGGAGTCCATAAAGCGACATAAATCACAGCAAACTGACTGATACTAATTTAGTTGAATTCTACCATAATTTACCAAAGTCCCGGGGAACATGCATTTCTAAATTCCCTAAGTTATACCCTAAGGTTATCTGTGATTAACATACTGTATAACATTATATAATTGTGTTACTGCAAGTGTACCCAACTCAGATGAGGATATAAAACTAGTGTCATAGTTCTTTAAAAGTTTTGAAAAAAAATTCGGTTTTCCTGTCAAACTCGCTCGGCGAGTTATCACTCGCCAGGGCGAGTTGTTACAGGTCATGTCCTGTATGAGCTCGCTGCAGCGTGGGAAAGCTCGCCATGGCGAGATTATATGTCCTGGCCCAAATCCACTCGCTCGGCGAGTTATCACTCGCCAGAGCGAGGTTCATCAGCCTGAAGAACCTAGCTCGCCATGGATGCTCGCCCTAAACACGCTGTGGCGAGTTCACCCAGAACCTGCCCTGTTTCACGAAAATTCATATTTTAACAAGTTTAACACCTATAATCCTCATTCTAAGTCATGCAATTACACAATATATATAATATAGGACAGAATGGAGAGGAATTTGGGGATTAATTCCTCTCACACAACATTTTTCTTAAATCCTAAGTTAACATGCATTTTCATAAAATTGGGAATTCTAGCTACACTATCCTAAGAACCCACCTGGAAAGAAACTTTAATCCTTGCTTCTGAGTTCTACTACAGCTACTGCAACTCCTAGCAAGACCCACGAACCCCTTGGACAGAATTTGGGAAATTTGAAGAAATTGATGAACTTGGAAATTTCTACTTTGCTCTATGATTCAGAGTTGGTTTGATGATCAGATGGAGAAGTACTAAGGTGTATTTATAGTGGGTTTCAGGCTAGGGGTAACAGAAATGAGTTTGGCTTAAGTTCACATGCATGTGTTCTAAGTGGTGGGATTCAATTTGTTTGGAAGATAGTGTAGTGAGGGTAGTGTTTGATTCAGAGATTCTGAGATGAGGTTTCAGAACTTACTTGCTTAAGCATTGCATGTGAAAGAGTGAGATTGGGAAGTTTGGTTGTTTGTGGCATGTGAGGCTCTTGGTGTTTTGAAAGTTTTGTTGCCTTCTACTTGGTGTTGTTGTTTTGGCGTGAGAAAGGAGGGGATTAGAGGGTGAGTGCTTTAGATTTTCTGAAGTTAAAATGAGGGGAAATGAAGTTAGTTTGCATGTGAGAAATTGATTAAACTTGGGTGGAATCATGACTCATGGTGTGTATGAGGTGGAGGCTTGTGGTTGAAAGTAGGAAGTGAGTCATAGCAAGAGGGAGAGGGAGTAATGGGAGGGAGTTTGAAATTCTTGACTTAATTAATCACAAGAGTTTATTTAAGTTGTATTTATGTAGTGTAGGTTTAATTAAAACTCCTAATTTATACACAACTCACTTAATTCTCCAAAGATTAATTAACTAAACACCACTAATTAATTTATGAAAAATTAGGCAAAGCTCTAATTAAAATTAATTTGGTAATTCAGAATGTGGGATATTACAACCTACCCCCCTTAAAGAAATTTCGTCCTCGAAATTAAGAAATTTACCTCGGAAAAAGATAAGGATAGCTCCTCCGCATGTCTGACTCCAGTTCCCAAGTGAATTCACCATCAGGAGACTGAACCCATTCAACTTTGACAATAGGAATTCTCTTGTTTCGAAGGATTTTGGCATCACGCTCAACAATCCGAACTGGTTCTGGCTGATAAGTTAGGTCTGGCTGAAGATCGATCTGTTCCAGTTCCACTAGACGATAAGGATCAAGAATATACTTCTGAAGCTGAGACACATGAAACACGTCGTGTAACCCTGACATAGATGGAGGTAGAGCTAACTGGTAGGCTACAGGACCGACGCGTCGAAGGATCTGATAAGGTCCAATGAATCTTGGACAGAGTTTCTTAGTTTTGAACACACCTCGCAAACCCAACTTAGGAGTAACTCTTAAGAACACATGATCACCTTCCTGAAATTCCAAGAATCTCCTTCTCTTGTCAGCATAACTCTTATGCCGACTTTGAGCAACTTTCAGCTTATCCCGAATAGACTTGATCTTTAAAGTGGTCTCTTGGACTATATCTGGCCCCAAGAATCCACGGTCACCAACTTCTGTCCAACATAACGGAGTTCTACACTTCCTGCCATACAGAGCTTCATAAGGTGCCATACCGATACTGGCATGGTAACTGTTGTTATAGGCAAATTCAATCAAGTGTATGTGATTACTCCACGAACCACCATCTTCCAATACACAAGCTCGAAGCATATCCTCAAGGGTCTGAATAGTCCTTTCCGACTGACCATCAGTTTGAGGATGATGTGACGTACTCATCTTCAACCGAGTACCCATCGCATTTTGGAATGCTTTCCAAAACCTCGAAGTGAATATCGGGTCCCTATCTGACACAATACTCAAAGGTACACCATGCAGCCTTACAATCTGCTCCATGAATATGGCTGCATATTGAGGGGCCTTGTAGGTGGATTTCATTGGAATGAAATGAGACGACTTGGTTAACCTGTCCACGATTACCTAGATCGAATCTTGACCTCTCTGGTTACGTGGTAATCCTCCTACAAAGTCCATGGTGATATGTTCCCATTTCCACTCAGGAATATCCAATGGTTGCAACGGTCCTCCAGGTTTCTGGTGTTCAATCTTCACTTGTTGACAAACAATACACCTGGACACAAATTCAGCAATCTCTGCCTTCATGTTGGGCCACCAATAGTTCTCCTTCAGGTCATGATACATCTTGGTGGATCCAGGGTGAATTGAAAATCCACTCTTGTGTGCCTCTTCCAGAATTAACCGCTTCAACTCATCATTCTGAGGTACACAAAGTCTTCCTTCATAGAGAATAGCACCGTCCGTGGCTACTGAGAACTCCGAATGATTTATTCTCTTCTGCAACTCCACATCATCCTGCTGAGCTTGCACAACCCTTGGGCGTAACTCACAGGACAATTCAATTCTGTTGATTCAAACACCACTCTTCCGGTACACAACATTTAGGTTAAGGTCTCTGAACTTCTCATACAGACCGCACTGTTGCATCAGCAGCTCTGACGCATACAGAGTCTTTCTACTCAGGGCATCTGCTACAACATTTGCCTTTCCAGGATGGTAATTGAGGTTGAAGTCAAAATCCTTGAGGTATTCCATCCAACGTCGCTGCCTCATATTCAACTCATTCTGATCAAACAAGTACTTCAGACTTTTGTGATCACTGAACAGATCAAACTGCACTCCATACAGATGATGTCTCCAGATCTTGAGGGCAAAGATAATGACTGCTAACTCCAAATCATGGGTAGGATAATTCTGCTCATGAGGTTTTAGCTGCCTGGATGCATACGCTACAACTGCACCATCTTGCATCAGTACACATCCAAGTCCCTTGTTGGACGCATCACAATACACCACATACTTACGGGTTGGGTCAGGAATTACTAACACTGGTGCTGTGGTTAGCTTTTCCTTTAAGGTTCTGAAACTCCATTCACAAGCAGCATCCCAATCAAAGGTTACATCTTTCCTGGTTAGACGGGTCAACGGTAAGGCAATCTCCGAAAATCCTAAGATGAATCTCCGGTAATAGCCTGCCAACCCAAGAAAACTCCTGACTTCAGTTACACTCCCGGGTCTTTCCCAATTCAGCACTGCTTCTACCTTGGATAGATCGACAGACACACCGCCTTGCGATATGACATGTCCCAAGAACTTAACTTCAGATAGCCAAAATTCACACTTGCTGAACTTGGCATACAGTTGCTTCTCTCTAAGGATGCTCAACACGATTCTCAGGTGCTCCGCATGCTCCTGTGAATCCTTAGAATAGAGCAGAATGTCATCAATGAAGATAACAACAAACTGGTCAAGGTAAGGCTGGAATATCCGATTCATATAGTCCATAAAGATGGCTGGAGCATTTGTCAAACCGAATGGCATGACCAAGAATTCATAATGTCCATACCGGGTCCTGAATGCTGTCTTGGAAACACCCAGAGCGAAGATCAATCTTGGAAAAGACAGTAGCACCTCTGAGTTGGTCCAAAAGGTCATCAATACGGGGCAAAGGATACTTGTTCTTAGTTGTGACCTTATTGAGTTGACGATAATCAATGCACAAACACATCGTACCATCTTTCTTCTTCACGACTAACACCGGTGCTCCCCAAGGTGAGACACTGGGTCGGATAAAGTGTTTCTGAAGTAACTCTTCAAGCTGAGATTTCAGTTCATGAAGCTCTAAAGGAGACATTCGATAAGGGGCAACTGAAATAGGCTGGGAACCAGGAACTAGGTCGATGGAAAACTCAACTTCCCTTTCAGGAGGTAAATTCATAATATCATCTGGGAAAACATCTAAGAACTCACTAACAACTGGAATATCACTGGGGCTCAAATTGGGTTCCGGATCGATGGTAAACAAGACACTGAAACACTTAGTACTGGCACCTAAGTACTGGATCATCTGGTGAGTGTTTTGGAGCAAAGCAGTGAGTGCTCTACTCTCTGCAGAAGTTTCAGTTGGAATAAACAGATTCTTCTCAGCTCATCTGATGTACACGGTATTGGCGGAAATCCAATCCATGCCTAGGACCACGTCAATATCCTTCAAGGGTAGACAGATCAAATCTATATGATAGACTTTACTGCCGACAAGAATTGGACAATTCTGACAAACTCGCTTAGAGGTAACCTTGCCACCTGTAGCAACAGCTACAGTCATTGGGGGAATTAAAGGCACAAAGGGCAATTGCAGTCGCTGAACACAGTCAACGGCTATAAAGGAATTAGTAGCTCCACAATCAAACAAGACTAATACTTCAGACTGTCCTAACATGTATATATCCATAATCAAAGCATTATTAGATCTGACTTTCTCACCGTCAAGTGAATATAACCGACCTTTGCTTTTAGAAGCGCCGCTGGAATCGCCTTGCCTCTTCAGCTTAGGACATTCATGCTTGTAGTGGCCTGGCTGCTTACAATAGTAACACATGTTTTTTCCCTTCATGCACTCTCCACTGTGGGGAAAACCACACTCAGCACAGTTCCTTGGTGAACGCTGGGAATAACTCTGCTTTCCTTTACTGGTGGTGCCTTTGGTTCTCACTTGCAGGTTAAACTTACCTGAATCCTTCCTCTTCTGAACAGCTTCACTACGCTCCTTATGAATGTTACCAAGATCTGCCTCCGCATGATAACTCTTCTGCACCAAATCACCAAAAGTAGTGATATGCAGCTCTCAGCCCGAACCTATACTTCTTCATTTTCCATGATTCAGAGGGAGCATCATTACCATCCATCACATATGTGACCAACTCATTGAACTTCATGGTGTATTCTGCTACAGACATACTCCCCTGCTTCAACTCCGTCAATTCTCGTTCCATCTGAAACTGGTAACTTTCTGGTATATAATGCCTGACAAAGAGACGCCAGAAATTATCCCAAGTTACTTCCATCTGGCTAGCTTCCATGTACGCCTTCGTACCATCCCACCAGTTACACGCGTCGCCCCTAAAGAAGTGGGAGACGAACACAACCTTGTCAGCTTCAGTGCAATCCATTGATTCTAGGATCCCACTCATCCTTTGGATCCATTTGTCATACCCTAATTTTGCCCCATGATATTTTTCACTTTTGCATTTGTTAGAGAAAAAGTCAACAAAGTCAATTTTTAACTAAAAAAGGCAATGTTGGCACTAAAACACATGGAATTATTTTTTTTGCATGATTTTGCATGACATGATCATAAAGGATAATTTTTTACCATTTTTGCCCTTCCATTAATTTTTATTTCTTATTTATTATTTATTTTTAGTTAGTTACTTGCATTTCAAGAAACCTTTCTAACATCAAATTTAAATCCTTTTTTTCTCATTTTTAATTCATAACCATTTTGCATAATCACATTTCATCATCATGCATATTTTTATTTTGCATATTTATTTTTATTTTATTATTTTATGTGTTATTTTTAATTTGTTATTTGTTCCCAAAAATCAAAAGAAATGCAAAAATTCCCAAATCATTAACACATCATCATAAGCCTATAACATTCTTTTTTTAACACATCACCATTGCCATTTTGTTTGGAACCAAAGGACAAAAAAATAGTACAAAAAAAATCAAGCTTAATCCCATATTTACCCTCATTCTTGATCCTTAATCACCATACCACCTTACCCTAAAATATCACTACAAATAGCTTCTAAAATTCAGTGCCTAAGGGGAGACTGAAGGAGAGAACGGCGGCCTAAGAGAGAAAGAGCAAAAACACCATTTTTCTTCCATTTCCATTTTTTTCAAATCTCAAAATTTCACTCCAAACTTTGAAACTATACATCAGAACACCTTTATCATACACCCAGAAGAAGGAATCAGCTTTGATTTGGTGAGAAACGTGAAGAGATTGGAGCAGTAGAGAGCTACGGTGGCTAGGAAAAGAGCAAGCTCAAACCGGACTTCTCAAAGGCCTATTCAGGTAATTCTTAACCTCATTCATCTCCATTACATGTTGTGATGCTTGCTGGTTTGTTATTTCACTCCAATTCGTACTGTTTGGCTTGTTTCATTTTTGTATTCAAGTTTTTGTTCGCTTCGTTTTCGTTTTTCTAAGCTGTTTCAGTGAAAACTAATACCATATCCGTGTTCCTCTTGAGAAAACGAAGCGAACCATGTATATTTTTGCTTGTTTCGTGCTGTTTTGAGGAACTCCGGTGACCGGAGTTGTCACCGAAAAACCATAGCTCGCCGGAGAAGAAGACCTACGTGGCTTCTGTCTTTTCCACCAAGTTTAAATCGCGACCGTTGGATTAATCCAACGGCGCGTGTAATCCCTCTGATCGCTACCGTCAGATCCGTTTAAGTGACGATCTGATGGCTGTAAGACGATATGGATTCCTGATGCGTTCGCACTGGATCTTTTCCTTTGGGCTTTCAAACGCGTCCGTTGGATCATGATCATCCGGCCCATATTTCTTACGCTTCCGTTGCGCTCTGTTTTGATGCTGCACTGGATCTTTTTTGGTCAGTTTTTTTTTTTTTCTTTCTGAAGGGAACGCGCTGGGCTTGGGCCTTCAGCCCAGAAGTGCTTTTTGCACCCCCCAGTTTTTACTTAGCTTAATAATTTGCACCCCTCTTGTTAGTTTTTTCTATGTTTTTTTTTAGCTTATTTGCAAAAGCACTTTTGTGGACTTTAGCTTAATTAAGTTTATGGTTCACATATTTATGCTAAAAATCATGTAGGTCATGTTTGACTACTTTCAAAACTTTTTCAGCTTATTTTCATAAGTGATCTTCCGATTAAGCTATTTTGTGCATAAGTGCTTATTTAGGGTTTCATTAAGCTTTTTAGCTTATTTGACCCCACTTTTTGCACAAGATTAATTGAAATACATTAGCTACTGTGTTGGAATTTTGTCAACCATTTTCAACTTATTTTCATAAGTGATTATCCAATTAAGTTGTTTTGCGCATAAGTGCTTATTTAGGGTTTCACTAAGCTCCTTAGCTTATTTGACCCTAATTTTCACACAACATCATTTCAATACAGTAGCCATTGTATATGAGTCTTGTCCATTTTTTTTTTACTTATTTTCATAAGTCCTTTTAACTTAAGTTACTTTGTAACTTATTTAAATAAGTGCTTAAGTAGTACAAACACTTTTTTTAAGTGCTTTTGACCACTTTTTCTTGGCACAAACAGAAATGTATACCTTGTTTAGTTGTCATGTGATCCAGTCATGTTTTTTCTTGCTTGGTTAACCTTGTGTCATTTATTATTTCATTGTTCGCTATATTAATTTGTGCATTTTTATTTAATTCTTGCTTCATGCATGTTTTGCCCACTCCCATTTTTTGTCATGCATATTTAATTACATCATTTTGGTTCATGCATTTTTATTTATGAATTTGCATTCATGATTACTTGTTCATTGCATTTAATTATTATGCTTTATGTTGTTTATATTGATGTAACCCTTCAAATTTCTGTACCTCTCATCTTTCTTCTATTCCTGGACTGTTTGGTTTAAATTTGAGACTTGCTTTCTTAATAAACATAGTGAAAAAGGGTTGATCTGACGTATGGCTTTTCACACCCGGATAATCCCTATCCCTGACGTATGGCTCGTGATCTTGGGATTATCCTCACTATTGATTAAATCAAGATTTTCATAATAAACAAGGATGAAAAGGGGTTGATCTGACGTATGGCTTTTCACACCCCGGATGGTTCTTATCCCTGACGTATGGCTCGTGATCTTGGGACTATCCTTATCCTAAAACGTTAAAATAAACCAACATTCGTCTTTTCCTTTTGAAATACTTTCTTAATCAAACTAAATCAAGGTTTTCATAATAAACAAGGATGAAAATGGGTTGATCTGACGTATGGCTTTTCACACTCCGGATGGTTCTTATCCCTGACGTATGGCTCGTGATCTTGGGACCATCCTCATCCTAATCAAGCGTTAAAACTAACCCCACTCACTCAAACTTCTTTTCAGAAAAACATGGATATACGCTTTATCCATTCCTCTGATACATACACAGCTTAAGCCTCTGATTAGAGCATACAAGCGTCGTTGTATCAGCGGAATGCGAAATAAGCAACATCCGTTATTCAAACTCTTTTTTACAATGGATATACGCTTTATCCATTTCTCTGATACATACACAGCTTACGCCTCTAAGTAGAGCATACAAGCGTCGTTGTATCAGCGGAATGCGAAATAAGCAACATCCGTTATTCAAACTCTCTTTTTACAATGGATATGCGTTTTATCTATTCCTCTGATACATACACAGCTTAAGCCTCTAAGTAGAGCATACAAGCGTCGTTGTATCAGCGGAATACGAAATAAACGTTATTCGCATAAAACAAATAACCATACAAACAATTTTTTACCAGAACTACGTGAGTTTTGAGTTTCCCATTGCACCGGGGAATACGTAGGAGCGGGCTCCTACAACCGTCAAACTCAACTAATAAAAACCTTTTTTTTTTAATTTATTTGGCAACGAAGTGGAGATTAGCCCAGTGACAGATTAATTCAATTTAAACCTGCGCAAACAAACCCAAACCACGTAAACGGTTCCCATCGAGTACGATGGATGCGAGGGGTGCTAATACCTTCCTCTCGCATAACCAACTCCCGAACCCGCCACGGTTCTTCAACCGTGTTTACCAAGGTTTTCGTGATATTTTCCTTTCCCCCTCCAGGATAAATAAACGTCAATGGCGACTTCATTGCGTTACGCAAGATGGAATTTTCCAGCCCGCTACAGCTGGCGACTTCACTGGGGACTCTTGAGAGTTAAACCCAGTTTAGTTGGTTTGTTTGTTTGTTTGCTTTTTCCAGGTTTGCAGTATCTTGCTTTATCTTTTATTTTTCTGTCATTATATGCTTGGCTGGCTGTTTTCTCTTCTTCTACTCCTTTTTTTTTTCTTTTTGCCCTTGTGGCATGGTTACTGTGTGATGCTCTATACCCGAGCTTGAGGAAAACCTAAGTTAAGTTAGGGGTATTTATGCTGGCCTCCCTGACGTATGGCTCGTGAGCGCTAGCATAATCACCTCGCCTAGGGTAGATTCTTTTGAAAATACTGGCCGTCCTGACGTATGGCTCGCTAGCGCCAGTGTTTTCATGTGGAATCCATGACCCTAGGGACCTTTTGTTAACCGGTCTAGAACCAAACCTTGTTACTAGGGACCTCTGTTTAGAACCCGAGTCAAGGTTGCACAACGACCTTACTTAGAGGAGATTCCCTTTTGGACGCGTTTGTCGTGAGCTTCGCAATAGCGACATCGTTTCCAAAGGGGCAATCCGTGATTTTAGGCACCTCCCTAAACCTAGAACAACATGTGAGAGGGATGGGTTGCAGGTAACTTTGAGCCTTTCGACCTCAGAAATGTTAATTATACCTCTGCTTCACCGCGACAGAATCTGCCACAAAAGTGCATCCATGCATTCATTCATAAAAAAAATCATGACAAAAATATTTTTGCATAACATTTGCATAAAAAATAAAGTGATAAAGCATAAAAGACTTTTACATGCATTTGCATTCATACAAAAATCTCCATTCTCACCATTCCATCTCAACAGTCATATCCCCGACACCAACATTGGACAAGGAGTGCCTCTAGATTCATCATGGAAAATTGGCAAGAACAGCATAACAACTTGAAGGGAGAGGTAGCCCAGTTGGCTGCAAAGATGGATCAGGTCCTCGAAATGTTGCTTAATCGAAACCAGCCATCACCTCCAGTTGTGAATGTGGAAGCACCGCCTACTGAACCTGCAAACATGGTGTGGCCAGCATTCGGTCTACCGCCCGGGTATACACCACCAGGTTATGCACCTCTTGCAGATGGGGATACATTTGTTCCGCCACCAGCTAACAACGCGGAAAATCAAACAGTGGCAACTTTAGTTCAGCCAAGGCCTGTTCCATCTCAAGAAATTCAGAAGGACCCCAGAGATGCTTACCTAGGTCCGGAGATACAAGGTCGTGGACCAAAGCTTGATTTTGACATTCCTCAGCTGGAGGAAGCAAAGATGAAGTTCAAAGCTATTGAGGACCGGTTGAAAACCATGGAGGGAGCTAATGATTCCCTGGACTTCTCCAGCATGTGTTTGGTGCCTGACTTGGTATTGCCTCCAAAATTTAAGATTCCAGAATTTGAGAAGTACATGGGTTTGAGTTGTCCAAAGAACCATTTGATCATGTATAGTAGAAAGATGGCGTCTTACGCCAATGATGACAGGCTGATGATTCACTACTTTCAAGATAGTCTTGTAGGGGCATCCCTCAATTGGTATATGCAGCTAGAAGCAAGTAGTGTCCGATCATGGAGAGACTTAGCTAATGCCTTCATCAAGCAATATCAGTATAATTTGGACATGGCTCCCAGTCGCACCCAGTTGCAGAACATGACTCGGAAGGAGGGTGAATCTTTCAAAGTGTATGCCCAGAGATGGAGAGAACTGGCTGCACAAGTACGTCCCCCACTCCTAGAGACGGAACTTGTTGATATGTTCACAAATACCTTGCAAGGGGCATACTTTGAAAGGATGATTGGTAGCGTCTCATCTGGTTTTTCCGACTTGGTCAGGATAGGGGAAAGAATTGAAAGTGGACTCAAGAATGGAAAAATCCAAGCCACTACTGGAAGCCAAGGCAACACAGTGAAGCCTACAAGTAGCTTTGTAAAGAAAAAGGAAGATGAGGTAAATGCTGCCACTTCCCAAAATGGTCTGACATCACCAAATCAAATCCCATACCTCCAGTATCCATACCTAGCAGTTGCACAACATCAGCAACCTCAAGGGTACGCTTTCCAAATGCCTGTGAATCCCGTGCCACAAAAAGCTCAACAGCGAGCTAAAAAGGTCTTTGATCCGATTCCTGTGCCATACAGCCAGCTTCTTCCTTATTTGGTACGCAACAGAATGGTAACCCCTAGGGCCCTGAAGACCATGACTGCACCATTTCCAGCTTGGTATAACTCGGAAGCAAAATGTGAGTTTCACGAGGGGGCAGAAGGACATACCGTGGACAACTGCATAGCCTTTAAATACAAGGTTCAAGAGCTCATTGATCAGAAACTGTTAACTTTCAAAGAGGGAGAGCCCAATTGTGAAGGATAGTCTGTTGTCCGGTCATGTAGACCCATCTTTGGATGCTAGTTGATGAGTTCAAGGATTGAATCAAGCCATGAAACTATCTTTATGTTGTCCTGTTTTAATTTCCTTGTTGTTAAGTTTTATTAGCATTTAAACTTTGTTTGTTTGCAATAGTAATCTTAATGAAATAATAATGCATGTTTTGAATCAATTCTTTCATGTCCACTCACTTTTCTTTCTTACTCCTCACAAAAGCAAAAAACGTATGTTAATACGCCTCATTTCATTTCTTTCTTTATCATTTCTGTTTGAACAAAGATTGGAGAGAGGATGATGAAAAACAAAATAACCAAGTTGTTACAGTATGCTTTCGAATAAAACTTTGCTGATGATGTAAGGCTTTGTTTCAAATCCCCAAACACCGGAGAAATAAGGAAGATAATCCGTAGTCACCCCCATTGTGCTTAGAAGTTGGTGTTTCTTTCTGTACGAAAAAACCCGCGATCTTAACCTGGGGCAGGTAGTGTTCAATTAATTCGACCATGCGTTCGAATTTCAAAAAAAAAAAAAAAATCATAAAAAAAAAGTGTTCCTCATCACCCATCACCAAGGCAGTCACAATTCGCCAAACAAAATACAAAAAAAAGACAGAAAGAAAAGCCCGCTAAGTCAAAACCTCAAAATGGCTTAGGCAAAAATTAGGGTATCCCGCTAGACTAAAAATGCAAAAGAATAGTCTAGGCAAAAGTTAGGGATTGAAAAAAAAATGAAAAAAAATGCAAAAAGCGAAGGTCACCAAGATTCACGACAAAACAAAATTATGTGACCAAAACAAAAGCCAATGTGACTGTCACACCAAAAAGGGAACACATCCTCTGTTCCCGAGCCATCATATTTTCACCATCACAATCTCAAAAACCTCTTGGGACTTGAATACATGAGTGGAGTTAATTGAACTTAGGACTGAAGATCATCACGAAGAAGAGGGTGGGTTAAAATTAAACTTTGAGCCTTATATCCTTTTATTCAGAAACCGTGAACCAGGCCACGTTACAACCTTCAAAAGACCTAATTGAAGCAAGGTTTAGCTTCAAAGCATACGGTAGCAAGGTTGCGTTAACCTGACTCCCAAAAATCTTTTGTTAATATCATACTCTCACACCATCTTCCACCAAATACATCCAATGTACATAAATGTCATCTCAATTTCAATTTCAAAACTTGCGTTAAAATGGAATTAGAATTACTATTTCAAGCAAACAAGTTTATCTGCAAGTCAGCACTTGACAATAAGGAAGTTCCAACTCTGAGCTGTTACCGAGCAATCAAGAAAAACCTTGGACTAATCTGGGGCAGCTATTTCAGGACTTCACTTAATCATGGGGCACATCCCTTAGAAAGGTCATTCGGCATGGACAAAGTTTCCTAAGATCGCATCATGGAAAGCGGTATCAAAGCCCAGATTTCAAGGACCTAATAAATCAGTTCAAGACACTCTTGATTAGGGGCAAACCACCTTGGGGTTCTGCCAATCAAAAGCAAACTCTGATGACTAGGGGCAGATCACATGAGGATCCTGAGGGCCCAGCCAATCATGTTTCATAATGGCTCAATCTAGGGGCATACCTCTCAGAGAGGGAGAACCAATATCAGTAAGTTGGCCAAAAATCAAGAAAAAAGCCAAATACTTCAGATGCCCAACAGACTGGGGCAATATATGATACACAGGGTCAAGTTCTCCCTATACCTTCCAGCTACTCAAGCTAAGACTGATATATATCTGCAACCATTAAGTCCGGAACTGGTGTCGGGGATTAACTTCAAGCCATCATCCCACGAAAAGCCATTCACCACCCACCATAGGGGCATCAGTCATCGTCATGCATTAGTCATGTCATTTCATTCATGCAAATAAGCGTCATGCATTAGTCATGTCATTCATGTAAATCATTAGCATGCATTGATCACGTCATTACATTCAAGCATCAGGTATGCCCCATACCACAAGGCCAATGACTCAGAAAAAACCAAATAGCCAAATCAAACATCCACAATCAAGAACCTAACCTTGCATTGAAAATCTCAAAGTCCAATCATTATTGGCAAACACCATCAAAGTTCAATGATTATTGGCACACCCGCAAAGACCAATTATTATTGGTACCCACTCAAAATCCAATATTCAATGGAACCCAAATAAAACCCAGTGTTCATTAACACCCATGTTGAAACCCGACTTCTAATAGCATACAGTCATTTCATGACATCATTAATCATGCATTTCATTTCATGCATAAATAATCATGATAAACATGCATTCATAAAGCAGGCTCGAAAGTTTCTCCTCGAAGAATACAGGTTTTGGTCACTTAATCACAAGAAAGGCAGTTTGACCTTTTTCCTAGCAAGTCGGTTGGTAAACTATCTCCCCAGCAGATTAGTTGAAAAACCATATCCAATCTCCTCCCCAGTGAATTGCAGATTTTCTGAAAAAAAATTCTTCTACAAGATGGTCACAACAGTTTGTCCGGTTCCCCAATTGGAATGACAAAAATCTGAAATAAGGATATTCAGTGGAATCTGTAGGCCTGAGGGTGGTGATTTCTCTTCAAGTGCAACACCGAGGTGTTACATCTATCTTTCTCAAGGACGTACAACTCCTGGTTTAGGCGTTAGCTCCTTCAGATACAGAATCCTGAAATAGGGACATTCAGTGGAATCTGTATGCCTGAGGGTGGTGATTTCTCTTCCAAGTGCAACACCGAGGTGTTACATCTATCTTTCTCAAGGACGTACAACTCATGGTTTAGGCGTTAGCTCCTTCAGATACAGAATCCTGAAATAGGGACATTCAGTGGAATCCGTAGGCCTGAGGGTGGTGATTTCTCTTCCAAGTGCAACACCGAGGTGTTACATCTATCTTTCTCAAGGACGTACAACTCCTGGTTTAGGCGTTAGCTCCTTCAGATACAGAATCCTGAAATAGGGACATTCAGTGGAATCCGTAGGCCTGAGGGTGGTGATTTCTCTTCCAAGTGCAACACCGAGGTGTTACATCTATCTTTCTCAAGGACGTTCAACTCCTGGTTTAGGCGTTAGCTCCTTCATATACAGAATCCTAAAATAGGGACATTCAATGGAATCCGTAGGCCTGAGGGTGGTGATTTCTCTTCCGAGTGCAACACCGAGGTGTTACATCTATCCTTCTCAAGGACGTACAACTCCTGGTTTTGGCGTTAGCTCCTTCATATACAGCAGCTCCTGAAATAAGGATATTCAGCAGAATCTAAGCACCTGGTTAGGCGACGGTTCATCTTCATCAGTCCAAGCACCTGGTTAGGCGACGACTTATTCCCAGAATCCAAGCACCTGTTTAGGCGACGGTTCATCTTCATCAGTCCAAGCACCTGGTTAGGCGACGACTTATTCTCAGAATCTAGCACCCTTGAGGCGATGGTTCACATTCAAGAAGAAATCCCGAGATAAGGATACCAAAGATACCGAGCAGGTTTACTCTTTCCTCTCAGCATCACTCATGCTGCTGCAAAATTAGGGCATTTTGTATTTAATTATCTTTTACCACAAGAATACGAATACCGAGGTTATTCGCATTCTTACGGTCCAAGCTAATTAAATAGGGGCAGCTGTCATACCCTAATTTTGCCCCATGATATTTTTCACTTTTGCATTTGTTAGAGAAAAAGTCAACAAAGTCAATTTTTAACTAAAAAAGGCAATGTTGGCACTAAAACACATGGAATTATTTTTTTTGCATGATTTTGCATGACATGATCATAAAGGATAATTTTTTACCATTTTTGCCCTTCCATTAATTTTTATTTCTTATTTATTATTTATTTTTAGTTAGTTACTTGCATTTCAAGAAACCTTTCTAACATCAAATTTAAATCCTTTTTTTCTCATTTTTAATTCATAACCATTTTGCATAATCACATTTCATCATCATGCATATTTTTATTTTGCATATTTATTTTTATTTTATTATTTTATGTGTTATTTTTAATTTGTTATTTGTTCCCAAAAATCAAAAGAAATGCAAAAATTCCCAAATCATTAACACATCATCATAAGCCTAGAACATTCTTTTTTTAACACATCACCATTGCCATTTTGTTTGGAACCAAAGGACAAAAAAATAGTACAAAAAAAATCAAGCTTAATCCCATATTTACCCTCATTCTTGATCCTTAATCACCATACCACCTTACCCTAAAATATCACTACAAATAGCTTCTAAAATTCAGTGCGTAAGGGGAGACTGAAGGAGAGAACGGCGGCCTAAGAGAGAAAGAGCAAAAACACCATTTTTCTTCCATTTCCATTTTTTTCAAATCTCAAAATTTCACTCCAAACTTTGAAACTATACATCAGAACACTCTTATCATACACCCAGAAGAAGGAATCAGCTTTGATTTGGTGAGAAACGTGAAGAGATTGGAGCAGTAGAGAGCTACGGTGGCTAGGAAAAGAGCAAGCTCAAACCGGACTTCTCAAAGGCCTATTCAGGTAATTCTTAACCTCATTCATCTCCATTACATGTTGTGATGCTTGCTGGTTTGTTATTTCACTCCAATTCGTACTGTTTGGCTTGTTTCATTTTTGTATTCAAGTTTTTGTTCGCTTCGTTTTCGTTTTTCTAAGCTGTTTCAGTGAAAACTAATACCATATCCGTGTTCCTCGTGAGAAAACGAAGCGAACCATGTATATTTTTGCTTGTTTCGTGCTATTTTGAGGAACTCCGGTGACCGGAGTTGTCACCGGAAAACCATAGCTCGCCGGAGAAGAAGACCTACGTGGCTTCTGTCTTTTCCACCAAGTTTAAATCGCGACCGTTGGATTAATCCAACGGCGCGTGTAATCCCTCTGATCGCTACCGTCAGATCCGTTTAAGTGACGATCTGATGGCTGTAAGACGATAGGGATTCCTGATGCGTTCGCACTGGATCTTTTCCTTTGGGCTTTCAAACGCATCCGTTGGATCATGATCATCCGGCCCATATTTCTTACGCTTCCGTTGCGCTCTGTTTTGATGCTGCACTGGATCTTTTTTGGTCTTTTTTTTTTTTTCTTTCTGAAGGGAACGCGCTGGGCTTGGGCCTTCAGCCCAGAAGTGCTTTTTGCACCCCCCAGTTTTTACTTAGCTTAATAATTTGCACCCCTCTTGTTAGTTTTTTCTATGTTTTTTTTTAGCTTATTTGCAAAAGCACTTTTGTGGACTTTAGCTTAATTAAGTTTATGGTTCACATATTTATGCTAAAAATCATGTAGGTCATGTTTGACTACTTTCAAAACTTTTTCAGCTTATTTTCATAAGTGATCTTCCGATTAAGCTATTTTGTGCATAAGTGCTTATTTAGGGTTTCATTAAGCTTTTTAGCTTATTTGACCCCACTTTTTGCACAAGATTAATTGAAATACATTAGCTACTGTGTTGGAATTTTGTCAACCATTTTAAACTTATTTTCATAAGTGATTATCCAATTAAGCTGTTTTGCGCATAAGTGCTTATTTAGGGTTTCACTAAGCTCCTTAGCTTATTTGACCCTAATTTTCACACAACATCATTTCAATACAGTAGCCATTGTATATGAGTCTTGTCCATTTTTTTTTTACTTATTTTCATAAGTCCTTTTAATTTAAGTTACTTTGTAACTTATTTAAATAAGTGCTTAAGTAGTACAAACACTTTTTTTAAGTGCTTTTGACCACTTTTTCTTGGCACAAACAGAAATGTATACCTTGTTTAGTTGTCATGTGATCCATTCATGTTTTTTCTTGCTTGGTTAACCTTGTGTCATTTATTATTTCATTGTTCGCTATATTAATTTGTGCATTTTTATTTAATTCTTGCTTCATGCATGTTTGCCCACTCCCATTTTTTGTCATGCATATTTAATTACATCATTTTGGTTCATGCATTTTTATTTATGAATTTGCATTCATGATTACTTGTTCATTGCATTTAATTATTATGCTTTATGTTGTTTATATTGATGTAACCCTTCAAATTTTTGTACCTCTCATCTTTCTTCTATTCCTGGACTGTTTGGTTTAAATTTGAGACTTGCTTTCTTAATAAACATAGTGAAAAAGGGTTGATCTGACGTATGGCTTTTCACACCCGGATAATCCCTATCCCTGACGTATGGCTCGTGATCTTGGGATTATCCTCACTATTGATTAAATCAAGATTTTCATAATAAACAAGGATGAAAAGGGGTTGATCTGACGTATGGCTTTTCACACCCCGGATGGTTCTTATCCCTGACGTATGGCTCGCGATCTTGGGACTATCCTCATCCTAAAACGTTAAAATAAACCAACATTCGTCTTTTCCTTTTGAAATACTTTCTTAATCAAACTAAATCAAGGTTTTCATAATAAACAAGGATGAAAATGGGTTGATCTGACGTATGGCTTTTCACACTCCGGATGGTTCTTATCCCTGACTTATGGCTCGTGATCTTGGGACCATCCTCATCCTAATCAAGCGTTAAAACTAACCCCACTCACTCAAACTTCTTTTCAGAAAAACATGGATATACGCTTTATCCATTCCTCTGATACATACACAGCTTAAGCCTCTGATTAGAGCATACAAGCGTCGTTGTATCAGCGGAATGCGAAATAAGCAACATCCGTTATTCAAACTCTTTTTTACAATGGATATACGCTTTATCCATTCCTCTGATACATACACAGCTTACGCCTCTAAGTAGAGCATACAAGCGTCGTTGTATCAGCGGAATGCGAAATAAGCAACATCCGTTATTCAAACTCTCTTTTTACAATGGATATGCGTTTTATCTATTCCTCTGATACATACACAGCTTAAGCCTCTAAGTAGAGCATACAAGCGTCGTTATATCAGCGGAATACGAAATAAACGTTATTCGCATAAAACAAATAACCATACAAACAATTTTTTACCAGAACTACGTGAGTTTTGAGTTTCCCATTGCACCGGGGAATACGTAGGAGCGGGCTCCTACAACCGTCAAACTCAACTAATAAAAACCCTTTTTTTTTTAATTTATTTGGCAACGAAGTGAAGATTAGCCCAGTGACAGATTAATTCAATTTAAACCTGCGCAAACAAACCCAAACCACCTAAACGGTTCCCATCGAGTACGATGGATGCGAGGGGTGCTAATACCTTCCTCTCGCATAACCAACTCCCGAACCCGCCACGGTTCTTCAACCGTGTTTACCAAGGTTTTCGTGATATTTTCCTTTCCCCCTCCGGGATAAATAAACGTCAATGGCGACTTCATTGCGTTACGCAAGATGGAATTTTCCAGCCCGCTACAGCTGGCGACTTCACTGGGGACTCTTGAGAGTTAAACCCGGTTTAGTTGGTTTGTTTGTTTGTTTGCTTTTTCCAGGTTTGCAGTATCTTGCTTTATCTTTTATTTTTCTGTCATTATATGCTTGGCTGGCTGTTTTCTCTTCTTCTACTCCTTTTTTTTTTTTTCTTTTTTTCTTTTTGCCCTTGTGGCATGGTTACTGTGTGAAGCTCTATACCCGAGCTTGAGGAAAACCTAAGTTAAGTTAGGGGTATTTATGTTGGCCTCCCTGACATACGGCTCGTGAGCGCTAACATAATCACCTCGCCTAGGGTAGATTCTTTTGAAAATACTGGCCGTCCTGACGTATGGCTCGCTAGCGCCAGTGTTTTCATGTGGAATCCATGACCCTAGGGACCTTTTGTTAACCGGTCTAGAACCAAACCTTGTTACTAGGGACCTCTGTTTAGAACCCGAGTCAAGGTTGCGCAACGACCTTACTTAGAGGAGATTCCCTTTTGGACGCGTTTGTCGTGAGCTTCGCAATAGCGACATCGTTTCCAAAGGGGCAATCCGTGATTTTAGGCACCTCACTAAACCTAGAACAACATGTGAGAGGGATGGGTTGCAGGTAACTTTGAGCCTTTCGACCTCAGAAATGTTAATTATACCTCTGCTTCACCGCGACAGAATCTGCCACAAAAGTGCATCCATGCATTCATTCATAAAAAAAATCATGACAAAAATATTTTTGCATAACATTTGCATAAAAAATAAAGTGATAAAGCATAAAAGACTCTTACATGCATTTGCATTCATACAAAAATCACCATTCTCACCATTCCATCTCAACAGTCATATCCCCGACACCAACATTGGACAAGGAGTGCCTCTAGATTCATCATGGAAAATTGGCAAGAACAGCATAACGACTTGAAGGGAGAGGTAGCCCAGTTGGCTGCAAAGATGGATCAGGTCCTCGAAATGTTGCTTAATCGAAACCAGCCATCACCTCCAGTTGTGAATGTGGAAGCACCGCCTACTGAACCTGCAAACATGGTGTGGCCAGCATTCGGTCTACCGCCCGGGTATACACCACCAGGTTATGCACCTCTTGCAGATGGGGATACATTTGTTCCGCCACCAGCTAACAACGCGGAAAATCAAACAGTGGCAACTTTAGTTCAGCCAAGGCCTGTTCCATCTCAAGAAATTCAGAAGGACCCCAGAGATGCTTACCTAGGTCCGGAGATACAAGGACGTGGACCAAAGCTTGATTCCCTGGACTTCTCCAGCATGTGTTTGGTGCCTGACTTGGTATTGCCTCCAAAATTTAAGATTCCAGAATTTGAGAAGTACATGGGTTTGAGTTGTCCAAAGAACCATTTGATCATGTATAGTAGAAAGATGGCCTCTTACGCCAATGATGACAGGCTGACGATTCACTGCTTTCAAGATAGTCTTGTAGGGGCATCCCTCAATTGGTATATGCAGCTAGAAGCAAGTAGTGTCCGATCATGGAGAGACTTAGCTAATGCCTTCATCAAGCAATATCAGTATAATTTGGACATGGCTCCCAGTCGCACCCAGTTGCAGAACATGACTCAGAAGGAGGGTGAATCTTTCAAAGTGTATGCCCAGAGATGGAGAGAACTGGCTGCACAAGTACGTCCCCCACTCCTAGAGACGGAACTTGTTGATATGTTCACAAATACCTTGCAAGGGGCATACTTTGAAAGGATGATTGGTAGCGTCTCATCTGGTTTTTCCGACTTGGTCAGGATAGGGGAAAGAATTGAAAGTGGACTCAAGAATGGAAAAATCCAAGCCACTACTGGAAGCCAAGGCAACACAGTGAAGCCTACAAGTAGCTTTGTAAAGAAAAAGGAAGATGAGGTAAATGCTGCCACTTCCCAAAATGGTCTGACATCACCAAATCAAATCCCATACCTCCAGTATCCATACCTAGCAGCTGCACAACATCAGCAACCTCAAGGGTACGCTTTCCAAATGCCTGTGAATCCCGTGCCACAAAAAGCTCAACAGCGAGCTAAAAAGGTCTTTGATCTGATTCCTGTGCCATACAGCCAGCTTCTTCCTTATTTGGTACACAACAGAATGGTAACCCCTAGGGCCCTGAAGACCATGACTGCACCATTTCCAGCTTGGTATAACTCGGAAGCAAAATGTGAGTTTCACGAGGGGGTAGAAGGACATACCGTGGACAACTGCATAGCCTTTAAATACAAGGTTTAAGAGCTCATTGATCAGAAACTGTTAACTTTCAAAGAGGGAGAGCCCAATTGTGAAGGATAGTCTGTTGTCCGGTCATGTAGACCCATCTTTGGATGCTAGTTGATGAGTTCAAGGATTGAATCAAGCCATGAAACTATCTTTATGTTGTCCTGTTTTAATTTCCTTGTTGTTAAGTTTTATTAGCATTTAAACTTTGTTTGTTTGCAATAGTAATCTTAATGAAATAATAATGCATGTTTTGAATCAATTCTTTCATGTCCACTCACTTTTCTTTCTTACTCCTCACAAAAGCAAAAAACGTATGTTAATACGCCTCATTTCATTTCTTTCTTTATCATTTCTGTTTGAACAAAGATTGGAGAGAGGATGATGAAAAACAAAATAACCAAGTTGCTACAGTATGCTTTCGAATAAAACTTTACTGATGATGTAAGGCTTTGTTTCAAATCCCTAAACACCGGAGAAATAAGGAAGATAATCCGTAGTCACCCCCATTGTGCTTAGAAGTTGGTGTTTCTTTCCGTACGAAAAAACCCGCGATCTTAACCTGGGGCAGGGTAGTGTTCAATTAATTCGACCATGCGTTCGAATTTCAAAAACAAATAAAAAATCATAAAAAAAAAAGTGTTCCTCATCACCCATCACCAAGGCAGTCACAATTCGCCAAACAAAATACAAAAAAAAAGACAGAAAGAAAAGCCCGCTAAGTCAAAACCTCAAAATGGCTTAGGCAAAAATTAGGGTATCCCGCTAGACTAAAAATGCAAAAGAATAGTCTAGGCAAAAGTTAGGGATTGAAAAAAAAATGAAAAAAAATGCAAAAAGCGAAGGTCACCAAGATTCACGACAAAACAAAATTATGTGACCAAAACAAAAGCCAATGTGACTGTCACACCAAAAAGGGAACACATCCTCTGTTCCCGAGCCATCATATTTTCACCATCACAATCTCAAAAACCTCTTGGGACTTGAATACATGAGTGGAGTTAATTGAACTTAGGACTGAAGATCATCACGAAGAAGAGGGTGGGTTAAAATTAAACTTTGAGCCTTATATCCTTTTATTCAGAAACCGTGAACCAGGCCACGTTACAACCTTCAAAAGACCTAATTGAAGCAAGGTTTAGCTTCAAAGCATATGGTAGCAAGGTTGCGTTAACCTGACTCCCAAAAATCTTTTGTTAATATCATACTCTCACACCATCTTCCACCAAATACATCCAATGTACATAAATGTCATCTCAATTTCAATTTCAAAACTTGCGTTAAAATGGAATTAGAATTACTATTTCAAGCAAACAAGTTTATCTGCAAGTCAGCACTTGACAATAAGGAAGTTCCAACTCTGAGCTGTTACCGAGCAATCAAGAAGAACCTTGGACTAATCTGGGGCAGCTATTTCAGGACTTCACTTAATCATGGGGCACATCCCATAGAGAGGTCATTCGGCATGGACAAAGTGTCCTAAGATCGCATCATGGAAAGCGGTATCAAAGCCCAGATTTCAAGGACCTAATAAATCAGTTCAAGACACTCTTGATTAGGGGCAAACCACCTTGGGGTTCTGCCAATCAAAAGCAAACTCTGATGACTAGGGGCAGATCACATGAGGATCCTGTTGGCCCAGCCAATCATGTTTCATAATGGCTCAATCTAGGGGCATACCTCTCAGAGAGGGAGAACCAATATCAGTAAGTTGGCCAAAAATCAAGAAAAAAGCCAAATACTTCAGATGCCCAACAGACTGGGGCAATATATGATACACAGGGTCAAGTTCTCCCTATACCTTCCAGCTACTCAAGCTAAGACTGATATATATCTGCAACCATTAAGTCCGGAACTGGTGTCGGGGATTAACTTCAAGCCATCATCCCACGAAAAGCCATTCACCACCCACCATAGGGGCATCAGTCATCGTCATGCATTAGTCATGTCATTTCATTCATGCAAATAAGCGTCATGCATTAGTCATGTCATTCATGTAAATCATTAGCATGCATTGATCACGTCATTACATTCAAGCATCAGGTATGCCCCATACCACAAGGCCAATGACTCAGAAAAAACCAAATAGCCAAATCAAACATCCACAATCAAGAACCTAACCTTGCATTGACAATCTCAAAGTCCAATCATTATTGGCAAACACCATCAAAGTTCAATGATTATTGGCACACCCGCAAAGACCAATTATTATTGGTACCCACTCAAAATCCAATATTCAATGGAACCCAAATAAAACCCAGTGTTCATTAACACCCATGTTGAAACCCGACTTCTAATAGCATACAGTCATTTCATGACATCATTAATCATGCATTTCATTTCATGCATAAATAATCATGATAAACATGCATTCATAAAGCAGGCTCGAAAGTTTCTCCTCGAAGAATACAGGTTTTGGTCACTTAATCACAAGAAAGGCAGTTTGACCTTTTTCCTAGCAAGTCGGTTGGTAAACTGTCTCCCCAGCAGATTAGTTGAAAAACCATATCCAATCTCCTCCCCAGTGAATTGCAGATTTTCTGAAAAAAAATTCTTCTACAAGATGGTCACAACAGTTTGTCCGGTTCCCCAATTGGAATGACAAAAATCTGAAATAAGGATATTCAGTGGAATCCGTAGGCCTGAGGGTGGTGATTTCTCTTCAAGTGCAACACCGAGGTGTTACATCTATCTTTCTCAAGGACGTACAACTCCTGGTTTAGGCGTTAGCTCCTTCAGATACAGAATCCTGAAATAGGGACATTCAGTGGAATCCGTAGGCCTGAGGGTGGTGATTTCTCTTCCAAGTGCAACACCGAGGTGTTACATCTATCTTTCTCAAGGACGTACAACTCATGGTTTAGGCGTTAGCTCCTTCAGATACAGAATCCTGAAATAGGGACATTCAGTGGAATCCGTAGGCCTGAGGGTGGTGATTTCTCTTCCAAGTGCAACACCGAGGTGTTACATCTATCTTTCTCAAGGACGTACAACTCCTGGTTTAGGCGTTAGCTCCTTCATATACAGAATCCTGAAATAGGGACATTCAGTGGAATCCGTAGGCCTGAGGGTGGTGATTTCTCTTCCAAGTGCAACACCGAGGTGTTACATCTATCCTTCTCAAGGACGTACAACTCCTGGTTTTGGCGTTAGCTCCTTCATATACAGCAGCTCCTGAAATAAGGATATTCAGCATAATCTAAGCACCTGGTTAGGCGACGGTTCATCTTCATCAGTCCAAGCACCTGGTTAGGCGACGACTTATTCCCAGAATCCAAGCACCTGTTTAGGCGACGGTTCATCTTCATCAGTCCAAGCACCTGGTTAGGCGACGACTTATTCTCAGAATCTAGCACCCTTGAGGCGATGGTTCACATTCAAGAAGAAATCCCGAGATAAGGATACCAAAGATACCGAGCAGGTTTACTCTTTCCTCTCAGCATCACTCATGCTGCTGCAAAATTAGGGCATTTTGTATTTAATTATCTTTTACCACAAGAATACGAATACCGAGGTTATTCGCATTCTTACGGTCCAAGCTAATTAAATAGGGGCAGCTGTCATACCCTAATTTTGCCCCATGATATTTTTCACTTTTGCATTTGTTAGAGAAAAAGTCAACAAAGTCAATTTTTAACTAAAAAAGGCAATGTTGGCACTAAAACACATGGAATTATTTTTTTTGCATGATTTTGCATGGCATGATCATAAAGGATAATTTTTTACCATTTTTGCCCTTCCATTAATTTTTATTTCTTATTTATTATTTATTTTTAGTTAGTTACTTGCATTTCAAGAAACCTTTCTAACATCAAATTTAAATCCTTTTTTTCTCATTTTTAATTCATAACCATTTTGCATAATCACATTTCATCATCATGCATATTTTTATTTTGCATATTTATTTTTATTTTATTATTTTATGTGTTATTTTTAATTTGTTATTTGTTCCCAAAAATCAAAAGAAATGCAAAAATTCCCAAATCATTAACACATCATCATAAGCCTAGAACATTCTTTTTTTAACACATCACCATTGCCATTTTGTTTGGAACCAAAGGACAAAAAAATAGTACAAAAAAAATAAGCTTAATCCCATATTTACCCTCATTCTTGATCCTTAATCACCATACCACCTTACCCTAAAATATCACTACAAATAGCTTCTAAAATTCAGTGCCTAAGGGGAGACTGAAGGAGAGAACGGCGGCCTAAGAGAGAAAGAGCAAAAACACCATTTTTCTTCCATTTCCATTTTTTTCAAATCTCAAAATTTCACTCCAAACTTTGAAACTATACATCAGAACACTCTTATCATACACCCAGAAGAAGGAATCAGCTTTGATTTGGTGAGAAATGTGAAGAGATTGGAGCAGTAGAGAGCTACGGTGGCTAGGAAAAGAGCAAGCTCAAACCGGACTTCTCAAAGGCCTATTCAGGTAATTCTTAACCTCATTCATCTCCATTACATGTTGTGATGCTTGCTGGTTTGTTATTTCACTCCAATTCGTACTGTTTGGCTTGTTTCATTTTTGTATTCAAGTTTTTGTTCGCTTCGTTTTCGTTTTTCTAAGCTGTTTCAGTGAAAACTAATACCATATCCGTGTTCCTCGTGAGAAAACGAAGCGAACCATGTATATTTTTGCTTGTTTCGTGCTGTTTTGAGGAACTCCGGTGACCGGAGTTGTCACCGGAAAACCATAGCTCGCCGGAGAAGAAGACCTACGTGGCTTCTGTCTTTTCCACCAAGTTTAAATCGCGACCGTTGGATTAATCCAACGGCGCGTGTAATCCCTCTGATCGCTACCGTCAGATCCGTTTAAGTGACGATCTGATGGCTGTAAGACGATAGGGATTCCTGATGCGTTCGCACTGGATCTTTTCCTTTGGGCTTTCAAACGCATCCGTTGGATCATGATCATCCGGCCCATATTTCTTACGCTTCCGTTGCGCTCTGTTTTGATGCTGCACTGGATCTTTTTTGGTCTGTTTGTTTTTTTTTTCTTTCTGAAGGGAACGCGCTGGGCTTGGGCCTTCAGCCCAGAAGTGCTTTTTGCACCCCCCAGTTTTTACTTAGCTTAATAATTTGCACCCCTCTTGTTAGTTTTTTCTATGTTTTTTTTTAGCTTATTTGCAAAAGCACTTTTGTGGACTTTAGCTTAATTAAGTTTATGGTTCACATATTTATGCTAAAAATCATGTAGGTCATGTTTGACTACTTTCAAAACTTTTTCAGCTTATTTTCATAAGTGATCTTCCGATTAAGCTATTTTGTGCATAAGTGCTTATTTAGGGTTTCATTAAGCTTTTTAGCTTATTTGACCCCACTTTTTGCACAAGATTAATTGAAATACATTAGCTACTGTGTTGGAATTTTGTCAACCATTTTCAACTTATTTTCATAAGTGATTATCCAATTAAGCTGTTTTGCGCATAAGTGCTTATTTAGGGTTTCACTAAGCTCCTTAGCTTATTTGACCCTAATTTTCACACAACATCATTTCAATACAGTAGCCATTGTATATGAGTCTTGTCCATTTTTTTTTTACTTATTTTCATAAGTCCTTTTAACTTAAGTTACTTTGTAACTTATTTAAATAAGTGCTTAAGTAGTACAAACACTTTTTTTAAGTGCTTTTGACCACTTTTTCTTGGCACAAACAGAAATGTATACCTTGTTTAGTTGTCATGTGATCCATTCATGTTTTTTCTTGCTTGGTTAACCTTGTGTCATTTATTATTTCATTGTTCGCTATATTAATTTGTGCATTTTTATTTAATTCTTGCTTCATGCATGTTTGCCCACTCCCATTTTTTGTCATGCATATTTAATTACATCATTTTGGTTCATGCATTTTTATTTATGAATTTGCATTCATGATTACTTGTTCATTGCATTTAATTATTATGCTTTATGTTGTTTATATTGATGTAACCCTTCAAATTTCTGTACCTCTCATCTTTCTTCTATTCCAGGACTGTTTGGTTTAAATTTGAGACTTGCTTTCTTAATATACATAGTGAAAAAGGGTTGATCTGACGTATGGCTTTTCACACCCGGATAATCCCTATCCCTGACGTATGGCTCGTGATCTTGGGATTATCCTCACTATTGATTAAATCAAGATTTTCATAATAAACAAGGATGAAAAGGGGTTGATCTGACGTATGGCTTTTCACACCCCGGATGGTTCTTATCCCTGACGTATGGCTCGCGATCTTGGGACTATCCTCATCCTAAAACGTTAAAATAAACCAACATTCGTCTTTTCCTTTTGAAATACTTTCTTAATCAAACTAAATCAAGGTTTTCATAATAAACAAGGATGAAAATGGGTTGATCTGACGTATGGCTTTTCACACTCCGGATGGTTCTTATCCCTGACGTATGGCTCGTGATCTTGGGACCATCTTCATCCTAATCAAGCGTTAAAACTAACCCCACTCACTCAAACTTCTTTTCAGAAAAACTTGGATATACGCTTTATCCATTCCTCTGATACATACACAGCTTAAGCCTCTGATTAGAGCATACAAGCGTCGTTGTATCAGCGGAATGCGAAATAAGCAACATCCGTTATTCAAACTCTTTTTTACAATGGATATACGCTTTATCCATTCCTCTGATACATACACAGCTTACGCCTCTAAGTAGAGCATACAAGCGTCGTTGTACAGCGGAATGCGAAATAAGCAACATCCGTTATTCAAACTCTCTTTTTACAATGGATATGCGTTTTATCTATTCCTCTGATACATACACAGCTTAAGCCTCTAAGTAGAGCATACAAGCGTCGTTGTATCAGCGGAATACGAAATAAACGTTATTCGCATAAAACAAATAACCACACAAACAATTTTTTACCAGAACTACGCGAGTTTTGAGTTTCCCATTGCACCGGGGAATACGTAGGAGCGGGCTCCTACAACCGTCAAACTCAACTAATAAAAACCTTTTTTTTTTAATTTATTTGGAAACGAAGTGGAGATTAGCCCAGTGACAGATTAATTCAATTTAAACCTGCGCAAACAAACCCAAACCACCAAAACGGTTCCCATCGAGTACGATGGATGCGAGGGGTGTTAATACCTTCCTCTCGCATAACCAACTCCCGAACCCGCCACGGTTATTCAACCGTGTTTACCAAGGTTTTCGTGATATTTTCCTTTCCCCCTCCGGGATAAATAAACGTCAATGGCGACTTCATTGCGTTACGCAAGATGGAATTTTCCAGCCCGCTACACCATTCCCGGGCCTTCGCTGGATTGTACTCTCCATAAAATTCTGGTGGACTCATGCGGCAGAACTCTCTGAAAGCAGCACTTGATCCTTGCTGCGGAGGTGGAGGATTGTTCATATGCTGTTGGAACATAGCCATGAACTCTTGATGTTGTTGGGCTTGTTGGGTCTGAAACTGTTGCTGCTGGTGCATCATCTCAGCCCACATGTTAGCGCTAGCATCCCCGTACATCTCAAGTTAGCTAGGCTTAAAGTGACATGACATCTAGAACAGATGTTAGAAATCCAGACAATTACTGGGATTCGGATTAGTAATACTAATGAACTCTGGCATGGTCTGAATCGACTTGCTCTGATACCAATTATAACACCCCACATGAAATATCTAGAATATTAGTGAAATATCATAACTGGTAGCTGAGTGCATTATTATTACAATTGATATTCAAAGCACACGCAGGTGCTAAGTACAACACGGATACAGAAACAACGGAAGCAAATCCAAAAACTATGATACATCAAGAAATTATTAGAAATACAACAAGACAAGGGATAACTAGAAAGCATGAACAAGAATGCAATCCTCCAAGCATAGCTACGAGCACACCAACAAGCATACCTTAGCCAACCTGTTTATCTGAAAAAAATTGTTTGGAGTGGGGTGAGACTACTAAGCCTCAGTGAGTCCTACTATCCTCCTAAGGTGACTACACCGGGGAATCCTAATCAGTCATAACATATATTCATAATCATAACATAATACATAAGCATAAATAAAGGTGTGACACAGAATTAATCTTATTCCTTTTAAACACAAGGACACTCTGAGGTGAGCATGTCTCAGAGGCCTGCCATATCCGACAACCGATTCGGTCACGGCATAAAGCTCACATAATCATAACCTAATGGATTATCCCATTGGGAGTCCATAAAGCGACATAAATCGCAGCAAACTGACTGATACTAATTTAGTTGAATTCTACCATAATTTACCAAAGTCCCGGGGAACATGCATTTCTAAATTCCCTAAGTTATACCCTAAGGTTATCTGTGATTAACATACTGTATAACATTATATAATTGTGTTACTGCAAGTGTACCCAACTCAGATGAGGATATAAAACGAGTGTCATAGTTCTTTAAAAGTTTTGAAAAAAAATTCTGTTTTCCTGTCAAACTCGCTCGGCGAGTTATCACTCGCCAGGGCGAGTTGTTACAGGTCATGTCCTGTATGAGCTCGCTACAGCGTGGGAAAGCTCGCCATGGCGAGATTATAGGTCCTGGCCCAAATCCACTCGCTCGGCGAGTTATCACTCGCTAGAGCGAGGTTCATCAGCCTGAAGAACCCAGCTCGCCATGGATGCTCGCCCTGAACACGCTGTGGCGAGTTCACCCAGAACCTGCCCTGTTTCACGAAAATTCATATTTTAACAAGTTTAACACCTACAATCCTCATTCTAAGTCATGCAATTACACAATATATATAATATAGGACAGAATGGAGAGGAATTTGGGGATTAATTCCTCTCACACAACATTTTTCTTAAATCCTAAGTTAACATGCATTTTCATAAAATTGGGAATTCTAGCTACACTATCCTAAGAACCCACCTGGAAAGAAGCTTTAATCCTTGCTTTTGAGTTCTACTACAGCTACTGCAACTCCTAGCAAGACCCACGAACCCCTTGGACAGAATTTGGGAGATTTGAAGAAATTGATGAACTTGGAAATTTCTACTTTGCTCTATGATTCAGAGTTGGTTTGATGATCAGATGGAGAAGTACTAAGGTGTATTTATAGTGGGTTTCAGGCTAGGGGTAACAGAAATGAGTTTGGCTTAAGTTCACATGTATGTGTTCTAAGTGGTGGGATTCAATTTGGTTGGAAGATAGTGTAGTGAGGGTAGTGTTTGATTCAGAGATTCTGAGATGAGGTTTCAGAACTTATTTGCTTAAGCATTGCATGTGAAAGAGTGAGATTGGGAAGTTTGGTTGTTTGTGGCATGTGAGGCTCTTGGTGTTTTGAAAGTTTTGTTGCCTTCTACTTGGTGTTGTTGTTTTGGCGTGAGAAATGAGGGGATTAGAGGGTGAGTGCTTTAGATTTTCTGAAGTTAAAATGAGGGGAAATGAAGTTAGTTTGCATGTGAGAAATTGATTAAACTTGGGTGGAATCATGACTCATGGTGTGTATGAGGTGGAGGCTTGTGGTTGAAAGTAGGAAGTGAGTCATAGCAAGAGGGAAAGGGAGAGCACGTGAGAGAGGGAGTAATGGGAGGGAGTTTGAAATTCTTGGCTTAATTAATCACAAGAGTTTATTTAAGTTGTATTTGTGTAGTGTAGGTTTAATTAAAACTCCTAATTTATACACAACTCACTTAATTCTCCAAAGATTAATTAACTAAACACCACTAATTAATTTATGAAAAATTAGGCAAAGCTCTAATTAAAATTAATTAGGTAATTCAGAATGTGGGATATTACATATATAGCATTAATTTTTTGAAAGAAAGGTGCTTATAGCATATCATTAGCAATATAATGTTCAATACAATGGGGTACATCAATATAAATAGTGGGACTAGCAGAGAAAGAAGCAACCCGCGCTAAAATGTGAGCTACCTCATTGGCTTGTCTCCTGTTGAACTCAACCCGAGAGTTTGTGAAGAAAGTAGTAAAGAGTCTTCTATTCTCGGACATAAGTTGACCAAATTCTGTAACATCCGGCCGCTGGTGATGGAAAGCTTCCGTGACAATCTTGGAATCTAAGGCGAAATCATTGTGGTCCAAATGCAAATCACGGAGCCACTGAATCGCGAAGAACAGTCTCATGGCCTCACCAAGTGGAACTGAACACCTTGGGGAAAAATGGAGCGTTTTGGCCAAAACGAAAGTGCCTTCGGCGTCCCGAATACACATCCCTATACCGGTTCTATTTAGGGACTCAGAGAAAGAAGCATCAATGTTGCACTTTAGTCTACCGTGATGAGGGCGTTGCCATGCCATAGTGGACAAGGTTGACGAGGCCGAGCCTTGGTGAATTCTCGTGCTCCCGGGAGGTGGCACTCTAGGAGGCGACGTGTCTTCAGTAACGGAGTTAGCAGAACTCCAGTCTTCGATCAGATGAAAAGCTCTATCTACCACTTGGGCTACTGTTTCATCACTACCTTGCCACAGTTTGATGTTGCGATGTTTCCAGAGGCTCCAGAGAGTAACCGTAAAACGTTGACAGTCCTCATTGTTAAGAGATTGTAGAAGAGTAAACATGGTTTCGACCAGTGAGCTTCCATTAGTACGAGACTGTTGAATGTCAGCCCATAAGCCAGTCTGTTGCCAAACCTGCACAGAAAAAGGGCAAGTAAAACAAATATGATTAAGGTCTTCCTCTGAATCGTTACAGACAACACACGTCAGAGGGCATTGAACGCCTTTATCTTGCAGTCTTCGCCTGGTAGGAACCACATTCCTACATATGCGCCAAATCAAATTCTTAATCTTAGGAGGAGTTTTTAGTCGCCAAATACCCTGCCAGAAACCTTCCTGACGAAGATGGGAGGAGTCCGTAAGAACTTCAACACACAATCTGTATGCACTTTTGACCGAATAAAAACCATTCTTCTCAGCTTTCCAAATTAATCTATCCTCGCCGACTTGTTCAACCAAAGGAGTGTTCAGAATTTGCCTAGTGACCTCGGGGCTAAAAAGCTGTTGGACGACCCCCAAATTCCATGTTTTAGTAGTAGAATTGATGAGACTTTGAACTGAGGGGCCGGTTGTAAGCTGAGACAGATCGTGGTTACCTTCAATGCAACCTCCTTCGGCGAGCCACGGTTCACGCAGGATATGGATAGACGCACCTGAACCAATACACCAACGGGCTCCACCTCGCACAATGAAGCGAGCCTGAAGAATACTGCGCCAGACATAACTGGGATTGTGTCCTAAAGAAGCGGTTAAATAAGTACCATTGGGAAAGTATCGCGCCTTGAAAATGCGCGCAACAAGGGAGTTAGTATCCGTTTGGAATTTCCAACCTTGTTTGCCTAACATTGCTATATTAAAAGCCGTGAGATCTTTGAAACCCATCCCACCGTGAGTCTTATGCATAGCCAGCCTCTCCCAAGACATCCAGTGGATGCCTCTACTGTTAGGACCACCACTTCCCCACCAAAAAGAATTCATCATTTTCTCTATACTAGTAATAATAGTGGCAGGTAAGAGGAAGATACTCATAACGTAGGAAGGAATCGCCTGAAGTACCGATTTGATCATAACCTCTCGACCAGCCTTAGATAGACATTTACTGCTCCAAGAGTTAATCTTTTGCTAGACACGATCTTTTATAAAAGAAAAGACAGCCGTGCGGTTCCGACCAATTATCAAAGGTAATCCGAGGTATTTGCCAGTTCCAAGCACAGCTTGAACCCCCATGATAACAGTAATAGATTGCTTCAGTACATGTGAAACATTCCGGCTATAATAAATTTCAGATTTAGGGAGACTGATAGACTGCCCAGAAGCTGCCTCATACAGGCTAAGAATGTTCTTCATAGTTTGGGCCTGCCTGTCACAAGCTTTAAAGAAAAGAAAACAGTCATCAGCGAATAACAAATGGGTTACCCGAGGGGCACCCCGACAAATAGCAGTACCTGTAATATCGCCTGTGGTTTCAGCCCGCCTGATAAGGGAAGAAAGCCCTTCAGCACACAAAATAAACAGGTAGGGGGAGAGGGGGTCTCCTTGCCTCAGGCCGCGCCCCGGTATAACAGGACCCACCTTCTCTCCGTTGACCAGAACCGAGTGGTACACTGATTCAACACACATGGCCATCCAGTGGACCCACTTGTCGCTAAAACCCATACGCACCATAACAGCTCTGAGATACTCCCAGCTCATATGGTCATACGCCTTACTGATATCAAGCTTAAGAGCAACACAACCTGCTTTGCCAGTGGTTTTAGTTTTCATGTAATGAACAACTTCTATGGCAACCATAGCATTATCAAGGATGGACCGCTCCGGAACAAAAGCTGACTGATGATGCGAGACACACTTGGGGAGAATCTGCTTCAGTCGATTAGCTAAAACTTTAGCTATAATTTTGTACAACACATTGCATAACGCAATGGGACGCCAGTCTTTCATGGTGCTCTGAACATTGCCTTTAGGGATGAGGGCAATATTAGTTGTGTTAAGCGTTGATGGAAACTGCCCAGAATCGAGCCAGTGACAACAATCTTTGAAAATATCATCACTGCATATAGACCAGAAGTGTTGGTAAAAACCCGGGTTGTAGCCATCAGGCCCAGGACATTTGTCAGGATTCATAGAGAAAATAGCTACCCGAAATTCCTCTTTAATGAAAGGACTTGTGAGCAAAATATTGTCATCATTAGTAACAGTCTGACTGATGGTATCTATCACTGGTGTCATATGGCTAGACTGTTGCTGGAATATATCAGAGAAATAATTTTTTGCAACAGAACATAAAGCATCAGAGTTAGTAACTTTATTACCATTGTCGTCCTCTAGTGAAAGGATGCGGTTAGCTTTCTTCCGAGCCGTGGCTGAAGCATGAAAGAATTTAGTGTTCTTGTCACCGTCTTTGTACCAATGCTTCTTTGCACGCTGCCGCCAATAAACATCATCCTGCAGCATGAGTTGAGACAATTGACTAATGCTAATTGACCTTGATTGGTACCTGTGGAATTGTTACGAAGATAAGTGAGACGTTGCCGACAAGTAGCAATAGCTTTCCTATTCTTGTGACAATGAGTTCTACTCCAATCAGAAAGGTCACCAGCACACCTGTCTAGGCGAGTAACAACAGAATCATTACCTGAGTTAGTCCAACTCTCTGTAAAGAAATCATTAAAACCCGGTTCAAGCTTCCAGGCATTCTTAAACCGGAAATTGCGCTGGATATGGTGAGGACGAGCTATCGGAGAGCATTCAAGAAAAATAGGATAATGATCAGAAGCAGGAGCTACAAGATTTTCTAGTTTAGCGTTTGGAAATAAACCAAACCAATTATTATTAGCAAGAGCGCGATCAAGTCTCTCCTCAACAGCACGGTCAGTGCCTAAATACTTGAACCAAGTGTACGGATATCCCTCAACCGGAATATTTGATAAACCTGAGTCCAAAACAGCCTGTCGGAAACCATTGATTAACCAAGGCGAGCGCGCGGTTCTGCCTCGCTTTTCACCGGCATCCATAATGTCGTTAAAATCACCAAAAATACACCATGGTAAAGAAGATTGGTGAGATAAAGTACGCAAAAAGTCCCAAAAGGCCCGACGACGACCTCCGTTGGGATAACCGTAGTAACCTGTCAAACACCAAGTACCCCTGTCGGGATCATTAATCTCAATAGAAATATGATTTTGCGAATAATTAAAAATTTGACAATTAAGAGAGGAGTGCCAAAACATTGCAAGTCCTCCACTACGACCCACGCGATCAACAGAAAAAGAAGAATCAAAGCCAAGCACATAACGAATTTCCTCTATTTTATTATTGTAGACTAATGTCTCACTTAGAAAGAGGATGGCAATTTTATGATGCCTAACTAGGTACTTAAGATTGGAAACTGCACTCGGGCTACCTAAACCCCGGCAGTTCCAGCTTACTAGATTCATAATTCTCGGCAGGCCTGAACTTCAGGTCCTGTCGTTACATTAGGTACATCATACATAGGATTGTCATGAATTGCCATTACATTATTAATCCCAATTCCTAGACTAGGTCCTACCATGCCATCTACCCCACTTGTCTTGAATTCAGCATCCTGAGTAGCAGTGGCAGCTTTAGCACGCTTTCTCTTTTTCAAGTCCACACCTGTATCATCGGATTCAGCAGCTGTAAGTGACATAGAATCCTCACTTTGAGGCTGGTTTTGTCCCTCGGCCAGCAGGCCTAGGACTACATGACGAGGCTGTTCGTTTTTACTTTCAAATCCAGGAGGAGAGCTCAAAGACACCAGAGGTAAAGAAGAAGAGCCAGCACCATTCTGAGACTTACCAGACTTTGTTAGGGCCTGTTTTTGAGCACTAAGAATACCATTTTTAATTGCAGAAATTTCTTTCTGAACCGCGATAATTCGTCCATCAAAATTGCCAGCAGCTGGTACAGGAGCAGTTTGTGTTGAACCATGAGAACATTCAGCCTGGGAATTTGTACCTGGACTGGAAACAGTTTGCGGACGGGATGGAATAGGGTCCTGGAGATATTTGTTTGTGGCAGCTGTACCCATACGTCTGACAAGGGGCCGAATGTTTTCCCCCCAGCCACGAGAGCCATCATCCTGCTCCATATCAAACAATTTCGGACAAACTTTGTCCGTGTGTCCCAACACACCACACAGATAACAGAAAATTCCAAGCCTTTCATATTTGAACATAATTTGCACGTAGTTACCTTCATTAGCTCTGACCTTCCAACTTTGCTGTAGAGGATTAGTAATGTTAATGCGAACTTTCAGCCTCATAAAAGTGCTATGAATAGTATTACGATGATCATATTCCTTCAGCTCACCGAGGAATCGACCTATTGCTTGTCCGACCTTTGGTTGAATAAAACCGAATGGCAAATTATGGACTTGCAGCCATAAATCAAGATGGTTCAGATCGATACTAGCCGGCACCACACTAGGAGCAATTCTTTCAATCACCATATTATAGTTATCAAATAGCCAGGGTCCATCATCGAGCACCTTAGCCGCATCCAGACGGTGATTAAATTGAAACAGGAAACGACCATTATCAGCCTGTAGAATCGAAACCTTCTTACCCGGTTTCCAGAAGTGACTCAATCGTTCCTTAAAGTAAGCAAAGCGGATTTGTTTGTCAGTGAGGATTCGGCCAACCAAACAATGGTCAAGAATTTGGATGGTGGAGGGATCGGCGTCTAGGTTCAGGGTCAAGCCTTCTTCAGAAAGAGAGAGGCCATCAAGGGAGATGTTGGGCTCAGCCATAGCAATGAAACAGGGGAGAATCAAAAACAGGGTGAGGGTTGCAAACTAATTTTGAGTTGCGGTTTGCATAAAGGATTGAAAGCTGGGTTTGTTTGTAAGAAATTCATTGGGAAACCAGAATAAATAGGAGAGACATCTAGGTTTGTTGGACATACCAGATGAAATCGGACAACAACTCACTCGGGTGAAGGCCCATGGTGCGGCGGCGGCCCAAGAGTGGAGCGGCGGCGATGGGTTCAACCCTAGGAGAGCAAAACGCGATAGTTACGTTTGTTTCCTAACATTTATCTACTTCTTTTGAAAAATCGAGAATATTGCAACTCTTTAATCCCAGCCTCGGTATCAAAATGGAATCAAAAGTGTTGTTGCTGAGCCTAAGTTCATAACACTTGGAATTGGAATATTACCAACAATTATTGACCTTTCTATCATAGTCACACAATATCAATCATTGCTACCAAAAGTCAAAATAAAAGTCAAGAAACAAAAAAGACAATTAAATAGAAACGTTAAATCTAACAATAAAAGACAAATAAAAAGAAATGGAGGGAGTAGTAGATAACAAAAATCATTTGAAGCGAAATAATATAAATAAATTTTTAGGCTTTCTTTTTGAGTTTGGATGAGAGCTTCCAAAAATAATTATTATCTGGTTATATTATTTGTAAAAAAATTGATTTTAATATCTTGTATTGGGGTTAAAAATTGGGCGAATGTTCGCGCTTTTTAGGCAGTTGTTGTACTATTTGAATTAATGTCGGATCTGAAGGGGAGTGATGACTTTAGGAAAATCTCTTGGATTAATTGGAAAACTATCTTCTTACGTAGGAAGTGTGGAGTGTTGGTGTTTGGTAGCTTAGGGAGTTTAACTTAGCCCTTTTAGGTAAATAGTGTTGGGGGATATTGGTGGATAGAAGGGGTTTGTGGTTTAGAGCATTGACTGCCCGATATGGAGTGGAGCAGAGCAAATTAAGGGAGGAAAGAAGGAGAGGTTCTTCGTGGTGGAGGGAGATTGTGAAAATCCGGTAAGGTTTAGGAGGGCTTGGTGGTGCGTGATTCGGGGAGTGTGTTACGAAAAAGGTGGGGGATGAGTCTAATATTTTTTTCTGGTCTGGCCCATAGTTAGAGGAATTCTGTTTTTTGAAAGGTTTAGGCGCTTCTTCGATCCGGCGGAGAACAAGTCGAGTACTGCGATGTTTTCCTCAAGGTGGGAGGTTGGAGGGGCGGCGTGGGTGTGGCGACGACAGTTGTGGGTGTGGGAGAAGGAGATGTTGAGGGAGTGTCAGATTTTACTTCATACAGGTTATTATGTTCGCGGCGTGTATAAGCTCCTGACTTCAAAGAACTCGATTACTTTGGGGGAGGCGGAAGACCTTATGTTGAACAAACATGTCCCTTTGAGGGTGTCTATTTTTGTGTGGCGTCTCCTGCGCAACCGGTTGCCAACGAAAACAAACTTGGTTACTCGAGGAATTCTCCATAAGCTCACTTATGTGTGTCAGGATGTGGCGGCATCGAATCAGCTCAACACTTATTCCTTTTTTGTAGTACTTTTGGTTCCCTTTGGTAGGGGTATAAGTGGATCAGACAAATCCAATTGAACCAACGATCCAAATCAATCCAAATTGGAAAAAAACGATTTTTTATGATTCGAAATAAAAACTGAACCAAACCAATTGAAAACAGATGTGGTTTGGTTCGATTCTCAGTTCCAATTTTAAGAACTGATGAACAAACCGAACCAAACCAATATATATATATATATATATATATATATATATATATATATATCTACTTACAATATATTAAAAGAAACTACTATAAAAAATCCAAGTTTGTCCTTATTACTTTTAACGGTGTTCCAAGTTTTACGCCCTTAAATGTAATTTTAACCCTAAACTAACAAAAAATATATTAAAAAAATAGAAAAGAAAGATAAGCATAAAAGAAATCTTCCCATAAAAATAGCATCATAAATCACATCTCTCAACAACAAAAAATCAAAACAAAAAAAGGAAAAAAAGAAGATAAAGATCAAATAAATCATCCCACAAAAATTTAATTACAATAAATTTATACATAAAAATATGAACAAAAATCACTATGAAATATACGCTTCAAAAATAGTAACTTTTTTTTAAATGAAAAAATAGTAACTCAATATAACATATAAAAACTTATATATAAAAATAAAAATAGAATAACAAAATAAAGAAAGATACTTATTTATGAGCTTACAAATAAAAGAATAGAAAAATAGAAACAAAAACACAATCGACCCGTTTGGATTGACTTATTTATCAGTTTATGCGAAATAACTTATGCAAATAAATAAGTTTTTATGTATTATTATAAGTTTTTTAAGGTAGTTCATGAAAACAATTTATAAAGATACAATTTTTGTTAGTGAAAACTGATGAATTAACATGCGTAAAAAAAACTTATGAATTAACATAAAGTTTATTTATAAATTATAACCATAAACTATTTTCATAAGCTTAAAAATAAGCCAAATTCAAACAGACACAATATATTAAAAGGTATTACTACTAAATATTCTAATTTGTCCTCATCAATTCTTAAAAATATTTCAAATCTTCTATTTCGTAAAAAAAATTATATTTTTTAATTTAATATATTATTATATTTAATAGTTAAATTATACTCTATTTTTATTATAAAAATATTTACTCTATTTTTGTTTACTCTTATATAAAAAATACATAACAAGTGCATTATTGATGAATATATATCTTTATATAATAAAACGAGAGTAATTAGAGGCACCTTAAACCCTAACCCTAATATGAATGGTCTAGATTTCGACACGTGGAAAAAATATATTATATCAACGGTTACGATAAAATACTATTTAATTTTGTTGGTTTAGATTTTGACATTTGGAAAAAATAAAATCAACGGCTACAATTAAAACTTCAATATTTAATTATAATATTCTTTAAAGCTTATCTAATATATTTTTTTAGAGATAATCACAAAATTTTATTTTGTTCCATTATAATTCTATTATGTTATATATAAAAATAAACACAAAATCAATTTTCAATGCTTATCCAATTTGATCACCCACTGATCGCTTAGTTGATGATGAGTTCTAAATTCTTTCCAAAATCTACTTAATGATTTGTATTTAATAGCTCATGTTGTTCTCAAAATTGAGTCTTTCTCTCGGTTCTTAATTTTTTTTAGTTTCTATTTTTCTCAAAAAAAAATTTAGTTTCTATTGTGAATTGCTAATATATTTTCTTTCTCTAATTTGGTTCCATTCTACGCAGGTTTAACCGGTCAGATAGGAGTGCATGTGTCTTTCCTAACTCAATTTAAATGAGAAAAATATTTATTTTAATGTAAGTTTTTTAGGTGAAATTTTTTATTTTGATGATTGTTAGTTTATATTTTGGACATTAATTTTTTGGTTGGCTAAAGTTTTCATGTTATTCAATCTATATTCTAATCTCGAATTTAAATCTTCAACGTGTAGGGATTTTCTATTTTTTATTTTTTCAAAATCAATTGTTTATTTTTTTTATGAGTTAGATCTTGTGTTTCCACCAAGTCACCGCTCACCACCGGTGGGTCTTTCGAAGGAACAACTGCTTCAATGATCATAGAAGCTTCAGATTGAACTATCCAAACAACGAACATCAAGTTGCTTTTGACTTTCAAAGCTCAGGCAAATTGTCAAGCCATCCATTGCTGGGAACAATTCATAGGTGATATTGAAATTGTTGGTGACACAAGCACTTGCACCTTTAAGAAATTTTGTTTTATTTTTGTTTCTTATTTCAAATGTTCTTCCTTTTGTTGAGAAGACAAAAAAAAAAAATTGATCCAATTGTAAATTGGAACAATTTAACACTGTGTTTTGACTAAAAGGATATAATTGAAATTTTTTATAATTTGTAAGGGTGAAGGTTTATATAGGATTGAAGGTATAAAAGGATATAATTGAAATTTTTTATAATAATGTGTTTTTATCATTGTTTAATGACCTAAAAGTATGAACTATTTGTTTGAAACTAAATGGATAAGTATGCATGATTATTTATTAAATTAAAAATCGCCCCTGATATGTTAGGAATAAATATATGGTGATTGAATTCTTCGGTACACATATTATAATTATAGTCCATATATATCCTTAAAATTAGGATACAATAATCCATTATTAGAAAGATATTCTCGAGTAATATATAATAAATTAATTATTCTTTTTTTTTTTATAATTATTCTTTCTTTTTTGTGTTTACTAAACGTGTGTGTCAAGTAATATACTATAAAAAAGTGTGTCAACTGATATATAAGAAAAAGTGTGCCAACTAACAAAATTGAACCAGAGTTTGCCTTAAAAATAGGTAGTATTTGAAGTAGATATTTTTTTTTGTAAGTCATTTGAAGTAGATTAAATGAATATAAGTATGAAGGAATTTTTTATACATATAAAAAATAGTGTAATAGATATTCTTATGTCAGTATACAACATAAGTATTATCCATTGTTTTTTTTTTTAATTAGCTAAGTATACAACATAAGTATTATCCATTGTGGTTTTGTACTATATAATTTCAATTTCAATTTATCTATATTTTTTTAAAAAAATTATTTGCAACTTTTTATTATAAGAAATTAAATTATACATATGATATTCTATATAACCCGTGCATCGTACGGGTGATATGGCACACATAAATGATAAGGCAAAAAAAACATCAAATTTTTGAAACTTATCATGCTTGAAACTTCCTATTGTTATTCCTAGATTAATACAAAAATTATTTGAAATTCACATCTAAAAGGTCAAGAAGATTCTACATTATGTGTTTACTACTATAAATAATCACATATTATGACATTTCTATTGTATAATTGAATTGAATGATTAAACCCGTGCATGCACGGGTAAAAAAGTCTAGTTATAATAATTACGGGGTAAATATTTGTCATTATACTTAAAACATCACCGGACAAGTGTTGATCACTAATATATAAAAAATCATACACGGGACAATTTTTCTAATAAAAAAAGTTTAATCATACACGAGACAATTGCTTTAATAAAAAAAATTAATCATACACGGTACAATTGCTTTAATAATTTTTTTTAATCATACACGCTACAATTGCTTTAATAAAAAAAATTAATCATACACGGGAGAATTACTTTAATAAAAAAAAATTTAATCATACACGGGACAATTGCTTTAATAAAAAAAGAAATTGAACAGTAAATATTTTTTATCATTAATTATAATTTATTACACAAAAATCATACACGAGACAATTACTTTAATAAAAAAATGACTTGATTTAATATATTTTACAAAAAATAACAGAATGTTGTCATTTATAATTTAATAATAACTTATAAATAAAAATCAATGATATATATATATATATATATATATATATATATATATATATATATATATTATTAAGTTAATAATTTTTTTTAGACAACTCACATCTATTAAAAAATAAAATTAGGCCAACTACCGGTAAAAAAGAAAAATATTTTCCTCACTCATATTACATTACAAACACTAACACAGAAACTCTCAAACTCTCTCTCCCTCGTAGCCATAGCCGCAGACAACCTTCTATTGACGTTATTATGATTTTTTGTTTCGATTTACTCTCAAGTGTTGGTCAGCTCTACTTGTTTGTGATTTTTTATTTCATTTTGGTTATGTGATTTCCTTTTTTCGATTTACTCTCAAGAGTTGTTATGTTTTCATCTCATGTTATTTTTTATTTTTACTGTTCAACTTTATAGTTTAGCTTATTTTTTAGATTAGTACTGATTTGGTCTTAGTTCATTATTTTTGTTATATATATAATCAAACACAGGAGTTAGTCTGATTAGTTATATAACATATTTTAGGCTTAGTTCTTGATTTTGAGTATTTTAGTTATATAATCAAACAGCAGCTAGAATAAACATGTTTTGGTTATATAACATTTGGTCTTAGTTATTGATTTTAGTTTAATTATATAATTAAATTACCAATTAATACTTGTGTTCCTTATATAAATGAGAACTTATTAGATGAACTTATGGGAAAAAAATTGTATTTTGTATTTGGTAAACCTATAGGAAAAGAATTGTATTTTGTGTCTGATGAACTTATTTGATGAATTGTATTTTGTATTTGATCAACTTATGGGAAAATAATATATCTGGAAAAAAATAATAGCGTGAAATACATCGAAAAAAATACACGGTAAAAACCGATTAAAGTATCTGAATCAAATTGATGAGTTTGGTTTGGATTCATTTTTGAAAAACACTAAAAACCAAAACAAACCGAATCAATCGATAGTTCATTGTTCGGACATTGGATTCACTCAAAACCCATCCAAACCGGTCCAATTACACCCGTACTCTTTAGACACTAGTTCAGTCTTGGATTGATTTTTCGGCATTGGATGCGCAAAATCTCTTTCGGCAGTGGATTTTTCGGCACTATATGATATAAACTTTCAATCCAACGTTAAATTTTATGAAATTTATATCGATTAAAATGTTATTGAGAAGTGTAACATTTGTGTCAAACTAGTTGGTTTTAACGGATTTTGAATTATATATATATATATATATATATATATATATATTTACACCAAAAATTATTATTTGTTTTTACTTTTTTTCAAAACAAAATTATATATATACACACACACACGTATGTTTTTGGTTTTTTCATTAAAACAAAATATACGTTTTTTATTTATCCTCTTTTACCAAAAATAATTAAAGAAAAAAGAAAAAAAAAATCAAATATCGTGCAAATTTCCAAACCAAACTACGGGTGAAGGCTTGAAAAAGGTCAAACTGATAGTGAGTTAGAACTGTGCAACAACAACAAGCTTTCGTTCCCACTCTCACTCTACAAACACAGAGAGAGACAAACAATCTTTCTTTCACCAAACTCATCGATCGAAAAGGTTCAATCTTATCCTTCTAACATTGTTAAACGCTTTTCAGTTAACCCTTTTGTTTTTGTTTTCCCCCTTTCATGAAAATAAAATAAGGGTTTGTCTTTTTCTTGTTAATGTTTCAATTTTTTAATTATGAATGTTTTTCTTTAGAGATTTTGGCTTGGTGAAGTGAATTTTTTATTTTATTTTATTTTATCTCTAGATTCTATGAATCACGGATAATCCTCGAATTAGGCGTGTCATGTTGTCTGACATGACATCGGCACTTGATTACATTTAATTATGTCAATATTTTCAAATTATTATTAGTGTGAATGTCTATGTGTGTCTGTGTCGGTATCCGTGCTTCATGGTTTATAATGTAGGAATCACAAATGTGCAAACTTTTTGTGCGAGAGATTGTGGGGTTGGAGTGAAATTGAAATTGAAATTGAATTTGAAGATGGATTTGGATCAAAGTTTGTTGCTTTTTCAGGTTTTACAGAAGAATTAGCTCAATGTCTTGGGCTGCCCCTGATGAGTCTTTACTCTCCACCTCTCTTGCTACATACCTTGACAGTAATATCTCTCTCTCTCTCTCTCTCTCTCATATTTTTTGTGGTTATGTTTATGTTCAAATATCACATGCAAATCTGTTCTATAGAGTAACTTGTTTTGAATTTTATATGTTGCTTTTTTTTGTCCTGTTACACTATGGACTGTTTCATTTTAGGATTTGAACATGAATTGTTTATTACAGTGATTATAGTTCTAGTTGGATTGATGGGAAAAAAAAAGCATTTTATAAACTAGTTATGTTTTCACTAAAGAGAGAAAATTGTTATACATGAGAACTAGTAGTAGACAAACATACAATATATGATGAAAGGATGATGAGGTAAAAAACTTGAGTACGGTCTAACAAGTGAATCAGTCAGTCGTCGAGTAATAATTCACACTCTAGGTGTCTAGAATGAGTTGGTATCCACAGGGATCGTGCCGGAACTTTAATGTACCAATAGTAACTAGTTTTCTTGAGTGTGAATACTTATAAAGTAAGTTCTTCTTTCAAATACACAAAAAAAGTTGTATGCAATTGATTGAAGCACTGAACTCTACGAATAGTGTTTTAGATTACTGCATCATGAATTAAACTATTGGACTTTCACCCTGTTCCGTTCAGATGAAAATGTTGGAACTTGGCTGTTAATCACTGTCATTTTTTTTAATGTTTTTATGTAGCAATTTAGTTGCGAATTTATTAGTTCTTATGTATTTAGTTTTGGTTAAGTAGAGGTTGAAATCATTGGACTGAATGATAAAAATATTGTATATTTTTTGCAGAAAAACTTCTTGTCCTGTTGCGAGATGGTCGAAAACTTTTGGGTTTATTACGCTCGTTTGATCAATTTGGTAACTACCAATTCCACTTGCATTCTTCTTTGTGATGTCTCTATTCTTAATTCTTCATCTTATTGTTATTTCTATTTTTATATTAACTGACAATTTGATGCGATGACCATTTGCAGCTAATGTTGTTCTAGAAGGTGCGTGTGAACGAGTAATTGTCGGAGATCTTTATTGTGATGTACCTTTAGGCCTTTATGTAATTCGTGGGGAAAATGTTGTCTTAATTGGAGAACTGGTATGATTTGTTCTCGATTGTTTATGATCATTTGACAATGATTACATGTTTCTCAAAGGAGTCTTCATAATTTTGTAATCTTTATGATTGATTTAGGACTCGGGAAAGGAGGAGCTTCCACCACATATGACATGCGTGTCCGAGGCTGACATAAGAAAGGTTAGTTCATCAACTGTTCTTGATAAAACAATTGGATATTTATCTCTTAGTTTTGAGGGCATGTGGATGTGGATCAAATAAGGTCTCTTGATGTGTCTTGAGTCTTGACACAATGTTTTAGAAACTGGATTAATCTTTTAAGAATGTGGATTCCAAGAAATAAATGCATGACACATATATTGATCTTGGTCATCTGATGTCAAATCAAACCGGATAGATTTTGTAAAGATGATTTGGTGAAGTTATAATGTAATTACCAAAACTTTGGCTCGTTTTGGAAACTACTGATGATTCTGTTATGTTCTTTCTTCTAGTGAGAAATTTCCAAGTGAACATGTGCTTTTTTTATATACCAGTTTCTGGTAGTACTAGATATAATTGTTCCCCTACTTTTCTTTGAAGTGTATCACTATCTACCTTTTCTTTCAAATCCACCAGCTGCACTTTCGTAGGGTCCTAATTTGTTAATGGAGGGCCATTAACATGATTTTATGAGGATCAGATTTTCCTTATCCAATTAGTCCTTTTTTATCCATAGAAAAAGTACGCATAAAACTTAGAAGCACCTTCCCTTGTCAATAGAACAAATATTTGACAACCATTTCCACATGTGGGAAATATTTGGTGGCAGAATTTTTGACAACTGCCATGGTCAATTTGTGAAGGATGGTGGTGCCATGCGTTTTATGGCAGCTTAAAACGGCGGATTTCTGGTTTTGTGCCTTCATAACATTGGTGCTTGTTAATTGATGTAACCCTTACGTACTTTAAATGTGCTGTGTATACCACAAGCTCTCATCGAATGTAATGATGTGCCTATGCTTGTGCAAGAGATGAACTATTACCCTTATAGTCTTATCTTTATAAAAGATCCAACAGCAAAGATAGCGAACAAGTGAAAGTTAACCAACTCGAAATTATGATAAAATAGGCTTCATTATATTTTTTTTGTAGCTTACAATGTATGTGAACCTCTCTTACCCAACACCACCTGTGTCCATATCTGTAGTTACTAGATTTGCTAATCAACCCCGCGAACTGCAAAACTGGTCCTTGTGTGGTACATCTGTAAAGGGTCTTGAGATCATTATTTGAAGGGATGGACGGCCGACGGCACACTCATTCAATGGACATTATACCACTGCCCGAGATTATGGTGTACCTGTTAACTATGCCTATAACACTTGAGTGGTGCTCAATTCACAGTTGTCCATAAGATTTGGCACAAAAAATAGGATTTATACAAATTATGGTTATCAAACTCTCGAGTCAATTCTTAGAACCATATTAACTCAGAATAATAAGTTTATGACCAAGTATCAAAATCAAGTTGACTTGCTACCAAAATCATTTCTATGTAAACTCGAGTAGATTCACATAGACTACTCACATATCATGGGTTCGAGGATGATTGACCGTCCTTCGAAAGAATAGTAATTTTTTCCTTGCATGCTGTGTTGTGTCAGAAATACGAAATGCAACTGCTAAATGATAAGGCTTTAGCAGAAAATATATGAACCTCACAATTGCTGCACTCGACTTGGCACATGCACCTAACATTCTAATGTGAATTCATTTGCAAAGGAGGTGGATGATACTGCATTCAATCTCTAACCCAAAGCTCTCTACATAAACAAAGTTATGAACCAAAACACATGAACAAATTCAGCATTGCTAGTTTTGATGTCTCTAATGTGATCACACCTAGCTCTACTGAGCTAAATGCAGCTCCAACAAGGGGAACCAATCCCACTATCCGTCCCTAATTAGTAATTTTGAACATTGTGATTTTCAAGCTGTCCATTGATTTTGAACTTTTTATGCTCTTTTTGTGTGCTGAGTTGTGAATCTATCTTGTGACTTGTGAGTTTGTCCGTCAATTTTCAATTATGATTTGTAACCTGGTGTTGCGTTGTCAATAGGATGAACCCTGTTTATTAGGCCACTAGATCTGCCTTCGTAGCAAATATACTATACCTTTAGTGTGTTGAGTTGAGGGGGCAAGTTTAGTCCCACATTTTGTATAGGTAAAAGCCTTTGTATTGCTTATATGGCTTGCACCGTTTTCATCTTAAAGCCACTTTTGTGGCGATGAGTTAAACCTGAGCCCGAATTCAAAAAATCGTGTGAGAGCCTATCTTAGATCTGTTGTCGGGTTAATTGCATTGTCCATGCTCCAAACCCCTGAGTATGAGGCGGGTGTTGGAAAAACTGGCTTTATTGTCGCAGTAGTAAAGTTCTCTTAAGGCCCTATTTACTTTTTGACAACACTTTCTGTTTTCTTTTTTTGTTTCACGTTTTTTTTCTTGGTAATCCAAGGTATCCTCTGTGTTCAACTGCAGAGACTAATCTCTCGAGGTAATTGAAATCCATTTAATGGGTTGAAATATCCCAATACTTCCTTGAATTATATTTTTATAAAATGTTGGAGACTTTTTCTCCTTTGTCCTCATTGAGACCTTATAAGCATGAAATATCCCAATATGTTTCCATATGCATCGGTCAAGGATCAAACCCATGACCAAATGGTTAAGGGACCCAAGTATCTACCACATGTGTCACATGGTTTTTTTTTGTTTCACTTTTAATTACAACAAAATTGTCTCATTGTTTTCAATCTGTTTTCAGTGTCTGTACAAGAACCACAAACCAAAAATAAAGTTGTTTTCTATACGAATTCTTTGAAAACAAGAAACAAATTGAAAACATGGTGGCTGTTTTATAAATAGAAGTGAAATTAGGAAATGCTTTGGGCCCTTAGTTAGTTGGTTTGACGGGGTGGGTTTAGTTCCACATCGCCTAGAGATATAGCCTTTATAGTGTTTTGTAGTGCTTATAAGGCTTGGGCAGTACTCAGCTTAAAATTCGGTTTTGTGGGTTTATTTCCACTAGTCGAGTTGGTGATTTCAATTTGGAAAAATCAAGAAATAAACCCATCATAGCCTTATAAGCACTATGTGTCAAAGTTCCAAAAAAAAAAACATTATGTGTCAAAGTTCCAAAAAAAAAAAACATTATGTGTCAAAATTAAGCGATAAATTTGTTACGTTAGCTTTCTTACGGTTTTGTTACCTTAGCTTCCTTACGGTTTTCTGGGCTGAAAACTATTTGATGTTCTGCTTACAACATGATTGAGAGTTCTTATCCACAATTTATTTTTACCGGAAAAATAAATTGGTCTCTGCTGTTGTTTCTTTTTGATTGAAAATTAAGTTGTGACTTGTGATAAAGCATGTAATATGTATTACTTCAATTGAGTTGCGATTGAGTTTGGTGACTAGATTATTCATCGATGTTCTGTGTTTCCCATGGACTATTTTTAATTCATTTTCTTCGTATTTCAGGCACAAAAAGCAGAACGCGATGCTAGTGATCTAAAGGGCACCATGAGGAAAAGGATGGAATTCCTTGATTTTGACTAAAACTTCCTACCATCTTAATAATCAAGCTAGTAGTCATATATGCAAATTTTAATGCAGCTGTGACTCAAGTTCGATAACAATGGTTGGAAGGATAAGTAATATGGTTGATATGCATTTATCGTCTTTAGGAACTAGCGAGACTCGAGACAGAATACTTCACAGCTAATAGTTTTTTGTTTTTTTTGTAATTGAGATCAAAATTGAAATTGATGTCTGGCTTCCTTATAGAGCAACCAGCAATCATCATTGATTCATATCCTTAAATTGTTGCATGTGGATTGTGTTAATGCATTTGGAGGCATGATGTTAATTGAGCTCTTAAATAGTTTGGTATTAGATAATCAAACATTAGTGAATATGATTTCTTGTTTGTACTCATTTACAATGCTTTTATTTTGAGGTTGTGTTTTCTGCAGTTGTTATAGGTATGGTTGACAATTCCAAATAATAATAAAAGTATAATATTATTTAGTCAAAAAAAAAAGTATAAGATTATTATGAATTCCATTTATTTCATTGGACCAATAAAATTACATCCCTCCAAAAATAAATAAATAAATACTATGAAATTCCAGTTGTGGATATCAAATTCCTTCACTAACTTTTCATGGTTGTAAAAATCAGTTTTCCCTTCCTTGCATTTCATCTTATGAATAACTTTGTGGTCACTAATTCATTATTTTGGAACTATTTATTTACTTTTATACCTCACAATGTTCTGGATACTATTTTGCATCCTCTAGCCTTGAGAGCGGGTTGTCTCCCGTGGACCTTTCACTGGAGGAGGAAACGTTAAGATCTACACCCTACAAATTTTTTTTATTAATTGATTTGCAGAAAAAAAAATGAAATGGATGGCTTAGATTCAACTGGACCCTCTTGTGACAGGAGAGGATCCGGTCTCTCTAGTCTTCGCCCCCAGAATTTCCTAAATTTCCCAGTTAAAGTTAACCTTTTAGGATGTGAAAACTCTACATAAAATTTCAGGGATTTACATGTTCACCTTTTATAACACGAACACCGTTCACCTTTTAGGATTCAAAAACTTCCATACATAAAATTTCAAGATTTTATATGTCCATCTTCTAGGTGAAACTTGTTTTGGATTCTAGAACTAAGGTTTTTTTTTTTCGAGACAGTTACCCCTAGAACTAAAATCTATAGAACTAAAAACATTTTTACCTAGACATTAACCCCTGGTTTATTTCTGATGTAACAAAAAATTTACAATTTTTAGATTTTGATATTACTCATGATTTTTTATTTTTTTTTTGTACTACAAATATTTGAATGCAGGCAATTTTGGTCCCATTTGAGAAGCTGCAACATACCAGTACACTTTTAAAACATACCGGTACACTTTTTGCTTAACAGACACTCTTTTTCCCTACTTTGGTTAATACAAATAACATTTGAGAAGCTGCTACATTTGGACCCAAAGTATGTATATAGTTTATTCCTTGCATATTTCAAAGAGATTTGGAAATGAAATATTAAGACAGATTACAGAATATATACTTATATGTTACTTGATAGTGGGATTGTGGCACATCAGAGGCTACCATTACCCCTAGTTCTATTTTCTTGCTCTTGTTAAAAGGGCCTTGGAAATCAATTGTTCTTATAGCAGCTTGTGTTGTATTGCCGAATACTCTCTTCTATCACATCACATTTATAAGCAAATGTTCGCTTTTTAAATTCATTGAATAACTAATGCATATGATTTATATAATAGACCAGATACATCAGTTATATATTCAATAAATCTGAAGAGTAATTTTTTGCTTTTAATTGTAGCCCGAAGGATAATAAAAGAATTTTACACAAAAAAGAACAATGGAATGGGGGAGAGAGAATGAGGGTACAATATATTACAAACAAAATCAATTTCCTGTATTTAATATACATAACAAGAAAACTATAAAAAAATAAAAAAATCCTAAAATGGTTTTTACAAACTTAAAAAATGTTTTCCTAAATGAGGCTAGCTTGGACTTGAATTTCAAAAGGACACTTGCATGAGAATCACTTCAAGTTTCAACTCCTCTTGAAATATGACTTCACCTTCATAATTCAATCTAAGTACTAAGATCATGATATATGAACATAAAATACATCTATTGAGAACCTTTACATAAAGCAAACTGCTGTATGAAGCTATCCAATTCCAATCTTTCACCCTTTCAACCTTTTTTCTTCTTTCTTCCTTTTTCTTTGTCCTGTGCGTGTTTCTCTATTATGGACACCAGACACGACACTAACACTGACACTTCGAGATTAATGATAATTTAAAATTTGAAGAAATTGAATATAACGACATTTGTCGGTGTTGTGTTGGACACCAGACACGTATTCAATCTGAAGTGTCAATGCAACATAGGTAATGTTTCCAATTTGCCTGCAATTCTCATCTAAAAATGTAACTTTTGAACTAAGCTATCTTTATTGACATAATCTTTAGAGTGGTACCTCCTCTATCCTTCTAATAGCTTCCTTCATATGCACTCTTTGTTCCGGGTTGTTTTCGGTACAAGCAGCACCAATTAAGAGAAGCTGCAGCATATTATTGACCGGATTTGATGCATTATCTAGCAACTCAGGATCAATCAATTCAGCTTCTCGTCTCTCCGAAATTGCAGTGAGGACCCATTGAACAACATCAGTCCCACCTTTGCCATTACTATGATATTGAGAAGGGAATTTCCCTGTAATGATTTCGAGAATGATGATTCCAAGGCAATAAACATCGGCTTTCTGCGAAAGCTTCTGGTTTTGAATGTAATCTGGTGTTTTGTATGCAAACATTGATTGTACTGCAATGCTAGGATTGATTAGTGGTTGAAAAGCATAATCACTTAAAAGTGGTTCATATTCATTTGTTAGTAGAACATTGCTTGATTTAAGGTTTCCATGAGGTAAATCATAGGTTGAAAATTCAGTGTAAAGGAAGCTTAACCCTCTAGCAATTCCTTTAGCAATCTTTAAACGGATAGGCCATGTTAAATCTCCATGGGATGTTCCTCTGTCACCTGAGAAATCACAATCACACATTCATTGTGTTAATAATCATATTTTATATATTAGACTCTTCCTTTTATTTATTCAATAGTAAAGATCGAACTCGGGTCCTCTACATCTAGTTTACCATGCAACCGACTGTAGTCTGTTAGGTGACAAGAGATCAATTTTCTCTCTCTTAGTCTAACAATTCATAGCCGGCTTGCATCGTTAAGTCGATTGTAGAAGACTCTCAAGATGCATAAAATGCATACCAAAAATTATCAAAGAACATACTAGGAAAAAGTTGGGTCCAATTGCTTTTGTCAAATTAGTGAGTTTCCTTTCTAAAAACATGCTAAAATAACCGTTGACCATGGTTTTAAATTGTGATATGCAATTGCAATTGCTACTTTAATATAACAATTTTAGAAGTCTTCACAGCGACATCACAACCACAACTATGATTATATCGCCAACATTTCAATCTAAGGGTTTACAATGTAACCACAACTACTATCACAATTTAAAACAATGTGACCGATGACTTGACCAAATTTTTATTGATAATTAATAATGCAGTGTTGCTATTTGGTACGACAAATCTGTCGTTGAAAATGCACGATCAATGCTTTAACCAATCATAAAAGTACTCATGACACAAAGTAAAGATCTTAGCAGAAAACACGGAAGGTGGGTAAAAAATCAACGGTTTATATCATGTCGTCTATATTCGTCTCGTGCTATAAAGCATTTTTCTTAATAATGTGATGCGAAACATATGCATACCGTGCAAGACATATAACAAACTTCCTTTCGGCATATACTCGGTAACAAAAAGCTTTTCCTCTCTCCTATAATGATAAGCTAAAGGAGTCAAAATATTAGGATGTCTAATCCTCCCAAATTGTCTCATTTCAGCATCAAACACATCTTTCCCAATTTTATTCATATCCCTCATCCTCTTCACAACCACACTCAACCCGGTCGCCATAGCGGCTTTATAAGCCGAACCCAATCCACCGTTCCCTAATACCTCAGCAGCAGCTTTCATCAAATCCTGCAAACCAAACGAACCCTTCTCATCATTCACCATCACTAAATCACCTATCCCATTTCTATTTCCACCCCCCATTCCGCTTCTCTTGGAAGATTCTCCCACGTTCCGTCTTCCAACTCTCTCTGACGCGGAAGAAGTTCTACTTATCGGTACATGCACCTGCATCACCTCGTCAACGCTAGAGTCTCGGCTCACAATGCTAAAATCATCGTCTCGTCTTCTCTGCCTCGATTTCAAAAACAAAAGTATAACCGCTGCTACAACTGCCAATAACAGAATTACCATCACTTTAGACGCCAAACCAGACCCGTCGCCGTTTTCCGTTGGAGCATCGGTAACACTATCCAAAAACGAAGAAGAAGATGAACCGTCACATTGCTTTTCTAGCGGTTTTCCGCACAGGCCTGCATTTCCGGCAAACGAAACAGGACCGAATTTCACGAGACTTTCAGGGATAGGACCTTCTAGTTGGTTATTCGAAACATCAAATGATTTGATATCTTGTTTTAGATCCGGTAACTGACCGGAGAATTGGTTACCTTCGAGGTGCAATTCTTTGAGGAGATCGAGTTCCGTTAAAGAAACCGGAATATTTCCGGAGAATTTGTTACCAGAGAGCCATACTTTTTTCAAAGAAGTTAATTGTGCGAAGAAATCTTGCGGAATTGGACCGGTGAATTGATTTTGTTGAAGAAGAAGAGATTTGATGGTGCCAAGTTTGTTGAACTGAGGAATAGGACCAGAGAAAGAGTTGTTAACAAAACTAAGTGTTCTTAAGCCGCGAATCTCGGCAATGGCATCGACATCTATTGTTCCGGAGAGGCTGAGGTCGGAGAGATGAAGGCCGCTGATGATATTGTTGAAGCAGACAACACCGATCCATGTGCCGGAACACGGGGAGATATTGGGGATCCATGATGGTAATATTTTGTCAGAATTTGTTAAGGATTGTTTTAGTTTAAGGAGAGATTGTGTTTCTGACGGTGGTAGCGCCGCGGTGGAGAGAGAAAGAAAAGAGAGAGAGATGAGGAGGAGGAGAACAGCAGCAGCGGCCATTGGTTGTTTTGCCAGCTGCCGAGTATTTTTTGAGACCGTTGGTCGGAGAGAATAATGTTGTTTTTTCTGTTATTTTTTTGTTTTTGGATTTTGGTGGTGGCGTAACAGAACGAGTGGTGTGTCATGTTGGTTTGTGTGTGTTTTTGTGTTTTTTGGGGTGTTGGTAATGTGGAGAGAGAGTATTGGTTATTATGGTGTTTTGCCACAAATTGATGTTGGATTCTAAGAATAGAGGTTGCATTGAAATAGTTGAGGTTGGTTACGATAATTTTGGAGTTGATATAAGTTGTTGGGATTTGTTGTTGTTGACCAAGTCACATGCATGTCATGCATTTTTTTTATGGCGTAGATTCATATTTCAGTAATTTAATTTTAAATTAACAGTTGAGATTGTCTTAACTTGAAAAATATGAATTTTTATATCAAATGTCTAATCCCATATTAATATTAATGGTTAATTATATAATTGTGTATTTATAACCGTCGTAAATTTTTATCTATCATCAATCTATGGTGTGAGAAGCATAGCAAACCTGATTTTGACATAGGATACCAAAGGAAAATAAGATCTTCACCACGGTATATCGATTCACTGCACTTTAACATTAATTCAAAGTTCATAGATAATTAACCAAAATAATGGCTTCAATTGACTAATAAGTTTTTCATAGAACGAATTATTTGGAAGAACTCAAATTCGATTCTTATTGAGAATAATTATTAGCGTTGGACAACTTTAACATTAATTCAAAGTTCATAGATAATTAACCAAAATAATGGGTTCAAGTGACTAATAAATTTTTCATAGAACGAATTGTTTGGAAGAACTCAAATTCGATTCTTATTGAGAATAATTATTAGCATTGGACAACCATCTAGGATTTATATATATAGATTTGCCCTGATTATAGAAAATCGGCGCCGTCAAGTGATTTTTAACTAAATGACTGTTATTGCTATCACTACCCCTTATTATAGAGAACTGGCAACTCATTACTGTTAGCCCATATTTTTACTAAGTAAAAATATGTTCTAAATACATGATTAAAATAATTATGTTTAATTATATGATTATTTTAAAAAGTTATTAAATATGTTTGGTTTTCAGAGCCAATGAATTTAATGATCAATCATGCATGAACATATAATAAATGTCCTATTATGGAGCATTTCCTTTAACTACGTATTCTTCTTCAGGATCCTTTCGATTTGGTCGAAGCTTCAGTAGGGTCGAAGTATCTAGCAGTGCAAGATTAAAGCGTGGACTTAGCGAAATATTCAAGAAAAGCATTGTCACTTCGACTTCGATGGATACAACGGCTAACTCAGGAAATAAGAAGGGATTCAAATTCAAAATACGTGTCAGAGATACGCGTCCTCTCTGTAGTTCTTTAGGCGTTATTAGCAGTTATGAATTAGTGTCTATAAATAGTCTAGTTATGTGATCGAAAAAAGGGTCACAATCATTATACAAAATCCACAGAAAACTCAAAGTACCCATGTCAAAGCGAGAAACAAGTGCTCGAAGGAGAATGTATGTAGTGTGAACCATTTCTATTCTGTAATCATTTACATTTGAATGCAATTTACAGCTTTTCATTCATTACAATTGCCTTTTACTTTCGACTCAATCTCTCCTTCTGTTTATTCAATTGAATAAACATTCTTTCTTGTATTTCAAGCAATATAACAAACATAAAAACAACAATTTACAAACATAAGAACAATAATGAATACCATTTACTTTGAAAATATGAACAAAAGCACTATGTCCCGAGATTTACTAGTTGATCTCTCTTGTAATAATCAAACTAGCGTTGTTTACCAAATTTCACAGTAAACAAATTGGCACGCCCAGTGGGACTGTGTGCTTTGTGTTTAAATTTTCTTCAAAGTTTGTGTAGTTAATTTGTTCTGCATTTTAAATTGTTTCCAAAAGGTCTTGTGTGTAGTGTATGCTTTTAAGAAACGGGAAACTACTCCCTGAAATGGTTAGACCACCACCCAGAAGTAACCCAAGACAAAATATGGAAAATCCAAATGGAAACAATAATAATAACGGTTCGAATGCATCAACCGCTTCGAGCGTTTCTGAGGCTATAGTCTCTCCCGTAATAAGTGAGATTATACCCAACGCCAGTGGGGCAACATTTTCTGCCCCAACATCTTCTGTGGTAAGTGCCACAATGACAATGCCAACGTCTACAGTGGTACCTTCGACCACTACAGAACCCATCTTGACTTTCTCTCATGCTATGGAGGGAAATTTCTCTCCAAATAGGTCAAATGTTAATGGAGGTGGCGCTAGTTCCTCTACTTTCTCATTACCCTTTTCCCAATATGTGGGTCAAGGCACAAGTAGGAGTTACCCATATGGTATGCCTACCAGTATGATGCAGGGTGTGCAAACAAGTGCATCGAAATGGCTGCTGGTGGCCTAGACTATTCAATCAGAAAGAAGTTAGATACTCAACATCTAAGAGATATGGCCCAATTGGCTGATAGGGTTCGACAAGTCGAACACTTGAAAGCAGAAAAGGCTAGGAATTCTAAGTATCATAAAAAAGAAAAAGTTGCTTATGTGGAAACACATGATAGTGACCAAGAATATGATATCTCTTATGAGGATGTTGAACAAGGGGAAGTAGACCTAGCAGAATTAAAACCTGGTCCCCCTTATACTTGTAAACTTTTAAAACCTTCAAATGGAAAAAACCCTGTTGAACCAAAAAATGATAAATATGTTTCAAAAACTTACACTTTTGATATAACGAAATGTGATGAGATTTTTGATTTATTGGTTACTGATGGCCAAATAGTGGTTCCAAAAGGTGTTAAAATACCTCCATTAGATATGAGAAAGAAAAGGGGTTATTGTAAATACCATAATTTTCTTGGACATAGAACCTCACAGTGTGTACTTTTCAGGGACTTGGTTCAAAAGGCTTTGAACGAGGGAAGGCTCAAATTTGGTGAGAAACCCAAAGCCACGAAGGCAGATCCTGAGCCTTCACAGAGTGCTGATACTCTCTATGCTGAACCACAAGCTATAATGATGGTCGAAGCCATGAAGGTTACAGAGGTACAGGTAGAAAAAAATCCCTGAAGAGGAATACTTCGAGAAGATGAAGGTGGTGTATCCTCGTGCTGAGGAGGATTTGATTGACTTCCTGAACAGATGCAAACTAGAAAACAATGGAGTGATGCTTTGTGCTCGTTGCAGCGCTGTTTGTGATAAAGAGGCTACTGCAGGCCTCATGAAGTTCCAACCTGTGGCAAACAGACAGGAACAACATCAAGATAAAGGAAAGGGCATTCTGACTCGACCAAATAACATGGTCCAAATTGATCGAAGGCCTACTTTTCGTCCCTCTGGATCAATCCCTGTGGAACGTTGGATGCACCAAGGAACCATAAAATTCAACAAGGGTGCAATGGAAGTTGGTGGCTCCAGTGGCACCAAACTAAGTTACTCAGAGGATGTTAACAAATACTCTTACAAGAACAATTATAAGGGTAAACATCCAATGACAAGGACTCAATGGCGTAGATTCCAACGCCAAAAGAAATTGGCTGCAACAAATCCTCAAACAAGCCAATACAAAGAAGTGGCTAGAAGGCCAGCAAAAGAAAGGATCCTTCCCCCAATAGATGAAAACAAAATGGAAAATGATGATCTGCTGGACTTTGAGCCAGATTTTGATGTAATATGCGTGGTTTCCATATTACCATCAGAATATGATGTCCAATCAGAAGTGACTGAGCTCGAAGCTGATTTCGACCAGTTAGAAATGGCTGATCCTAAGCCAATATGTTATTATGTCATGAACAATGGCTGTATCGAAGAGCAACAAGCTACATTCGAAAGGCCAGACTTAGGCATGAAAAACCATCTTAAGCCTCTCTTTATCAGAGCAAAAGTTGAAGGAGTTGGGGTTAACAAAGTGCTGATAGATGGGGGAGCTGCTGTGAATCTAATGCCTCTATCTATGTTACCTAAAATTGGCAAATATGATTGTGATTTGTCAGCCCATAACATTGTTTTGTCAAATTATGAAGGCAAGACAGGACACTCAAGAGGGGCAATCCAGGTAGATGTTGCTGTGGGCAGCATAGTTCGACCCACTCTGTTCCTAGTGGTTGAATCCAAAGCAAACTTCAACCTACTTTTAGGAAGAGAATGGATTCATGGAGTGAAAGCTGTTCCTTCGACCCTTCATCAGAAGTTGATACTTTGGAGGGACGATGGTTGTGTAGAAAATATAGAAGCTGATCAGAGTTTCTATATGTCAGAGGTAGACACCATAACTAAGCAAACCTTTGACAAGAATTTGGCGAACATTGCGCCATGCTATGATAGAGAGAATGCCTTCACACCTTCTGATAATGTGATTCATTCTGTTAAACTCCACCCAACCCAAGGCTTCATATGGGAAAGAGAGGAAATAGATGCTGTGTCCTCAGAAGATGGAGTTGTACCACCATCTGGGTGGAATATATATGAAGATTACTATAACTGAGTCCAATGCATGGGCCAGAATTATGACTTATATGGTCGAAAATAGATTAAATACGGCTTTGGAAGCTGATGTTCACCAAAATATGGCTACATAAGCCAAGGTCGAAAGTAATGGCACTCCCATGCCACCAACCCAAAGACTTGATTACATCTATGATGAAGAGCCCTTGGGGTTCGAAAGAGATCCACTAAATGAGACTCCAAAGATGCAAGCTCAAGATCCTTTAGAGGAGATTGACATTGGAAATGGCTCATTAAAAAGGTCAACTTACATTAGTACCAATATTAGTCCTGATTTGAAAGGAAAATTGGTGCTACTTCTCAAAGAATTTAGTGATTATTTTGCTTGGGATTACGATGAAATGCCTGGACTCAGTAGAGAAATGGTCGAACTTAAGCTACCAATCAAGGCAGGTAAGAAACCAGTGAACCAATTGCCAAGAAGGTTTGCACCAGAAATCATGTCCAAGATCAAGGAAGAGATCGAAAGGTTGCTGAAGAGTAAATTCATCAGAACTGCTAGGTATGTAGAATGGTTAGCAAATATAGTTCCTGTTATTAAAAAGAATGGTACACTTAGAGTATGCATAGATTTTAGGGACTTAAATAATGCTACACCAAAAGTTGAATATGTCATGCCTGTGGCAGAAATGTTAGTAGATTCGGCAGCAGGCTTCGAGTTCTTGAGCATGTTAGATGGTTATTCTGGTTATAACCAAATATTTATTGTTGAAGAAGATGTATCTAAAACAGCATTCAGATGCCCTGGTGCTTTAGGCACTTATGAATGGGTGGTTATGCCTTTTGGCTTAAAGAATGCTGGTGCCACTTATCAAAGGGCAATGAATTCTATGTTTCATGATTTTATAGATACATTCATGTAGGTTTATATTGATGACATCATCATTAAATCCTCTTCTGAAGATAGCCATTTACTATATCTTAGGCAATCTTTCGAAAGAATGAGGAAACATGGATTAAAAATGAATCCATTAAAATGTGCTTTTTGTGTGCATGCAGGAGATTTCCTTGGTTTTGTGGTGCATAAAAAAGGCATTGAAATAAACCAAAATAAGACAAAGGCCATCTTAGAGACAAAGCCTCCTTCGACCAAAAAGCAACTTCAATCTCTGCTGGGAAAAATCAATTTCTTGAGGAGATTCATTTCGAATCTAAGTGGAAAAGCTCAAGCCTTTTCACCACTACTTCGACTCAAGAAAGATGATCCATTCAAATGGAATGAAGAGCATCAAAAGGCTTTTGATGACATTAAAGATTATCTAATAAAGCCTCCAGTCTTAATGCCTCCTAGTAGGAATAAAGCTATGAAGTTGTATATTGTTGTGTCTGATAAAACAATAGGAAGCATGTTGGCTCAAGAAGATGATAATGGCATAGAAAACGCAGTTTATTACCTTAGTAGAGTTTTAAATGATGCAGAAACTAGATATACTGCCATAGAAAAACTTTGTCTTTGTTTATATTTCTCTTGTACAAAACTTAAGCATTATATCAAACCTGTTGATGTTTATGTCTATTCCCATTTTGATGTTATTAAACATATGCTAACTAAACCTATATTGCATAGTAGAATTGGAAAATGGGCATTAGCATTAACTGAGTATTCATTAACTTATAAACCTTTGAAGGCTGTTAAAGGCCAAATCGTGGCTGATTTTATAGTAGATCATTCTTTGGTCGAAATTCCACAAGAATATGTGGATATTCAACCATGGATTCTTTACTTTGATGGATCCAAACATAAACATGGAACAGGAATTGGAATATTGATTATATCACCTACTCAGGTTCCAACAAAATTCAAGTATAAAATAAATGGACTTTGCTCTAATAATGAAGCTGAGTATAAAGCTTTAATCACAGGCTTAGAAATACTAAAACACTTGGGGGCAAAGAACATTAAAATAAGAGGTGATTCTGAATTAGTATTGAAACAATTAACACAAGAATATAAATGTGTTAAAGAGCACTTAACAAAATACTTTGCTATAGCTAGTTCTTTGTTAGATTGTTTCGACCATGTAGATATTGAACATGTACTTCGATTAGAAAATCAAGAAGCAAATGACTTAGCTCAAATTGCTTCAGGATATAAAATGTCAAAAGAGAAATTGACACAATTGATCGAAATCAAAGAAAAAATGGTTTTACAGGAATCAATTTCTGAACAATTGTCAATGCCAAAACTTGTGGGGGCAGATATTATACCACAAATAAATGGTGAAATGGAAAATCCCCTTGAAAATTTTCAAATTTTTGCCATTGACAACTTGTCAGATAATGATTGGAGAAAGCCCATAGTGGATTATCTTAAGAATCCAACAGGAAATGTGGATCGAAAGATAAAATATAGGGCTCTAAGCTATATAATTTTTGAAAATGATCTTTTCAAAAAGACTTCTGAAGGAATTTTGTTAAAATGCCTTAATGAAGCAGAAGCATATATAGCAATCTCTGATGTTCATAGTGTTACCTGTGGGTCCCATCAAGCAGGATATAAAATGAAATGGCTTTTGTTTCGACAAGGTCTATATTGGCCTTCTATGCTAAAAGATTGTATAGAATATGCCAAGGGTTGCCAAGAATGCCAAAGGCATTCAGGAATTCAACATGTACCTGCAAGTGAACTTCATTCAATAGTAAAACCATGGCCCTTTAGGGGTTGGGCTCTAGACCTGATTGGTGAAATTAAACCTGCTTCATCAAAGAATCAACGTTATATTTTAGTTGGAATAGATTATTTCACAAAATGGATAGAAGCAATTCCTTTACCAAATGTCGATCAAGAGGCAGTAATCAATTTCATACAAAATTATATAATCTATAGGTTTGGAATTCCTGAAACAATCACTACTGATCAAGGTTCAGTTTTTACTGGACGAAAGATGCAGGAATTTGCCCAAGAAATTGGCTTTAGGCTTCTAACTTCAACACCATATTACGCACAAGCAAATGGTCAGGTCGAAGCAGCCAATAAAATTATTATTAATTTGATAAAGAAACATATAGCCCAAAAGCCAAGAAATTGGCACAAAACCTTAGACCAAGTGTTATGGGCTTGCAGGAATTCTCCTAAGGAATCAACTAACACTACTCCATTTCGACTTACATATGGTCATGATGCAGTGTTACCAGTCGAAATACATTTGCAATCAGCAAGGGTACAAAGACAAATGGAAATACCCTTAGACCATTATTTCCAAATGATGTCAGATGAATTAGTTGATATAGATGAAGAAAGACTTGACGCTTTAGAAGTTTTAACAAAACAAAAAGAAAGAGTTGCTAAAGCATATAACAAAAAGGTTAAGTCTAAGTCTTTTAACATAGGAGAATTAGTTTGGAAAGTTATTTTGCCTATGGACAAAAAAGATAGAGTCATAGGCAAATGGTCTCCAAATTGGGAGGGACCATTTAAAATTGTTCAAGTTTATTCTAATGGCGCTTATGAAATTGAGGAGTTAACTCCTGAAAAACGTACTTTGGGTATAAATGGAAAATATTTGAAAAAATATAAACCTACGTTACTCGAAGTGAAAATAAGTGCAGAATAAAACTTAAGCATAAAAGCAAAATGGCAATGAGAAATTAAAGCTTGCCATAAAATATGGACTTTGTTCAAGAATTACAAGTAAAAGATCCAAACAGGATTGAATAACCAGAAATTGTTCGAAAGGACGATAAATTAAAGAAAACTATAAGCTCCTAGTACAATCAGCGTAAATCTTTTTTAGGGTGGCCAACTCCTTTTCGACCACAAGGTTTGAACTCTCTAGAGACTTAATCTCTTCACCAAAAACTTCTGCTGAACTAAAAGCTTGAAGTCCTTCCCTGCCCTGTGTATCAATCTGCTCTTGGGTCGAAGTCTTGGCCTCTTGTTCAATTCGAGCTCTTTTTGTCTCTTCATCAATGATCTTGCGCCTATAACCAACAATTTGTTCCTCTAAGAGCTTGATTTGACCCTTATAGTGAGCAATGTTTTCATCGCACTCTTTAAGCTCTGAGTTGCCTTCAATCAGTTGAGAAGATAATTTGTCCACTTCAGCCTGTGCCTTCTGAGCTTTTTCAAAGAACATGGCTTGAGCTTGTTGCTGAGTAGCAAGCCTTGTGTCATTGTCGAGCCTTCTTTGCACTGCTTTGGCATATTGGTCTACTATTGAACTGAGCTGGATAACCTTGCCTAGAGTCTCTTCATCAGTCAAAGGGTTATGCAGTTTCTTCAAAAAGGCCAAGTGGCTATAAGCACAAGCCGGATTCTCTTCGATCTGCTTCAGCACATCTCTATGGACAAAGGTGGTTGTAAGCTTCAGCAGCAAAGAGTCCTGACGCACCATTAAGTCAATATCAGAGTTTGAAGGCGCAGAGTCAGTGGTGGTGTGCTCGCTCGAAGTAGCGCTTTTAGTTTGTCTTTTAGAAAGCAGAAGCCTAAGGGTGCCAGCAGGGTCTGATTTTTGCATGTTAGTGAATTCCTCCTCTTGCACACCTAGGCTTGCAGAGAGCCTCGAGGTCGAAGAAACAGAAACGATGTCTGGACCACTAGCTTCAGCTTCAGGCATAGTGTCAGAATCATGTAGAGATTCTTGAGTCGAGCTAGCTTGGCCTGATGCTGTAGAAATGCTAGGCATTGTGTATTTGACGCTTGAAGCAGTGGGCAGAACTCTGTTGCCATCTCCTTCAACATTGGCTTCAAGTCCCCCTCCCATGTTGCCTTCATTGAATTGCCCTGAATCGACCTTGCCATCATCCAGAGAGCCCTTATTGTCATCATCCTTATGTTCAATGGGTGGTTTGTTAGAAATTAGTTGCTTATCCTTTTCAATAGGATTTTCCTCCAATTTATCCTGTAAGCACAAAGAAAAAATCAATTAGGTTTAAAGGATAGGATAAAAAGTTAAAGTTAGAAAATAGAGCAAAATATACCTCTTTAGCTTCGACCTCAGGCTCAGTGAGGGAGTCTTTTTCCTTTTCAGCATTGGGGGCATCACCACCCTTTTGTGTGCTGTCCTGTTTCTTCGCATCAGTGGCATTTTGATCTTCGATCAAAGTCTCTGAGTGTGGCGCAGGATCATCCTCAGGCCCAACAATTTTTTCTCCTGCAGCTTTGACAGTTTGGTCCTTTTCGACCACATCTCCCTTTGCTGCGTCATCTGGGGAATTCGGTTTTTCACCACTATTGCTGGAGATTTTGAGTGCCTTGTGCACTTTAGGCCTCTTTGCAGCAGATTTTTCCCTCACATTGGCCTTTGGCCTGGGATCCTCATTCTTTTTCTTCTTCTTCTTTTCCTCATTTTTCTTTTAGGCTGCTTCAGCCTTATCCTCCTTAGCTTCGTCAATTGAAGGTCCTCCTTCACTTGGTTGAGAAATCGAAGCAGAAGGTTGCTTTCTTTTTCTAACCATAGGAACCTCTTTTTCCTCTTCCTCCTCATCCTGAAATAACATTATGAATAATGAAGGATGTTAGAATTTGGCTAAAATATGAAAGAGCTAAAAGAAAACTTATGTAGAAATGCTGAATTTTTACCTCTACATCCACAATAATCGTTTCTTTCGATCGTTTCGAGCCAGCAGACGCAGTTTCAGTGCTGCTCTTCCTTTTTCCACTCTGAGAATTCAAATGATCAAGTTAAAAACATATGTTCGAAAGAAATGGAAAAAGTATGCAAAATTAAAGATCAAGCTACCTTTGGCTTAGAGGTTTCGACCTCTGATTTGATCTTGAAATTTTTGAAGACCCATCATCCTTCTTCACACCTTTGCCTAAAAAATATTGTGTTAGTTAATACAAAAGGTTTGAAGTATTATATCATATGGAAAATGTATAAAGCATAAAGGATAAGATTCTTTACCTCGACCTAAGACACTGATTTTCTTCCCTAGAGCTGGTACTATGAAGCCACTCTCCACCATTCCCAGCAACTGCTCTGCATTACCAATCGAATGACTCGAATAATAGTCATTCCACCATTTGCTGAAGCCATCAGTGCAATAAAATGAAGGCTTGTACTCGAACGGTTTGAAATTGAATTCATAATTCTCTATCATCCTCATGTATTTCTTGAAAGTCTTCTCAGTAATGCCAGTACCTAAAACCATTCAATCAAGGCTCTCAAAGAAACTCTTTGGCCTGATTTGGGACATACCAAATTGCCTGGCTACGCAATTGGGCTGGTATCCAACCAACCCATATTGGTTTGCATTAGCCCCAATTCTACATGAAAGTACTGTCTGCTCCAGGTAGGCCCTCCAAACTTCGTTCACCTCATCTTCATTGTTTGGGTCGAAAGCAGGGAAATCTTCTACAAACCAAGCAGCCTCATACTTACGTTCAACAAATGGAGCATGACGAGGTAAAAATTGGTTAAAGTTCAAAAACATTTTCATGTGCCTTATGAAAAGTCTTTGGCTATCTTGGTCTAGAGATCGAGGGGCTAATCTTACCAACCTTTGCCCTTCGACCTCTCTGGCATCTACCTCCTCTTGGTAGTCAGAGGGCACTATTAATCCAAGCTCCGTCTCGAAAGTGGCATTTAACCACAGTTGTAACAACCACATGGGACCAGCAACAGAAAATTTGGACCCATCTTTCGACGCCTTGATTGCATCAGTTGCATTGCCCATAGCTTCATACAAACTTGCCAATAGCAGACGCCCAAGGCTGAAGAGCCTCCCTTCATTTATCTGCTGTGCCAGGGGGATAAACATCCTAGCCACTTGTAGGGATTTCGAGCAAAAAACAAAGTGGGACAACCATAATGTTAAGAAGGCCACATGTTCCTCTATGGATACTTCTTCACCCTCCTTGCCCATGTTTTCTGCTATGTACTTGGAGAAGGTATTTTCCTTGTAGTTCAATTCAACCTTGTCTCCAGTCTTAGTAGGGTCGAAATGATCACCATTAGGCCTAAGGCCTGTGATAGCAGCTACATCTAAAAGGGTGGGGGTTAACATGCCACATTTAAATTGGAAAGTGTTTGTGGACTTTTCATAAAAGTGAAGTGCAGCTATGAGAAGTTCAGGCTTATACTTGGGGCCGGTTCGACAAAATTGGATCAAAGGGTATATCCCATAACTTTTCCAAGAATCCTTGAAATCCTTTTCGACCCTATCTAACCAAGGGATGTAGTCCTTATGAGCAACATAGGGAGCAGCTCTAAATAACTTAAGAGAACTCTTCAAATACCCAAAGTTATAGGGATCAGATTCAAAGACCCTAGGGCCACAGGTAACATGCAAAGGGAAAATAGCATTTACCTCTTTTGAAATAGTCTCAGAATGTGGTGTGAAGGTATGAAAAACACAAGAAGGGGGGGGGGGGGGGGGGGGGTTGAATTGTGTTTTTGGGTAATTTGAAATTTTCTTCTAAGTTATGGAAAACTTATCAGAGTTTGCAGCGGTTTAGAAAACAAAACACAATCAAGAGTAACTTTGAAGGTAGAGAGAAAGAGAGAAAGATAGAGACAGAGATTTTTATACTGGTTCCCCTCACAAACCGAGAGTACGTCCAGTCCTCTTGTACTTCCAAGAGAGTTCACTATAATCACCAAAGATTACAATTGCTCAAGCACACAAGCAAGAGACTTCCAATGCTCAAGTATACAAACAAGAGACTTCCTAATGCTCAAGCACGCAGGCAAGAGACTTCAAAACACAAGTTTAAGAAAAACAGAGTCTGAACAATTGATATAAAGATCAATGTTCAATTACAAAATAAATACAACTTTTGAAACAAAACTTAACTTAGAATCTTAATACAAAATTCTAAGGTTCAACTAATGAATTAACAGAAGCTGAAGCTGGAGTCTTGGATTTTGAATATGAGTTCAAGTTGTATTTGCAGTTTTGTGCTTTAGGATGATTTTAGCAGAGTAACAGCTCTTTTCAAATTGTTCAAGTGTCGTATCCCAAAGCTTCAAACTTGCTCCTATTTATAGATGAAGGAGGAGCGTATTTGATTCAAATTTGATGCAGTGAGATTGTGCTAGCTGTAGATAGTACCATTGTTAACCAAATCGGGTAACCTTGTATACAATCAATCTTGGGGAAACGTTTTATCCAAATCAGGTAAAGAGTTCGTACAGTAGTACAAACGTCACTATTTAGTGGATAAGATTGATTCCTTCAGCTTTTGGAATGTCAGAGTATAATCATTGATGCAGAGAATGTTCTTCTGACAAAACGGCTCTCACTGCTCTTATCAGAGTCTGATATGTATCTTCTGATGAGTAAAACTTGCATCCTCTGATGAATCACATACGCATCTTCTGATGGCTTGAAGTTCTGATCAGAGTTTGCTTTGCCATATCAGAGCTTCCAATGTGCTTCCCATGAATATAAAAATTAACTTGAATATCTGCACACTTGGAGTAAATAATTAGTATACCCTATTGTACATTAATACTTTTGTTATCATCAAAACTTAATTGGGTCATATCAGAACCTCTTTTGTTCCAACATGGTGGATATGGTCCACAAAAGGCATGATTGTCTTTCTTTATGGAAAAGGGTATCATGAGCTGAGTTGTCCAGATTTTCCTTTCAGCCTCAGTTCCAGAAGGTTCTGGAACCACTTCTTCTCCATCTTCGAGGGTGCGTAGATCTTTCCATTTTCCAGCGGTTGGTATTTCAAAATCCAAGTTGGAAGCCATTGATGAACAGTACGCGAAAGGTTAAAGAAAAAGAAAAGGGTTTTTAGGGAAATTCTCAGAAACTGAGTTGTTTTAGTTGAAACTAAGATGAATCGGAACGGAATCACAAATGGAATCAATGTACTGGTTTAGAATCTCAGATTTCTTCTTGGTTGAAGTTCAATTTGGTGAAGAATCAAAAGATGAACAGTGTTGTTGCGAAAAGCTTCTGAGTTTGGAATTTGGTAAAAAGTGTTCCTTTGTCTTTTGGTTGCTATTTATAGGGAAACGTGTTTGTCCCTAAAAAATAAATCAAAAAGAAATTCAAATAGTTTCTTTTCAACTTCTACGTGTGCCACGTCACCCACTATGCTAAAACCTAGGAACAATGATGGATTGTGGGGATCAAGGTGACAGTTACTTCTGTACGTGACAATAAGCGCCGTCATTGGTAACAGTGTCAAGCACGCGGGTTTAAAAATGCATTTTCCTTTCTCGTTCGACTACTCGATCGAAACAGGCATTTTGGGGGCAATTTGTTAGCCCATATTTTTACTAAGTAAAAATATGTTCTAAATACATGATTAAAATAATTATGTTTAATTATATGATTATTTTAAAAAGTCATTAAATAGGTTTGGTTTTCAGAGCCAATGAATTTAATGATCAATCATGCATGAACATATAATAAATGTCCTATTATGGAGCATTTCCTTTAACTACGTATTCTTCTTCAGGATCCTTTCGATTTGGTCGAAGCTTTAGTAGGGTCGAAGTATCTAGCAATGCAAGATTAAAGCGTGGACTTAGCGAAATATTCAAGAAAAGCATTGTCACTTCGACTTCGATGGATACAACGGCTAACTCAGGAAATAAGAAGGGATTCATATTCAAAATATGTATCAGAGACACGCGTCCTCTCTGTAGTTCTTTAGGCGTTATTAGCAGTTAGGAATTAGTGTCTATAAATAGTCTAGTTATGTGATCGAAAAAAGGGTCACAATCATTATACAAAATCCACAGAAAACTCAAAGTACCCATGTCAAAGCGAGAAACGAGTGCTCGAAGGAGAATGTATGTAGTGTGAACCATTTCTATTCTGTAATCATTTACATTTGAATGCAATTTACAGCTTTTCATTCATTACAATTGCCTTTTACTTTCGACTCAATCTCTCCTTCTGTTTATTCAATTGAATAAACATTCTTTCTTGTATTTCAAGCAATATAACAAACATAAAAACAACAATTTACAAACATAAGAACAATAATGAATACCATTTACTTTGAAAATATGAACAAAAGCACTATGTCCCGAGATTTACTAGTTGATCTCTCTTGTAATAATCAAACTAGCGTTGTTTACCAAATTTCACAGTAAACAATTACTCATCAAGTGTTCTATAATAAGTATGAATATTATTATTATATAAATTTTATGTGAAGGTCTAAAATCCCCATAATACCACAAAAGATAATTTCGATTAATAACTTTCATATTTAACATATAAACCCTAAATATTCCAAACTGAAATATAAATCCTATAAACTCTAAATAATAAACTAATCATATATATTCTAAATAAATCTTAAATATTCCAAACTGAAATATAAATCTTAAAATATAATATAAATTCTTTAAATAATAAATCAATCTTATAAATTCTACATAAATTCTAAATATTCCAAATTAAAATATAAATCTTAAAACATAATATTATTTATTTCAAATATTAATCTAAAATATATTTAAATATAAAATCTTAAAAAAATATTTAGACATTATTCTCAGCATTCATTGTTAGCTTTGTAAGAAAAAAAAACAATTTGTGTACTTGAGCACTAGTGATCTATCTATATATCACAAACAACACAAAACACAGGACAACAAACAACTCATTCTAATTTCTCTTTTCTAATCCAAACATGTGTTCCATTGGAACCTGCTTCAAATTTCTTGCATTAATGTCCATCTTCACTATTATTTGGTTTCTCTTGGTATTCATCACTTGTCACACTGCTCCCTACCCAAAAATCAAAGTCATCTCAGCCTCTATCAATTCCCTAACTGTAAACAACACAAAACTCACAACCAACTGGAACATTTCACTTTCTGTCACAAACCATGCTTTTTTTGAGATAATCTATTTCGAGGACGTCTCTGTCGATGTTTTCTACATGGATTCTTACCTCGTTCTTAACACATCAACTCTTTCATCTTTCACAACTGATATCATGAGTGTTATTCATATGAATTCTTCGGTGAACGGGTTTGTTGATTCCGGCGCAGCGAATGGAATTGATCGGAGTCTACATCAATATGGTATGGTTACGTTTGGACTTGATGTGTCAGCTTCGATTAAATTCATAAACTTAGTTTTGAATTCAGGTTGGAAGAATTTGAATGTTGTTTGTTACCCTCTCAGGTTTGCAATTTGTTCAAATGCAAACAACACTACCTCTGGGATTTTATTGGAAAGTTTAACATGTTCTAAGTCTAAATAAGTGAATACTCTGTTTGGTTTATTACTTGTCTTAATTTATGTTTATGAAGTGTATTTAGATGGATTTAATATGTGTTGTTTTGGATATTTTGATTTGTTGCTGTTTATGATTTTATTTATTTTGAGACCCGTTGTTAAATTATAAACGTTGCTAAATTATAAACGACGTCATTTTGTTATATATGGCTATAGATAAAGAGGACTCATTTTTTTAATGGTGTGGACTTTTCATAATACCAAAAATACCCTTCTTCTAATTCAAATTTAAAACATCCTTGCATAACTACCCTCTTAAAATACAACCAAAAACAAAATTTTATAACTGTGGAAAAGAAACAACAAAGAAGGGAGATTTCGTTGCCTCACAAAGGAAAAAACTCTACATATAGGGAGCAACAATGAAGGAATTCTATTTCACCCACTTCATTGCAAATGGGTAGAAATCCTAATTTCTTCTTACTTGGTTTCCCTATTTTCAATAAACACCACCAAATTCTACATGTTTTCATTACTAATTGTTTCACTCCTTTTTTGTTAAAAATTTAGAAACAGGTATTACCTTTGAAGGATGTGATTAGACGCACAAATGCAATGAAGCATCACATTAAAGGAGAGCACACATCAGTAACCACTACAACTTTTTTTTGGTAAAAGTAACCACTACAACTTTTCTCCTTATAATTTGTTATTTTATCCTCGGTTTTAATATTATTTTTTCAATTATCTTATGCAGGAAATGACAACTTTGAAAGTTGCACACATTAACCACAACAAATGAGATTTCAATCCTTTTATTTTTATATAATCGGTTCCTGTAACGGGCAAATGAATCATGGCCCAAATAGATACAGGCCCAACCCAGCTTCAGAACCGGGTCACGCCCAGTTATGCCCAGGACCCGGGAAAGCCCAATACTGCACGCCCACTCGCCCATGATCCGCCTATCATGATCAGTTATTGAATACGTGGCGCACCTCTCCCACTCGGAGAACGTGAGAAGGTGATAACCGCCCTCAAGCGGGAAAGTGAGGTCTTATAGACCACGATCTAGCAGTGGGATAACCACCCCATCGCTTCCCTATATATACATAGGGGGCTAACAGAAAAAGAAAAAAAGGACAGAAATATACAAGAGATTAAGCACAATATCATCAGCGATATTCTCTCTAAAATTCCACACAGGAACATCTGGCGCCCACCGTGGGGCCCTGGTAAAATCATTCCCAGGCCTCAAGAAACTCAAAATCAAGAACAACCATAAACCATGGCGGGAGATACTCCCAATAATGACCACAACACAATACTACAACAAGCAATGGGTGAAATACGCCGTTTACAGTCGAAGGTCGCGGAAATACAAAAGGAACGAGAAGAAGAGAAAGAAGCAGAGGCGAACAAAGACTTTGAAGAAGAGGAGTTAAAAGACTCACAACCTCTGGTACAAGCACTTTGGGACGCCCAAGTACCCGCGAACTTCAAAATCCCCCAGCTACCAAGCTTCGACGGCAAAACCGACCCACTAGAACACCTGATGGCGGTAGGAACGCAGACCTCGATTATAGGCGCCGAGGAGCATTTAAAGTGCAAACTTCTCGCCAGTATGTTCAAGGACGCGGCGTTACGTTGGTACATGAACCTGCCCGAGAATTCCATCGCCAGTTATGCAGACTTTCACCGCAAATTCATACACCAGTTTGCTGGAAGCAAACACGTGCAAGTCACCGCGACTAACATGTTCAGCATTCGCCAGGGGTCTCCGAGACCCTCAGGGAATACCTCGCCCGGTTCAGCGAGGCAACAATCAAAGTCTCAAATCCCAACCAGGAGATGTTCGTAGCAGCGTTCCACAACGGCCTCAAGGCGGGGCACTTCAACGAGTCCCTAGCGCAGAAACCGGCGGAGACGATGCAAGAGGTGATGAAAAGAGCAGATTGCTATATCAAAGGAGAGGAAAGCAACGCGGAAAAGAGATCAAGGGACTCTAGAGAGAGTCGCGGACTACCGCAGCAGCAGAACGCCGGAGCGAAGTCAACAACGTTGGTCAAACCGCGACTCCAGATGGTCAAGCAGGCAAGATAGACCCCAATACGCCCCTAGGCGCAATGATAGGCCATCTCGGCGATATGAAGAGTACTCGCCCCTCAACGACACTCGGGTACACATACTAGAGGAAATCCTACACACCAACCTCGCCACCAGGCCACAAGAGCCAGAGCGCCACATAACGTTGGGGCCCAACGCTAATGAATGGTGTCGTTATCACCGATGCAAGTGACATGACACTGAGAGATGTTACAAGTTACGCGATCTGATCGAGGAATTGATCCGCAGCGGCCATCTCAGGAAGTTCATCGAAAAGGCAGCACAGAGAAATGAAGAAAGATCTGAACACGCGAAATCACCGCGAAGCCCAAACGCTGAGGGGGACAAAGGGAAAGAGGAAGTAAGAATCGCAGTCAACACCATAGCAGGAGGATTCGCTGGTGGAGGATTTCGTAACAAACAAACAAAGGGCTCCCGAAAGAAAGAGAAAGATCCCGATAAAAAGGAAGAATCTTTGCCTTCCTTACCAGGAATTGGATTCGAGCTCAGCAAGGAAACGATACCTCCGCAGGACAAGCAGAGAAGCACATTTGATCAACCACGTGGCTTTTCCCCCGCACCAGATCTATCATTTTCGCCAAACGATGCACAAGGAGTAGTGCCCCACGACGATGACCCCCTCATCATCCAGATACAAATATTAAACTGCGATGTGAAAAGAGTACTGATAGACTCGGGAAGCTCGGCATATATCATGTATTGGGACGCCTTCAAAGCCATGCAACTCGCCGGCGAACAGTTGCAACCATACCACGGAACACTAGTAGGATTTGCAGGAGAACAGGCTGAAGTCATGGGGCATATCACACTGTTAACAACCTTCGGTGATAAGGAAAATGCTAAAACAATTAAGGTATGGTACCTAGTCGTCAGGACACTATGTGCATCGTATAACATCATAATTGGCAGACCCGCGATCAATACGCTGGGAGCGGCCATGTCAACACTATACCTGGCGATCAAGTACCCCCTGGATAACGGAGGAGTAGGAATGGTCAGAGGAGATCAAGTTCTATCTCGCCAGTGCTATGAGTCCAGCCTCAAAATTAAAAAACACCAAGTCATGGATGACCCCTCCCAAGGCGAACACTCCACCAATATGACCGAGGCGGTAGACTTAGACCCAAGGGAGGAGTACAAAGACGACAGAGTCAGCCCCATAGGCGAGTTAGAGGAAATACAGATTAGAAAGGAGAGCCACCAGACAACAAATTTGGGAACAGACATGCCGCCAGAAGAAAGAGGAAGGATCCTGGATATCCTGAAGCGAAACGTGGACCTGTTTGCTTGGCACCCAAAGGATATGCCAGGAATAGATGAAAGCATCATCACCCACAAGCTAGCCATCTTCCCAAAGGCCAAACCCATCTCGCAGCGAAAGATAAAGCAGGGCGAGGAAAGAAGGATAGCAATGGAGGAAGAGGTCGCCAAACTCAGAAAGACACAATTCATAGATGAAATCAAGTACCCCGAATGGTTAGCCAACGTGGTACTCGTAAAGAAAAACAACGGGAAATGGAGAATGTGCGTAGACTTCACTGACCTCAACAAATCTTGTCCAAAAGACCCATACCCCCTGCCCAGCATAGACAGACTCATAGACGGCGCATCAGGGTACAAAATGCTCAGCTTCATGGACGCCTATTCCGGCTACAACCAGATCAAGATGAACGCACTCGATGCCCCTCATACCGCCTTCATGACGAGCACATACAATTATTTCTATAAGGTGATGCCTTTCAGCCTCAAGAACGCAAGTGCTACATATCAGCGCCTCATGGATAGAGTGTTCGCCAATCAGATAGGGCGAAACCTGAAGGTCTACATCGACGACATGGTAATAAAGAGCATCGATGAAACCAAGCACCACGAAGACCTAGAAGAAATACTAGCATCAATAAGGAAATACAACATGAGGCTGAACCCGGCGAAATGCTCATTCGGCGTACAGGCAGGAAAATTCCTGGGATTCATGTTGACCAGCAGAGGAATCTAGGCCAATCCGGAGAAATGTCAAGCAATAATAGAAATGAGGAGCCCAGCATCAGCAAAGGAGGTACAACAGTTAACAGGTAGAATAGCTGCCCTGTCACGTTTTCTGTCTTGCGCAGGTGAAAGATCAGTCCACTTCTTTGCTACCTTGAGGAAAGGTGAAAGGTTCGCATGGACTCCCTAATGCGAAGAGGCATTCCAGAAACTAAAAGAGTTCTTAGCGTCACCGCCCATTCTGACTCGCCCAAAGCCAGGAAGTCCCCTGTTACTCTATCTTGCAGTATCGGAGAATGCCCTGAGTTCAGCACTAGTACATGAGATAGAGGGAGAAGAGAAGCCAGTATACTTTGTGAGCAAGATTTTCAAAGGAGCAGAAACGAGGTATCAGAAAATTGAGAAGCTGTCCTTGGCCATTATATGTACGGCGCGAAGGCTACGCCAATATTTTCAGAGTCATCAGATAATAGTGAAGACGGACTACCCCATCAAGCAAGTCCTCAAGAAACCAGATCTAGCAGGAAGAATGGTAGCATGGTCAATAGAGCTATCCGAATACGACCTAACCTTTACACCAAGAGGAAGCATAAAGTCTCAGGTATTGGCGGACTTCGTCCTGGAAATGACGACGCCACCTCAAGAGGTGAGCATGGAACCATGTACACTATCAGTGGATGGAGCCTCCAACCTCAGAGGCAGCGGAGCCGGAGTGGTATTGGAAGGTCCCGATGGCATGATGCTAGAGCAATCATTGCGATTCGCCTTCAAAGCAAGTAACAACCAGGCGGAATATGAAGCCCTGATAGCAGGAATGAAGCTCGCCAGGGAGATGGAAGTGACGGACCTCCGAGCAAAGAGCGACTCTCAGCTGGTGACGAACCAAGTATCAGGCGAGTATCAAACAAAAGACCCCCAACTCATGAAGTACCTAGAGAAGGTAAGAACTTTAAAAGAACAATTCAATACCTTTGAACTGATATACGTACCAAGAGAACAGAACTCCAGAGCAGATTTACTGTCAAAACTGGCAAGCACAAAGAAGCCAGGGAACAACAGAACAGTGATCCAAGAGACCATACCAAAGCCCAGCACAGAGATCCCAGACGTATTGATGGTAGTTGAAGAAGAGGATTGGAGGGCACCTATCGTGCAATACCTCCGCAGTGAGACGCTGCCTCCAGAAAGAGATGAGGCCAACAGATTAAAGAAGGCAGCGGTGCACTATATTCTGGTAGGAGACAAGCTGTACAAAAGAGGTTTCTCAACACCACTTCTGCTATGCGTAAGTGAAATGGAGTCACAACGTATCTTGAAGGAGATACACGACGGATCCTGTGGTAACCACATAGGAGGACGATCTTTAGCAGGAAAGGTGATAAGGGCCGGCTTTTTCTGGCCCACTATTCTGAGAGACGCATCCAGTTACGTACGCAGCTGTGACGCTTGTCAAAGACACGCCAACCTACATCACACCCCAGGCGAACCCTTGAAGACAGTCATGTCCCCATGGCCTTTCTACATGTGGGGTGTAGACATACTAGGTCCATTCCCAGCAACCCAAAGCCAAGTGAAGTTCCTCCTAGTGGCGGTAGACTAATTCACCAAGTGGGTAGAAGCAGAACCAGTGGCAACCATCTCTGCAGAAAAGGTAAAAAAGTTCTACTGGCAAAAAATCATATGCAGGTTTGGCTTACCCAGGTACATAGTATCAGACAATGGCACCCAGTTCACCAGTGAAGCCGTCATCCAATTCTGTGAAGAGAAAGGAATCCGCAACACCTTTGTGTCAGTAGAGCACCCACAAGCAAACGGACAAGCCGAATCAGCGAACAAAGTGATCCTGAAAGCCATTAAGAGGAAACTAACAAAGAAGGACAGAAACTGGGCGGAACCTCTACCAGAAATCCTTTGGGCATATCATACCACCATACAAACTTCCACTGGGGAAACGCCCTTTAAAATGGTATATGGAACTGATGCAATGATACCGGTCGAGATCAATCCCCCAAGCTGGAGAAGAGAGACCCTCACCACTGAGGCAAACAAGGAGGCACTACAGGAAAACTTAGACTTGCTGGAGGAGATTCGGGAGAAGGCACATTTCAGAGAATTCGCCATGAAGCAGAGGGTATCCCACAAGTACAACACAAAGGTAATCCCAAGAAACTTTAAGGAAGGAGACTTAGTCCTCAAGAGACCAATGGGAAAAGACAAAGGAGGGAAACTGGCCCCCAATTGGGAAGGCCCATTCAAGATACAAGAAGCGTATGGAAACGGCGCATACAGGCTGGAGACTCTCCAAGGCGAGACGCTCCCAAGGACTTGGAACGTGATGAACCTCAAGTTCTATTACAGTTAGACTAGAGCACTTTATATCTTGCTTTTTTATCTTTTTGCCATTTCAACATTAATTATGTAAGACATTTTTTATGATTAACGTAAAGGGGTGATGGGACGCTCTTTTCTCCTGCAAGGGCAGGAGTTTTTATCGAGGCCCATCACTCACTTTTTAATTTGTCTCCATCTGTTAACATATCGCTAAGGCCTAAAAGACCAAGGCGCAGTTACAAAGGCACAAAGCTGCTATGCTAGGGCGCGACGATAAAAGCACAATGCTTAAAGATACAAGCCTTAACGCCAGGGCGCGATATCGTAAAAGCGCAATGCTTAAAAGCCCCAACCTTGACGCCAAGGCGCGACGATAAAAGCACAATGCTTAAAGGGCGCCATAACGAAAGCGTAATGCTTAAAAGCGGAATAACATATTAACGCCACGATGTAATTGAAAGCGTAATGCTCAGAACGGAAACCCAAAAACACAATGGCAAAAACGTAACGTACATCATCTACACGACGACGCCATTACAGGATATAACGCTTAAAAACTAGGCAAATAAGGCGTAGTCATACAGTAGTGAAACGAAAGCAAAACATCCATAAATAAAAGAGCATAAAGATAAACACAAAGACATGCATCTGGAAAATCTCATTACATGATCAAAGAAAAATACAACCAACGCTAGCCAACGCTAGTCAAAACACCAACAAAAATAATCAGTCAAGATCAGCCGCCGTCTTCGAAGGCGCCGGCACCTTTTTCTTCGACACCCCCTCACACCGAACTTGTGCCTCATCAGAGTAAGACTCCTCGGGAACGTAGGTCTTCAGGAACTCAGCATAGTCCTCGTCAATTTCGTCGGAACCAGAGGAGTAACCATCATGAGGCTTATACGTTTTCAGGAATTCAACATAGTCCTCGTCAGGGCTGTAAGAATCTGACGAAACTGACGGGGCAGGAGCACTCTTCGCCTTACTCTTCCTGGGTTTAGAAACACTCTCTTTTCTGGACTTTGGCTCAGGAACACTCTTTTTTCCCCGCTGGGACCTAGACCTGGTAACTATACCAGCACTTGCACCCTTTTTCTCCATTGGAAATCGATGACATAAAGGAAATGGGAAACACACCAGTACTTATAGGCAATTAAAACAAAGGCATTAAAGGGGACAGTTACAACAACCCTATTTTGACTACCTTGGAAATAGCGTTAAAGCACAAGCTTCATAACAACCAGATAAATATTTAAAATGGCACAAAGATAGATATCCAATAAAGACGATAATTCTTTAATAAACAAAAAAAGGTTCCGTTACATGAAAACACCAAAACAGTAGCAACATTACAACACAACGCCCTAGGCGGCAAAAGATCATTACAAAAGTAACAACAACTCATACAGCGCCCTCAGAATCCTGGGACTCGCCCACGGTCACCTCCTTCGGAGCATCCTCTGGTAAAGGGAGACAGGACACCAGCTTGCCATCCTCGACGAACTTCAGAAGATCAACCTCAGAAAGGGTCGCTTCGTCTAGATCAGGAAATATGACCTTAACTTGCTCCAAGGCCGCCGCAAACCCCTCCGTATATTTCTCGCCCAGGGCGTCCTTGAGGGCGCCGTTGCTCTCCTCCAATTCAACTATCTCCTCCTCAAACCCAGCAACATCATCTTCGGCCATTACCAATGCAACCATCAAACCATTGCGACTCTTGATCAAGTTCCTGCCATTCTTCTCTGAAGCACGCAGCTTATCCTCTAGGGAAGCACGACCCTTGGCGTACACTTTCTTCACAGCCTCAATCCTGCTTTCGCAGGTGGCCCTGACCTGCTCACGAGCCTCGTGATGACTGTCCGTGAGTTCTTGGACAGAAATGGCGTGAGTCCGCTCCATACTCTCCCTCGCCTCAGCCAACTTCTCCTCAAATCTCTTCTTCGCCGCGCCAGCTTCCTTCTCCTGGCGAGCAGTCACGAAGTGATTCAACATCATTCCTTTGAATTCATATCCCAGAGCCACCCTTCGGAGCTCTGACGCATCCATCGCCTCAAATCGGTCCAGATTCCCCTCCAGCACAAAGTGGGTTCGGATGAACTCCTCAGGATCAAAAGTATCACTAAAAGGAGAGGGCTCCTTCACGCCCCCTCCAGGATGGGTCTCGCCAGCAGTCTTAGTAATGGGAGGAGGAGACTGCGAATCCACGTGGTGAACCTCCACAACAGTGTCGCCCTTCGCCACGACGTCATCCTTGTCCTGCTTATAAGGCGAGGCTTTAGATACAGACTCTGCCTTCTGCATCTTAGCAGGCCGGGTAGTCCCCGCCTTCCTACGCCTCTTCGTTCCCTGAGAGGACGCCACTTCCTTGACGATCAATGCAGCAGTAGGGTCAACATTCCCTTCTTGGGCCTTCATTTGCTTCGCCTTAGCCAATATTGCGGCCCACTCTTCCGGAGAAACAATCCTCATCCTCTCTGAAACAAAAGAAAAAATATATAAGATACTTACATCAGATAAAATATGGGAAACGCCTAAACAAACGAAACGTTACCATGCTCAAACATAAGATACTTACGTAAGTAAAGCACCAGGCTAGGGTGGTCCGACTCTAAGGATAGTAACTCTTTTATTTCGAACAACTAGAAGGTGTGCATAAAGGAAATGATCTCGGACTCATAAGGAGTCAACAGAGCAGCGTCAACGCCCTTTATCAAGCGTGGATCCTGAGTCCAATAGAAGGGAAACAGATGACCCCCCTCGGAATCAAACATAAGGTGACGAAGACGCGGACCGCATTGAACACAAAGGAACGTATCCTTGTAGTTTTTGAAATTTGATGCGTAAAGAGTGAACAGACCCATGTTTGGCTGGCTACTAATGGATACCGGCTTTCCGGCGGTTAAGCTCTTAACATAATAAAAATGGAAGAAAATACCCAACCTAGGCTCTAGGTCCAGCCCCAAACAGACAAGTTCGAAGGCCCTGACAAACGCCCAACCATTAGGGTGAAGTTGGGTTGGGGCGACGTTCAACGCGTTCAACACTTCAATCTCAAAATCAGTAAAAGGAAGGGTGAGATTGAGATGCTCCATCACTTTGATAAACATGTAAAAGTAATGGGGATCCTGAGTATTAACTGTAGTAACCAGTTCATGATCACCCACGGGCTCAGTGATCACATCCTCCTCCCTACCAGAGTCCGACAGCGCTACGTCGCCCCTAAACTCATGGACCGATTCCACGAAGGTGTATTTGGACAAAGCTTCCATACCCTAAAGTCACTCGTTATCTCCTCCCTGTGAAAAAGAAACGAAGTCGTTACTACCCGTGCACAGGGAGACGAGAACCTATCTAAAGGCCGAGTGAGGGACCGGAACAAAGTCCCGGCCACAAGAAAAACCACCCCTAAAGAGGAACCGTCGTAAAACAAACAATGAGAAAGAGAAAGGAAAGGAAACGAGTCATACCTGATGAAATGTGAAGGTAGGCAAGCAAGTGAAGCGCTAGGAAGAGAAGTTATCACCGGTGGAAGACAAGAAGAGAAGATATAGGAAATGGACAGAATGGCGATGATACATATATATAGCAAAGCGAAACTTAAAACCCAACAGACAAAAATAAAGGGGGAAACCGAATCGTTTCATTAACCAGCGGACAAAAACATGTGTCCACCAACCCATAGACGTCCTGACACGCGCCAGAAAGAGGCGAGACACCGGCGGGCGCAAATGGAAAGCACAACAACTCGCCAAAAGGCGGCGAGACGTCAACTAAGGCAGATCGCCACGCTAAGGCACAACATGGAAAAACAAACGAAAATATTTTCATCCTTTATTAAGTTAAAGAAAAGAAACAGTTCCAGATTACAACTTCAAAAACCAAAAACGATAAAGCATTATTCAAAGAGTAAAGAAAAACATAAACCTAGGACTACTAAGCAAGATTTCCCATTTCCTTCACTTTTTTCCACCTCGCCTCGAGGGCGTCTTTGCAATCCATCGCGACTTCCAACTCCGCAAAGCTACGATCGTGTAGTCGACCAAGCCTTCTCTGGTCCTCTTTCAACTCCAACAAAGCCCGCCTCCTCTCCAGCAAACTGGCGATGTCCTGCCTAATATCTTCCCGCAATCGCTCTTTCTTCTCTTTCAGCTGATCAATCTCCGCTTGTAACTTGTCTGTGACTCGGTCGTACTCCTCCTCCATATCAAAGGAAGCACTCAAAGTACCTTCATACATGCGTATAGCCTCTTTCACATCCCAGGATTTATCCAAAATGGCAGATAGCTCGTCCTGACTTTGAGCTTCGGCACACTCTACTGAGGCTATGACGGGAGCATCCCTCACCAATTTATCTCGGAAAGGAATGAGATACTCTAGAAACCGGCGCTCAGAGGGTGTCAGCTCGGCTTCCTCATCCAGCAAATCATTCACCAGAACACAAAAAGGTTCAGTATCCTCTATGAGATCATTCACCCCTCTGCGGAGCACATTTTTTATCTCCATAACAAGGGGATTGGTGGTAGACATGGCAAAAGGAAATAATATGACATTAGCCAAGCAATATCTAGAGCCGTTATAGGCGCCCTAATTTGGAGGAAACAACTTCGGAATTCGGTTGCGGTATGCCAAAGAAAAAGGGCATGTGATAGGCAAGGATAACTGCAAATAGCATAAAAGGTCACTACGAAAGTCACGTCAGCATCTCGCCTCCTTCGGAGCCTCATGCTTGGGGGGCTGTGTAACGGGCAAATGAATCATGGCCCAAATAGATACAGGGCCAACCCAGCTTCAGAACCGGGTCACGCCCAGTTATGCCCAGGACCCGGGAAAGCCCAATACTGCACGCCCACTCGCCCATGATCCGCCTATCATGATCAGTTATTGAATACGTGGCGCACCTCTCCCACTCGGAGAACGTGAGAAGGTGATAACCGCCCTCAAGCGGGAAAGTGAGGTCTTATAGACCACGATCTAGCAGTGGGATAACCACCCCATCGCTTCCCTATATATACATAGGGGGCTAACAGAAAAAGAAAAAAAGGACAGAAATATACAAGAGATTAAGCACAATATCATCAGTGATATTCTCTCTAAAGTTCCACACAAGAACAATTCCAATCTTTTTTTATTTTGTTTTATTGCTTTATAATTGTCTCTTATTACTAATTACTTTCATTTTTATCATGGTTTGAATGAATATATGACAAATTATTCTATTCCTCATGGAATTCATATAAGCTTTAATTCATGTTATTTTGTTATGCAATTTCTAACCTCTAATTTATACTATCAGTTAGTAAATATGCATCAATGACCGTCAACGGATTTGCTTAATTGTCCTTTCTGAATTTTAAACGGTTTAATTTTGTTGATTTTGTTGTTCCATATTATTTTTTTGGAACGGTTTAAAATTCTAAACGGTTTAATTATTTTACTCCTTAGTGCTATTATGTGCAGGTTGCTTTATAACAAACAATGTGTCTCTCGCCTCTTTCAAGATGTTGTCTCTTGCAATCTATTTTCAACTTTTCTCTCTTTTCCCTTTTTTTTTTCTTCATACAAAAAATTAATGTATGACACAACTATCTCCCCCATTCTTTTGCTAATATATTTTGATTTATGTTTATGGTTTTCTTTTGGCAGTTTTCGATGATGATTGATGAAGCATGGGGTTAAAATTGGAAGAGACTGGTTCTCAACAATAATTCTAATTTCTTCGTTCAAAATGTATATGTTTTCATTTTTTTTCTTTCCTTTTAATTCTATATTTTGTTTCTTCCATTCATGTCACTTATTTATTGCTTGAACAAAAGCCTTGGTCACACACTTCCACCGAAGTACAATAGAAATAATTTACTCCAAAACAAATTAAATTCAAAATTTTTATATTTAATTAACTTACCTTTAAAAAAAACTTATAATTCTATTTATATATAAAAAAATCATGATAAGGCACATGTTAATCGGGCACATGTTAAAAATCTCAAAAGTAGTAAATTTGTGTTGTAAAAGTTAATATTTAAGCTTTTGAGAAATTGAATCCATAATTTTTATAATAAATTTTTTACATTTGATTCCTCAACATGTTCATGTGTATAAATGTGAATTGGTTAAAGAAACAAAATACTGTAATAATATATCTTAAAAATAGTGCATTCAATTAATATTTTTTTTAAAAAAAATTCTACATAAATTTTTATTTTTGTTTCTTTAATTAACTATTGTATCTAAACAGTGTTTAAAATGACCATTTGCTATGTTATCTATAACTATAGAAAAATAGGACTCATTTTTTTCATGGTATGGACTTTTCATAATGACAATACTACCCTTGACAAAATAACCACATAATTAGTGATACTTTTGTGTAAATTTAAATAATTTTGCAAAATAACCATCTAAATTCAAGTAACTTCCATTAACCACCACTTAATTCTGTGGTATGGACTCATTTTCTCAGATTTGAGAGAAATACGAGATTCGATAATTTCTTTATTCACGTGTTTATGGGATCAATTATTCATGTGGTTGTTGCCTAAGATTCAAAATATACAAAAAGAATAAATTATATATTTACTTTATCATGAACTACAAGACTCAATGGAAATACAAAACTCTCGATGTCCTTCCTTTCCAATTGAATACAAAAATTAACAATTATGAGTGAACCAATTTATCTTACTCTTTTTTTTTTGTCAAGAATTTATTTGGCTCAATTTATTTTACTCATTATTGAGCCAATTTACGATTAAGTTTGTTTTTCTCCTTTCCATATTTTTCATTTTGGCATATCATTTGTCTCACTTTCCTCTTCATGCTAATTTTTTTTTTACAAACAAAAATGAGTTATATATTAATCAATTAATGTTTGATCGAAATTGCAATCTTCCCCTAAGATTGTGTACAATTTTAGTTGTAATTTTTAAGCAAACAATTTTTTTATTTTAGGTGTAATTCTTTTATCTTTCTTTTATTTTTTTTATTGGCATTATTGGATATCACTTCCTTAATAGATTGATGTATCCGACTCACCTAATATGTTTGTTTAAATTTAATACTTCATCGGGTACAACATCAAAATGAAAGATAGAAAAACTCAACAATCAAGGGATCATCAAAGGAAAAGAAGGGCATAATATGAAAGATATAGAAGACAAAGAATGAGCAGTGAACAAATAGATGTCCGAAAAATTTATAATCATCTTTAACATATGAAAAGAGCGGACTGACGGGCACGAGAGTGCCCGTCTGGACGCTAGTTTTTTATAAAATATATTAAATTAAGTAATTTTTTTATTAAATTAATTGTCCCGTGTATGTTTTTTGTATAATAAATTATAATTAATAATAAAAAAATATTTACTATTCAAGTTCTTTTTTTTTATTAAAGCAATTGTTTCGTGTATGATTAATTTTTTTTATTAAAGCAATTGTCTAGTGTATGATTAAATTTTTTTTATTGAAGCAATTGTCCCGTGTATGATTAAATTTTTTTATTAAAGCAATTGTCCCGTGTATGATTAAATTTTTTTTATTAAATCAATTGTCCCGTGTATGATTATTTTTTTTATTAAAGCAATTGTCCCATGTATGATTAAAAAAAAATTATTAAAGCAATTGTCCCGTGTATGATTGAAATTTTTTTTATTAGAACAATTGTCCCGTGTATGATTTTTTATATATTAGTGATCAACACTTTCTTTTTTGGTTAAATTACATATTTGGTCCCTTAACTAATTGTTGTTACGTTTTGGTCCTTTAATTATATTTCTGTTAACCAATTTGGTCCTTACGTTTTTTATTTGACAAAATTATTGATCAACACTTGTCCCGTGATATTTTAAGTATAATGACAAATATTTACCCCGTAATTATTATAATATATATTCATCAATAATACACTTCTTCTGTATTTTTTATATAAGAGTAAACAAAAATAGAGTAGATTTTTTATAATAAAAATAGAGTAGAATATTTAACTATAATAAAATAATATATTAAATTAAAAAATAATTTTTTTTTACGAAATAGAAAATTTGAAATATTTTTAAGAATTGATGCGGACAAATTAGAATTTTTAGTAGTAATACCTTTTAATATATTGCGTCTGTTTGAATTTTGCTTATTTTTAAGCTAATGAAATAGTTTATGGTTATAATTTATAAATAAACTTTGATGTTAATTCATAAGTTTTTTTTACGCATGTTAATTCATAAGTTTTCACTAACAAAAATTATATCTTTATAAATTGTTTTCATTAACTACCTTAAAAAACTTATAATAATACATAAAATATTATTTATTTGTATAAGTTGTTTCGCATGAACTCATAAATAAGTCAATCCAAACGGGTCGATTGTGTTTTTGTTTCTATTTTTCTGTTCTTTTATTTTTAAGCTCATAAATAAGTATCTTCTTTTATTAGGTTATTCTATTTCTATTTTTTATATATAAGTTTTTATATATTAGATTGAGTTACTATTTTTGAAGTGCATCTTTTATAGTGATTTTTGTTCATATTTTTATGTGTTAATTTATTTTAATTAAATTTTTATAGGAAGATTTATTAGATGATCATCTTCTTTTTTTTCCTATTTTTATGTGTTAATTTATTTTTTTGTGTTTTTTTTTTGTTTAGAGATGTGGTTTCTGATACTATTTTTATGCTTATCTTTCATTCCTATTTTTTTTTTTGTATTTTTTTTAATTAGTGTATAGTCAAAATTACATTTAAGGGCGTCAAACTTGGAACACCGTTAAAAGTATTAAGGACTGGACTGGGGTAAGGCCCAAAATCAGGACATAGGCCCAAATTTATGAATGGTCCAACAAGATAGTCCATGACATTCAAAAATTAAACTTGGCGGCAAAGCAAGGGGATGGCGACACGCCCTACAGATGTCGCCCTCGCCCCAGAAATAACTACCCTCATGAAGAAACAGCAAGGGAACCGCCCTCAGGCGTGGAAGTAACCACCCCCTGTCATCACAGTCACCGCAAAGAGAGGAGGAAACCGCCCATTGCCACCTCAAAGATAGAAGAAACCGCCATGGTCATGGGGTATACATGATCGTGGCACCCTAACATAACTACCTTGGTACTTCTATAAATAGGAGCAAGAACTCCATTGTAAAACATTCACACTTTTCTAATATATACAGAAATGCTGCGCAATTGACAGCAGCTATTCATTCTTTGGACACGATCCAATTAAATATCACCCCCCTTATTTGTTCACCAGAACATTTTGGCGCCCACCGTGGGGCTGCGGTAAAACGATTTCCAGCCTACCACTTTCAATTGACGAAAACCTCTCAACATGACGGGAGGAACACCTAACCATGGAACTGGCACCGGCACCAACATGACGTTAACGGATGCCGTCAACGAACTAAGGCGACTTCAAGCCAAAGTAACGTCCTTAGATCAGGAAAAGGCAGACATAGGGAACGAGGATGACGAAGACGAGATCAACGATTCTCAACCCCTAGCACAAGCCTTATGGGATGCAAGAGTCCCAGAAAACTTCAAAACACCACATCTTCCAACATTTGACGGAAAAATGGACATGTCAGAGCATTTGATGGCAGTTGGAACGCAAACCGCAATCATAGGAGCGGCTGATCATCTAAAATGTAAATTGCTCTCTGGTACTCTGAAAGAAGCAGCCCTGAGATGGTACATGAATTTGCCAAAGAACTCCATAGAAGATTGGACGGATTTCCAGCGCAAATTCATCCAGCAGTTCTCCGGATCAAAGCACATAAAGGTCACCGCCACCAGCCTTTTCACCATTCGCCAAAACCACGCTGAGACCCTGCGTGAATACTTGGGCAGATTTTGCGAAGCAACCATCAAAGTTTCAAATCCTAATCAAGAGATGTTTGTCGCAGCGTGTCACAACGGCTTAAAGGCAGGACATTTCAACGAGTCCCTAGCACAAAAGCCAGCAACCGCGATGCAAGAAATCATCAAGAGGGCAGAATGTTACATTAAGGGCGAAGAAAGTAACACCAAAACACCACATCTTCCAACATTTGACGGAAAAACGGACCCGTCAGAGCATTTGATGGCAGTTGGAACACAAACCGCCATCATAGGAGCGGCTGATCATCTAAAATGTAAATTGCTCTCCGGTACTCTGAAAGAAGCAGCCCTGAGATGGTACATGAATTTGCCAAAGAACTCCAAAGAAGATTGGACGGATTTCTAGCGCAAATTCATCCAGCAGTTCTCCGGATCAAAGCACATAAAGGTCACCGCCACCAGCCTTTTCACCATTCGCCAAAACCACGCTGAGACCCTGCGTGAATACTTGGCCAGATTCTGCGAAGCAACCATCAAAGTTTCAAATCCTAATCAAGAGATGTTTGTCGCAGCGTGTCACAACGGCTTAAAGGCAGGACATTTCAACGCGTCCCTAGCACAAAAGCCAGCAACCGCGATGCAAGAAATCATCAAGAGGGCAGAATGTTACATTAAGGGCGAAGAAAGTAACGCCGAGAAAAGATCAAGAGACGCAAGGGAAAGAGAGCCGACCAACAAAAATTACAGAGCCCCAGAGACGTACCAACCAAGACGACGTCAACCAGATCATAGAGGGCACGAGCCCCAAAGGAAACCATATCATCATCAGATGAGGCGAGACTCAGGCAGGTTCCCAAAAAAGAATACACTCCACTAAACAGGGCGAAAGTCTATATTCTAGACGAGATTCTCGAGACAGGACTCTCCAGACTACCCCAAAAGAGAGGAAAAGATTATCAGTTGGGACACAATACCAACGCATGGTGTGCGTACCACAGATGCAAAGGGCACGACACCGAAAAATGCTTCAGACTGAGAGACCTTATAGAGACTGAAAAATGCACGACATCTATGGAAGTTTTTAGAAGATGCTGCTGATGGAAAGGTTGTAGTCCCAAAGGTGAGAAGGGAGCCACAAGGAAACCAAGAGGAAAACCCAGAAGGAGGGAAGGTAAGAATAGCAGTTAACACCATTGCAGGAGGTTTCGCGGGTGGAGGTGAGTCCAGCAACGCCCGAAAACGATACATAAGGCGCTCTGAGTTCGAAGCAAAGTTTGTGGGACACACTTCCATCTCGCCTACTCCGGATCTATCATTCACCAAGGAGGACAAAAGGGAAGTCATGCCCCATGATGACGACCCATTAGTGATCCAAGTTCAAATCCTGAACTGCGACGTAAAGAGGGTATTGATTGACTCAGGAAGTTCGGCTGACATAATGTACTGGGAAGCCTTCAAAGCCATGCAACTGTCCAACGAGCATCTGCTGCCCTACAACGGCACACTAGTAGACTATGCCGGCGAGCAAGTAGAAGTTATGGGCTATACTACTTTGCTTACAACATTCGGAGTTAAAGACCAGGCCAAGACCATCAAGGTAAGATACCTGGTGGTAAAAACCCCCTTCACATCGTACAACATCATCATTGGGAGGCCAGCTTTTAACACTCTGGAGGCGGCCATGTCAACGATATATCTCTCCATCAAGTATCCGTTAGATAATGGGAAAGTTGGAACCATCAATGGAGATCAAGCATTGGCGAGACGCTGCTATGAATCAAGTCTAAAGATAAAACACAGAGCAGCCAACGCCCCAGTTTTAACTCGCCCTATTCCCAAGACAGGCGGCGTCAACATGATCAGCCCTTTAGACCTAGACCCAAGGGAAGAGTTCCAGGACAGAAGAGTCAGTCCCATTGAAGAGTTGGAAAAAGTTCAGATTGGTAGTGAGGCACACCAAACAACTAACATATGCACCTCCATGCAACCAGAGGAGAGAGAGAAAATCCAGGGATAGACGAGACAATAATCACACACAAATTATCCATCTCCCCCGAGACCAAACCCGTCTCACAAAGAAAAAGGAAAGTTGGCGAGGAAAGAAGAGAAGCCATCAATGAGGAAGTAACCAAATTAAAGGAAGCAGGTTTCATAGAAGAAATTAAATATCCATCATGGCTAGCAAACGTCGTGATGGTGAAGAAAGCAAACGGAAAATGGAGAATGTGTGTGGATTTCACAGATCTAAACAAGGCATGTCCAAAGGATCCTTATCCTTTACCTAACATTGACCGGTTGATAGACGGAGCATCGGGGTACAAGATGCTCAGCTTCATGGATGCATATTCAGGCTACAACCAGATCAAAATGAATCCCGCCGACGCTCCCCACACAGCGTTCATGACCAACACCTGCAACTACTTCTACAACGTCAAGCCGTTTGGTTTAAAAAACGCAGGGGCCACGTATCAGAGACTAATGGACAGAGTTTTTTCAGAGCAGATTGGTAAGAATCTAGAGGTGTACATTGACGACATGGTCGTCAAAACTACAGAAGAAGGCGAACATGATCAAGACTTAGGCGACATCCTCGCCTCAGTGAGAAAATACAACATGAGGCTAAACCCCGCCAAATGCTCATTCGGAGTACAATCAGGAAAATTCCTCGGATTCATGCTAACAAACAGCGGAATAGAGGCAAATCCAGACAAATGTCAACCCATCATAGACATGAGAAGCCCAACGTCAGTCAAAGAAGTACAGCAATTGACAGGAAGGATCGCAGCGTTATCAAGATTTTTATCCTGTGCAGGGGAAAAAGCATTCCATTTCTTTTCCACTCTTAGGAAAAGCGAAAGGTTCGTATGGAGCACCCAATGCGAGGAGGCATTCCAAAAGTTGAAAACATTCCTCGCCTCGCCACCAATTTTAACTCGCCCCGAGAAAGGTAACACTTTGTACCTATACCTCGCCGTCTCAGACAAGGCCCTTAGTTCCGCATTAGTACAAGAGATAAAGGGAAAGAAGAAGCCCATCTACTTCGTGAGCAGAACATTCAAGGGTGCAGAAGCAAAATACCAAAAGATTGAGAAGCTTTCACTGGCAGTAATAGTGACGGCGAGAAAGCTGAGGCAATATTTTCAAAGCCACAAGATTGTGGTGAAAACTGACTACCTCATCAAGAACGTGTTGAGAAAACCAGACTTAGCAGGAAGAATGGTAGCGTGGTCAGTTGAGTTATCAGAATTCGACGTAACCTTCTCCCCATGGGGCGCAATCAAATCACAGATACTAGCAGATTTTTTGCTGGAACTTACAACGCCCGCCGAAGAGAATAGCGAACAGCCTTGGACGCTATCAGTTGATGGAGCCTCCAATATCAAAGGAAGTAGAGCAGGAGTAGTATTGGAGGGACCAGACGGAGTCCTCATTGAGCAATCATTAAGGTTCGCCTTCAAGGCGAGCAACAATCAAGCAGAGTACGAAGCCCTGATCGCCGGAATGAAGTTGGCAAGAGAAATGGACATAACGGATCTAAAAGCCAAGAGCGACTCGCAATTAGTGACAAACCAAGTGTCAGGAGAGTTTCAAGCCAAGGACCCCCAACTAACCAAGTATTTCGAGATGGTACGTAGCCTAGCTAGTCTCTTCAGATCTTTCGAGCTAATCTATGTCCCGCGAGAGCAAAACGCGAGAGCAGATTTGTTGTCAAAGTTAGCAAGCACTAAGAAACCCGAAAACAACAGAACCTTCATTCAAGAAACCATTGCAAACCCTAGCATCACTGCAGAAGAAGTCATGATGATCATAGAAGCAGAAGATTGGAGAGCACCAATCATAAGATATCTCCAAGAAGACGTGCTACCAGCAGCGAAGGAGGAGGCATACAAGCTAAAAAGAGCAGCAGCATGGTACTCCATGTTAGGAGACAAACTTTACAAAAGAGGATTCTCAGGCCCAATCATGCTTTGTGTAAGTCAAGAAGAAGCCAAAGGGATACTGGAGGAAATACATGAAGGATCATGCGGAAGCCACATTGGGGCGAGAGCCTTAGCAGGAAAGATTCTCAGGGCAGGTTTCTATTGGCCGGAGGTTCACAGCGACGCAGCCAGATATGTTAGGACATGTAACAAATGCCAAAGATTCGCAAACTTGCACTACGCCCCAGGAGAGCCATTGAAATCCGTCCTATCTCCATGGCCCTTCTTCATGTGGGGAACAGATATCCTAGGACCTTTCCCCGCCTCAACAGGACAAGCAAAGTGGATCATTGTAGCAATAGACTACTTCACCAAGTGGATAAAAGCAGAAGCCCTTTCAAATATTTCAGCAGATCAAGTCAAGAAATTCTACTGGAGGAAGATCATATGCAGGTTCGGGTTACCCAAATACATCGTCTCCGATAATGGAACCCAGTTCGCCAGCGAAAAGGTAGTTGAATTCTGCAAAGGGAAGGGTATACAAAACACTTTCATCTCTGTAGAGCACCCTCAGGCCAATGGACAAGCAGAATATTCTAACAAAGTAATCCTAAAGTCCATCAAGAGAAGAATCACAAGCAAAGGCGAGGGCCGGGTTGCCCATCTTTTACCAATCATGTGGTCATACCATACCACGCCTCAATCTTCAACAGGCGAGGCACCGTTCACCATGGTATATGGCACAGACGCAATGATCCCTGCAGAGATAAACCCACCAAGTTGGCAAAGGGACACCCTTACGCTGGAGGAAAATTCAGAAGCATTGGAAGAAAACCTGGATTTAGTACAAGAATTAAGAGACAAAGCTCACTTCAGAGAGTTCGTCTCAAAGCAGAGAGCAGCAAGAAGGTATAACACCAGAGTCATACCAAGGAGATTCAGAGAGGGAGACTTAGTTCTCAAAAGACCCATGGGAAAGGACAAAGGAGGAAAGCTAGCAGCAAATTGGGAAGGCCCATTCCGTGTCAACGAAGTGTCCGAAGGAGGAGCTTACAGACTAGAAACAATGGAAGGAGAAATCCTACATCGAACATGGAATGTGGCCAACCTCAAATTCTACTACAGTTAAGATCGCCAAAAGAAACAAGGAAGGCAGCGCCTCGGCGTGTAACTTTTTAAATTTGTTTTTTGAATTTATTTGCATGTGTATCAAAAGATTGTACTGAAATCTCTCTTCCAATTAATAAATAGCGGTGGGACACTCTTTTCTCCTGTGAAAATAGGAGTTTTTATCGAGGCCCACCGTTTTAAAATTTTTCGGTTTGTGAAGAACTGTCACATAGGCTTGAAACACATCTAAAAAGAAATGAGTTGAAACACCTTGGCGTTACCCGTGAATCTTACGAGTTGGGAACGTCAGAAATAGAAACGGCGATATCCATAAAATCTTACGAGTAGGATACAACGGAAATGAGTTGAAACACCTTGGCGTTACCCGTGAATCTTACGAGTTGGGAACGTCAGAAATAGAAACGGCGATATCCATAGAATCTTACGAGTAGGATACGACGGAAATGAGTTGAAACACCTTGGCGTTACCCGTGAATCTTACGAGTTGGGAACGTCAGAAATAGAAACGGCGATATCCATAAAATCTTACGAGTAGGATACGACGGAAACCAGGTTGAAATACCTAGGCGTTACCCTTTAAACTTTTTAGTGGGGGGTGTCCAGAATAATAAAATCAGGTTGAAATACCTAGGCGTTACCCTTTAAACTTTTTAGTGGGGGGCGTCCAGAATAATAAAATCAGGTTGAAATTCCTAGGCGTTACCCTTTAAACTTTTTAGTGGGGGGCGTCCAGAATGGGGGGCGTCCAGAGTAATAAAATCAGGTTGAAATTCCTAGGCGTTACCCTTTAAACTTTTTAGTGGGGGGCGTCCAGAATAATAAAATCAGGTTGAAATTCCTAGGCGTTACCCTTTAAACTTTTTAGTGGGGGGCGTCCAGAACATCAAAGCATGGTTGAAAGTCCAAAACGTTACCCAGAAAACTTTTTAGTTGGAAACGAAGAAAACACAAAAAAAGAAACGCATCAAAACATCAGGGCGTAACTTATTAAAAGGGAGACGCCCAAAGAAAACGCTGTAAAGAGCGAATAGAGGTGACTTTACTATATGTTATCGTATGCAATTATTTTAACAGGTAGAGGCGTTATTCAAATGATCGTCTACAATAAAGCTTGAAAGCAACAACAGAATCATCCAAAATCTGATTTCATTCATTGAAGATTGAATACAAATTCAAATAAAACTACATCAAACTTGAATACAAATTCAAAGAAAACTACAACAGATTTGGATACAAAGTCAAAAGAAAATACATCAAATTCAAAAGGGTGTACGAGATGCTAATACTACACTCGCATAAACAACTTGTTTATCACTCGTATAAACAACTTGTTTATCACCCAGATTATTCAAGGATTATACAAGTGCTTGAAAACTACTACAATAAGCATCAACACTTGCATAACCCTAAAAGGATCACGTGGTGCCTGTCATTATATTTCCACTTCAGTTTGCCCAGGCGAACCAGTAGATCCATCATCCTCATCCACGAGGCATGTCACTTGGAGGCTTTCACCTCTGAAGACTTAGGCGCCTTCGCCGCTGATTCCACAGTAATTTGAGAACCTTCATCCACAGAAGGAGAAGGCCCATAAGCGTAGAACTCCTCAGGAACATAGGTCTTCAAGAACTCAGCGTAATCTTCATCAATGTCCTCAGAACTCGATGAACTAGGCAAGACAGAAGTGCTCTTTGCCCTTGCCTTCCCCGACGCTTTGATACGTGGAGCTTTGGAGGATGAAGCACCGTTTTTCTTCTTTACCGGCCGAGTTTTGGGTTTCCCAACGGCGCGTTTTTTGTTATCACCCCTATCCATCAGGAAAAATCAAAAGAAAAAGAGAGAAAACAGAACTATGAAAGTGATAAAGATGAAGAGAAGCGATGAAGGAAAAAGGATGAAAAAGATCGTTATTTATAAGCAGCAAAATCACCAAAACCTAGTATCTGTAACTGCAAATCCGGAATAAATGAGGCAAACAGTTTCCAACCACCGCAATAAAAGGATTGGCCAGTCAATAGGCAGTTACGAAAACCAAGGAAGACTGAAACAGAAAAATAGAATCAGTCAACACATAGAATATCACGCCGCACAAGACATTATCTCGCCCCGTCAATTAGTGAACGTCGCCTCAGAACTACGACGAGCCATGTCACCAGACAGCGAAGGTCAAAGAGAAAAACGTTTAGGTTCGAAGCAAAGAAATACAACATTCAGAAATCTAGTCAAGAGAAAATAAAGAGCATATAGTCATAAATTGCACAAGATACAAAAGCCTCATAAGGGCACCCTGATAACACCGAAAAATATACTATTTATTTAATATTATTAGCCTAATATTTTAATATTTTCTTTGAATTATCATAGTATTAATAAAATAATTATTACTTTTTATGAAAATACAGATGCAGCCGAAATTTAGAAAAATATGAATTTTATGGACCAAAAAGCTAAATGACCGAGCAAAAGCCCAATCCAACACTGCATGGCGCCTGCCATGACTTGTGTGGCAACTGCCACATTCTACAATGAAGGCACGTGAAGAATTCATGGCGCTTGCCATGATCTATGTGGCCCCCGCCGTCCCTTTTTATTAGGAACATGTGCAGCTGTTTAAACGTGGCAACTGCCACAGCTATCGTGACGCTCGCCACAATCCACTTCCAACCGTTTACATGCTTAAAATCCGGAATGGAATACGTGAAGAATATATCGGGAAGGCTGTTAAATTGACGCCTATAAATACATGTATTTTCGGAGTATTTTTCTTCTTACGCAACTTTAGAGAATTCAGAGAAAAAAAATACCAGTTATTAGTTTAAGTCTAAGCAATTTATTTTCGTACCAGTTTCCAGTTTCCAGAGTCTCTGTAAGTCTACATTCAGTTTTAATTCAACTTTGTTATTCATTTAATTTACTTGTTCTGTTTGCTTTTCATTTCCAGTTCTGTTTCAGTTTAGTTTATTTTATTTTACTTTCAGTTTATTATAATCGTATTGTTATGTTCCTATTTAATATTCCTGTTAGTTATTTAATAAGTATGTTTTTAATTTCAATCATGTCTAGCTAATTTAATAATACCGGAATATGAAATAGGGAGCAGATTTGGATTCAATGGTTAATTTGTGAACTCAATTTTTAAACTAGTTTTCTGTTTCAATTTTTAATCTTAAATTAATAATTTTGCACGACAGTGAAAATTAACTAAGGTGTAGACCAATAGCGCGACAGTGTGAGGTTTTATGCTAGATAGTAAAAATTGGACATTAACTTTAAACACCGCGACAGCTCTTTGATGTTAATTAAACTATATTAGTATTCAAAAAGTATTTTATAAATAAATGAGTGAGCGACAGCAAAGCATTGATTTATATAATATAATATCAGTTCAATAGCGCGACGGTGTGAGGACTATATTTTTAAACTAATACTGTTTTGTGAAAACTAGAGTGTTTCTAATTGAATTAAATTGATTTTCAAAAAGTATTTTTATAAGTAAATGTGAGAGCGAGAGTGAAGCATTTATTTTATTTCTATATGATATAATTCAACAGCGCGAGAGTGTGAGATGCATATTTTTAAATCAACATTTAATTTGTTAGAAACTAAACTTTTTTCTCTAAACACAAATTAATTGTCGAATCCTTTGAAGCAACTTAAATTCATATTTCGGTTCTTTAAGTCTTATTAATTAATACAAAGTCAAATTATTTATTTAAAGTCTCCTATTTAATTATCAACTCATAGCCTTAACCTTACAACATATTAAAAACATAAGCGAAGTATTGAAGAAATAGTCCTCGTGGGAACGATAATCTTTTATAACTACACGGTAAATCTGTGCACTTGCAGATATTATGCGCATCAAGTTTTTGGCGCCGTTGCCGGGGACTAATTTAGTCAAAAATTTCGCAATTAAGTTTTTAATTAGTGACGCTTAAGGCAATCCCTTTAGCCCTTATTTTACCCAGGTTGTATGCCCAGCACTCGTAGTTCCCAAGACAAGTTAGAACAACCTATCCCTGAAATCGAGCGTTTTATTCATATACAACGCCGAATCCGCGAACTCCAACAACATTTTAATATCATACCTATGGCCAATCGCGATCGTCCTCTTAAGGACTACGCAGTCCCCTCTGAAGAGGAACCCCATTCGAGTATCGCACCGCCTGCCGTCGAAGCTAGGAATTTCGAGTTGAAACCTGCTCTTTTGCAAATCGTGCAACAAAACCAGTTCTCTGGTTCTCCCACGGAGGATCCGAACCTCCACTTATCAGTGTTTGTGCAGTTCGCAGACACGTTCAAGACTGATGGTGTTGCACCCGAAGCGATACGACTTCGTCTTTTCCCTTTCTCCCTAAGAGATAGAGCTAGAGCTTGGCTTCAAACCTTACCCCCGAACTCCATCACTACATGGAATGAATTGAAGAAACAATTCTTAGCTAGATATTTCCCGCCAAGTAAGACAGCTATGTTAAGAGCCCAAATCAACGGATTTAGGCAAAAAGATGGAGAATCACTATTTGAAGCATGGGAACGATTCAAGGATATGATGAGACTCTGTCCACATCACGGTTTAGAACAATGGCTTATAATCCATACCTTCTATAATGGGCTGCTTTATAACACTAGACTTACTGTAGATGCAGCCGCTGGTGGAGCATTGATGGATAAACCTTACCAAGAAGCATATCAGCTTATAGAAAACATGGCCCAAAACCATTATCAATGGGGAAGCGAACGCGCTGCCATAGAGAAATCTAATACAAAGGGAGGTATGTACGAAGTAAGCGGAATAGATCACGTCAATGCCAAAGTAGATGCCCTTACTCAAAAGATAGAAAGCCTAACCTTAGCACCCACAGCTGCCGTAGCTGCCGTACAACCAAACTGCGAACTTTGTGGAGTCCCTGGACACGTACCTACTGATTGTCAATTACTAGCTGGTCTCGACCAAGTAAACTATGCCCAAGGAAACTCATACTCTAATGAGTACAATTCAGCTTGGAGAAATCACCCGAATCTCTCCTATAAGAATAATAACGCCATGTTTGCACCTAGTACCACTCCACCAAGTTTCCAAAACCAAAGAGGAGCCCCTGCAGCTCCCATTGCCCCAATAAAGTCGAATCTAGAACTCATGATAGAAAATTTCATCTCAACTCAGACTCAGCAAAACAAAGAGTTCATGAATCAGAACATCCATACCAATGAGTTAGTCAAGCAGTTAGCCAACAAAGTTGATACAATAGCCACACACAACAAAATGCTAGAGACCCAAATCTCTCAAGTGGCGCAACAACAAGCAGTTAACGCTGCCCCAGCAGGAACCTTTCAAGGCCAACCGCAGCCAAACCCAAAGGGACATGTTAATGCTATAACGCTGCGAAGTGGAACAGAGTTAGAAGACCTCATTGCTATAAGAGTCAGAGACCGAGACCTAGTAAAAAGCGTAGAGAAAGACTCTGAGAAAAAACTGATAGCAATTGAGGATGAACAAACATCGAAGGCTAAGGAGATATTGGAGAATGAAAAAGAAATACCATATGTACCCCCTCCTCCCTACAAGCCTCCAATCCCATATCCTCAAAGACTTGTCAAACCTAAGAACTCAGGGCAGTTTGAGAAATTTATTGAGATGCTGAAAAAGCTTCATACTGACATACCCTTCATTGAGGCTATAACCCAGATACCTTCATATGCCAAGTTCTTAAAAGACATTCTATCAAACAAGCGGAACCTTGAAGACACTAGGACAATGGAGTGCAATGCTATTAGTGAAAACAAGCTAGCCCCAAAACTCGAGGACCCAGGAAACTTTTCTATTCCTTGTGTTGTTGGTAAACATGTCATAGATAAAGTCCTTTGTGATCTAGGATCATGTGTAAGTTTGATGCCTCTGTCTCTCTGCAAAAGGCTCGGACTTGGAGAGTTAAAACCTACTAAGATATCCCTACAGTTGGCTGATAGATCTATCAAATACCCGGTAGGAATACTAGAAAATGTCCCGGTCAGGATTGGCTATTTGTTTATCCCTACCGATTTTGTGATCATGGACATAAAGGAAGATGTTGATATCCCCATTCTGTTAGGCAGACCTTTCCTAGCTACTTCGGGCGCTATAATTGACGTAAAGAGAGGGAATATTACCTTTGAGGTAGGTGATGAGAAAATCAAGTTCATAATGGTCCAATTCATGAAAAGCCCTACCTTTAAGAACTCTTCCTGCAGATTAGATATAGTTGAAAGACATGTCGATAAACCCCCTTCTGAACAAGTCCCTCCTGACATACTAAAAACCCACCCAGTGCAAGATATCCTCCACGATATAAAACACAAAGAAGCCGAGACTTACGAGAAGAGGTTGGATGGATTTTCTAATACTCAACCACAAATCTTTAAGAAAGATTGCCAAATTCTGGCACACGGGAAGATTCACACGGTGAAGAAGAAACCAGCACCCCCTCCCAAAAGAAAGAATCAACAAGGGAAATCACCTATGAGATGGTTGGATATGTTCAAATGGAACCCTAAGCATGTTATGCACAATGTTGAGGATGTGAGCCTGAAAGAAGCACCCTTTTGATTTAAGGATTGAGAAGTCGAGCTAACCGACTTTAAACAAAGCGCTGCGTGGGAGGCAACCCACGAGTTTCTAATTTAATGTTTTTGTTTTTATTTGAATTTTCAGCAAATAAATAGATTGACCGCTAGACGCCTATCATCTTCGTACCAGCGTGAATCTCCAGGTTTACCGCTCCAATCCTACTCTTGAGTCGCAACATTGAGGACAATGTTGGATTTAAGTTGAGGGGAGGACTTTATTGCTTTTATTTACTTTTCAGTAATTTTCCTTTTTGCAAATAAATATTTTTCGGTGCATTTTTTTAATTTCTCCAAAATCTTGAGCCATAACAAATTTTTTGAGAAACTATTCAATTTTGAAGTTCCAGAGTCACGGACGTAATTAAGACTGAATTTTCAAAATAAGTGTATTTTCATACTAGCTATATCATTTTAACACCTTAAATTTCTTAATTATGTAGACCAATTTGGATACTTGCTAGAACCCGAGCTTAAATTTTCCTTGACACTTTATTAATCCTTGAGTAAACCTATAGGTAGTCGGCACCATCTATGATCACTATCTAAGTAGTTGAGTCGACGAATATAAGTGAATGACTTTGAATAAAAATTAAAAAAAAAATTGAAAATCAAGGATGTATAAATCTTAAAAGGGACTACGCACTCTAAGTCAGGTGACCCTCATCCGGTCATTTAGCCCAACTGCGAAATACCTCAAGATGTAAAACTATCCTATGATACAAAAGAGAAAGAGGAAAATGAGTAAATTGAAAAAGAATCAGGTCATAATCACTAACAGACTCACTACCATGTGTGTGTGAATAGATAACGGGCTTAATGTGATTACCATGGGTCAAAAGAGGGTGATGAAAGAAAAAATGAAAGTTAAGTTCGATTATAGTAAAATAATTCGGAACGGTCTATATAAGGAAGAAATTCATGATCGTTTTTTATTTGTGTTTCCATGATATTTTTAGTATGATCAAGAAACTAGTTTTTTGGTTTGGTCGAAATTAAATAAGTGACTTTATGAATATCTTTTTGTTTTGTTTTCTCTACCACTAAATTATTATATCTTTTTGCTTGAGGACAAGCAATGGTTCAAGTTGAGGGGAGTTGATAACACCGAAAAATATACTATTTATTTAATATTATTAGCCTAATATTTTAATATTTTCTTTGAATTATCATAGTATTAATAAAATAATTATTACTTTTTATGAAAATACAGATGCAGCCGAAATTTAGCAAAATATGAATTTTATGGACCAAAAAGCTAAAGGACCGAGCAAAAGCCCAATCCAACACTGCATGGCGCCTGCCATGACTTGTGTGGCAACTGCCACATTCTACAATGAAGGCACGTGAAGAATTCATGGCGCTTGCCATGATCTATGTGGCCCCCGCCGTCCCTTTTTATTAGGAACATGTGCAGCTGTTTAAACGTGGCAACTGCCACAGCTATCGTGACGCTCGCCACAATCCACTTCCAACCGTTTACATGCTTAAAATCCGGAATGGAATACGTGAAGAATATATCGGGAAGGCTGTTAAATTGACGCCTATAAATACATGTATTTCGGAGTATTTTTCTTCTTACGCAACTTTAGAGAATTCGGAGAAAAAAAATACCAGTTATTAGTTTAAGTCTAAGCAATTTATTTTCGTACCAGTATCCAGTTTCCAGAGTCTCTGAAAGTCTACATTCAGTTTTAATTCAAGTTTGTTATTAATTTAATTTACTTGTTTTGTTTGCTTTTCATTTCCAGTTCTGTTTCAGTTTAGTTTATTTTATTTTACTTTCAGTTTATTATAATCGTATTGTTATGTTCCTATTTAATATTCCTGTTAGTTATTTAATAAGTATGTTTTTAATTTCAATCATGTCTAGCTAATTTAATAAAACCGGAATATGAAATAGGGAGCAGATTTGGATTCAATGGTTAATTTGTGAACTCAATTTTTAAAATAGTTTTCTGTTTCAATTTTTAATCTTAAATTAATAATTTTGCACGACAGTGAAAATTAACTAAGGTGTAGACCAATAGTGCGACAGTGTGAGGTTTTATGCTAGATAGTAAAAATTGGACATTAACTTTAAACACCGCGACAGCTCTTTGAAGTTAATTAAACTATATTAGTATTCAAAAAGTATTTTATAAATAAATGAGTGAGCGACAGCAAAGCATTGATTTATATAATATAATATCAGTTCAATAGCGCGACGGTGTGAGGACTATATTTTTAAACTAATACTGTTTTGTGAAAACTAGAGTGTTTCTAATTGAATTAAATTGATTTTCAAAAAGTATTTTTATAAGTAAATGTGAGAGCGAGAGTGAAGCATTTATTTTATTTCTATATGATATAATTCAACAGCGCGAGAGTGTGAGATGCATATTTTTAAATCAACATTTAATTTGTTAGAAACTAAACTTTTTTATCTAAACACAAATTAATTGTCGAATCCTTTGAAGCAACTTAAATTCATATTTCGGTTCTTTAAGTCTTATTAATTAATACAAAGTCAAATTATTTATTTAAAGTCTCCTATTTAATTATCAACTCATAGCCTTAACCTTACAACATATTAAAAACATAAGCGAAGTATTGAAGAAATAGTCCTCGTGGGAACGATAATCTTTTATAACTACAGGTAAATCTGTGCACTTGCAGATATTATGCGCATCACACCCAAATATTGTCATTACAAAAATATATCAAGCCCACACAGGGGCGATCAACAAAATAAAGCGAAAAATTTCAAAGAGGATATTCATTCATCAGCAGGCGAGCTATGAGCGGGGGGATCCTCCACAGTTGCTGGCGACTCTTGGGCAGATGGCTCCGAAACTGGTTGGGCAGGGACATAAGGAATCAGCTTGCCACCTTCTATGGTGGACATAGCATTAGCTTGACCAAGGATAGCTGGGTCGAGGTCAGGAAAGAGAATCTTCACTTGCTCTAACGCAAACGAAAATCCGTCATCATACTGCGTCCCCGCCAGAATCTCAAAATTCTCCTTCTCGGACCCCCACTTGGTTTTCTCCTCCTTCAAAACCTTCAGCTCAGCAAGGGCGTTCTCATTCTCCTGGGTCAAAGTCTTGATGCGTTCATCTCTGGAGTTCAGGCTAGCTTGGACGACGTTCATAGTTTTGATCGCCGACTCCTTGTCTCTTTTAGCATCCGACAGGTCCCCCTCATACTTCTTCTTCAAATTGGCCACCTCCTCAGCATGTTTCTCCTTCAGATTCTTCAGGTCGCCCTCGCACCTGTCTTTGGCAGCCTGTATATCCCTCTCAAGGGTAACCAAATTCTTCTCCACTAGAGCTTCCTTATCCTTAGCAGCGGAGAGTTCGGCCCTCTGGCGCGACGCCAAAGCATAGTTGAGCAGGAGACCCTTAAGCTCATACCCAAGAGCCATCCTCGCCAGATCATCAGACGCCGTGTTGTTGAAGCGAGCAGAGTTCCCCGCCATATCCACCATCTTAGAAAGAAACGCCTCAGGATCGAACATAGGATCCCAGGGCGAAGATTTCCCAGTTTGGCTCGCCCCAACAGCAACCTCCTCTGCCACAGGAGAAACCTCCGCCACATACTGATCAACGTCTATCAAGTCTTTATCCACCTCCGCCATCTCTTGATCCTTCTTCCCCTTCCGCGATAAACCCCTCAGCTTCTTCTTCACTGGAGAATTCATCTCCCCCTCAGTCTTGGCAACCTTCTCCCCAGCAACGGGACCAGAACTGGAAGGCTTCACTAGGACACTAATCCTCGAGTCGTTCTTCCTTTTCTTCTTGTCCTCGCCCACGTCTAATTGGCTAAGGACTTCAACCTTCGGCTCGGGTTGTTCTTTCTTTCTCCTCGCCTTCTCCAAGTATTGTTGCCTCTGGGCAGGAGTCAAGCTCGACATATCTTCTACAAAGAAAGAGGAAATGGATTAGTTACAAAAGAGTTAACAAGTCATGTAGAAGAATAAAACGATTCGCAAAATTACTTACTGAGATACTTGTTTAAAACGGCAGGGGCACGGTCAGCATCTAAGAGTTCCCTAGGATTCATCTGGTTCATAGACTCTAAGTACGCCACTGTGTCCCTCTCAAACTCACTCAACCTCTCGTATATAGCGCCCTTAATCAACCTAGGATTGTTCGTCCAGTGAAAGGGGAAAAGGGGAGCACCACCATCATCATACATCACACTTGGGCAATGCTCAGCTCCACGGACACGGACGAAGGTATCCTTATAATGCTTATAGTTAGAACTATACAGATGGAACAATCCCCGGTTGGGTTGCGAACTCAGAGGTACCACATTTTGAGGCAGAAAATTTTTGACATGGTAAAAAGAGAAGAAGACCGCCACTGAAGGCTCAGGAATTTCAAGGTCATAGCAAACTAGCTCAAAAGCCCTAATAAAAGACCAACTATTAGGGCTAAGTTGTGGAGGGGCGACGTTCAGAACCCTAAGCATGGATTTCTGAAACTCAGTAAAAGGAAAGAACAGATGGAAATCCTCAATAAATTTGGTGTACATGAAGAAGGTGACATGATCATAGCGGGGTACATCAATCACTGTCATACCCAAATTTTTGACATAAGATCCCACTTCATATACATTTGTCATATTCTAAATTTTGTCCACTTTTATTTATTATCATATTAATTCTATGCATCTCTAACAAAAAAAATAAAAAATAATACAAAAAGATATCTTGTTGTGCTTGCTTCTTTGCAATTAATGATAGTTGAGAATATGTGAATCAAGAAAGTCAAGAAAAGGTTCAAAAAGTCAAAGATTATAGTATTGAAATATTTTTCTAAGTACAAATCTTCATGTTCATCTATCCAACTTTACAAGACAAGTTTGAGTAATCTACAAATCCAATTGAGATGCTTGATGGTTTCTTTGAAAGAGGGCATTTGATGTTATAATTTCATGAAAAATTTCAGGCCAAAAACTTTCTAGAAGTGGAAGAAATCACAATGGAAAATCAATGTCTCATTACTTTTGAAATTCTCAAACACTTGGAATGTTTTCAAAGTTTTTGACCTTACCAAGTGCATGACTTTATGGTCAATTTGTGATAAATCCAAGCAATCTTTTTTCATGCTAGAGGGACGTACTTAAAGATTACATTTCATACTTCATTATTATGGAAAGAGTGAACCAAAATATCATGGGGATTGGAAGTTATGAAGTTCCAAAATTGAGGTTTCAAAGTTGTGAAAATGGCCAGAAGCTTGGAATTATTTTTTCTAAGTGTTTTTCAGTTATTATTTTGATTTTTGATGGCCATGTTTCTACATGATCCAAGTTGATTCAGATCATGTGTTAAACATCAAAGTTTTAGTATGTCATTCCCTCTTTCCATTGGTATAAAGATCCTGAATTTCTTTTGTTTGAGCACAAAGTTTCGAAGAGATAAAGTGACTATATTTTAAGGCCAGTTTTTTTTTCTGGATGTGTGTCTGTGACAAATTTCAATTTTGATGGCCAGTTTTCGATATGATACAAATTGATGCAGCTCAAGTGTTCAACATCAAAGTTGTAGCACGCCATGCCCTCTATCCATTGGTATCATGATAATGAATTTATATTGTTTGAGCATCAAGTTTCGAAGATGGGAATTAGGCATGTTGAAGCAGATTTATGGGTCCATAAACATGTCAAATTTCTTGATCAAACCAAATCAAAAACTTGTGATCATTACTTACAGACCTATGTTGCTTCCAAATCTCAGCAAAACCTCTGCTTTACACAAGTGTCATAAGCATTGCCCAATTAAATGTCCTTTAAATATCACTTTTGCATAAAGTTTCATTGACATTTTCTTGTTTCTCACAAACCTTGCATTGAGCCTTGTAATTGTTTCTTCTGATCACACTCCACCCCAAAGCTCAGAAGCATGCCCCTAAACTCTGAGAAAGCTCCCTACATTGCCTCCTTGCTCACTCCATCTCCTCTTGGAACCATAATACTTTTTGATCACTTTTGCAACTTTTGAGACAAACTAGCATTGAGAAGCAACCAAAGTCCACTTCATTCACTTCTGAGACCACATTGAAACCTCTATAAAAGCCCCTCAAAACCTCAGAACTGATCATCCACAAATTTGCTCAAAAAACTCCATTAAAGAAGCTTGAAAATTCAAATTTTTGATATCATCAAATCCTTCAAGTTCTTGTTTTTTTTCATTAAACCACCATCCATAAATCATAACTAAGCTACTGTATGCATTAAAAATCACCTGAAACACCTCCATCACCATCTCCCAATTCCCACTTTTTATCATTTTCAACTTGAATTAGGTAGAACATTTCAAAAGCTTTTAAGCCAAAGTAATCATTCCATTACGTTTCTGGGGACTCAAGGAAGCTAAAGGGATCATTTTTACATCTTGAAATACCCTGAGAAGAAGCATTGGACTTTCTCCAATTGGTAAGGTTTCTTGGAAGTTCGAACTCATTTATTTGAACATCATTTTGATTCATTCTTGGTTCATTAATGCTTGTTACGATGTGAGGAATAATAGCCCTAAGATTTTAGGCCTTAATTATTCATGTATAAAATTTAATTTCAAACTTAAAGTTTAGGGTTCTTATGGGTTTTGGTTAATTATGCATTATATAGTTCATTACAGTTAATATAAATATCATATTTGGATTCCTCTCGAAATTCTGAGAAAAATGGTATATTCACATGTCCCATTTGGTGCAAAAATGAAAAACATGATTTTGAAGCTTTTGCTCATCTTGAGGTTGAAGACGAAGGCTACAGCACGCGCTTTTTTTGTTCAATTTAAATGGATTTGTTTATATAAATATTAATGGATGCGTTAATATGACATGAAGCGCGTGCTGGCACAGTTGGTTGGTAGTTTGCTTCTGTTATGAAGAGGTCACGGGTTCAACACCTGCCCCACTCATTTATTATCTTTTTTTTTATATTTTATTTTGTTTGTTTTTTTTTTTAGGCAGACTGGGCGTTGGGCCCAGCTTTTGTTTTCTTTGCTGTCTGCACCCCCTGGGTTACTCGACGCACCCCCACTGATTTCTATTTCTTTTTATTTTTATTTATTTCTTTTTTGTTATTTGTGTGAGTACTAACTTTTTTCTTGCAGATTGGACTTGGACTTAACCCTGTATTTTTGCCATTACACCCTATATTTTGTTCTTTTATTATTTAGGACTTAGTCTATTTCATTGTTTTTTTTTTTTCTTCTTTTTGCATCATTATTTATTTTGTTGAGAATTAGAATGTATTTAGGATCAATGTAAATATAAATGAGAATCCTGCATCGCATGCATATTTATTTATTCTGCTTTATGTCAAAAAACCAAAAACACCAAAAATAATAGTGTAGTAATTCCAAGGAAAAGGGGATTCTCATTTTGATTCAACGTCATTATGAAAACCCTCGCGTTTATTTTATTACCTTAGTTTATTTCATTCGCGCTTAACATTTTTATTTCAAAAAGACAAAAACATTCAAAAAATTCAAAATCCTTTTCAAAATGAATCTCTTTCATAAAAAAACCTCGATATTCGTCGAGAGACTTTTTCAAAACATTTTTCATAATAAACATTTTAATTCATGTAAATATACTTAAACCTTTTTTTCTCAAAAATTAAAATATACAAAAACAAATTCAAACCATTTTGCCGCTTGACTTTTGACTTTAAAACTTTTTCAAAGAGTTTAGACGTGAGTCATCTCTAGTTGAGAATTTCGATTATTCCCCATGACATATGGCAAGAAAAGGAAGTTAAACTTTTCAGTATGTTCGTGGCGGAGAAAAGGAGTTTAAACTTAAGATGACGACTCGTCTTTTCTCCTAAAATTAATCAACAAACCACTTTGCAATTTTTACCCCGAACTACGGGATTTTGATCCTTAACGGGTACGTAGTGCAAAAGACTCCGTGTCTTCCCAAATCAAATAAAAAATAACAAAAACATTTTTCGTTTCTTTTTCAATTATCACTTTAACTTCTCACATTTTTAAATTTTTATTTACAAGTAAACAAGTAATTTAGCACAAAGATAAATAAAAACAAGAGGTTCCTATAGAGTACTATAGACGTTTAGGGTGCTAATACCTTCCCTTAACGTAACCAACCCCCGAACCTTTAATCTCTCAAAAAATTAGGGTTTATTCGAACTTTTCCCCTTTTCCTTGGAAAAATAAAAGCTCGGTGGTGAATCATAAATTTGTGAGTCAAACTAATCAATAGTTTGATATCCGAAAATCACCGCGACAGAAATGACGACTTCACTGGGGACTCCCTTAAGAGGGTTGAGCCTAACTTGTTTAATTTTATTTTTTGTGCTATTATCTTTTCTTATGTACGTATATTTTTGCTTGGGTCTTTTGAGTGGTAAGATAAGTCCTGTACCCGGGCTTGAGTGAAACAATAAGATAGGATGGTGGTATAATCAAAGTGACATGCCCAGAGTAGTTTGGACCATGCTTCACATGTGATACAACCCCGCTCAGCTGAGGCCTCATAACGGTGATATTCTGTTGGCACGAGTAGTCGTGTTGGTGTTATTACTGCAATATGAGTGTCCGACGACGCTGTGGACCTTTAGAGTTACCTTTAACCCATCTTGACTCTTAGGACGTAGTGCGGTGACTGGTCAAGAGTAGTCTTGAATTGGTTGACACGCGAAACTACACTCAAACGAGATTGTCTTGTGGATATTATTAGACCAAGAGTAGTCTTGTAAGCCGGTAATATCCAGAAGACGGTTGATAACTTTGGGAACTTTGTAGAACCCGTGATGCAGGTACAAATTAAACCATAGTCTTTACCATGTGGGTGGTTCTTACCCTTAACTCCATCATTGTATACCTTAACCCCACCATGTTTTCAGCATAATCATGCATACATGCATTCATTCATAAAAAAAAAACAATAAAATTTTCCGACATCGAAGGACTTAAACAATTTTTTTTTGTAAACATTATAGATATGGATTATGTAAAGAGGAACACTAAAAGGTACAACTTCAAGAGCCCCGACTTGACAAAATTGAGGAAGTTAGGGTCTTTGGTGTCTAGCCCGGAGGATTTTCGAGGTCATTATGGGAAACTGTTGAGTATCCTCAAAACTAATGTGGAAGAAGGGATCCTTAATACTTTGGTCCAGTTCTATGACCCGCTCTACCATTGCTTCACCTTTCCTGATTTCCAACTAGTCCCCACCCTTGAAGAATACTCCTATTTGGTTGGTTTACCAATACCCGACAAAGTACCCTTCACCGGCCTTGAACCTACTCCTAAGCCCCAAACCATTGCAAACGCCCTCCATCTTGAAACATCCCTTGTCAAAGCAAACCTCATACTCAAAGAGGGTCTCTTAGGCCTACCTGCCAAGTTTCTTTATCAACAAGCCTCCGTCTTTGCCGAAATCGCCAGCAATGATGCCTTCTACTCCATCCTAGCCCTACTCATATATGGCCTTGTCTTGTTCCCAAATATCGACAACTTTGTCGATATTAATACCATCCAGATCTTCCTCACCAAGAACCCCGTCCCAACCCTGTTAGCCGACACATATCACTCCATCCACCATAGAACTCAGAAAGGAACCGGAGTCATTATCTGTTGCACACATGTGCTGTATAGGTGGTTTATTGCACACCTACCCAAGACTGCCTGTTTCAAGGAAAACCCAAGTAAACTCCGGTGGGCCCAAAGAATCATGTCTCTCACTCCAGCCGATATCGTTTGGTACGACGCAGCTTATGATGTTGGGGCAATCATTGACAGTTGTGGGGAGTTCCCTAATGTCCCTCTTCTTGGTATGCGCGGGGGAATTAGCTACAGCCCTATTCTCGCTAGACGCCAATTTGGATATCACATAAAAGATAAGCCTAACAGCCTCTTGTTGACCAGTGTGTTCTATCTCAACCAAGAAGGAAGTTCAGATACGAGAAACAGATGTGTGCAAGCTTGGCGCACAATCCACAGAAAGCAGAAGAATCAGTTGGGAAGAAGGTTAGGTTTTGTTTCTGAATCTTATAATCAATGGGTCATTGATAGAGCGGCAAAACTCGGAATGCCTTACCCTATCCAAAGACCTCTATTCTCAGTTACCTCGTCATCATTATCCTCACCATTACCCTTTGACACCAAGGAGGAGTTCCAAGAGATTTTGGCCGAGCTAAGATGTGAGAAAGACGCTTGGAAGACCAGATGCCAGGCAGCCGAGCGTGAGAATGAGACATTAAGAGGGAAGTTAGAACAAAAGGACCATGAGCTCTTTGCCCAAAGCCAAGAAATTGTTAAGAAGAATGTTCTACTCCAGCGGAAGAATAATTTACTCAGAAGTGATCCCAAGAGGAGGAAGCATAATATGGACTTATTTACAGGCTCACAATCAGATTCAGATGATCCTCCTGCCTCAGAAGTTTGAGAGTTTGTTGTTGTTATGTTCCCTTTTCTTTTATCTTTTAGTTTTGTATGTTTCAGTTACCAGGTGTAATGTTAAGAAAAGAAAGACCTTTGCTTTGTAATGTTTTAATTATGAAATGAAATGAAATGAATGTTCCTACAATGTTTACAATTAATGTTAAAGTCCTTCGATAAAATAAAACTTTGCATATTTTAGCATAAACATATCATGCATCATACTGCATTCATAAGTTTCAAAACCGAGTCTCATATCCTTTTTTTTCCTCTCTGCCTCAGTCAAAAGAAAAGTGGCCCGACGTCCTCATCCCAAGCCTTCCCGCACATATAATACTCGAGCAAACAAGAAAAAAAGAATGGAACAGGTTGAACAAGAGAATACTGAGCTTCATGGGCAGGTGTCGACACTTCAAGCTGAGGTAGAAAGATTGAGTGCCTTGGTATCTTCAATGGTGGTTGCTCAGAATCAGCCACCAACTCCTCCTCCTCAAGCCACAGTCGTCTCAGAAACAGTCTCTACTCCAATCTCCGCAACATTTGCCAGCATTCCACAACATACTATGCCTATAGGTTACCCATGGGGAATGCCTCTTGATCTCAATGGAGGATTTCGCCCCTATGTCTCCGAAGTCCCGGCTCCTGCCACACAACAAGTAATTTCTGCTACTCAAACCAATACCTTTCCACAGACCACTGTCCCTGTTTCAATGACCTTTTCAGCTCCAGTAATTCACACCACTCCACAAGACGACAAGCCTATTTATCATGCGGAAAGTGTGGGAGCTTATGACCGGATGGATGACTTTCAAGAGAGGTTTGATGAGATGCAACGAGAAATCAATGCTCTCCGTGGAAAAGACTTGTTTGGTAAAAATGCTCATGATTTGTGCTTGGTGCCGAATGTTCAGATTCCGGCTAAGTTCAAGGTTCCAGAATTCGAGAAATACAAAGGGAACACTTGTCCTCAAAGCCACTTGGTGATGTATGCTCGGAAGATGTCCACTCAGACGGACAACCATCAACTATTAATTCACTACTTTCAGGACAGTTTGACAGGTGCTGCTCTGAAATGGTACATGATCTTAGACAGTGCGAAGATCCAAACATTCAATGACTTGGGCGAGGCTTTCATTCGCCAGTACAAATACAATCTAGACATGGCCCCAGATAGAGACCAGCTTCGAGCCATGTCTCAAAAAGACAAAGAAACTTTCAAGGAGTATGCGCAAAGGTGGAGGGAGGTCGCTGCTCAAATTATCCCACCTCTAGAAGAGAAAGAAATGACCAAGATCTTCCTGAACACCCATGGTCCGTTTTACTATGAAAGGATGATTGCCAGCGCGCCTAGTGATTTCACTGAAATGGTGAACATAGGCATGCGTCTCGAAGAAGGTGTCCGACAGGGACGACTAGTCAGGGAGAGTGTCCCAACTAATAATGTAAAAAAGTTTGGAAACAATTTTCAAAAGAAGAAAGAACAAGAAGTGAGTATGGTGGCCCATGGGCGGCCTCAGCAACATTATCCAGGTTATCAACATGTCGCCACTGTTACACCTGCCATCAACACTACCCAAAATCAGGGTTACCAGCCACAGTTTCAGAAAAGACCACTACAGCAATATCAACAACCATATCAGCAACAGTACCAACAACAACCTCGACAACAGGCTCCACCACAGTTCGTCCAGCAGAATCGTGTTCAAAGGGCACCACAATTTGATCTGATCCCTATGAAGTATGCAGAGTTGCTTCCCGCATTACTCGAAAAGAATTTGGTTCAGACCAGAGCACCTCCCCGGATACCTGAAATATTGCCAAGCTGGTATAGATCTGACCGCTCATGTGCCTTCCACCAAGGGGCACCCGGTCACGACATCGAGCATTGTTATGCACTGAAAGCTGAGGTTCAAAGACTGATCCAAACTAATGTCCTGTCCTTCAAAGATTTGAATCCAAATGTACAGGCTAATCCACTACCTAATCACGGGGCAACTTCTGTCAACATGGTACAAGAATGTGACCCTAAGGAAATCGAGGGTGATGTGTTCGTCATAATACCTGAGTTTAATATTCCAAAACAGGTAAAGGTGATTTTCAATAGTCAGAAACATGATGTCTCTACTTTGGTAATTTGTCCTCCTGGTTCAGTGCCCTATACTTCTGAGAAGGCCATACCTTACAAGTACAATGCTACGATGATAGAAAATGGGTGCGAGGTTCCTCTACCTTATATGCCCACTGTGAGTAATATTGCTGAAGATAGTAGAGTGTTGAGAAACGGGCGTATCATTCCTACAGTGGTTCAGAAAAAGGTTAATGCTTCCGGTAGCCAACAAGTACAGATTGGAAGTCCAGTTGTGAACAAGAGTACAGAACAGCTCGGTGGGGCCAGTGTCAACTCTGATATTGATGAAGTTCTGAAATTGATAAAGAAGAGTGAATACAAGGTGGTAGATCAGCTGATGCAGACTCCTTCGAAAATATCGATACTCTCTTTATTGTTGAATTTTGATGCTCATAGAGAGGCTTTAATGAAGGTCTTGGACCAAGCTTTTATAGACCACGATGTGACCATTGATCAATTTGGCGGAATAGTGGGTAATATCACTGCATGTAATAATCTGAGTTTCAGTGATGAAGAGCTGCCAGGGGAAGGTAGAAATCATAATTTAGCATTGCATATATCGGTGAACTGCAAATCTGACGCGCTGTCAAATGTGCTTGTGGATACTGGGTCATCTTTAAATGTGATGTCTAAGACAACTCTTGATCAACTTTCTTACCGAGGGACTCCTATGAGGCGCAGTGGGGTAGTGGTTAAGGCTTTTGATGGTTCGAGGAAGTCAGTTATCGGAGAGGTTGACTTGCCCATAATGATTGGGCCACACTTATTTCAGATTACTTTTCAAGTGATGGATATCCAAGCGGCATACAGTTGCTTGTTGGGTCGACCATGGATCCATGAGGCAGGGGCAGTGACATCTACACTGCATCAGAAACTAAAGTTTGTGAAGAATGGGAAGTTGGTAACTGTAAGTGGTGAAGAGGCTTTGTTGGTGAGTCACTTATCAGCTTTCTCTTTCATCAGTGTTGGTGATGTTGATGGGACGTCATTCCAAGGGCTTTCCTTAGAAGATGAAAATGCAAAAAGGAGTGGGGCATCTATTTCTTCTTTAAAGGATGCGCAAAAAGTGGTGCAAGATGGTTTGTCCTCAGGTTGGGGACAAGTGATAGATTTGCCAGAGAAAAAATATAGAGAAGGGCTGGGTTTCTTTCCATCTGCAAGAAGTGTCAAGCCAAGTACTGTCATCGGGCCAATCAAGGGTATCTTCCATAGTGCTGGGTTCATCCATACCCCGCCAAAAGCCAATGCCATTATTGAAGACGGTTCTGAAGAGGTGGCACCTAGCTTTGTGACTCATGGAGTGGTTTGCCGCAATTGGGTCGTTGTTGATATTCATTCCGCTACTCATGTGTCTAAGTAATATGTCTTTTGTTGTTTTTTTCAAAAAAAATCCTTTCGTTCTGCCCAAGGCGAAAGTGAACTTATGTTCGGGCTTTCATTAAAAATAATTCCTCTCGTTATGCCCAAGATGAGAGTGAATCATGAGTAGGGCTTTTGCTTCAAATGTTTTCATCATCAATAAAATGTTGTTTTAATTCCGACTTTGTCTATTTCTTTTACTTTTTGCTTTTCTGGAAAAATGGTAACACAAAGAACCTGAAAAAGATCATTTTCAAATATCTGCATATAGCACTTGTCTGTTTTCTAAAAATCAATCATAAATCATATGTGCAGATTAATCATCACTGACAAACCCATTGAATACCATAACCCTGCGCCCTCTCCCAACTTTGAATTCCATGTATTCGAAGCAGAAGAAGATGAGGATGAAGAGATTCCCGATGAGATCTCTCGTTTACTTGAGCATGAAAAGAAAACTATTCAGCCTCACCAGGAAACATTAGAAGTGGTCAATCTGGGTTCGGAAGAAGACAAGAAAGAAGTCAAGATCGGGGCACTACTTGATGAGAATATTAAGAGCAGGTTGACAGAGCTTCTAAAAGAGTACGTTGATGTATTTGCATGGTCATACCAGGATATGCCAGGATTGGATACTAATATTGTAGAACACCGGTTGCCTCTAAAGCCCGAATGTCCACCAGTCAAGCAGAAGTTGAGAAGAACTCATCCCAACCTAGCTGTCAAGATCAAGGAAGAAGTACAAAAACAAATTGATGCAGGTTTCCTTGTTACGTCAGAATACCCTCAGTGGTTAGCCAATATAGTGCCTGTCCCGAAGAAGGATGGCAAGGTCAGAATGTGTGTTGATTACCGAGATCTAAACAAGGCCAGTCCAAAGGACGATTTCCCGTTACCCCACATTGATGTTCTGGTCGACAGTACAGCTAAGTTCAATGTCTTCTCTTTCATGGATGGTTTCTCCGGCTACAATCAGATCAAGATGGCACCTGAAGACAGGGAGAAAACGTCTTTCATCACACCTTGGGGCACTTTCTGTTATAAGGTGATGCCGTTTGGGTTAAAAAATGTAGGTGCTACTTACCAGAGGGCTATGACGACTCTTTTTCATGACATGATGCACAAAGAAATTGAGGTTTATGTGGACGATATGATTGCTAAGTCAGACACTGAGGAAGAACATGTCGAGCACTTGTTAAAGTTGTTCCAACGGCTGAGAAAGTACCAACTACGTTTGAATCCCAACAAATGCACCTTCGGTGTCAGATCAGGAAAGCTCTTAGGCTTCATTGTCAGTCAGAGAGGAATTGAAGTTGAGAAATGCCCGCGCCTAAGACCGAAAAGCAAGTAAGAGGGTTCCTTGGACGGTTAAATTATATCTCCAGATTCATCTCTCATATGACTGCCACTTGCGGACCGATATTCAAGCTGCTCCGTAAAGATCAAGGGATTGTCTGGACGGAAGATTGCCAGAAAGCATTTGATAGCATCAAAGAATACCTGCTAGAACCTCCAATTTTGGTCCCTCCAATTGAAGGAAGGCCATTGATTATGTATCTCACTGTGTTGGAAGATTCCATGGGTTGTGTGTTAGGGCAGCAAGACGAGACAGGAAAGAAAGAACATGCCATTTATTTGAGTAAAAAGTTCACAGATTGTGAGTCTCGATATTCCATGCTCGAGAAGACTTGTTGTGCTTTAGCATGGGCTGCCAAGCGTCTCCGTCAATATATGATTAATCACACTACTTGGCTAATATCTAAAATGGATCCGATCAAGTATATCTTTGAGAAGCCCGCTTTAACAGGGAGAATTGCCCGGTGGCAGATGTTGTTATCCGAGTATGACATTGAGTACCGCACCCAGAAGGCAATCAAAGGAAGTGTCCTTGCTGATCATCTGGCTCACCAACCAGTTGAGGACTATCAGCCTGTGAAGTTCGATTTTCCTGATGAAGAGATCATGTACCTGAAGATGAAAGATTGTGATGAACCCTTGCTCGGGGAGGGTCCAGACCCTGAATCTAGATGGGGCTTGGTATTTGACGGGGCCGTTAATGTTTATGGTAGTGGAATTGGGGCAGTCATCATTACTCCTAAAGGGACTCACCTTCCTTTCTCCGCCAGGTTACAGTTTGACTGTACCAACAATATTGCAGAATATGAAGCTTGCATCATGGGCATAGAAGAGGCCATTGACCTAAGGATTAAGATCCTCGACATATATGGAGATTCAGCTCTTATGATTAATCAGATCAAAGGAGAATGGGAAACTCGTCACCCCGGCTTGATCCCTTACAAAGATTATGCAAGGCATTTGTTGACCTTCTTTAACAAAGTTGAGCTGCATCATATCCCTCGTGATGAGAATCAGATGGCAGATGCTTTGGCCACTTTATCTTCCATGTTTGAGGTAAATCACCGGAACGACATGCCGAGTATCAGTATCAGGCGCCTTGAGAGGCCCGCTCATGTGTTCGCAGCTGAAGAGGTTCTCGATGACAAGCCATGGTTCTATGATATCAAACGCTTCCTCCAAAATCAGGAATATCCATTAGGGGCATCCAATAAAGACAAGAAAACTTTGAGAAGGTGGTCTGGCAGTTTCTTCCTGAATGGAGATGTGTTGTACAAGAGAAACTATGACATGGTCTTGCTCAGGTGCGTGGATAGACACGAAGCAGATGCGTTGATGCACGAGATACACGAAGGATCCTTTGGAACTCATTCTAACGGGCACACAATGGCGAAAAAGATTTTGAGGGCAGGCTATTACTGGATAACAATGGAAGCTGATTGTTATAAGCACGCCAGGAGGTGCCACAAGTGTCAAATATACGCTGATAAAATTCATGTACCACCCGCTATGCTCAACGTTATTTCCTCTCCGTGGCCTTTCTCTATGTGGGGCATTGACATGATTGGTATGATAGAACCAAAAGCATCAAACGGCCATCGTTTCATTCTGGTAGCTATTGATTACTTCACCAAGTGGGTCGAAGCGGCATCTTACGCCAATGTAACCAAGCAAGTGGTAGTTTGGTTTATCAAGAATCATATTATCTGCCGTTATGGTGTCCCTAACAAGATCATCACGGATAATGGAACAAATTTGAATAACAAGATAATGAAAGAGTTGTGCGATGATTTTAAGATCGAGCATCATAATTCTTCTCCTTACATACCAAATGTAACACCCCGTTTTCATAACGCAAAAAGGGCATTATTTTTTTTTTTAACAAACACTCAGAGTGCGCAAAACATTTTTAATTGAGCCGACATTAAATATTACAAACGAGCCATATATATATCACACCATATATATATTGTATTCGAAAATGCTAAGTGTAAACCTGAATAATTACAATCCATAAGTCTATGTGCTTACAAGCACTAACTAACCAAAAGAAGTTAGAATGTCCTATGCTAATCAAAAAGCACAGTGCACAAACACACCGGCGCATAGTCTAACTAAAACTACCACTCCAGCTCCAACACGAGCTCACGGAGGCTCTGAGCAACCACCGCCCTCAAGGCCTACTGATCCATCTGGGGTGGGAAAATCCCGCAAATAAAAGAAAGGGTCACCACAAAATAAAAGTATGTATATATATAACCGGTGCGAAAGATTGTACACATAACAATAATTCCACGAACACAAGAGAAAGCTCTTAAGCACCAAAGCAATTCCCACCAACGGGTTTATATATATAATGCACACCAAGCCTAATGCAGACTTCTACAATGGGTGTGGTACTACCAGAGCTACCACATGCAAATGAATTCCGGAATTACTAATCATAACCAATAAAACCGCAAAGGGTTAAGGTGGATCCACTCACGCAATCACACCCCGTGGTCCACTCACGCAACCACTTATTGTACTCAATAAGATCCCGTAGGATTTTGGGTGGGTCCACTCACGCAACCAACACCCCGTAGTCCACTCACGCAACTACGCACAACGAATGCATGAGCATACGATTCCCTATATATGTTAATGCCACACATACATATCTCTCAAGCATATGTAACTAAATCATAGCAATTCATACATATATTTTCAAAATCATATGTAAATTGCACAAGTAATGTAAACACGTTCCCATCAACGAGCATACATAACACAAACATGTCAAACACACAAACAATTGCGTCGCAGCGAATTCCAAGCATGTCAAACCGTTTTAAAAGACAGAAATAAAGTGGAGCCTTACCTCGGCAAAAACTCACACAAGCAAATGATCACACAACAGTTACTCGCTTCCTAAAACAAGCAGAGTACACAATCAAAACCATTTCCAATCAATCCCTATTGAAATGGACTCCAAAACCCCAAAAAACTAAAGATTTCTAAGGAAAATCCACTCTTTCGGATACCATACCAAAAACTACCATATTGATCAATCTCCATGAGTCATTTGTACTATTTTTAGAACCCAAACCATTTTTAAAACAACTCAAAAACCCTTAGAATTTTTTTCGCAAAAGTTAGTATTCTCGTTTCTTAAATAGATATTTTTCGATAAGTCAAAAACCCAATTTTCTTTGATAAAAGCTCTTACCTACTAATATAAGATATTATAGAAGCGATAAAATAATTTTCCGAACATCGGAACAGTGATTTTCCGAACCCAAAACAGTGGCAAAAATCACTATTTGGTCGCCCGGCTAGCAAATTATTATTATTCCTACTTAAAGTACTCTTCGATAGCTAACCATAGGAACAAACGGCGTCAAAATCGGCTTAGAAAGGAGCCCGGAATCATCAAAACAAGTAAGGGTATTTTTTCGCATTTTTGACTCAAATGGCCATAACTCACTCAATTTTTATCCGATCGAGACGCGTCATTCGCCAAAATCTTCGTCTCGAAAAGACGGATCAAATGGTCAAGTTTCCAGTTCACAAAAACAATTTAAAAAAGACCAGAATACCCTTGGAAACACGACCAGAATTTGAATCATTCAAAAACCATTGTTTTTCAAAAATAAACATAGTTTAGATACTCCAATCATCACTAGTTTTTCTCCATTTGATCAAACACACACTAAATCATTGTTGTGAACAACCAAAACACTTTCAAAAACACAACCCACAATCAAAATAGTTTTTCAAAAATTCTCAAGAACACTCACAAAATAATTCTCTTGTTTCTCAAAATAAACTCATTTTCCATATATGCATTTCATTCAAAAGCTCAAAAATAACATCATTTTCACAATCAACAAACAACAACTCATGTTCTTGATCAATACCTCTCATAAGAACAAAACTCACACTATAGTGATTTTCAGAAGTTCATGGAAATTGAAATTGACAAGCCTAACACACTTGTTATACTCTCATGAACAATTCCTAAACATTCATAACCAAACATACAAGTTTCTACAAAAAAAATCCTCATATGAACCTAAACTCAAAATTCCCATAACTCTATGGATTCAAGCTAAAACAAGATAAAGAAGGAGCTAATTACCTCAGTTTATGATTCTACACAAAACTCCTTTGAACTTCCAAGCTTGAAATGAGCTAATTTGGTGAGGAAATGAATTTGGAATGGAAAATGGGTATGGAATGAAAATGAACACAAAGGAAGGAAATGGAAAGAAATGGAACACGGGAGAAATGAATGAGAAAGAAAAGAAGTAAGACTTCTCATTGGTGATTGTCATCCTCTATGGCAACTCCACTCCATACCATACAACTCCAAGCCTAAAATGCCTCGTGACCATTAGATCAAATAGTACCACTTCCTAGACTAAATCTTAGCCCTTGGATCAACATACTAATATCTAGATATTTACCACTCACTCGCTCAGTTCTCGCGCGTCGCGTCGAAGTAAACTCGAAAAATTAGAAACTCCACGGAATAAACATCCGTATTAAACTACATCCAAAAATTATCGCCGAATCTTTTTCCTCGACTGGATTTTTAACAGTTGTACAATTCCTATTCGTTTATCCAAAAACAATAGAAACTCAAAACTTGATATTCTGACTTCACAGAAAATCTTCTCATATATAATCAGGATTTACAAGCATAACACAAGCTCGGTTCGGTACAAATCCTATTAATATACAAAACTAAATACAACAAAACCTCTAGAACGTATAATAATTATACAGTGAAATCTTGGGTCTTACATTACCACCCCCCTAAAACAAGTTTCGTCCTCGAAACTTAGACGAAATCGAACAAACTCGGGTACAATTCTTTCATCTTACCCTCTAGCTCCCAGGTGGTATCTCCTGTAGCTTCATTCCATATTACCTTAACGAAAGGTATCTCTTTTGTTCTAAGACTCTTCATCTTCCTATCCACAATCTTGATCGGTGGAACTTCAAATGACAAGTTTTCCCTCAGCTGGATGTCATCTGTTGTAATCACATGAGATGGATCTGGTATATACTTTCGCAGTTGTGACACATGGAATACATCATGAATCTGGGATAGTATCGGTGGTAAAGCAATCCGATAAGCTACTTTCCCAATCCTCTCGGTAATCTGATATGGCCCAATAAACTTCGGAGTTAACTTCCTTGCTTTCAATGCCCTTCCAACACCAGTTGTTGGAGTAACCCGAAGAAACACGTGATCTCCCGCTTCAAACTCTAGCGGCCTCCGACGTTTATCCGCATAACTCTTTTGACGATCTTGAGCAACTTTCATCCTTGCCCTTATCTTTCGGACCTTGTCCGTCGTTTGTTGTACCATTTCCGGCCCTACTATGGTGCTTTCCCCATCTTGGTACCAACACAAAGGAGTCTGACATCTTCTCCCATACAAAGCCTCGTATGGTGCCATTCCGATAGTCGAATGGTAACTATTGTTGTACGTGAACTCTATCAACGGCAACACGTCGTCCCAACTCCCACGATCATCCAGCACACATGCTCTCAATAAATCCTCTAGTGACTGATTTGTTCTCTCAGTTTGCCCATCGGTCTGGGGATGATAGGCAGAACTCAACCTCAGTTTCGTCCCCAACGCCTCATGCAAAGTCTTCCAAAAATGTGAAGTGAACTTTGGATCTCTATCCGACACTATACTTGACGGAATCCCATGTAACCTCACAATCTCAGCAATATACACATCGGTCAACTTTGCCGCCGTATCCGTAATCCTTACCGGTAGAAAATGAGCGGACTTCGTCAAACGATCCACTATCACCCAAATGGAATCATGCTTCCTCCTGGTCTTGGGTAAACCAGTGATGAAATCCATAGAAATGCTATCCCACTTCCACTCGGGGATATCCAAAGACTGCAGCATCCCTACGGGTCTCTGGTGCTCAACCTTCGCCTTCTGACAAGTCAAACACGACGCCACAAACTCGGCCACATCCCTCTTCATACCCGGCCACCAGAAATCTTGCCTCAGGTCCTGATACATTTTTGTTGCCCCGGGATGCATACTAAGCTTACTCTTGTGTGCCTCCCCTAGAATGGTGTTTCTCAAGTCCATCGCATCGGGCACACACACCCTACCATTACATCTCAAAATGTTGTCCGGTCACACCTTGAAATCTCGGTTGGTTTCCCGAACAATCAAAGCTCTTTTCCCCATAAGGAACTCGTCACCTTGACAATTAGCAATGTCCTCTAACAAACCATTCGAGATGGTGATCATACCCAATCTCATATTCCCTAACGCAAACTCCACTTCCAGGTGCAAGTCTCGAAATTCTTTCAACAACTCTTGTTGACTAGCCATTTGTGCCGAACACGCTGACACACTCTTTCTACTCAAAGCATCGGCTACCACATTAGCCTTCCCCGGATGGTATTCTAAGGTAAAGTCAAAGTCTTTCAATGTTTCCATCCACCTCCTTTGCCTCATATTCAACTCCTTCTGGTCGAACAGATACTTGAGGCTTTTATGGTCACTAAACACAACGAAAGTGCAACCATAAAGATAGTGTCTCCAAATCTTCAATGCAAAAACCACGGCCGCAAGCTCCAAATCGTGCGTCGGATAATTCTTCTCATGCACCTTCAACTGCCGTGATGCATAAGCCACTGCTCTCTTGTGCTGCATCAACACACAACCCAAACCCTGATGAGACGCATCACAATAAACCTCATAAGGTTCATCTGACTAAGGTAACACCAACACCGGTGAAGTCGTCAACCGCTCCTTCAACAATTGAAAACTAAGTTCACACTGCTCAGTCCACGCAAACGGTTGATCTTTTCGCGTAAGTTGCGTCATTGGTGCCACAATCTTAGCGAATCCTTCTATGAACCTCCGGTAATAACCGGCTAAACCAACAAAACTCCTCACGTCCGTCACCGTCTGCGGTTGTTTCCATGCAAGTATTGTGTCAATCTTGGCTGGATCCACGGCAATTCCCTCTTTTGATATTATATGGCCAAGGAAATTCACCTCTTCCAACCAAAAATCACACTTCGACGGATTCGCATACAACTTTCTTTCCCGCAACACTTGCAAAACCATACGAAGATGCTCTTCATGCTCCTCTTCGCTCTTTGAATACACGAGAATATCATCAATGAACACAACCACAAACTTGTCCAGAAATGAATGGAATATCCGATTCATGTAGTCCATAAAAATCGCTGGTGCATTCGTCACTCCAAATGGCATCACTAGATACTCGTAGTGTCCATAACGTGACCGAAATGCTGTCTTCTGAACATCCTCTTCCCTTACTCTTATCTGATGATATCCAGATTTCAAGTCAATCTTGGAAAATACTGACGCTCCATTCAACTGATCCATCAGATCATCAATACGCGGCAATGGATACCGGTTCTTGATAGTCGCCTTATTAAGCTTCCGATAATCCACACACAAACGGGATCTACCATCCTTCTTTTTCACCAATAAGACCGGTGCTCCCCACGGCGACACACTAGGCCTTATGAAACCCTTCTCTAACAAGTCCTCAATCTGACTTTTCAACTCTACCAACTCGGCTGGAGCCATCCGATAGGGCGATTCCGAAATCGGACCCGTACCCGGATGCAATTCTATGAAGAATTGTACCTCTCTACACGGAAGAAAAGCTGGAATCTCCGACGGAAACACGTCTTGGAAATTCTGAACTACCCGAATCTCCTCCATTCGGACCTCTGATATCACTCCCAAACTAGCAAGTGAAACAATCTCTGGCTCTCCGTTACACATAATCACTGTAAGCTGATTGGCCGACAGGTATCTCCGCACACCTGGCTCGGGAAAGAAAACCAATTTCCGAGCACAATCTAGTATAACATAATGATAAGATAGCCAATCCATCCCGAGAATGATCTCGAGAGATGTAAGCGGTAAACACACCAAATTGACCAGAAAATCTCTATTCTGAATTACTACCAAACAATGCAAGCATGCAGTATTTACTACCAAATCCTTAGCAGGAGTCAATACATTCAAATCAAATGGAAGCATAGAAACATTCAAGTTCAAACGATTTGCACATGCCAAAGAAATGAATGAGTGGGTTGCCCCCGTGTCAATCAAAGCAGTTAAAGAATTACCTGCAATGTGACAGCTCTCGTGAATGGCATTGCTAGCCTGCCCACTCACTTCTGTGCCCATACAGTAAGCACGTGCCTTTGCCGCAGGTCTGGTACCTTGTGAGCCTTGTGCCACATTAGCCGACGGCCCGGCCTTCGGGGCTTTGCAATCTCTAGCAAAGTGTCCCGGCTTCTTGCAATTAAAACAAACATGTCCCTGATTCCGGCATTCATTCGCATAGTGGCCCACTTCACCACACTTAAAACAGCCCTGCTTCCCGGTATTCTGACTGTCCTGATTCACCGATCGACCTTGTCCCTTGTTATACTGTGGGCGGTCATATGGCTTACTGCCTTGTTTTCCACGGTTCTGACTTTGATTCGGACCACCAGAACGACTTGGTCCCCCAGCACTAAAACCACCCTGACGGTTCACCCTTTTGTTTCTCATATCTTCAACCTCTTGGCACTTTTCAACCAAGACTTGAAATTGCCGAATACCCAATGGCACAACCGCATCCTGCAGTTCGTACCTCAGCCCATCTTGGAAGCGACGACACATATAGACCTCATCTATCCCATCCCTAAAGAAGCGGAAGAAACGGGATAATGATTCAAACTTCTTGGAATATGCCTCCACATTCATACTCCCCTGACGTAGTCTCAGAAACTCCTCACCATACCTTTCCCTTGCAGTCTCAGGGAAATACTTAGCCAGGAACCTCCTCTTGAAGTTCTCCCAGTTAATCTCCTCATATGCATTTTCCATAATCAGACGGGTGTTCCTCCACCAAAATTCGGAACCCCCAAGCAGCTGATAGGTAGCTAGAACTACCTTCTCCCCCTCCGGACAATGAATTGCCCCAAATATCCTCTCCATAGCATGGAGCCATAGATCCGCTGTTTCTGGACCTCCCTCCCCATTAAACTTTGGAGGGGCCTGCTGATTAAAACTTGTGAGAACCCTAGACCCAGCGGCCAGGATCTCCCTGTCGCGCTTTTCAAGGTCTCTCTGCGCCTTAGCATGAGTTTGCGCAGTCACCGCTGCTGCCATTGTATTCATGGCATAAGCCATCTGATGGATGTCCACATCATCATCATCTCTAGCAGGTGCTCTTCTTGGAGGCATCGTTTCCTGCACATACCAATTCTCTTCGATTAGATCCTTATCCAAACATTTCTGAATTCCAACAGAAAACCTCACTCAACGGATTACTAACCCATAACCCGACACAGAACAATACTAGAACTCACACGACTCTATCTAAGTTCTACCCGACTCAGGACTAACGACTCAAGAGTACACTTTCCCTTTGAAGATTTAAAGCCGAGCTCTGATACCACAAATGTAACACCCCGTTTTCATAACGCAAAAAGGGCATTATTTTTTTTTTAACAAACACTCAGAGTGCGCAAAACATTTTTAATTGAGCCGACATTAAATATTACAAACGAACCATATATATATCACACCATATATATATTGTATTCGAAAATGCTAAGTGTAAACCTGAATAATTACAATCCATAAGTCTATGTGCTTACAAGCACTAACTAACCAAAAGAAGTTAGAATGTCCTATGCTAATCAAAAAGCACAGTGCACAAACACACCGGCGCATAGTCTAACTAAAACTACCACTCCAGCTCCAACACGAGCTCACGGAGGCTCTGAGCAACCACCGCCCTCAAGGCCTACTGATCCATCTGGGGTGGGAAAATCCCGCAAATAAAAGAAAGGGTCACCACAAAATAAAAGTATGTATATATATAACCGGTGCGAAAGATTGTACACTTAACAATAATTCCACGAACACAAGAGAAAGCTCTTAAGCACCAAAGCAATTCCCACCAACGGGTTTATATATATAATGCACACAAAGCCTAATGCAGACTTCTACAATGGGTGTGGTACTACCAGAGCTACCACATGCAAATGAATTCCGGAATTACTAATCATAACCAATAAAACCGCAAAGGGTTAAGGTGGATCCACTCACGCAATCACACCCCGTGGTCCACTCACGCAACCACTTATTGTACTCAATAAGATCCCGTAGGATTTTGGGTGGGTCCACTCACGCAACCAACACCCCGTAGTCCACTCACGCAACTACGCACAACGAATGCATGAGCATACGATTCCCTGTATATGTTAATGCCACACATACATATCTCTCAAGCATATGTAACTAAATCATAGCAATTCATACATATATTTTCAAAATCATATGTAAATTGCACAAGTAATGTAAACACGTTCCCATCAACGAGCATACATAACACAAACATGTCAAACACACAAACAATTGCGTCGCAGCGAATTCCAAGCATGTCAAACCGTTTTAAAAGACAGAAATAAAGTGGAGCCCTTACCTCGGCAAAAACTCACACAAGCAAATGATCACACAACAGTTACTCGCTTCCTAAAACAAGCAGAGTACACAATCAAAACCATTTCCAATCAATCCCTATTGAAATGGACTCCAAAACCCCAAAAAACTAAAGATTTCTAAGGAAAATCCACTCTTTCGGATACCATACCAAAAACTACCATATTGATCAATCTCCATGAGTCATTTGTACTATTTTTAGAACCCAAAACCATTTTTAAAACAACTCAAAAACCCTTAGAATTTTTTTCGCAAAAGTTAGTATTCTCGTTTCTTAAATAGATATTTTTCGATAAGTCAAAAACCCAATTTTCTTTGATAAAAGCTCTTACCTACTAATATAAGATATTATAGAAGCGATAAAATAATTTTCCGAACATCGGAACAGTGATTTTCCGAACCCAAAACAGTGGCAAAAATCACTATTTGGTCGCCCGGCTAGCAAATTATTATTATTCCTACTTAAAGTACTCTTCGATAGCTAACCATAGGAACAAACGGCGTCAAAATCGGCTTAGAAACGAGCCCGGAATCATCAAAACAAGTAAGGGTATTTTTTCGCATTTTTGACTCAAATGGCCATAACTCACTCAATTTTTATCCGATCGAGACGCGTCATTCGCCGAAATCTTCGTCTCGAAAAGACGGATCAAATGGTCAAGTTTCCAGTTCACAAAAACAATTTAAAAAAGACCAGAATACCCTTGGAAACACGACCAGAATTTGAATCATTCAAAAACCATTGTTTTTCAAAAATAAACATAGTTTAGATACTCCAATCATCACTAGTTTTTCTCCATTTGATCAAACACACACTAAATCATTGTTGTGAACAACCAAAACACTTTCAAAAACACAACCCACAATCAAAATAGTTTTTCAAAAATTCTCAAGAACACTCACAAAATAATTCTCTTGTTTCTCAAAATAAACTCATTTTCCATATATCCATTTCATTCAAAAGCTCAAAAATAAACATCATTTTCACAATCAACAAACAACAACTCATGTTCTTGATCAATACCTCTCATAAGAACAAAACTCACACTATAGTGATTTTCAGAAGTTCATGGAAATTGAAATTGACAAGCCTAACACACTTGTTATACTCTCATGAACAATTCCTAAACATTCATAACCAAACATACAAGTTTCTACAAAAAAAATCCTCATATGAACCTAAACTCAAAATTCCCATAACTCTATGGATTCAAGCTAAAACAAGATAAAGAAGGAGCTAATTACCTCAGTTTATGATTCTACACAAAACTCCTTTGAACTTCCAAGCTTGAAATGAGCTAATTTGGTGAGGAAATGAATTTGGAATGGAAAATGGGTATGGAATGAAAATGAACACAAAGGAAGGAAATGGAAAGAAATGGAACACGGGAGAAATGAATGAGAAAGAAAAGAAGTAAGACTTCTCATTGGTGATTGTCATCCTCTATGGCAACTCCACTCCATACCATACAACTCCAAGCCTAAAATGCCTCATGACCATTAGATCAAATAGTACCACTTCCTAGACTAAATCTTAGCCCTTGGATCAACATACTAATATCTAGATATTTACCACTCACTCGCTCAGTTCTCGCGCGTCGCGTCGAAGTAAACTCGAAAAATTAGAAACTCCACGGAATAAACATCCGTATTAAACTACATCCAAAAATTATCGCCGAATCTTTTTCCTCGACTGGATTTTTAACAGTTGTACAATTCCTATTCGTTTATCCAAAAACAATAGAAACTCAAAACTTGATATTCTGACTTCACAGAAAATCTTCTCATATATAATCAGGATTTACAAGCATAACACAAGCTCGGTTCGGTACAAATCCTATTAATATACAAAACTAAATACAACAAAACCTCTAGAACGTATAATAATTATACAGTGAAATCTTGGGTCTTACACCAAAGATGAATGGTGCTGTTGAAGCTGCAAATAAGAACATCAAGAAAATCATCCAGAAGATGGTAGTGACTTATAAGGATTGGCATGAGATGTTACCGTTTGCTCTACACGGGTACCGTACATCAGTTCGCACTTCGACAGGGGCAACCCCTTTCTCTCTAGTATACGGCATGGAGACAGTACTACCCGTGGAGGTTGAGATCCCGTCAATGAGAGTACTCATGGAAACTAAATTGTCTGAGGCTGAATGGTGTCAAAGTAGGTATGATCAGTTGAATTTGATTGAAGAGAAGCGCATGACTGCCTTGTGTCATGGACAACTATATCAAAAGAGAATGAAACAGGCTTTTGACAAGAAAGTTCGCCCCCGCGAATTCAGAGAAGGGGACCTTGTGCTCAAAAAAATCTTATCCTTTCAACCAGACTCTAGGGGCAAGTGGACCCCTAATTATGAAGGGCCGTATATTGTCAAAAGAGCTTTTTCTGGTGGTGCTATGACTCTTGCCACTATGGATGGTGATGAACTACCGCGTCCAGTGAACGCCGATGCAGTCAAGAAATACTTTGTTTAAAAAATAAAACAACAGCTCGCTAAGTCGAAAACCCGAAAGGGCGGCTTAGGCAAAAAATGAGCGTCTCGGTGGTCTGAAAACCTGAAAGGGCAGTCCAGGCAAAAATTAGAGACATAAACAGAATGATTATCCTGGTAGATTGAAAACCCGAAAGGGCAATCTAGGCAAAAGTTAAGGATCTTGACAAAGTAACTGCAATCAAGGCATTTTGGCTACCAAAGAAGTGTCCTCAAGCTCGGAACAGTGGAATTCAAAGTTGTCAGGGAGAATAGTGGTTATTGTATTTCAATGTACTCTCCCCATGTATTTGCCATTTTTCCAATTTTTAATAATCCGTGGGACCACGCCATTGGCAGGTTTACCACTCGATAAATAAAGTTTGAGCCTTTTTGCCCATTTGTTTGGAATTCTCATTTATTTAGCTGTATAAAACTTCTTTTATTTTTTATATTAATAACTTGAAGCAAAACTTTCCAAAAAAAATTGTAAAAAAAAAAAAAAAACTTTTTCACATTTTTTTGAAAAGAATAACAACAGATATACTTAGACTTGTGAAAAGCGGACGTCAACGATCGCCTTGAGAGCATTTAACCTCAACACAAATAAATGGGCTATGTGCAGTCAAGAAGAGCACTCTTGTTCAGTTTATAAATGGCAACTTCTTATCTACCAGTAGATTTTAAACCTGGTATCTCCAGTTGAACCTCGATTCAAATTGCTGGTTATCATTGGGTCTTCTCCCCAAAGGCATCTCCTTCCCTATAAAGTTTGAGCCTTATAACCGGAATTTACTCCGTCAGTGGCCTGCTGTATACACATCAAATAACATCTTCACCATGTTAAGGATTGCCGAGTATTTGTGTTGAGATGTCAATACACTCTAGTCTCACTTGTCCTGTCTGTTCGTCAGTACACCTGTCACATACATACATTCATTCATACATAGCATATACATTCACATCATTCATACATTATTGCATCTCCTCCAAGTCTAGTTAAATCACTTGTCTTGTTTATCCCCGAAAATAGGGTGGGCGTGTCATTCTCTCCAATTAGAGTGTCAGCCATAAGCAGAAAAGTACATATCCGTTTCGAATTCCCCACTGAGTTTAGTCCTCGTGGAAGAAGGTTGTTTCAGTTACTTCCATCCCCAATACACGAACGAAGAATCCCAGTTGAGTTATTTCCTCATCCGGCATATGGTTTTATTTGACCGTATCTCTCCAGTTCGTTCCTGAATTGAATCCTGGTTCCAAACAGCAAGTGACAGTCTCTTGATGTGAACAACTTGCACATATATATTCAAATTTCATCATAGTGTCATCCCCAGTGCGTCTGGTCGAGAGATGTTGCTAAAAAAAAGCATACCTTCATTAAGCTATCCATATGGTATTAGGTAATATCTATCATTTTTATTACCTTCATTAAACTATCTATACGGTAGTAGGTAACACCTGTCATTTGCCTTCGTTAAGCTATCTATACAGTAGTAGGCAATATTTGTCACTTGTATTCATTAAGCTATCCACTCATTGGTAGTAGACAGTGTCTCATCGTTTTCATTACCTTCATTAAGCTACCATTACAGTAGTAGGTAATATCCGTCATTGTCTTCTTTAAGCTATCACATCATTGATAGTAGATAATGTCTCATAATTTTTATTACCTTCTTTAAGCTACCATTACAGTAGTAGGTGACATCCGTCATTGTCTTCTTTAAGCTATCACCACATTGATAGTAGATAATGTCTCATCATTTTCATTACCTTCTTTAAGCTACCATTACAGTAGTAGGTAATATCCGTCATTGTCTTCTTTAAGCTATCACATCATTGATAGTAGATAATGTCTCATAATTTTTATTACCTTCTTTAAGCTACCATTACAGTAGTAGGTGACATCCGTCATTGTCTTCTTTAAGCTATCACCACATTGATAGTAGATAATGTCTCATCATTTTCATTACCTTCTTTAAGCTACCATTACAGTAGTAGGTAACATTCGTCATTGTCTTCTTTAAGTTATCACCACATTGATAGTAGATAATGTCTTGTCATTTTCATTACCTTCTTTAAGCTACCATTACAGTAGTAGGTAATATTTGTCGTTGTCTTCTTTAAGCTATCTGTCATTGATGGTAGACATTGTCTTATCATTTTCATTACCTTCATTAAGCTATCATTACAGTAGTAGGTAGTATTTGTCATCGTCTTCATTAAGCTATCACATCATTGGTAGTAGACAACATTCAATTATCTACATTTGTCTTATTTAAGTTGCCCCTTCGTTGGCAGTTGACAATGTCTCATTATTTCTACATTTGTCTTTTTTAAGTTGCCCCTCTGTTGGCAGTAGACGGTATTTCATTGGTTCTGCAATTGTCTTCTTTAGGCTATCATGTCATTGGTAGTAGATAATGTCTCGTCTCTCTGTGTTACCCAGTTAAGCTATCGTTTGTACGATAGTTGGTAATATTTGATTTCATTGACCTTTAAGCTATTACCTCATTGGATAATAGATAATGTTTCGTCTTTTCATATTGCATTGACATGTTATCACTTGCATGATCATAGGCAGTCTTTTCCCCAGTGAAACTACTTTGCTTCCCCAGTGGAGTTGGATCCTTTTCCTCGATGGATTCGGGTACCCTTTTATTGTTTTCTCTTTCCCAAACGGGTCACTTGTGTCATTCCCCTGTGAACGTCACTCTTTTCTCCGGTAATAAAAGTTTGTCTCTTGTGATCCCATTTTCAACAAGATTCAAAGTCTCGCATTCGCATTTGCATCATAAGCATTCTCGGCATCTTAGGTCCAAAATTGTGTATTCTGTATTTAAGTCTCTTCACTCCCGTCAAGACGAAGATTTCAATCTTCATCTCTCCGGATGAAGAAACTTAAATAGGGGCATCTGTCATACCCCAATTTTTGACATAAGATCCCACTTCATATACATTTGTCATATTCTAAATTTTGTCCACTTTTATTTATTATCATATTAATTCTATGCATCTCTAACAAAAAAAAATAAAAAATAATACAAAAAGATATCTTGTTGTGCTTGCTTCTTTGCAATTAATGATAGTTGAGAATATGTGAATCAAGAAAGTCAAGAAAAGGTTCAAAAAGTCAAAGATTATAGTATTGAAATATTTTTCTAAGTACAAATCTTCATGTTCATCTATCCAACTTTACAAGACAAGTTTGAGTAATCTACAAATCCAATTGAGATGCTTGATGGTTTCTTTGAAAGAGGGCATTTGATGTTATAATTTCATGAAAAATTTCAGGCCAAAAACTTTCTAGAAGTGGAAGAAATCACAATGGAAAATCAATGTCTCATTACTTTTGAAATTCTCAAACACTTAGAATGTTTTCAAAGTTTTTGACCTTACCAAGTGCATGACTTTATGGTCAATTTGTGATAAATCCAAGCAATCTTTTTTCATGCTAGAGGGACGTACTTAAAGATTACATTTCATACTTCATTATTATGGAAAGAGTGAACCAAAATATCATGGGGATTGGAAGTTATGAAGTTCCAAAATTGAGGTTTCAAAGTTGTGAAAATGGCCAGAAGCTTGGAATTATTTTTTCTAAGTGTTTTTCAGTTATTATTTTGATTTTTGATGGCCATGTTTCTACATGATCCAAGTTGATTCAGATCATGTGTTAAACATCAAAGTTTTAGTATGTCATTCCCTCTTTCCATTGGTATAAAGATCATGAATTTCTTTTGTTTGAGCACAAAGTTTCGAAGAGATAAAGTGACTATATTTTAAGGCCAGTTTTTTTTTCTGGATGTGTGTCTGTGACAAATTTCAATTTTGATGGCCAGTTTTCGATATGATACAAATTGATGCAGCTCAAGTGTTCAACATCAAAGTTGTAGCACGCCATGCCCTCTATCCATTGGTATCATGATCATGAATTTATATTGTTTGAGCATCAAGTTTAGAAGATGGGAATTAGGCATGTTGAAGCAGATTTATGGGTCCATAAACATGTCAAATTTCTTGATCAAACCAAATCAAAAACTTGTGATCATTACTTACAGACCTATGTTGCTTCCAAATCTCAGCAAAACCTCTGCTTTACACAAGTGTCATAAGCATTGCCCAATTAAATGTCCTTTAAAAATCACTTTTGCATAAAGTTTCATTGACATTTTCTTGTTTCTCACAAACCTTGCATTGAGCCTTGTAATTGTTTCTTCTGATCACACTCCACCCCAAAGCTCAGAAGCATGCCCCTAAACTCTGAGAAAGCTCCCTACATTGCCTCCTTGCTCACTCCATCTCCTCTTGGAACCATAATACTTTTTGATCACTTTTGCAACTTTTGAGACAAACTAGCATTGAGAAGCAACCAAAGTCCACTTCATTCACTTCTGAGACCACATTTAAACCTCTATAAAAGCCCCTCAAAACCTCAGAACTGATCATCCACAAATTTGCTCAAAAAACTCCATTAAAGAAGCTTGAAAATTCAAATTTTTGATATCATCAAATCCTTCAAGTTCTTGTTTTTTTTCATTAAACCACCATCCATAAATCATAACTAAGCTACTGTATGCATTAAAAATCACCTGAAACACCTCCATCACCATCTCCCAATTCCCACTTTTTATCATTTTCAACTTGAATTAGGTAGAACATTTCAAAAGCTTTTAAGCCAAAGTAATCATTCCATTACGTTTCTGGGGACTCAAGGAAGCTAAAGGGATCATTTTTACATCTTGAAATACCCTGAGAAGAAGCATTGGACTTTCTCCAATTGGTAAGGTTTCTTGGAAGTTCGAACTCATTTATTTGAACATCATTTTGATTCATTCTTGGTTCATTAATGCTTGTTACGATGTGAGGAATAATAGCCCTAAGATTTTAGGCCTTAATTATTCATGTATAAAATTTAATTTCAAACTTAAAGTTTAGGGTTCTTATGGGTTTTGGTTAATTATGCATTATATAGTTCATTACAGTTAATATAAATATCATATTTGGATTCCTCTCGAAATTCTGAGAAAAATGGTATATTCACATGTCCCATTTGGTGCAAAAATGAAAAACATGATTTTGAAGCTTTTGCTCATCTTGAGGTTGAAGACGAAGGCTACAGCACGCGCTTTTTTTGTTCAATTTAAATGGATTTGTTTATATAAATATTAATGGATGCGTTAATATGTCATGAAGCGCGTGCTGGCACAGTTGGTTGGTAGTTTGCTTCTGTTATGAAGAGGTCACGGGTTCAACACCTGCCCCACTCATTTATTATCTTTTTTTTTATATTTTATTTTGTTTGTTTTTTTTTTTAGGCAGACTGGGCGTTGGGCCCAGCTTTTGTTTTCTTTGCTGTCTGCACCCCCTGGGTTACTCGACGCACCCCCACTGATTTCTATTTCTTTTTATTTTTATTTATTTCTTTTTTGTTATTTGTGTGAGTACTAACTTTTTTCTTGCAGATTGGACTTGGACTTAACCCTGTATTTTTGCCATTACACCCTATATTTTGTTCTTTTATTATTTAGGACTTAGTCTATTTCATTGTTTTTTTTTTTTCTTCTTTTTGCATCATTATTTATTTTGTTGAGAATTAGAATGTATTTAGGATCAATGTAAATATAAATGAGAATCCTGCATCGCATGCATATTTATTTATTCTGCTTTATGTCAAAAAACCAAAAACACCAAAAATAATAGTGTAGTAATTCCAAGGAAAAGGGGATTCTCATTTTGATTCAACGTCATTATGAAAACCCTCGCGTTTATTTTATTACCTTAGTTTATTTCATTCGCGCTTAACATTTTTATTTCAAAAAGACAAAAACATTCAAAAAATTCAAAATCCTTTTCAAAATGAATCTCTTTCATAAAAAAACCTCGATATTCGTCGAGAGACTTTTTCAAAACATTTTTCATAATAAACATTTTAATTCATGTAAATATACTTAAACCTTTTTTTCTCAAAAATTAAAATATACAAAAACAAATTCAAACCATTTTGCCGCTTGACTTTTGACTTTAAAACTTTTTCAAAGAGTTTAGACGTGAGTCATCTCTAGTTGAGAATTTCGATTATTCCCCATGACATATGGCAAGAAAAGGAAGTTAAACTTTTCAGTATGTTCGTGGCGGAGAAAAGGAGTTTAAACTTAAGATGACGACTCGTCTTTTCTCCTAAAATTAATCAACAAACCACTTTGCAATTTTTACCCCGAACTACGGGATTTTGATCCTTAACGGGTACGTAGTGCAAAAGACTCCGTGTCTTCCCAAATCAAATAAAAAATAACAAAAACATTTTTCGTTTCTTTTTCAATTATCACTTTAACTTCTCACATTTTTAAATTTTTATTTACAAGTAAACAAGTAATTTAGCACAAAGATAAATAAAAACAAGAGGTTCCTATAGAGTACTATAGACGTTTAGAGTGCTAATACCTTCCCTTAACGTAACCAACCCCCGAACCTTTAATCTCTCAAAAAATTAGGGTTTATTCGAACTTTTCCCCTTTTCCTTGGAAAAATAAAAGCTCGGTGGTGAATCATAAATTTGTGAGTCAAACTAATCAATAGTTTGATATCCGAAAATCACCACGACAGAAATGGCGACTTCACTGGGGACTCCCTTAAGAGGGTTGAGCCTAACTTGTTTAATTTTATTTTTTGTGCTATTATCTTTTCTTATGTACGTAAATTTTTGCTTGGGTCTTTTGAGTGGTAAGATAAGTCCTGTACCCGGGCTTGAGTGAAACAATAAGATAGGATGGTGGTATAATCAAAGTGACATGCCCAGAGTAGTTTGGACCATGCTTCACATGTGATACAACCCCGCTCAGCTGAGGCCTCATAACGGTGATATTCTGTTGGCACGAGTAGTCGTGTTGGTGTTATTACTGCAATATGAGTGTCCGACGACGCTGTGGACCTTTAGAGTTACCTTTAACCCATCTTGACTCTTAGGACGTAGTGCGGTGACTGGTCAAGAGTAGTCTTGAATTGGTTGACACGCGAAACTACACTCAAACGAGATTGTCTTGTGGATATTATTAGACCAAGAGTAGTCTTGTAAGCCGGTAATATCCAAAAGACGGTAATATCCTTGGAAAAATAAAAGCTCGGTGGTGAATCATAAATTTGTGAGTCAAACTAATCAATAGTTTGATATCCGAAAATCACCGCGACAATCACATACTCGCCCTCCTCCACCGGTTCGAGTATGATGTCTTTCTCATTAAAAGTCCCTGAGACATCAAACTTTTCTCTATACGCCTCCACACTCTCAACATCCTGATAAATGGAAGAAACCTCCATGGCCATGGCTTCAGGTCCTACAGCAACTATAGCGAGCGATTCGTCTCTTCGTTTTCTTGTGAAAGACGAAGGAGAGATTATTATACAATCACTGCTATTCCCGCTACTACTATCGTTACTACTATCGCTACTATCATCACCAATACCACCCTCAAGTTCCCCAAGGTTAAAAGAATCCCCCATGACTTCGGCAAAGTAACCACTATAGTCAAAAGAACCATCAGGCCTATTGAAATGCTCACGAACTTGACGCTCTAGAGGGGAACCAATAATGAGAGGACGAGGAGGGTTCCTCTCGTCCTCGTTATCCAGATCTCTCAAAATCACCATTTTTCCCGGAAACCCTAGAAACCCTATTGCAAAATCAGAAGACAAAGAAAAATAAAAGGAGAAAAAAGAGAAATAGCGGTTATACCTGGTGATAAGGAACGGTTAACACTTGAGAAATAATGGAGAACGTGGGTGGCGGGAAATTCGCGAAGGAAGCGCGAAAAAATTCACTAAGGGAAGCACGAAATTGACTTCGGTAACGCAAAGAAGAGAAGAACAAACAAGCAAAATCCTCAAATATGTGATCAAAGTAAGGAAGACAATGAACAAGGAGCAACGTATTTATAAAAGGAAAGTACCGGTTGAAAAAGGAAAATTTGAAAAGATGAAACGTTTCGAAGGAAAACTAGCCAGTACGATGACTGACGCGTGTCAAAGGCGAGCCCCATGCTCGGCCAAAGTCAAGGTCACGCCCTTGAGGCGAGATACAGAAAAACGCAATTGTTTATACGAAATTAAAAGCTTCATTGATCAAGGAAACACATTACAAGCATTGAGAAAACAAAGAGTACATGGTGCAACGACATTGAAACATAATACAAACAACGAAAGTGGAAAAATCTAAGTTGCTAAGAAAAGAAACTATTTAGGCGACTACATATGCAGCCGCTACAGCATCAGCCTGGAATTCTTCAATCTCCTCCTTGTACTTTTTGGCCACTATAAGGTCAGAGCTAATTTTGTCTTGATCATCCCGCAACCTGTCTATTTTCTCCCGGAGGCGGGCAAGTGAAGAACGAGTCCTAATAAGACGGGTGACGTCATACTCAATGTCCAGTTGAAGATTCCTCTTCCTCTTCATCAGAGGACGGAGTTCTGTCTCCAGCACCTCAATACGGTTCTCAACGGCCTTCTCAGCAGACAAATTGAGATAAAGCGACTCTTCTTGCAGATCAATACTGTCCTTGGTAACAGATATCTTCTTCTCTAGCGTGTCTTCAAGTTCATTGTAGCAAGTCACGACCGCATTAGTGGTCTCGATAAAGGCAGCATCCTTCTCCAAGCGACGAGACAACTCCAAGGCTAGGTCCAGGAAAGCTTTCTGATCGTTGGTCAAGCGCCATTTGTAATCATTGAGTTCCTCAACATAAGTCTGGAACTCTCCCACATTATCCATGAGATCATCTATGTTCTCCTCAACTTTGTCCCTCACTCGCCTAACAGCAGGCATAGCAGGAGATTCCAACACAGGAAGGGAATTGGCCATGGTCATAAAGAATCAAAAAAGCATAAAGAGTTAGTAAAGATACGGCAAATATGAACAAAACTCTAAGTCATCACAAGGGCTACTTATAGGAAGAGAGGCGACGCAGACTAAGGAAAACTAGTGGGCGGTTACACCCCACGATCATCACTACCGGCCTTACTCCCACTATCACCACTTCGCCTCTTTGAGCCTCATGCTTGGGGGGCTGTGGACTGGGGTAAGGCCCAAAATCAGGACATAGGCCCAAATTTATGAATGGCCCAACAAGATAATCCATGACATTCAAAAATTAAACTTGGCGGCAAAGCAAGGGGATGGCGACACGCCCTACAGATGTCGCCCTCGCCCCAGAAATAACTACCCCCATTAAGAAACAGCAAGGGAACCGCCCTCAGGCGTGGAAGTAACCACCCCCTGTCATCACATTCACCGCAAAGAGAGGAGGAAACCGCCCATTGCCACCTCAAAGATAGAAGAAACCGCCATGGTCATGGGGTATACATGATCGTGGCACCCTAACATAACTACCTTGGTACTTCTATAAATAGGAGCAAGAACTCCATTGTAAAACATTCACACTTTTCTAATATATATAGAAATGCTGCGCAATTGACAGCAGCTATTCATTCTTTGGACACGATCCAATTAAATATCACCCCCTTATTTGTTCACCAGAACAAGGATAAACTTGGATTCTTAATAGTAGTTTCTTTTAATATATTGTAAGTAGATATTTGGGGTTCATATGGAAACAAAACTAATATTTTAAGGGTAAATAAGTTTTTACCCTTGCATTACTCCCGTAATGTTTATATTTTCTGGATTGATTGATCGACCATCCCTCGATCTGACTTTTGATTGGGTTGCTTCCAATTAGATGGGATTCATTAGAGATTGATAAAGAGATCTTATATTGCCTCTATCGGACTGCCAGACTTGAAAAAGCCACACTATCGGTTGCTGCCCGCTACAGGGAGTAGCGGGTACATGGACCGTTTCCGCCTCAAACTTGATGGTCGGTTCATCCGTCTCAAACTTTTAGGACTTCTATTTTGTCTCTTAGGATTCACTAGTAGTTGGTATAATTTATTGCTCTACTCGTTTTTGTGTAAACGCATTTAGTTTTTTTTTTTTTTTTTGAAAACTTGGTATATGGTACGATCATCGACTAATCCAAGGGGATCAATCCCACAACCCACTTGCGCGGGGCCCCATTTAAAGCCAGAGTTTTTTTTTGTTCTGTATGGACTTAGCCCACCGAAATTGGCACTAGGGGAAATCGAACCTGAGACCTTGAGAAGAGTATACTCCAAGGACCCAAGCCAACACCACTAGACCAACCCCAAGTGGACGCATTGAGTTAGGTATTTGTACCCCTAGTTCTTATATATATTTTACTTTCTTTTATATTAATAGTATGAGCTATAGGTGGAGGACAAGAATAATATGATACCAACTAAGTTGAGATGTCGGTCTCTATCTTGATGTCTGGATCATCTTAATTTATATAAAAAAGAAAGTAATTATTTTAAAAAAGTAAATTAATAATTTAATTATTTTCTGATTTTTAAATAATTAATTAATTAAAATAAATTTTAATAAATTATTTAATTCAATTAATTTTCTAAAAATTAATAAAGAAGATAAAAAAAACATTCATATTAATTTTTCTTGTAATAAATTCATATAAAAGAATAAACACTAAATTTATTTTTTTGGCCTATTACATGCATCTACACTTTATTTTCCCTTCTTTTTCTATCACATTGAAATGGTACCGACAGTTTTTAAACTTAAAGAGTTGTTAAAAAATAACTTATAGTGAAGATGAAGAAATAGAGAAAAAATATGTGGTGCTAAGGTTGACATTCAAAATTTAATGATTATTTTTCTTAATATGATCAAACGGATTAAATTAAAAGATTTATTGAGATCTATGCATGGTAGACCAAATGTAATGTTAGTTCACCTAATATATTTTGTGTTAAAAACTGACGGAAGGGACTATTGTGACTAACAGCCATACAGTTAAGGGACCAAAACGGATCTTTTTTCTTTAAGCGATCGATCATTGTGAAACCTAAAATGTCTTTAAGGAACTATTGGACTAATTAAGCCATATATATATATATATATATATATAACAGCAAATAATCAGAGCAAAGGTTGTGTGAGTCAAAAACTATGCATAAGCATACAGGAAAATAATATTAACGCATGCTTTGTGTGAAAAATACATTTGCATTGTGTTAATATATACTAAACAAGGATATAATAGAGAAACCATGATACAATATAAAATGATTATTTTTTTTTTTTTAATTCAACAAAAGAGCAGAGTATAATAAATTTAATTTGTTGACTGAAGAAACTACAAAATAAATATGAGCTTCATACAAAATTAACTTTAAACTTTTGAATCAATTTTTTTTTTTAATATTTTTATGCCAAACATAAATTTTAGATCAAATTGCGCTTCTTAGCCGCTATGTTTTTAATGGCCTATATAGATAATTGTGGGATTTGCTGCAGTAGCAGTTTGCCACAGTTTACCGTAGTTATTGAGCTCAATCATTGATCGATCGAACGGTCCAAATTATTCCCATAGTCAAATGATCTCATCCGTCGAGAAATCTATTTTCATAATTGAGAGACAGATGTGAAAGTTTTATAGACGAAGAGAATTGAATCTCTAGTTAGCGAGCTAGCTAGCTACTTACTAGTTACTAGCTAGCTTTGATCAGTTGGAGTATTTGCTTGTTAATTTGATCACAAATTTACTAGTTTGTGATTAAATTAAAAAGGAAATACTCCAACTGACAATGTAGTGTATATAAATATATCATGATGAAGTTACCTTGCATTTTCTTTTTGGTTATATTTAGAAATGCAGAGAAAGCAACTCATTTACAAATGAAGGCCTTGACGATGAAGATCATGTGCCTGGGATTCAATGGGTCTTTACACAAACTACTTTTGTCTAATTTGTCTTTAGGAAGAAAGTTTGTCATTTCATTTTAATAAATATATTTTGGTATCAACATATTTTATAAATATCAAATATATTTTGTATATTGGTGTTCACATATATGGATGATTCCTTCAACCTAGTAATCCATCCCAATTTAACCCACATTTTGTTAGGAGTCTCACATCGAGTGTATCAAAATGTTTGATATGATATTTCAGCCACGAGACTCTTCCATCTATTGGACTAGTCATTTGGGTTGGGCTCTCATCATATACTTAAATCCTAACAATTGGTGCTTACATTGAGAGTTGGACCACATAAAGGGCTACTTTTAAGCTGGATTAAGGTGTCCCACCGAATACTGATAGGTGAGTGAAGCCGCCGAAAAAGGAAGGGCTATCCTTGGGTCAGTACCGATAGAGTGAAAGCCGCCGTGGACGTCGGCTCTTAAAGGGCGTGACAATGTTAGGAGTCACATCGAGTATATCAAAGTGTTTGATATGGTATATAAGTCATGAGGCCCTCCCACTTATTGGACTAGTCTTTTGGGTTGGGCTCTCCTCATGTGATTAAATCCTAACACATTTTATCTAAACTCGTTCAAGTGCGGGTTCAATCTGAATCAACTTGTTCAAACCGAAATGGTTTGGATAAAGAAATTATGATTTTAAACCGGCAAACCCAACACATTTTAAAAATTGTTATTTTTTATTTTTAATAAGATTATTTAAGATTTTTATGTGTTAAAGTTTAAAATTATAATACTATATTTAAAATGTTTCTTTGTGTAATATCAAGTATTATATTTAAAAATTTTCTTGTGTAATATCTGTTGGAATATTTTATTCCAATAATATTATGTGGGCAAATATCTTTATATAATTATATTAGCTATTTATCAATTAGGAGCCTTGATTGATTAAGTGGTCAAATAAAGTTAAAAGGCTATTTAGATTTCTATTTAGAAATTAATTAATTAATTAATTGGATATGGGCTCAATATGAGTGGATGTCTGGATGGCCCATTTCGGAATAATGTGATCCCTAATTGGCCATCACACTATATATATAGGCTATGGTCCACAATATACCGGACACAACGCATATCACCTCTTCTCCCCATCAGAAGAGAGCTTAGGGCATAAGGAGTCCCGGTTGAGGAAGAACCAAACTAGCCGCCGCTGACCTTGTTTTGTTTCAGATCACCGCTGCCGGAAAAACTCTTGTGTCATGGTTCCAGGTATTCCTAATAACTATCTTGATAAATCAACATGTCGTAGATCTGTTTATATCATATACATGCTCACATGTTTAATTGGCTTCCGCACTAAAATAAGATTATATGTTTAATCCTTGTTGTTGAACATGTTATATGATTAATTAGTAAATTAATTCCAACAAGTGGTATCAGAGCAGGTCTTCATTTTGATTTATTGAAGTATTCATATTACAATTCATGAATCATGCAATCCGTATAAACCTATTTCATTGAATTTGGAATTCAATTTTTGTTGTTATTCGGCGCATGTTTGTTACACGGTACACCATTAGTAACTTAAGTTTTTCAAATCAAGAACCTTTTTTTTTTTTTGACGTAAACATGAATTGGATTTGTGTGATTCTGAAGGATTTAAAATTATTTCTACATATTGATCCTTTTTTTTATTTTGTCCTCTTACCGGAAACATGAATATATGTATACGTCTGAGGTTTGTATTGTGAATTATGATCTTTGTGAACAATGTGTTGTATTGTTCTTGGACTTTTGAAAGCATATAAAGAATTGTTTTGCTTTCTTCTTCTCCTTTTCTCAAAATTTTGTGGATCCTAATTGTAAAGAATTATTTTACTTTATTTCTGGAAACAAATTTTTCTGATATTAAGGATCCTAATTAACTTGTTCCATACTTTATTTGAAATCAAATATTTGAGTTTTAATTTGGTGGATATATATTTATATTATAAGGATTCCATCAAAATTTTGTGGGATTCAAAATTTGTTTTGAATAAAATATGGATTTGAGTATGAATTTGAGTCAGTTGATTTTCAATCTTATGCTCATTAATTTTGGTTTGAATTATGGTGATCTTGTTTTCAGTTTTCCTTACTTGTAAAGTTTAATTTTGTTTATTTGATTTCATAGTCTAAATCAATTTAATCGTATCACGGGTTTCTTAGGATCATAACATCAGGATATCTTTTTCTTTTAAAAAAGAGTTATGATTTTTAATGGCTTTACATTGGTATATGCCTATATTTACGTGATAAAGCAGACCAATAATAATAATTTGGATATAGAATTATACCACTTAAAATCAAAATTAATACTTTGAATTGATTTTGTTGATAAGGCTGCATTGAATTGATTTTGTTGATAAGGCAGTATATGGTCTTTATTGCCTAAAATTAATTATTTGAATTTTAAGCTATTATGATTTGTTTTGAAATTGGAGATTGGAAAGATTTAAAAATCAAATATTTTGATTTATCATAATTTTAAATATTGTTATCGTATATATCCTATAGTTTAATTTCTATTTGAAATTAAAATTGATTCACATTTATTTTGTACTTAAAGTTTATTTTGAGAAATAAAGCATATGAAGATATGATTTGGTATCGGTATATATATTTGGTGGTTGTACATCTTTTGTGGAAAAAATTAATTACCGTAATTAATGACAATTCTCAAAATATTTTGATCAAATTTGGTATGTACAAAATTAAAGTTACAATTCTTTAAATTTTGTAAAATAAAGATTCTATAATTAATTATTTATTTATAGAATATAAAGTTTTGTCTCCTTTTGGTTTAGAAATCTGAGAAATTCTTAGGTGAGTCCTCACCTAAGCATTAATTATTAGACACAACCAATCAAGTAATGACAACTCATTAAAAATTAAATAATTACAAATAATTCATAGAATATTAATAAAACCAAATCTAAACAAAATCTAAAAAAAAAATAATGAAGAAACAAAAATATCATATGCTTCTCTCCCAATTTTAAGTTTTGCCCATCACATAAGAAGATAAAATAACATAAGTTAATGATATATATTTTTTGTTTCAAACATTTATATTTCTTTTAAGAAAAACTATAAATATTTTTAGTCTTTTATTTCTCGAAAATTCAGTGAAATGACATAAAAAAATATTTAATTTTTTTTCAAGTGAGAGTTTAGGAGAAAAAATAATAAATTATACGTAAATTAAATTAGCTTATCAAAATACATGAACATACCTATAAAAAAAACTATATGCTCAAATGTTACCAAACAAGTCGTATTTTATTAACTTATAAACTATAAATTATAAACTCAAAACTGAGCATTGTGAAATAGAGTCTATAAAAATATGTATCAAACTATAAACGCAACTTAAAATCAACATAAAAATTAGTAAAACTCGATCGGTTTACGTAATAAATAGTAGAACAATAATATTTTAGCTAGTATAATAATAATAATAATAATAATAATAATAATAATAATAAAAATATCCTTTTACCTAGTTAAACTTAAAATATATAGCGGCGCAACTTGTTGTCTGTCTTTCTTTTATTCATGTGTAATTATCTTATATGTATATAAATTATGATGGGCCATTCTTTATAGGGAAAAAAAATATAGGAATAGTGCAAAATAAAATTGTCTTCATCTAATTATAACTTATAATTAGAATAACTAAATCTAAATGCAAATAAAAATTGTGTCAAATCTCATTCAAATGCTTGATGCTATGAACAAATTATCATTGTTTTGGTGGTGACGGTACAATACATATCCAGACTTTTCCTTTTCCTTGTTTTAGTTGTGAAAGCACATTAACTAAATATTTAGAGGGAATGCAATTGTTCATAACAAATTAGCACATGAATTTTTTTATTTCCTTATTTTCTAGATTTTATCCTGATTTGATTTTCATTATTACACTATTAATTATTTATAATTATTTAATTTTTTAATGAGTTGTCATTACTTGATTGGTTGTGCCTAATAATTAATGCTTAGGTGAGGACTCACCTAAGAATTTCTCAAGAAGTATTTCCTTTTAATTTGGAAAACATGATTCTAGAATTACTTGTTTCTTTATTTAAAGAATCATTAAGTACATGTGAATCAATTGTGGCATGAATATGTTTTGGTATATATAAAGATTTAATTTTATATGAATTAAATATTTGGTTATAGCATGATTGTGATGTTTGAATTTATTGTTAGGCTTAATAGATCTTTTGGTCCCTGTATGTTCGTGAATTTTTGGTTTTAGTCCCTGTATCTTGTTTTGTTGCAAATAAGTCCCTCAATGTACAAATTTTTTTGGTTTTAGTCCCTAAAGTCAAAATCCGCAGGAAAATCTGAAGAAAAATCTCCACAAAAACTGCAAATTTTCCTGCGGATTTTGACTTTAGGGACTAAAACAAAAAAAAATTATACATTCAGGGACTTATTTGCAACAAAACAAAATACAGGGACTAAAACCAAAAATTCGAGAACATACAGGGACCTAAAGATCTATTAAGCCTTATTGTTATTAAGTTTCTACAATACTTTCCTTTTGTCATGCCCTTCGAATATTTTTTTTTCATGCCAATTTTGTTTGATAGTGAGAATTTATTCTCACATTAATAGATGTCATTTAATCCCATGATTATGGAGGGACATCATAAAGGAATACGACCTACGTGGATAGTGCCTTGTAAATTTAAGACTTTTCCCATTTGATTTAATAAATTGTCAGGTGATTTTGGTTGAGTTGGTTGAAGCAACATGTTGCAAAAGTAACCTCTGTTGTGTAGATTTGATTCAATTGGAATCACAAAATATGTATAAAATTGTTCATGCAAACTATTTTGGTCTGCCAAAAGGTAGATACAGTTTGACCGAATAATTACATTCAAATATAGTCAATTTATTAAATTGTCTAGTAATTTTAGTCGAGTTGGTTGAAACAACATGTTGCAAAAGTAACCTCTGTCGTGGATATTTGATTCAATTGGAATTACAAAAGATGTAGTGTGAAATTATTCATGCGAGCTGTTAGTCGGCCAAAAGGAAGACACAGTTTGGCCGGATAATTACATACTTGTGATGGTAAATGTGTGGTAATTATTAAGTTTTTTCCATGTGGGTAATGGTTGGTGTCAAAGACGCACATTATCTGACAGGACTTATTACCAATGTTTGATCATTACGTTGAGAGTACCGCTTGCAGTTAATTCTTGGCAATCAAAGATTGTGGATTAATGGTGCGTTTGGTATCTTGTTCTGTCTTACAATTTACAAATAAAGATGTGCATGTCCCTGTGATAATTGTTGACATGCCTAATAAAGTCGTGTTAATGTAAATCCATTCAGTATTTATTGGATGACATTCACACTTATAATGATAAACATGTGACGATTATAAGAATTTATTGTTTGTCAATATCAATTATCAGTGTTTGATCATTGTCACAAAATACCACTAGCAATTGATGTTATTTTCTAATGGTTTGACATCAGTGGTGCACTAGGTATTTTGATGAGTAATCTTATGTTCTCTATAAACTAATATAGTTTATGTATCTGCAAAATTGTGTTCGAATTTTAAGAATTAAAATTCTAACTCTCAGGAATATAAGAAGAATATTACGTTCTTGGATCTAGACCTTTGATAAGGATGGAGGAACTCGAATCTCTCACATTTCGGTAAATTTAAAGTGAGACTCAAGTTTAGAAAAAAAGTATACTCCAAACCACATAGGTCATATGGTCATAAAGTTTGAATTCCAGAAACATTATTTGAGGTGTTTTTTAAGATTACATAAGTTTGTCATGTTTTTTTTTATTTGCTCAAATTAAAGTGCGTCTAAAGCAATAAGGCGAAAAACAAGCTCTCGTTGGAGAGATGACTTTTCATTAAGATTGTTGAGCAAAGAAAATATAAGGAGCACATTATGTAACTGTTTAATCTTGCTAAAGAGTCGTGGTTTCGATAATCAGGTAACTTGGTTGAAAATATAGTCTTTAGTTTTCTCTTTGCACAATTAATTCTATAACTGTTAAAGTTGAAAATGATGCCTTAATATGATCATTTCATAAAGTGTGCAATAAAGAAATAATTGAAGCAAGAGAAAACAAAATAGTGCTCATTATGTAAATACCTCAAAGGATAAGGGCAAATAAAGAATAATAACAAAATATGATCTAAACTGACAAATTCCAATGATGTTGAAAGACACATCAATCTAGGGGGAAATAAGTCGGTGAAGATTGATGGTATTTCAATTATTTAGATTGTTGTTACTAATAATATTTGTATTTAAAAGACAATTTGGCGAATCATTTTTTGAATTTAATTTTTGGTTTATTGTCATAAATTATTTATTGTTATTTTAAATACAAGAGATTTAATTTGTCTTTTAAATTTAAATATCAGTATAGTCAATTCAGTTATGACCTATGACAATCTTGAATTATTGAAAATTTTGAAAAATATAAATTTAGATCCCAAGTTAATAAACATTTTGAGACATAAACTCTAAAATCTCTTGAAGTTATTGAGTTTGGGAGAGAGATATGATAAAAGAACAAAATTGAGTGAGGAAGAATTGATTCTAAATCAATTTGTATAGTTACTATTTATATAGTGAATTTGGATCCTCATAAGGACATTAGTGTTCTTCCTCTCAATTAAGTTAAGAAATTCATAAAGATCAAACTCAATACATTCAAGAAATAAAGTATCAGGTGTCATAAAGGATTGACTGAAAAGAGTAGTTATATTTAGTTTGATTTTAAAAATTCTATTTGGACAGTCATGACACATGAGTTAAGGAAGATGTCTCATTAATGATATCACGACAGTCTCATCAGGTAACTGTCTCATTTGGTTTCGAGATAATTGTCTCATTTGGTTTTGAGATGTGTATTAAAGAGAGTAAGGAGTTATACAGGTTTAGTGGGAGTATGTTTATATTCTTAGTTTAATGTGTCGATTTTATTTTATTAAGTCAATAGTGATATATGATCGTTGTGCGAAACCCAGAAATCACTAATAAAAGTTTAGTGACAGAAGATCTTGGGCACACCCCTCTTTTGTATTAGGCATTTTGATACCTAATGTATCATTCGGTTATCACAAAAGAGTTATATCAATAAAGTTGAAAGTAAATTTGACATGAAAGTCTATAAACTAAGAGATGTCTTAATCATAAAGGAAGACTGTTTAGTCTCAATCATTGTCCAAAAGAAAATCTGGAAATTCAGAAAAATAAAGTATTTTCCTATATGCTTCAGCTTTGGGAAACTTATGTATGATCATATTTATATACATCCGGAAATAGCGTATATAATAAGATCATTTGGCAGATATTTGAGATATTCAAATTTTGAATTGTGGAAAATAAAGCAACCATAAGGATTTTTACAGAGAACAAAATAATTTGTGCTCACATATCGGAGATAGAACAATTTAGAGATCATTATGTTCAACTTCGATCTTTTTAGATGTCGATATATAATAGACATTTTAACTCAGGAAATGACTATAGGTATTTATGTCACTTGGTTGCATAAAGTAAAAGTTTTTGAAAGACAACTCAAGTTATATTGTGACATAAATTAGTCATATAATGCTTCAACAACTATTTTATAAAGTTTATCGATTTATAAGTTGTTGAAGGGTAGAACATAAAGAGATAAATTTTTATGCTAGCTGATTCACTAATCGAAGACTTGACACATGAGGTCTTTCATCTGGTTGTTGTCACTAAGGATGTCTTGGATTAGTGGGAGTCACTCTTTATTTATGTTCTATAGTTTGGCTTTTGATACAGATATATATTTTGTTAAAGTTTTCTGCAGAAATAAAGTTTGAGGTTATTATTGTTATAACTAGTTCTGTATCTTTTGTGCAATATTGATTTGCAAACTTCAGTTTGATCTCATTAAAGACTTCAGTTGGACCAGTTGGAAATAGACATGATATAGAGATCACATTCCATGAAATTTCCATGTCACTCATCCATATCGATCTATGTCGTCAAGTACATTGATATGGTGGTCGTCGGGGTTCCGTCACGTTATACGTCAGTGACGACAGCTGCGGTGGTCCCATTATTGATGTATGAGGTGGACCAGATTGTAAAGTTGAAATCTAAGGATAAATAGCATTCGGATGCGCGCCTAAAGAATAATGATATAATTATCAAGATATGTAGCCCAAGTGGGAGATTGTTGGAATATTTTATTCCAATAATATTATGTGGGCAAATATCTTTATATAATTATATTAGCTATTTATCAATTAGGAGCCTTGATTGATTAAGTGGTCAAATAAAGTTAAAAGGCTATTTAGATTTCTATTTAGAAATTAATTAATTGGATATGGGCTTAATATGAGTGGATGTCTGGATGGCCCATTTCGGAATAATGGGATCCCTAATTGGCCATCACACTATATATATAGGCTATGGTCCCCAATATACCGGACACAACGCATATCACCTCTTCTCCCCATCAGAAGAGAGCTTAGGGCATAAGGAGTCCCGGTTGAGGAAGAACCAAACTAGCCGCCGCTGACCTTGTTTTGTTTCAGATCACCGCTGCCGGAAAAACTCTTGTGTCATGGTTCCAGGTATTCCTAATAACTATCTTGATAAATCAACATGTCGTAGATCTGTTTATATCATATACATGCTCACATGTTTAATCGGCTTCCGCACTAAAATAAGATTATATGTTTAATCCTTGTTGTTGAGCATGTTATATGATTAATTAGTAAATTAATTCCAACAATATCAAGTATTTAAATAATAAAATTTAATTTAAATTTTTATATTTTGATAAAGTATAACCTCAAGCATCCACTCATTGTTCCAACCCGCTCACCATCAGATTGAGTCAGTTCAAGTTTAACATATAAAATACGAATTTTACATTCAACCCAATTAACTTTGGGATTACCTTAAACAAAAAAATATTTTACATGTTTGTTCCTATAGGCAATTTGAGGTTTTGTAGTCTTGGAATCACATTTGTATTCAGGCTTGTGATTATATTGGACCAATGAAAAGCTGATGGCCATCTAGTCGAGGACTGAAGACATCCTCTAATCAAGAAACAAAGATATCATTTGTCTAAATACCAAAAAATTAGAAAAATGTGACTTTAGACAATCCAAAACCGTTAGCATGACCTAAAATGATCCTAATCCTAAAAACTACTCCCGACTTAAATAAGCCTTTGGACTTCAGAGTTAAAACTGACGCATAAACCTAATAATTTAACTAAAAATATTACTTTTTAGTCTTTACAACAAAAAAATAAAAAAAAATTCCAAGAATTATCTTTTTTTTTTTTTAACATTATTGGATGACAAAAAAAGGGAACATGAAGACTTTAACCTAGGCCCATAGAAAAATAATGACGTAATGGGCTAAATATTAGAGATATAGTTAGTTGCTCTAGTTACTAGTTAGTTAGTTTATTTAGGTAGCCTATATATAGGATTTGCTATAGTCATTTGTATTAAACTTTTCTTATATTGTAATATTTTAGTTTGATCAATACAAAGAGTTTGTAGCTTTTCTTTCATTTCTTCCATGGATGTCATGTTTCTTAACACCGAAGCTAAACAAATTCTCTCAATATATATATAATTAAAAGCTTAGGGGTTTGATGCTTATTTGACTTCATTGATACAAAATGTGGTTTAAGAACAAAAAATTGGGTTTACAAATTCAACTTTTATAAATAAATATGTAAAAAAGTGTAATTTGAGTAGAAAAAAAAAGAGATATGTTATCTTATTATTTTTTTTTGGACAAAAATACCTCAGAATTTATTTCCAAATAAATGGCATATATTAAATACAACAAAGAGAATGGATAAATTAAGGGACACCCTCTATATCCAAACATTATTATTACTATCCAAACCATTATTTGAGTCTATCTTTACTTTATTTTATTGAAAAAATCAAAATTAAAGCCTTTCTCTATTGCTTTATAAGAAAACAGAACTGGTCCAATATATCTCTTAGGACCATATAATTTATGTCATAAAATTTACCTTAAAAAATAGTGAGTGGGGGTATTTGGAGAGTAGAAACAATATTAATGTTCACACTTCACATTATCACATATTACACCACTAGAAATATACTAATAATAAGTCACTGGGTTTGGTCTAGTGGTGAGAGATTTAGGTAGTATATATGCAAGAGGTCCCGGGATCGATCCTCTGCTCCATTGTAAAAAAAATAATAAAAAATATATTAATAATATTCTTGACAAAAAAAAAAATACTAATACCATTGTACTGAAAAAATAAATACTAATAACAAGTATCTTCCATGTTCCAACAATTTCACCTCAAAAAAAGAGAAAAGAAAAGAAAAATGCTTCAACAATTCATGAACTAGCATACATTTATGTACTAAAGAAAATCTAATTTACTTACTGTTCCATGCTTCTGCAAACTAAAATTTTTCAAAAACTTTCTCTTTGACCTCTCTCTACAACCAGACCAGATCTGCTTTCTCTCCCTCAAATCCAAACCTTCCCTTTCATCATGTAGATCAGGCGGCGGTGGTGGTGCGACGAGGAGGCGGTCCGCCCTCCGCACCACCGTGTCCAGAACGGCGACGGGCCTGTTCGTTTTCTTTCTTCTCCGGCTCTAATTCCGGTGGATCTGGTGGTTTGGTTTTGGATTTTCGAAATTTGGTTCTACGGATCTGGAGCTACGGCGGTGGTTATGGTGGGTTTGGTGGAGGCTCGCTGGTCTGTCGGTGGACTCCGACGACGGTGGTGTTGTATTTAGCGGTGGTTCTGGAGGTTGCACTTTGTCACGTGGGTTGAGGAGTTTGGTGGGTTGGCCTTGAGGTGGTGTTTCCCACATCAAGGCCATGGTTGCTTTAGCAGGAAGGGTGTCGCTGGCTTACTGTTTGTTTCTTAGTTTGTTTTTTCTTTTTTGTTTCTGTTTGGGAGTTGTACTGAGGTGGTTGTGGTTATTGGTTGGTCTTGCTTGCTGTCCTGGCGTGCCCGAAAGGGCGAGGTATGTAGACACTCCGTGTTGACGGACGTTGTTGCTTTATCGTACCTCCGGGATGTTTCGGCGACGGAGAGGTGTGGATGGTTAATGCCGAGTGTGGGTGGTTTCTCCCTGATACGAGAGTCTCTGACCATTTTCAAATCTGGTAAGATTTGCAGGACTCTTGGAGTCGCTGAGGGGTGTTTCAAGTCTGTTGAGACTTGCAGGTCTCTGGTATCTAGTCGAACTCTACTGCATCAGGTGTTGACTGTCGATTCTATGACTACTGGTGTCCCTCTACCTTTGACTTTTGGGGCTACTTCCTGGATCTGATGGGCCGAGTAATTTTAATTCGAGTTCGGAAGTTAGTGTCTAGAGGTGTCTCCTAGGGTCGGATAGGGGTTTTCTCTGGTAGGTTTAGTGAATCATTATTGGTGTATGGGTGGATTGGGGCGTTGGATTAGGTGTAGGTAATTGTGTTATATCACGTTACCTTTCGTTGTATGTTCCATAACAATTCCTTTCACTTCTTGTGGAGGAGTTGTGTTTTAATAAATTTTGCCGATTCAAAAAAAAAAAAAAAAAAAGAAAATCTAATTTCTCTTCTCTAATCCAAACACGTGGTCCATTGAAACTCCTTAAAACTTGTTGCCTTAATCTTCATCCCCTCTATTGTCCTCTTTCTCATCATTCTCTTCTGCTCAAAACGTCAACCTCAAATATTATTGTAAAAAATTCTCTTGTCGACCAAAGCGTGTTCGCCGAATTAATTGAATCTAGGAATGAAGGACATCAAAGAAGAATTGGTGGGTTAAAACAAAACTTTAACCCTAATAATCTCTTTTTTATTTCAAAAGCATGAACCAGACCACATTATAACCCTCAAAAGACCTAATTGAAGCTAGGTTCACTATGAAAGTATAATCAGCAAAAATTCTTGTTAAAAAACTGACTCTACCTGTTTGTTGAGTAACTGTCTTTTACACATACCACGTACGACTCCAAAACTTGCATGTGCGTTGCATCAGAAATAATTTTCAAAAGAAAACAATTTTGTTTGCAAATCTAGGCAAAAGGCGGCTTAGGCAAAAATGAGCATCTCGGTGGATTGAAAACTCGAAAGGGTGATCCAGGCAAAAATTAGGGACACAAAAAAAAAGGATATATTTCCGATGGATTGAAAACCCGAAAGGGCGATCCAAGCAAAAGTTAGGGGTTAAAAAAAACAAAAAAATTAAAGCATATGACTACCGACGTATGCCTATGAGAAAGCACTATAGTTCAGTTTGCAAATGGCGACTTCGGCCAAACTTCTGATTAAAGGGCTTTATCCCCAAGAAATAATTATTTCATCATCAGCTGATACATTGTGTCGGGCATTACCCCGATGTTGTCTTAATGCATCTCCGGCAATGTTATCCCCAATGAAGATTGTCGAGTGGTTGTACGACTATGTCAGTCCACTTCTCATCTTACATGCCCAATCTTATCTCATTCAGATATATATCGTCACATGGTCATACAAATACAAGCTTCAATCATACATTCATACATACATTCATACATATATTCATACATTTATACATATACTAGAATGCATCCCGTGCCAAGCACGGATAATTAACATTTTTTTTCGGTTCTAAATATATGCATATATTATATCTTTGAAGCACGAATATACATATGGATCTTAGACACGACACAGATACTAACACATTAACATCAATTATAATTTGAAAAAATAATATAATTAAATATAATCATCAGTGTTGGTGTCCGACACAGAACACAACTAATCTGAGGAGTGTACATGTTTCATAGATCCTGACTCATATCTGCGTGCATAACAATATTTTTACTCGTATCATACACGTACCATTGAGTATCAGAGTACCCATACTCGCACTCATTACCTTTAACTTTATTAAGAATAAATTGATCAATTAAAAAATAAGATATCGTTTTAATATTATTAAATTTTTTATAAAAAAAAAATTTAATGTTGACTTTTGAAAATTATAGAAAAAATTATTATTAATCATACTAATGTTCATATCTATCTTTGTTGATATATTCATTATATTCTAAATACACATTTTTTAATTGCAAATTTGTAAGAGTTTAGTAGTGTTATATTTTTTAAAATTGATATACTTATATTTTTATATAATAATATAAATAAAAAATGTAAATATATATAATATGCGAGTATGGGGGAGAGGTGGGTACTAAAGTACCCATACCCGTTCATTATTGCGGATAATTACCAATATATGTGTTTATTTTTTGCGGAGACCTATTACATATGAGTCCACTTGTCATTCTTGAGAAAAAAACAACTCTTTAGATTCATTTAAAGTCGTTTTGGGCATGCAATATGAACTCGATAAAAAAAACGGATTAAAATTTAAAACATAACATTTGGTGGAACCAAAGTTCAAAGGAAATTTATAGAAGGACTAAAAATAAAAGTTGATATATTTTATGGAACATAAAATATATTTAACTTTAAACTAAAATTATTTGGTCATTGGATCAGTTTGCAAATTGTGAACTTTTACATAGTTTTATCTCTTTGTAATCTAGTTATTTATGTTATCTGTGTTTTCAGTCATAAGTAAGTAATAGTTTTTATTTTTATTTTTTAAATGTTTGAATATAATGTTTCTAAGTTGGTAGTGAATGTTTTAGTATTTTTGTTGTTTTGATGATTTTTTTTTATTTTCATGTTAAAGCATTAACGACATTAACTCTTTTCGAGATACAGTTTTAGAGCTATCAAAATGGGCTAGCTCATATGGACCAGCCTGTAAATCCAGAATAAATTTAGGGATTAGAACTTAAAATATGGCCCAGATTTGTTAAGGGTTTACCCCAACCTGAAAAGATCTGAATTTAAATATGGGTTTTTTGGCTCGACCCGTTTTAACAGCTCTAAAGTTGTCAAAATGAGTTAGCCCGTATGCACTGGTCCGCCGAGCACAAATAAATATAGGGTTTGGGCCTTAAAATATTAGCACAAATATTTTTAGAGTTTTTTAGCATTCCTCGAAAAAACCCGTATTTAAAAATAGATTTGTTGGCCCGATCCGATAGAGCTCGTAGCCCAACTGGGTCAGCCCATTGAATGTCGGATAGTCCGTTTTGATAACTCTAATTTTGTCCAACAATTAAAGAAGAATAAAAAATGAAAGTTAACTTATGAACTAAATTTCAATGTTTTTGTTATTCTGATCATTTTTTGCCACAAAATAGGTATTTTTATAGAGTTTGTTCCTTTCAATTTTAAATAAGTTTGTGTTTTAACTCACACATGTGTGGGTAACAATATTTACACTCGTACCTGTACATGAACTTTTGAGGTATCAGAGTACTCATATTCGCATTCATTACCCACAATTTTATTAAGAATAAACTGATCAATTAAAAAAATATGATACCATTTTAATATAACATAAAATTTGTCAAACATTTTAGGCTTAAATAGGCAGTTCTTCCCTATAAGTTTGCGTTTTTTAGTTTTCGTCTATGTATATTTTTTCTTTTTTGTAGGAAATAACCATTGAAAGATTGAAATTGTTTAATTTGATTTTGGTCTCTGACGTTAGTCATCATTAAAAAATTGAAGGTAGCAATCATAGACACGCGTGTCACATAGTGACATGGCTATTGACCACCAGTTCAACTGATTATTTAAATTGAAGGACTAAATCTAAATAAAAATTATAATTGTCAAAATCGCTAATTTCTTCTTCCTCTTCTCATTACATCTTCTTCATCTTTCATCCGCCATATTGCTGTCTCTTTGACCCATATCTTTGCAAAATTTAGATGCAATCAACCCAAAAAATTTATAGAAACAATAATATAGGTAATTTGACACATAATCTCATAAAGAATAATATTTGAAAACACAAATTTATAATAAATTGAAATTTCAATGAAGAAACATTAAGCAAAAACTCAAAAGAAACATATTTATGTTCAACAACTATTTCTTTATTTTAATAATTTGTTTGCCCATTTGGACATTTTTATTGGATGCTATTCATGCCTCTTCTAAAGAAAACATTCTATTTTTAACAGAAAATAGTGAAGATACACTTCAAGTCAATAACTTCTTCCCCTTTCACAACCTTCTAGGTTTTTTTTTACACACTATCATCAAAAACTTAAATTGACACATATATCAGGTCAACTTACACACACACACACATACACACAAAATATGAAATTTTTTTATTTTTTCTTTCGAGTGTGAAGTATGAAGTATATAAATACAATTAACATAGAATATTGTTATATAATAAAATTACAAATATCGATAGAACCAACATCTAATGAGGATATCTTGTAATCCATACCCCTTGAAGTTGGTCTTTGAACTTGCAGATCAATGTTCTTCGCACAAAAACTCCAATCAAATCTTTCTACATAACAAATAATAAATCATCATAAACGCACAACTCTTACAACCAATATTCATGATTGTTTTCCTAATGATATGTCAATAATAAAATCGTTCATATGTGACATTGCTTTCAGACAAAAATGAGAGAAACAAAACAATACAAATATTTTAATATGGATGAAAATGAAATGAATTTGTGGATTTTGTTATGGCAATGACTTATATTTATAGTGAGTTATAGAAACACAAAATTAAACATGATTTTATGACAATTAATAAAATATTGCGACATTTCTTATTAATAATTAATAATTTTTAATAATATAACTGTTAAAACTTTAATATATCAAAACATTAATTTTATTAATTATGACTTGCATGTAACCGACACATTTTTTATTTCACATCTAAATAATATATGACAAAATATGAATTTAATTACCGTAAATAAATACAATTTCAGAAATAAAAAAATAAAAAAATATTAGCTACAACTTTAATATAACAAAATATTTATTTAATTAATTATAATTTGTATGTAACTAACAAAATTGTTATGTAACGTTCAAATAGATATAAAAAATATTTATTATAATAATTGAAAATTACACGTAACCGAAATATGTTTATGAACAATAAAAAATATATAGAAACGCTTAATGTATTGATTTTATTTGCGTATAACCTATGAAATTACATTAATTTGTAACATAATAATGTAAATATTTTTTATTTTAGTATTTAATATAAAATGTAACGTATTGGAATAATAATATAAATATTATTTATTTTAATATTTAATTAAAAATGTAACGTCATAAAATATTAAATAAAAATTAATACAATAAATAATTAAATGAAAAAATACATGTGTCACATACGGTTTAGAGAGAATAAGAAATGTTATAAAAACATAGTGTCACTATTGAGGTTAGACTCAACCTTGAACAAAAATGTAGAATCAATCAACCTAGGAATGTCTTTAGGTAGGACTTCAAACGATTTTTCCTATATAAATACAATTATTACATTAAGATTGATAATACAACATATATATTTTTTTTTCATCACTACGACTAATTCAAATATGTTACCGCAGAACTCTCAATCATTTGAAACATTTTTTTTTCGAACAATTTTGTTGCTTCACGGTCAAAAATGACGAATGTGGCAAAGTCGGTTGAATCAATTACAGAGACATTGATTTTGTACCTATATAATAGTAAAAAACAAACGTTACACTTATAATTTTACGTGTTTGAAAAATAAAATGAATACACTTTTTATATGTTACCTTTTGCTAACATGGGCCACATGTTTATTACATTTAGAACAATAGTACATGCCCTCATCAAGAATAACTTTTTTGTTACACTCACATGCAGTGTACCACCACCCATGTGTATCAAGCAAGCCTTTGATTGTTCCCAAGACAATGTAAGATGATTGCTGGATTTAAGGAAATAAATAATGATTAAGTTTTATACGATTAATAATATATATGATTTCTACTTGTACTTTAAGTGAATATAAAAAATTATTTTGTTAAGCAAAAAAACTAACCCCACGACTTTCTTTCAACCCCTCAATTGTTATCATTGGCGTGACTTTGAGAAAATCTTCTTCTTCGCTCAATCCATTAGAACCATGGATCAAACAAATATCAGGGGACGAAGAATCTTTTTTTTCGAGCATCCTATAATCCATATTAATAGCTCCAACATAAATTGTAAAATACAACGTATAAATAAATAAGCAAAATAAACACAAAAGTTGTTATGCATACCTCTTCTTCAAATCATTAAACAACAACCTAGTTGAATTAAAAGAATTTTGAATTGTTGCAGATCCTATAAAAGAAACACATTTGTAACAGTTTACATTTGCAATGAAAAAAAGCGATAACTTTATATAATTTTATCAAAATACATGAATACCTTGCCATATCTTAATTTTAGCCATTAACACAACGACTATTGTGTTTTCAGTTTTGTCTGCCGCAACAAATGCATTCAACTCATCAACATATGGACCAAAAATGGTAACTTTAAACTTGAATATGTGTAAATAATACATATATGATTAAAGAATTTTTTAAAGCATTGAAATATTTTGTCATAGATTGAAATGCAAAATATGTGATATTAACCCATCATAGTCCAACTGAATTTCAACCAATTTGGTCCTCAAACCATCGCTTTCATAATCCTTTTGAATTCCAACGCCGGTTAGCTTTCCCATAATATCTACAAAATATGATTATACACACGATTATTGATACCACATATTTACAATGTGATAATGACAAAAACAAAAAATAATACATAACATACTAATATTTCTTACCATAAAGATTGTTTGTATCATAATCAAGTGAAAATGCTGGAATCGGACTTTCAATCATATATATATCGGAAGAAACTTTTTTCGAGTTGCAAAGTTTTATGTAACACCCCGTTTTTCATAACGCAAAAAGGGCATTATTTTTTTTTTTTTTTTCTTTTCAACTAACACTCAGAGTGCGCATAATAGTTTTATAGATGAACCGGCATTCAAATATACAAAGAACTCATTTACCAAAAGGTGCTTCGACAAGCAAAGTGTATTTCCTGAATAGTTACAATCCGAGTCTAAGTACCAAAACAAAGTTAGAAATCCTATGCTAACCAAAAAGCACGGTGCACAAAACACACCGGCGCATAGTCTAACTATCCTAGGCTACAGCTCCAACCGCTCACTGGGGCCTGGAACAGCCACCGTCGTCACCACGACCTAACCCATCATCTGGGTGGGATGAGCCCGCAAATGAAAGAAAGGGTCACCACAAAATACAAGGTATATATATATAACCGATGCGAAAGATGTACACATAACAAATTTCCACATACACAAGAGAAAGCTCATAATCTCAAAAGTAGTTCCCACCAACGGGCTGATATAAATAAATGCACACCAAGCCTAATGCAGACTTCTACAATGAGTGTGGTACTACCAGAGCTACCACATGCAAATGAATTCCGGAATTTAACCTCTCCTCGAAGAGTCGTGGGGTAGGCAAAGCCACACAGAAATATACGTACCCGCACTAAAATTGCCACACAAGGCAGGTGAAGTCACACAGACAAACACCAGGCGAAGTCACACAGACAAACACCAACTCAATATAAATCCAGAGGGATTTGGCGAAGCCACACAGTCAAACGCCCGGTACGTAGGCAAAGTCACACAGACATACACCTAGGCACGCAACTATGAAATGCATGGCATATATTCTCTTCGGCATATACAGGATAGTCACACAAGACAAAATCCTCGCGTAGTCCTAACTGACGCACGCATTCATATATGCTCATGCAAACATTCACATAGCCTAAAGCCTATGCACAAGCATCACAACATACATACATTTTCTCAATCATATGTAAATTGCACATGTATTTATAACCACGTTCTCATCAACGAGAATACATAAGTACAAACATGCCAAGCACACAGCAAATGCATAAACAGCAAAAACAAGCATGTCGTAACCATTTCGAAAGACGGAAATAAAGTGGAGCCCTTACCTCGTCAAGCACTCAACTATCACACGATCGCACAACACTTACTTGCTTCCTAAAACAAGCAAAGTATTCAATCAAAACCATATCCAAACAATCCTTAATGAATTGGACTCTAAAACCCCAACAACCAAAGGTTTTCTAAGGAAAAATCCTTCTTTCGGATACCATACCCAAAACTATCGTATTGATCAACACTCATGAGTTATATGTACTATTTTTAGGACCCAAAACAATTGCCAAAAGTCTTAAATAATTTGAAATGCAAAATGGCCGTTTTCTTGCGTTACAAGTTACGTACTTTCCGAGTACCCGAAAAACTCGTTTCCAATCCCAACCACTTCCATAAATTAATAAAAAGGGATTAGAAAGTTAAAAACCAAGTTTAGAAATCAGAATCCAAAATTTCAACTCCCAGAGCTCGCCCTGGCGAGTTGATGGCGAGTGAAGTCAGAGAGTTCTGGTCTTACTCGCCCTGGAGCTCGCCCTGGCGAGTTGTCAAGACCTGTGACACTCGCCCTGGCGAGTAACCACTCGCCTGGCGAGTTTCAACTGTCATGACAGCAAAAGACAGCAACTCACCCCACCTTTTTCCACCCAAGCCTAGTTTGATTCTATTAGTTCCCAACATCTTTTCAAGGTATAAAAACAAACCATTTTCATAAGCAAGCAATTCATTTTCCGAAAGCTTGTTGGTTGCTTCGAGTGCAAGTTATTTGATTTTCATTTCCAAAATCAAAACTAAATCCAAGCACAAGTTTTATTACGGGCCTTAACCGTCCGGTAATCATTTTCAAACATGTTTTCAAGGTAAAAAGCGACACCACATGTCACATTAGTTTTAAACCATTTGACCCCAAAACACTACCCAAAACACTTAGGAAAATATTTTCGTAAACCTCAAAATATTTTTCATCGGATTTTCCAAAACAAAACCATACAACGCATTTCCCTTTCGCCCAAATGTCCAAAGACAACTTTTCTTTTCAAAACCTTACAACATAGCCTCATGTTATTGATCAATACATAATCAAACTAAAACCCTAACTTTTCTCATGAGATTCTTCACCAACTCATGGAAAACAAAAACAACAAAGCCTAGCATGCTTACTAAACTCTCATGAACAACTTTCATGAAACAAGAACTAGTAAGAACAACCTTTCTCACCAAACCCTCTTAAGAACATAAACCCAAAAACCTCACAACTCTACAAATCTACCAACCTAGGAGATGAGAAGAGAGGGTTACCTTAAGAAAGTGATTCTCAACAACTTTCCTCAAAGCTTCCAAGCTTGAAATGGACACAAATGGTGAGGAATGGAAAATTTGGTGAAGGTTGGAAGTGGGTAATGAAGTTCACGTGAAAGAGAGAAAGAATGAGATGTTTGGTGATGTTTTTCTAAGTCCACAAATGAGCAAACCTCCTTACTATGCTAAAGCTCTTGCTAGCTCATGGCCATTGGATCAAAACACAATGCCAAGACCAAACCATAGCCATTGGATCAAACCAAAACCAATCCACTTGAGGCAACACTCAAAACCTCATACAAACACTCACACGTTCAGTTCTCGCGCGACGCGACGAACGTAAAACACAAAAACATAAAACCTACGGAAAGAACGCCTAACGTTTTTCCATTCCAAAACTTATCGCCGAATCTTTTTCCGCGACTGTAATTTTCTTCCATACCTTAGAAAATTAATCTCAGAATATATCCTAACTCGCGCAGATATATAAAACTCCCATCCGAAACCTCACTTAAAACAGACGCAATAAGATTTTACAACGACGGGTAAAATCCTACTCGTTTTTCCAAAAACAAGAATAATCCAAAACTTATTATTCTGAAACCACAAATAACTTCTTATTCAAGCAACAGGATCACAGAACCAAAGTCTGTACAATTACAGTGCACGAGCACTAAACAGGCTCAATTACAGCAAAAGCTAATAATTTACACGATGTTTCATCACACGAACACATCGAACCCCTAATATTCCTTAAACCAACTATACAATGAAATCTTGGGTCTTACAATACTACCCCCCTAAAAGAAGTTTCGTCCTCGAAACTTAGACATCGTCAAACAAACTGGGGTATAATTCCTTCATCTTACTCTCGAGCTCCCAGGTGGTATCTCCTGTAGCCTCGTTCCATATTACCTTTACCAAAGGTATCTCTTTCGTTCTCAAACGCTTCATCTTCTTATCCGCAATCTTGATTGGCGGAACCTCAAATGACAAGTTATCCCTCAACTGGATGTCATCTGGTGTGATCACATGTGAAGGATCCGGTGTATATTTCCGCAATTGCGACACATGGAACACGTCATGAATCAAAGATAGTACCGGTGGCAACGCGATCCGGTATGCTACCTTCCCAATCCGTTCCAAAATCTGATAAGGCCCTATAAACTTCGGAGTCAACTTCTTAGCTTTCAAAGCCCTCCCAACACCCGTTGTTGGAGTAACACGGAGAAATACATGATCTCCCTCCGCAAATTCTAAAGGCCTCCGACGCTTATCCGCATAACTCTTTTGTCGATCTTGAGCAACCTTCATCATTGCCCTTATCTTTCGGACCTTGTCCGTCGTCTGTTGTACCATTTCCGGTCCTATTATCATACTCTCCCCATCTTGGTACCAACACAAAGGAGTCTGACATCTCCTCCCATACAAAGCCTCGTATGGTGCCATTCCAATACTCGCGTGGAAACTGTTGTTGTACGTGAACTCTATCAATGGCAACACGTCGTCCCAACTCCCACGATCATCCAGCACACATGCTCTCAACAAATCCTCTAAAGACTGATTCGTTCTCTCAGTTTGCCCATCGGTCTGGGGATGATAGGCAGAACTCAATCTCAATTTCGTCCCCAACGCCTCATGCAAAGTCTTCCAAAAATGTGAAGTGAACTTTGGATCTCTATCCGACACTATACTTGACGGAATCCCATGTAACCTCACAATCTCAGCAATATACACATCGGTCAACCTTGCCGCCGTATCCGTAATCCTTACCGGTAGAAAATGAGCGGACTTTGTCAAACGATCCACTATCACCCAAATGGAATCATGCTTCCTCCTGGTCTTGGGTAAACCAGTGATGAAATCCATAGAAATGCTATCCCACTTCCACTCGGGGATATCTAACGACTGCAGCATCCCTGCCGGTCTCTGATGCTCAACCTTCGCCTTCTGACAAGTCAGACACGACGCCACATACTCAGCCACATCCCTCTTCATACCCGGCCACCAGAAATCTTGCCTCAGGTCCTGATACATTTTTGTTGCCCCGGGATGCATACTAAGCTTACTCTTGTGTGCCTCCCCTAGAATGGTGTTTCTCAAATCCATAGCTTCGGGTACGCACACTCTCCCTTGACACCTCAAGATATTGTCCGATCCCACCTTGAAATCTCGGTTGGTTCCTCGAACAATCAAAGCCCTTTTCTCCATAAGGAACTTGTCATCTTGACAATTAGCAATATCCTCCAACAAACCGTTCGAGATGGTAATCATACCCAGTCTCATATTCCCTAAAGCAAACTCTACCTCTAGGTGCAAGTCACGAAACTCTCTCAACAACTCTTGTTGACTAGCCATTTGTGCCGAACAAACCGACACACTCTTCCTACTCAAGGCATCGGCTACCACATTAGCCTTTCCCGGATGGTATTCTAACGTAAAATCGAAGTCTTTCAAAGTTTCCATCCACCTCCGTTGCCTCATATTAAGCTCTTTCTGATCGAACAGATACTTAAGGCTTTTATGGTCACTAAACACGACAAAAGTGCAACCATAAAGATGATGTCTCCAAATCTTCAAGGCAAAAACAACGGCCGCAAGCTCTAAATCGTGCGTCGGATAATTCTTTTCATGCACTTTCAACTGCCGTGATGCATAAGCCACTGCTCTCTTGTGCTGCATCAACACACAACCCAAACCCTGATGAGACGCATCACAATAAACCTCATCTCGTACTCTTATCTGGTGATATCCAGATTTCAAGTCAATCTTGGAAAACACTGAGGCTCCCCTCAACTGATCCATCAAATCATCAATACGCGGCAATGGATATCGGTTCTTGATAGTCACCTTATTAAGCTTCCGATAATCCACACATAGACGAGATTTCCCATCCTTCTTCTTAACCAATAAGACCGGTGCTCCCCAAGGCGACACACTAGGCCTTATGAAACCCTTCTCCAACAAGTCCTCAATCTGACTCTTCAACTCTACTAACTCAGCTGGAGCCATCCGATAAGCTGATTCTGAAATCGGACCCGTACCCGGTTGCAAATCAATAACGAATTCCACCTCTCTACACGGAGGAAAAGCTGGAATCTCCGATGGAAACACATCTTGGAAATCCTGAACCACTCGAATTTCCTCAATTCGGATCTCTGACGTCACTCCTAAGCTAGCAAGTGAAACAATCTCCGGTTCTCCATTACACATAACCACAGAAAGTCGATTCGCAGACAAGTACCTTCGCACACCTGGCTCGGGAAAGAAAACCAATTTCCGAGCACAGTCTAGAATCACATAGTGATAAGACAACCAGTCCATCCCGAGGATGATCTCGAGAGATAAAAGCGGTAGACAAACCAAATTGACCAGAAAATCCCTATTCTGGATTACTACCAAACAATGCAAACATGCAGTATTCACTACCAAATCCTTAGCAGGAGTCAAAACATTCAAATCAAACGGAAGAACAGATACATTCAAACTCAAACGATTTGCACATGCCAAAGATATGAATGAGTGGGTTGCCCCCGTGTCAATCAAAGCAGTTAAAGAATTACCTGCAATGTGACAGCTCTCGTGGATGGCATTGCTAGCCTGCCCACTCAGTTCAGTGCCCATACAGTAAGCACGTGCCTTTGCCGCAGGTCTGGCACCCTGTGAGCCTTGTGCCACATTTGCCGACGGCCCAGTCTTCGGGGCTCTGCAATCTCTAGCAAAGTGTCCCGGCTTCTTGCAATTGTAGCAGGTGTTTCCCACCTTCGGTTGCGTGCACTCATTAGAAAAATGCCCCGCTTCTCCACAGTTGTAGCAAGCCCCCTTGCCACCATCAGATTTTCCCCGAGTTCCCTGATTCACCGATCGGCCCGGTCCTTTACTGTGCTGAGGACGGTTATACGGCTTACTCCCTTGCCTCCCACTATTCTGAGTCGAACCACGATCATTGGTGCGACTTGGTCCTCCGGCATTAGAATTCCCTTGACGGTTCACCCGCTTATTCTTCATGTCTTCCACCTCTTGGCACTTTTCAACCAAGACCTGGAATTGTCGAATACCCAATGGTACAACCGCATCCTGCAGTTCGTACCTCAGCCCATCTTGGAATCTACGGCACATATAATCCTCATCTATCCCATCCCTAAAGAAGCGGAAGAAACGGGATAGTGATTCAAACTTCTTGGCATAAGCCTCAACATTCATGCCCGCCTGCCTCAGCCTCAGGAACTCTTCACCATATCTTTCCCTAGCTGTCTCAGGGAAATACTTGGCCAAGAACCTCCTCTTGAAGTTCTCCCAATTCAATTCTTCATGGCCATTCTCCATGATAATACGGGTGTTCCTCCACCAATACTCTGAACCCCCTAGCAACTGATAGGTAGCTAAGACTACCTTCTCTCCTTCTGGACAATGAATTGCCCCGAATATCCTCTCCACAGATTGGAGCCACAAATCAGCAGTTTCCGGACCTCCCTCCCCGTTAAACTTAGGAGGAGTTTGGTGGTTGAAATTCGAAAGAAGTCTAGATCCAGCCGCAAGTATTTCTCTTTCGCGCTTTTCCAGATCTCTCTGCGCCTTAGCATGGCTCTGAGCAGTCACAGCCGCTGCCATTGTATGCATGGCATAAGCCATCTGATTCACATCCACGTTGTCATTTGTCTGCCATAGGTACAGTAGGTGCCCTTCTTGGAGGCATTCGATTTCTGCACAATACCAATTCTGATTAGATCCTTAGTCAAACAATTCTGAATCCAAACAGAATATCACACCCCACGGATTACTAACTCGAAACCCGACACAGGACAAACACTAGAACTAACACAACACTAGTTACGTTCTAACCGACTCTGGACTAACGACTCAAGTATACACTTTCCCTTTGAAGATTTAAAGCCGAGCTCTGATACCAAATTGTAACACCCCGTTTTTCATAACGCAAAAAGGGCATTATTTTTTTTTTTTTTTTCTTTTCAACTAACACTCAGAGTGCGCATAATAGTTTTATAGATGAACCGGCATTCAAATATACAAAGAACTCATTTACCAAAAGGTGCTTCGACAAGCAAAGTGTATTTCCTGAATAGTTACAATCCGAGTCTAAGTACCAAAACAAAGTTAGAAATCCTATGCTAACCAAAAAGCACGGTGCACAAAACACACCGGCGCATAGTCTAACTATCCTAGGCTACAGCTCCAACCGCTCACTGGGGCCTGGAACAGCCACCGTCGTCACCACGACCTAACCCATCATCTGGGTGGGATGAGCCCGCAAATGAAAGAAAGGGTCACCACAAAATACAAGGTATATATATATAACCGATGCGAAAGATGTACACATAACAAATTTCCACATACACAAGAGAAAGCTCATAATCTCAAAAGTAGTTCCCACCAACGGGCTGATATAAATAAATGCACACCAAGCCTAATGCAGACTTCTACAATGAGTGTGGTACTACCAGAGCTACCACATGCAAATGAATTCCGGAATTTAACCTCTCCTCGAAGAGTCGTGGGGTAGGCAAAGCCACACAGAAATATACGTACCCGCACTAAAATTGCCACACAAGGCAGGTGAAGTCACACAGACAAACACCAGGCGAAGTCACACAGACAAACACCAACTCAATATAAATCCAGAGGGATTTGGCGAAGCCACACAGTCAAACGCCCGGTACGTAGGCAAAGTCACACAGACATACACCTAGGCACGCAACTATGAAATGCATGGCATATATTCTCTTCGGCATATACAGGATAGTCACACAAGACAAAATCCTCGCGTAGTCCTAACTGACGCACGCATTCATATATGCTCATGCAAACATTCACATAGCCTAAAGCCTATGCACAAGCATCACAACATACATACATTTTCTCAATCATATGTAAATTGCACATGTATTTATAACCACGTTCTCATCAACGAGAATACATAAGTACAAACATGCCAAGCACACAGCAAATGCATAAACAGCAAAAACAAGCATGTCGTAACCATTTCGAAAGACGGAAATAAAGTGGAGCCCTTACCTCGTCAAGCACTCAACTATCACACGATCGCACAACACTTACTTGCTTCCTAAAACAAGCAAAGTATTCAATCAAAACCATATCCAAACAATCCTTAATGAATTGGACTCTAAAACCCCAACAACCAAAGGTTTTCTAAGGAAAAATCCTTCTTTCGGATACCATACCCAAAACTATCGTATTGATCAACACTCATGAGTTATATGTACTATTTTTAGGACCCAAAACAATTGCCAAAAGTCTTAAATAATTTGAAATGCAAAATGGCCGTTTTCTTGCGTTACAAGTTACGTACTTTCCGAGTACCCGAAAAACTCGTTTCCAATCCCAACCACTTCCATAAATTAATAAAAAGGGATTAGAAAGTTAAAAACCAAGTTTAGAAATCAGAATCCAAAATTTCAACTCCCAGAGCTCGCCCTGGCGAGTTGATGGCGAGTGAAGTCAGAGAGTTCTGGTCTTACTCGCCCTGGAGCTCGCCCTGGCGAGTTGTCAAGACCTGTGACACTCGCCCTGGCGAGTAACCACTCGCCTGGCGAGTTTCAACTGTCATGACAGCAAAAGACAGCAACTCACCCCACCTTTTTCCACCCAAGCCTAGTTTGATTCTATTAGTTCCCAACATCTTTTCAAGGTATAAAAACAAACCATTTTCATAAGCAAGCAATTCATTTTCCGAAAGCTTGTTGGTTGCTTCGAGTGCAAGTTATTTGATTTTCATTTCCAAAATCAAAACTAAATCCAAGCACAAGTTTTATTACGGGCCTTAACCGTCCGGTAATCATTTTCAAACATGTTTTCAAGGTAAAAAGCGACACCACATGTCACATTAGTTTTAAACCATTTGACCCCAAAACACTACCCAAAACACTTAGGAAAATATTTTCGTAAACCTCAAAATATTTTTCATCGGATTTTCCAAAACAAAACCATACAACGCATTTCCCTTTCGCCCAAATGTCCAAAGACAACTTTTCTTTTCAAAACCTTACAACATAGCCTCATGTTATTGATCAATACATAATCAAACTAAAACCCTAACTTTTCTCATGAGATTCTTCACCAACTCATGGAAAACAAAAACAACAAAGCCTAGCATGCTTACTAAACTCTCATGAACAACTTTCATGAAACAAGAACTAGTAAGAACAACCTTTCTCACCAAACCCTCTTAAGAACATAAACCCAAAAACCTCACAACTCTACAAATCTACCAACCTAGGAGATGAGAAGAGAGGGTTACCTTAAGAAAGTGATTCTCAACAACTTTCCTCAAAGCTTCCAAGCTTGAAATGGACACAAATGGTGAGGAATGGAAAATTTGGTGAAGGTTGGAAGTGGGTAATGAAGTTCACGTGAAAGAGAGAAAGAATGAGATGTTTGGTGATGTTTTTCTAAGTCCACAAATGAGCAAACCTCCTTACTATGCTAAAGCTCTTGCTAGCTCATGGCCATTGGATCAAAACACAATGCCAAGACCAAACCATAGCCATTGGATCAAACCAAAACCAATCCACTTGAGGCAACACTCAAAACCTCATACAAACACTCACACGTTCAGTTCTCGCGCGACGCGACGAACGTAAAACACAAAAACATAAAACCTACGGAAAGAACGCCTAACGTTTTTCCATTCCAAAACTTATCGCCGAATCTTTTTCCGCGACTGTAATTTTCTTCCATACCTTAGAAAATTAATCTCAGAATATATCCTAACTCGCGCAGATATATAAAACTCCCATCCGAAACCTCACTTAAAACAGACGCAATAAGATTTTACAACGACGGGTAAAATCCTACTCGTTTTTCCAAAAACAAGAATAATCCAAAACTTATTATTCTGAAACCACAAATAACTTCTTATTCAAGCAACAGGATCACAGAACCAAAGTCTGTACAATTACAGTGCACGAGCACTAAACAGGCTCAATTACAGCAAAAGCTAATAATTTACACGATGTTTCATCACACGAACACATCGAACCCCTAATATTCCTTAAACCAACTATACAATGAAATCTTGGGTCTTACATTTTACCTTCGTGTGGAATTAAAATTTTAATTTATACTTGTGCCTAGTAACACGGTATGATCCACTCTTTGCAATAACTTCAAAATTTGTAATCGAGTAAACATTACCTTCCTTAAAGTCTTTTTCAAACTTATAAATTAGAGTGTGACGCACTGTACCTTGTATTTTGTTTCCCTTAACAATAAGACAATATAGAGGACATATCACATGAGAATGCATTTCTTATGTGAGAATGATGAGAATAATTATTGACCCTTAGATCAAAAATAAATGGGTGAGATTAAATGATCTCAAATGTACCTCTTCTCACTCTATTATTATTTCATTTCTCACAATTTCATCTTCTCTCCACCAACGGTATCGCTACTGTTCTTGGACCAAATTTCCATCCATGCCCAGTTACCATTTCTCTTCATTTTTTCTGCAACCTCGCGTGTGTGGGTATGTACCCATTCTTTTCTTTTTTTATTAACCAATACAAAACTTTTGAAGTCCTGTCAAATACAAAGTATATTGAATCTAGAGGAGAGAAAATGAAATCAACAAATTGAAATCAGATCTGCACTGGTTATGGTTTGCTTTGAACAATGAAAAATTAAATTATGTATTGATCTAGCCTGAGCCACCAATGTTTCTTCTCTCAGCCACCAATGTTTCTTTTCTCAGCCGAGTGAACAATAACCGATGAGGGTTTGATTGCCGCTGCAGCTAACGGACGGCGGCGCGAAAACGGCGGCGGAGGAAAGGCTAGACACAATCAGCGAGAAATAGAGAAAGAGGAGGTAGGATTCAGACAGTGGCCGGAGTAAAGCAGGCCACCGGAGTTGCGGCGATACTGTTTACTCGGTGGAGAGAAAATGAAATGGTCATAAATGAAATAATAATAGAGTGGGAAGAGGTGCATTTGAGATCATTTAATCTCACCCATTTATTTTTGATCTAAGGGTCAATAATTATTCTCATCATTCTCACATAAGAAATGCATTCTCATGTGATATGTCCTCAGACAATATATTAATATAATACATAAAAAAATCAAGAATTAGTGTAAATAAAAATTAAACTTATATAAAATTTCTTACAGTTGAATCCATTAGTATCATATCCAAAGAAAATGGTCCATTGTTGCTTGACACATCACTAACCAACCACATCCGAATTACACGAACAATAATATTCAAACTTTCACTGCTTTGGTTGATTTCACAAATTTGGTTAATTTTTGGAGCCATGTTTAGCAATAATTGAAGTAGGCAAAAATGATTTCGGCACTTTGTGAGTTTTTGTGGCAAAATGATTTGTATTTATAGATAACTTTAGAAAGACAAAAAGTAAATATGATTTTATGACAGAATATCCGTTACAACTTAACATTAATATAAAAAAAAAATGTAACCGACAAAACTGTTATGTAACGTTCAAATAAATATAAAAAATATTTAATATAAAAAGTAACGTTATCAATAATTAATTAAAATGTTACATTTTGAAATAAAATATAAATATTATTTATGTTAGTATTTAATTAAAAATATAACGTTATAAAATATTAACTAAAAATTAATGCAATAAATAAGTGTAATGTAAAATGACATGTGTCACGTTCTCATGAGTAAGGTTGCATTTGTTTATAATATAGATATCCATTAGTATCATATCCAAAGAAAATGGTCCACTGTTGCTTGACACATTACTAACCAACCACATCCGAATTACACGAACAACAATATTCAAACTTTCACTGCTTTGGTTGATTTTGGAAATTTGGTTAATTTTTTGAGTCATGTTTAGCGATAATTGAAGTAGGTAAAAATGATTTCGAAACTTTGTGAGTTTTTGTTGTAAAATGATTTGTATTTATAGATAAATTTAGAAAGACAAAAAATAAATATGATTTTATGAAAAAATATCTGTTACAACTTAACATTAATATAAAAATAAAAATATATAGGTAACCAACAAAATTGTTATGTAACGTTCAAATAAATATAAAAAATATTTAATATAAAAAGTAACGTTATCAATAATTAATTAAAATGCAACATTTTGAAATAAATAATATAAATATTATTTATGTTAGTATTTAATTAAAAATATAATGTTATAAAATATTAACTAAAAATTAATGCAATAAATAATTGTATTGTAAAATGCCACGTGTCACATTCTCATGAGTAAGGTCTCATTTATATATAATATAGATGCATATAAGCATTCATACATACATACAACATCCCAACAAAATCATGATTGCATTGACCATCATGTATCTTGCTTCACCTATATCACAAAAGAGTCATCCCCAATATATTTGGTACAAAGATGTCATCATCAAACATATTCCAAGTGGCAGGTTTTTCAAACAACCAATTTGCAAATTTACATTTAATTCCCCCAAACAGTCATCCCTAGTGCATCTAAACTCCCCGATTTTATCCGGCCCTTTGGATGGAGGTTAACTTTAATTCTTTCTAAATAAGTTGTAGATTGATTATCTCAAGTCTCTTATACATACTGATTATATTCAATCACAATCCAACATCTGAAGCATTGAACTTTCAAGAGTGACTTAGGTTGGCAATGGGTCGCGGCCTCTAATAACTTCGTACATTTGAGGTTTGTTTAACTGATGCAAAAGAATGATCCCGGTTCATACAATACAAAACACAATACTATTTTCATTTTGTTTAAAAGATTAAAAATCTTGTTACAATTGTAAAACTCAGATTATAAAACACAATTACATGTAATTAATGGATATTTCTAGGACAGCATTTTGCAGGTTCATTTTGATGCTCCTCCAAACCATAGCACTACCCTGAAGTGAAAGCCTGCATAATTAAAAACTTCTGTCATGAGTGTTTTTTTTTTCAACATTGCTTATAGAGAATGTTGCTATCACTTGTTAAATTATATAATTAGGGACTCTTTGGGTTGACTTATTTTAACTTCTCTACTGACATAAGCACTAATGAGATTGTTTGAGAGACTTTATGGAAACAATTTATTTCCATAAACTTTCTGTGATAGCTTATGAAAACAGCTCATAGTTTATATGAAACCACTTTGACATTGTTTATGCATAAGCACTTATATGATTGAACTTAATTAAGTTGTTAGTTTATCGAAACAGGACCTAGATAGAAAAGAATAATACATCTGTACCAAGAACGCATGGTTTTAAATTGTAGTCTGCAGCCAGCCACAATGCGGCTAAAATATAACAAAAGACTTAGACATCACGCAACAGAATCACAACCGCAATTATAATCATATATGATGGACCGCATTTTCCCTCAATATAAAGGTTTGCAGCGTAACAGCAACCGGTATTGCAATCCAAAACATGACAGATAGGAATAGACTTGTCACAAGTGTTGTCATATATCGGCCATGACAGATTGTGGCGGCGGAAAATTTACAACTGTCATGGCCAATTTGTGAAGGATGTCGGTGTCATGGCGTTTTAAGGCAGATATGGAAGCACTATATGGCGGATTTTTTTTTTTGCGTCCTACATAACACTCGCACAACTCAACTGCTATATGATAATACAAACAGCACAAATGAAAACCGAGTGAAATTAGCGGAATAGCTTAAGTAACAAATATTAATTACCGAGAAAATGTTGACATGACCAGGATCAGCAAGATGAGCCATCAAATTATCAAGAGGACTACCACCAGTATAAACAGCTTGAAAACAAAATCCAAGAAAAGCAAGCATAGCAAGTCTTCCATTCTTAATCTCCTTAGTCCTCAAAACCATAACAGGCTCAGGTGAACCTCTTCCCCACTGCATAGGATCAAACCAAAGCCCACCAGGATAACCAACATCTGGTTTTGGGTTCGGCCTATTTGGCAACTTGGGCTCAATATCAACGCTACCCGGATTAACAATATCGGCCCATCTTCTACCCTCAGCCCAACCCATTAAAGCGAGTTGGACAATGAATAGTGTTGTTGGGTCTGCAAAATATTGGACTGAACCTGCATTGAACCATGAGAAGTTTTTTACGTAACCCATATTGTCGAGTATTTCTGGGATGAGGATTCCTGTTACTCCTAACATTGCCCATCTTGAATGCATTAGTTCTGCTTGTGCAAACCATTTTAGTAACTCTGGATCAGAACCTGAGTGGATCAATTTCATAGGTTAATTAATTACTTGTTGGCGAGTCAATACCTATGAATCTATGATGCGCATATACAGACACCGGACACTACACCGACAATGACATGTAGACATTTAGTAAATGTGTCAATGTAGTGTCAGTGTCAGACACGTCGATATGTGTAGGACACAAAACATGCCTTCAATATAAAGTGTCACTGCTACATAGATCTAATATATCATAAAGTGTACCATTTTGATTTGTTAGGTGAAAGTAAGACATACCTAATCCAAGAGGGTCAAAACCAAAATCACCAGGAAGACTGCAATTTGAAGAAGATTAAATAATTATGCCTAAGTTATTTAATGAGAGAAAAGAAAAGAAAAGAAAAAAAAATCTTACTAAACAAGAACCATTGCATTTTTAAGTTAATAATGTCACTAATACAAATAGGTACCGACTCAAAAACGTGAGGACTAGTCGAGGATGTAGTCTCTAAACAAGCAAGAGTATGAACCACCACATTCGCTTTTCTACTAATAAATTTTAACTTAATTTTTTACGCAAAAAAAAATTTAACTTTTTTTTAACAGAATTAAATTAAAGTTTAATAAAGAAGATAAAATATCCCTAAGCATTAAAAAACCAAATTCTGACAAAAATGTAATACTGTGAAAATATAAAGTAAAATAGAAACAAAAAAAATGTAAGAAACAAAATACATTTCTAAATTGAAAGTAAAAGCAAAAATATTAAAAAATAAAAAATAAATAAAAAAATATCTGACTGCTCCTAATAAATTTCCAATGGGACAAAGAAGTAAAATGGTGATTTTATCATAACAAATTTAACACAAAGTTAATTGTATTAGTAATTCAAGGTAATAGTTAAAGAAAGTATATTTTACCTGCCATCTAGCCATTCAGGAGGAGAACTACCAGGAAACCACAATGGCCTGTCAGGAGGGAGTGGTACACACACATCTGACACTCCTTTTTTTGCATTTCTAATTGTTAGTTTTCTTCTTCTGTTGTTGCTACTGCTTAACCATAAGTTTGGTGTTTTTCCTTGGTGAAATACCTTTTGACATATTTCTCTGCATCCAAATACACAAAACTATATATAGTATAAGAATTAATCTGTTGAATCAACGAGCATAATAAATGTTTGAAATACAAAGAGTTGGACCTGTTTGGAAAACTTGATAATGAAGTAGATGAAATGGCTAATGCCATGATGACTTAGACAAAGGCCAAAGGTAGCTGAATTTCTTAGTTGGAAATGGAACAAATGTTTTATTATCACTTTATCTGTTGTATTTGGATGGATAACTTTTGTAATATTTGTGTGTTTGTGGAACAGAAATGTAATGAAGGGCCAATAGTATTTGAATTTCACACGTGGCTCTTCAGAATCAAACTTGGATCAACATCATATCATCATAGTCTCTGAAGCCCCGATACTCTAAAATTGGTGAAGTATCGTGTCCGATACGCACCCGATACCGATACGTCCCGATACTCGTATCGGCAGAGTATCGGTTAAATCTTTATTTTTAAATAAAAAAATAATATCCGATACGCGTCCGATACTTCCCGATACTCGTATCGGAAAAGTATGGGTTAAATATTTATTTTTAAATAAAAAATAATATCCGATAGAATCTGTGTTTCCTAGTAAATGTCAAACTATTATGTTGTTACACCGGTATCTAACAATGTCTTTTTTTGGATAGTACTAATGATGTTGTATAATACTTAACTTAAGATGTATAACTTAAAATGTACTGGTGATCATTATTTTTTAGGACAATATTAATGAAACACAAATATTTAACTTAGTACTAATGATTTTAATTTATTATAATTAGTATTTTTTGTCTTTGTCACTGTTCTGAAGTCACTATGGTGTCCTACTATATAACAGGTTGTTTAAGTATTTGGGTTTGTCCCAAAATTCTAGTATAAGAATGAATGCTTTATGTTTTTAATTGGTCAGCTGCAGGACCTATATAATTGTCTGATATTGCTATAAGATGAACTTGTTGAAGAGGCTTGATGTCATGACTATTATATATTTTTTTGAGCTATTATATGTCTTTAGTTAGGACTGATGAGCCCTTGTATATTGAGCCTCAAACTGTTTTGCTCTTGTGCATTTATTGTGCATTTATATATTTAATTTTAAAATTAAATTTTAAATAACGTATCGCGCCAGTATCGGATATGAATTTTTTAAAATTTTCACGTATCGGCGTATCGTTATCGTATCGTGTCGCGTATCGGGGCTTCATTGATCATAGTGATAAGGGCTGATGCTTCCATGGACTAGTTAAACAAATGGTTCATGATGGACCATTAGTTTCACAATTTCTTATTCAATTTTAACCATTAGATAAATCAAGCACATGAAATTTACCGTAGACTTACAACACTCAATAAAAACCATTAGTTTGCCAGGAAAAAATAAAAACCAAGACTTGCAATGAACTTTCTTTTCCGATTCATTCTTTTATGATGTTATCTATATTTTTTTCCCTCTCTTTATCTTCCTTCTTCCCATCTATTTTTTCTGTAGATCTTTGTTTGTGTATTTTATGAGAATTTATTTCTCTCGAGCATCTTAATTAAGAATTGGGTTTTGGAGATGGAAGAGAGAATAGCAAACGGAGAAATGTTGTATTTGCTCTATTGATCGATGGAGGCATATTTTTAATAACAACAAAATGTAAAGGAACAAGCTTGCTGTGTTGGAATAATTTACATTTTCATACATCAACATTCCATAATTTCCAGATTTACATTTTCTCGTGTTTGGTCACTTGTTGGTTTAAGGGTCGGGACCTTTACCGTGGAACAAGCAGCCCTCAAAGCTGCTTCATATAAAGTGGCCAAACACGAGAAAGCGTGTTCTGACAATCAACATGCTTTCATACCATTCACTTTTGACACTTTTAGTTTTCTAGCACCAGAGGCTGCGAGTCTTTTGCAAAGAGTTCAAAAGGTTATGAATAGCAATGTTGTGTCCCCTAGAGCTAAAAATGTTATTTTTATGCAAATTGGTTTTGCTATTCAAAAAGGATTAGCGGCGCAGCTTGTTGCCCGTTTGCCTTTAATTCATATGTAATTATCTATATTTAATATATATGAAGTTAATAAAAAAATATATATATTTGATAACCGGAGACAAAGAAATGGTTTAGATCACTCTTTCTGTAGTAGTGATGCTGATTTTTTTATGAAGAGTATGAAATTCAAGGGTGAAGGTGAAGAAGAGATAAAGTTCTACGGTGATTGTGAATTGGCGGTGGACTGTGGATCTGCAATGAGCTTCATTGAAAACAATTGTATTATTTAATTTAATTTAATTTAATAATAATAATAATAATAACAATAATCTCTATTATATACACTAGCCGCCGTTTGTGTGATCGATGTTCTTTTTTTTTTACCGATATTCTCTATTGTGCAAATATAAATAACTTCTTAATCTCCTTTTTTATTGGACTTAGTTAATTGATAACTACTTGACCTCCTTTTTTGTTGTGGCTAGTTATTAAGAAGAATTTTTTTTTTTTTACTATAAAAAAACTTAAAACCTACTTTTATGTGGAAGTTGTGTTTAGTTTTTTTAGGGTAAAATAGGAATAATGAAAAAGTCATCCCAAAAATTTGTATCCCCTTTATATATTAGTATAGATTACGAGATTCCCATGGAACATTCTCGTGCATTCTCAATAGTAATTGCTTATGTGACATTCAATTAGAGCTTCTCTTGCTTATGTGTCATTCAGAGTTTTTAGCTTAAGGTATGTTGTTCGAATCCCACTGGCAACAATAATTGAATTTTTATAATATTTTAAGGAAAACTACTTTTCTTTTTGTAGAGAAAATTACTTTATAATTACTAATAAATGTATGTTGTTCGAATTTCATCGACAACAATAATTGAATTTTTATAATATTTTTTTTAATTTCTTTTTGTAGAAACTTTTTCAAATATTTTTTTTTTTTAACTGTCAATTATTTTTTTTGTAAAAACTCTCTCAAATACATTATATACTATCTTTTTTTAGAAACCTATTTTTTTAGAAACTCTCATCTGAAATATTTTTTTTTTATAGAATCTTTAAAATATTATATATATATATATATATATATACATTTTTTATTTTTATTTTTAAAACAAATGTATCATCCGTGCGCAACTGCAGAGACTACTCCCCTCGATTTAACTGAGATCTATTTAAGGGATCGATCTCTTCTAAGAAATGATTCTCCATATGTACCGGTCAGGATCAATCTTAAGACCAAATGGTTAAGGGGCCCAAGTATCTACCACTTCTGCGACACTATCTTGGTACATTTTTAATATTTTAATTTTGTAAAATGAAGGAACATTTATATTTAGATTACTTTGAAACAAATTGAAATAAGAAAGTACACTATTTTTTTCATGGATAAGATCACTCGAAGAATTGATGTCTTGAACCGAAAAAATAGCTTATGACATATCTGTAAACTTTTTTTACTATCCACAAAATAGAAGATTATGAAGAAAAAAAATTATGTTCATTAGAGACAAAAACAAAATATAAGATTTTGAAAGAGAGAGAGAGAGAGAGAGAGAGAGGGAATAATTCTCAGTGTTGGAAAATGAGAAACATAAAGTACTTCCCACCTAGGGATGTCAATGGATATTCATGGACGCGGATAGTGTGATATCTGTATCCGCTCCGTCATACATATATGATATTCGTGTCGATATCCGCTAAACGGGTAATCCACAAATATTGAAGTATCCGTGGATATTAAAAGATATCCATGGATGATATTTTTTTATTAAAAAAAAGAACTAATTATTAAAAAAAAATAGTTTTTTTTAAAATACAAAACATTAACACATAATATTTATAAATTTTGCTCTCTATTTTTAATGAAAATACCAAATTTACAAACAAAAATCACATCACCGAACTGCAAAAGAGTCAAACAAAACTAGAATTTATACAAAATAGCCAAATTGCAAAAGATAAAATATAAAAATACAATTTTTTGTATATACAAATACTATAATTTATATGTAAGTAGAGATATTTAAGTAATTTTACTAATTATTTAGCGGGTATGGATATCCGCGGGCGTGGATAGTATCCATTAAATGCTGATAATTGAAATATCCATTTAATTTATCCGTGGATATCCATTAAGTAATCCGCTCTGTTAAAATTTGAATTCCAACTGCGAGAATTATCCTTATTTTCATATTCATATTTTATCATAGGAAAAACTTATTCAAAATTTTATCTAGCACGAAGAAACGTGATCCTCGTGATGAAAAGTGCATGTAGATCATAGTGAGAACTAAGCACGAAAATTTAATTGATATTCATTAAAAATAATATAGAATTAACAACTATTTTTTGTTGATGAAGCCTCTATAGAATCATATAATGGAGATGGAAGAGACATAGAAATAGAGAGAGATAAATAGAGAGAGATAGAGAGAGAGAGAGAGAGAGAGAGAGAGAAATCTCTTCGTGATGTAGAATAGAAAACGGGAAACACTTTCCACCCGACTATTAAAAATACACACTGACTAATTAAATTTTGAAATCCGACTGCGGGATTTATCCATATTTTCATAATTAATATTTTATCACGGGGATCATTTATTAAAAATTTTATTTAGCACGATAAAAAGTGATCCTCCATGATGAAAAGTATATGTAGAAGATAGTGATAACTTAACACGAGAATTTTATTGATATTCATTAAAAAATACTAGAATTAGCAACTATTTTATTGTTGATGGAGCTCCTATAGAGTATTGCGACGGAGACGGGAGAGAGACAATATCTCAGTGGTATAATATAATAGGAAACTGTGGTAATATTCCCTCCATTATTAAAAATACACATTGACTAATTAAAATTTGAATTTCGACTAAGGGGGTTATTCCATATTATGTGTCCATCGTACTTTCATTAGATTACATATGGTTTTCCCATAAAATTTACAATTATTTTTTGTTGATGAAGTTCTACAGACTCCCGTGTTAAAGATATATCGTATTTTCATACTCAAATAAATTAAAAGAAATCAATCTCATAGACAATTGAAAAAACGTAGATAACCTTCTAAATAATATAAAATGAAAAAAAGACATAGATAACCTTCAAAAGAAAAATAACATATGAAAATAAATATTATTGAAAAAAATAAAAATTATCACGTGTTTGACAATGAACCTAATGTAAATTTTCTATAAAGAGTCGGCACGAGATAAAAAAAAATAAAAAATCATGGTATATTTTAATTTTATGGGTATGGTCCCAAAAAATATTAAAGCCATGAAAAATCAAAGCATATTTTCCTTTGAGAATGAAGTTTATAATTATTTTATATTTATAGGATCACTATATAATTTTGGGGATGAAGATAAGATAAAGAATCTATCTCATAATAGTGTAAAATGGGAAGCGAAGTAATATATACTCTTAATCTCGGTTTATTTTGTAACATCATTAAATCTATATAATGCAAAACCTATCTCAATTTTACTTTGGAATTTTAAACCAAAATAATCAAATAATATATCAAAATAAACATATAAATAATATTAAAAAAGAAAATAATCCCGTGCGGTGCACAGGCTAACATACTAGTAATAAAACAAAAGAAAAAGTAATTGTATTATTTGATTTATTTTTTATTGGATTTTTTTATTTTAATTGAATAAAAAGAAGATAAATTAGTACCTTTAGAGGTTTTTTTTATATATCAATGATAAATATTAATCTTATATTTTTTTTTATATTTATCATCGATGAGACTTAGTTGTCGTATTTTTAAAAAAATTATATTTTAATGTGTGTGCCCGTTGATTTTTTTTCTTGATATTATACTAAACTATTAATTCATAACCGAACTAAACGTGAGTAATTCTATATATCTTAAGATCGGATGAATTTTTGTATCAAAATCGATCCAAACTGAATTGCAAACAACTCTAATACGTGTAATAACGAGCCATATTTTTCTTTAATCTAAACTATATATGGGTTAAATAAATTTTATTATTCTTAAAAGTGTAATGATATTTTATTTTAGTCCCTAAAAATAAATGTTTTATCTTTCTAAAAAAAAGGGAGCTTCTACGGTAATTTGAATAATTCGAATATACCGGTACATGAGTCACTAAATTCATAAGTTAGCGATTATTTTTATGAATTAAAAAATTATTAGGCGATTATAGAGACAATAATATCACAAGAAAGAAACATACTTTTATTGTTTGTACGAATTACATTGATTTTTTAATATTTTGTCATAAATATAGTTCAATATTGACTATTATGAGAAATAAAAATTTAAAAATATCAAAATTTATATTTTTGATCGTTTTAATAAAATGGAATAATGTATTAAAAAAATATGACTAGTATTAGATTTGCATGTCGGTACCACATCCAAATAAAAGTTGGTTACAAATTAGTTGTGGGTACCACGTGCAAATTTACTTATGTGGCATATTCTCATTGATTACCGAGTTTTAGAATCTCCTTATAATCGTTTTATGTAGTTTGTTTCACCTTTTTATTCGGGATAAGACGTACTCCCCCCCCCCCCCCCCCCCCCCCTCTTGTGCACATTTTTTCTTCTTATTTATTTTATACTAGTTTTGAGATCCGTACATTCGCACGAATCTATTGACTTTTATTTATAAAATATTATTAAAATATAAATAATGTTATTGTCCTCTTTCTTGTCAAATTTATTAAATTAATATATTTTTTTATTAAAACAATTGTCCCGTGTCTAATTAAATTTTTTTGATTAAAACAATTGTCATGTGTATGAAATTTTTATTCAAATTTATTTTCTTCATTAAAGCTATTGTCCCGTGTATGATTTTTTTTTATTAAAGCAATTGTTTTGTGATTAAATTTTTGTTTCAACAAAAAAAACTATTTGTGAAATGTCGAAAGCTCATGTTCATTGATTTTACATATATATATATATTTATATATATGTAAGATTGATATTATATTGTATAAAATTTATTTAGAATGAAATATTTAGAAATATGTTATAAAATATTTTTAAAACATAAATTGTGCAGTTTTATATAAACTAAACTTCACCCCATGCGATGCACGGCCTATCTGGAGTGTCAGATATATGATTAAATTTTGTAATATTAAAATTAAATTAAATAAAAGAATTCAAAATATAAATATATTAAAATTGAAAGTAGCCAGTACAAATAGAACTACAAAAGATATTTAAAATTATTAAATCAATACTAAGGTATAAAAAACAAAACAAAATATACTTGATAAAAAAAAGATTAGAAACAAAATATGTTATCATTTATCAAAATTGAGTCGATGTTATAAAAAAAATAGAAATAAATATTTATTCGATTTTTTTATGTATGAGTGAAAAATATTTGTCCATGTTTCTTTATATTTATCAATAAAAACTAATTGTCTTGTATAAAAAAAATTACAGTATTTGTTAATTTTTTATGTTTTGATGATCAACACTTTCTCTTTTTTGACAAAATTAGTGATCAACACTTGTCTTTGGACACTTTAAGTATAATGACAAATAGTTACCATTTTTTGCTTGTATCTTTTATCATGATTTTTATTCCTATTTTTAAGCGTAAATTTCTTTCAATTACAATTATTTTGTTCATATTCTGGAAGTTAAAATAGATTGGATTAATATCTTTTTTTAGAGGTGGTTTCCGTTTCTATTTTTATGAGAAGATTTCTTTTATGTTTATTTTTTTTTTCCTATTTTTGTTTGTATTTTTTGTTGGTTTATAAATGTGGTTTATGATGCTAGTTTTATGAGAAGATTTCTTTTATGCTTATCCTTTCCTATTTTTGTTTTGTATTTTTTTTAATTAGTTTAGAGTTAAAATTATATTTAAGGACGCAAAATTTGAAACACCATTAAAAGTGATAAGGACAAATTTGAATTTTTAATAGTAGTTTCTTTTAATATATTTTAAGTAGATTATGAGTATAGTAGAGGACGAGAGTGGTTAAGGATGTCAATTTCGTTAGTTAATCCTTAATGTCAGGATGCTCTTGATTAAAAATAAAATAAAAATCCATTTGTTATGTTAGATCTTTGTATGTTCAGATTATATTAAAAAAATGTTAAAATTATATCTATTAACTATTAAGGATAAGAAACACAAGGGTTGTATTAACTAATGCCTCTGAAACACTGGTCAAAGATTAAAAAAAAATATTATGTTAAAAATAATATTTTTTATATTTTACTATAGAAGTTTCAACGTAGTTTTACTATAGTTTGGGAGACAAAACATATTATTTTTTATTTTTAGGGACTTAAATAAAAATTGTTATACTTTTAAGGACAATTTTTTTTTTGAACAAACAAAAATGAGAAATACAAATGAACTGTGTAGCCGACTCAGAACAAAATTTTATGTAATCCTATTTTAATTAAATTTTTTTTGCAAGTAAATTATTCATTAGAATTTCACCTTTAAAGGTGAACAAGTGAGAGTATCAGAATTTGGGGCTGATTCATACATTTTATATGCAATATTCCCTATCAATTGAGTTATGTTCACGGAAACAATTTTATTTTAATTATTTTTTTGGTTAGGATCTTAGGAAGATGAGTGTTAACTAACTCGAAAGTGACGCTGAAAAGAAATACAAGAAATTTATATGCAGGTTATTTCTGGAATTTGATATCAGTTGAATGATTTTTTCGTGATCTTGGAAAAGGGTATGAGATTGACCGCCGCCGTAACCTATGTTTCATCACCATCTGCCCAGCCTACCGTAACCTTCCTCTTGATCAACCATGTCTAATTTCAACATTCCATGGAAGTGCTTGGATCTCAATCACGCTCCATCGCAAGTTAACACAACCATCGCAAATCCAGATACACACAACACAACAACCGATTCAATAATACCACCAAAAACCTTCGCCCAAGCCCTAACCAATATCTGTGACATTCCATTATCCCAAATTCAACAACCGGTCGTTAAGGGAGATAGGCTTGCGATCGAAATTCCAGAATCAGCATATGAGGCCGGTTTAGAGGCATGTAAACACAATCTGCATGGTAGAATTTTATGGCCCAAGGGTTCGTCTCCTTTATCAGTCGTTGCCTTGAAAGCTAAGTTAGCTTTGATATGGAAGGATTTGTCCACATGGGGTGTTATATCTCTTGGAAAGGGTTACTTTGAATTCACTTTCTCATCTTTAGAGGACGTTCGAAGAGTCAGATCCACTCCCTCGTGGAATCTCAATCCAGGACTTCTTAAGTTCTTTGCTTGGACTAAGGATTTTAATCCCAGACTGCAACAGAACACTTCAGTGCAGGTATGGGTAAAAAATTTTGGTTTGTCTCAGGAATATTGGCACAAAACTATTTTATTCACCATTGCTGGGAGTTTAGGTACGCCAATTTGTGTTGATGCTATCACTGCGAAGCCCATGCATGAACGTACTTTCGGTCAATTTGCTAGAGTTTTGATCGAAATTGATTTGCTGCAACCTCTAAGGTACAAGTTGCTTGTTGAAAGAAAGGGGTATGCCTTTTTTGTTGATCTAGAATATGAGCATATTCCTGCCTTTTGCCCCGAATGCAAGATGATTGGGCACGGTCTTGAGAATTGTAGGAGATGGAATAATATGGAGGAGTCGAAAAATAAAAAAGAAAAAAATATGAAACAAAAAGCACATGAAAAAAATGAAAAAAATGAAAAGAATGAAAAAAAATGAAAAAAATGAAAAAAAGAAAACATATGTGCAAACCAATGATGGGCGTCCTAAGACTAATGAAATAATTAATGTGGAGAATGAAGTGTTCAATGTGGATGAGCAGCTTGATACAGCACAACACAATACTGAGGTTGGAATTAATACAAAGGCTATTGTGGCTGGGAGTGACTTTCATGAACAGGTTCCACAGCTGAGCCCTCACGAGGGCAGAATTGCTGCAGATGGCAGTAGCAGTATTCCACAGCTGAGCCCTCACGAGGGCAGAATTGCTGCAGATGGCAGTAGCAGTAGCGCGCAGGAACAGCAGCACAACAGTTTTCATGTGCTTAGTCCAGTTAGTCCGAAACAGATGCTTCATGATCAAGACAAACAGCTCGAGCAGGAGTTGAATGAGGGGACGGATGACGCTTGGAGCACCGATTCGCAAGGTTCCTTCGTTGATACTACTCAGTTTGGGGTTGAATCTTTGGCAGCTACTCAAACTAATGCTATTGTTCAAGTTTCCATGGGTAATTCTTCACCAAGGCAGGCAGCAACTAACCAAGCTTCTGTACCAGTGGTTGGAGACACCAACATGCTTCCTGAGGCCGTACCAATTCCAGATAAAGTGGCAAGGGATATGGCTTTTCTCAAGGAATCGTGGGCAAACATGACTGAAGCGGATGAAGCATTTCAGAATTTTGAACCCACAAATCATGAAGTTGACATTACTAATCAAGGCTTTCAAATTCACATGTCCAAGCAACAAAAAAAAACTCTAAAGCAGTTGAAGCAGTCTAGTAGGGACTCATATGCTACCAGATCAAAGGTTCCTTCCAAACCTTTCAGATGAAGTGTATTTTTTGGAATGCAAGGGGTTTAGCTAACGCCCCTACAAGATTAGCCTTGAAGAAGTTAATAACACAATACAACCCTGACATCATTTTACTATCCGAACCTTGGATGGATTTAAATGATCTCCCAAGGAGATGGTTAGTTAATTTAAACCTCAAATGTTTTGCCTCTAATACCAGACTCAATCTTTTGCCTAATCTTTGGTGCCTTTGTAAAATTTCACTTAATCCTTCCCTTGTAGCCTCAACTGACCAGCATGTAACCTTTACCCTCAATGATAATAACACAACCTTAGCCTTCTCAGCCGTTTATGCCTCTACTAATTATTTGTCTCGCAGGAATCTTTGGAATGACTTGAATTCTCTGCAAGCTCAATTTAATTTGCCATGGTGTTTCTTAGGTGATTTCAATGTGATCATGGGTGCTCATGAACACCGAGGTAGATCAAATCCCGCTAGACTGCCTATTGAGGAGTTTCAGACATGGACTAGCACTTTTAATCTTTTTCATCTTCCTACTAGAGGTGCTTCTTTCACTTGGTCGAATGGTAGAGGAGGTACACGCCACACAGAAAGAAGACTGGATCGAGTTATATGCAACCAAGCTTGGTTGGATTTATGTCATACTTCTACCGTGTCATCTCTAACCAAGCTAAGATCTGATCATTTTCCTCTTTTATTTGATTTTTCTTTAACAACAACCTCTTTTGCTTCACAATTCAAGTTTATGCGCATGTGGTCTTTACATCCGGATTGTAAGACAATTGTTTCTGAAAGTTGGAATTCTGTGGTGGTTGGTTGTCCTATGTTTGTTCTGAGTCAAAAGCTAAAGTCCCTTAAGGCTAAGCTTAAGATTTGGAATAAAGATTGTTTTGGGAATGTTAATGATATGGTTTGTGCAGCTGAGTTAAAGCTTCAGCAACTTCAAATGCAACTACAAGATCATGGGCATTCTGATAATCTTTTACAAGAGGAAAAAGTAGCTAGTGCTGCCCTGGAAGAAGCGCTAACCAAACAAGAGGCGTTTTGGCAGGAAAAAGCAAGAATAAAATGGCATCTTGAAGGAGATCGTAACACCAAATTTTTTCATAGCCTAGCCAAAATCAAAACCTCAACCAAACAAATTACCTCCTTACACATTGATGAAACAGTGGTTACTGATCAAAACCAAATCTCTGAGCATGTGATAAATTTTTATAAAGATTTATTTTGTACTAACATTGTTTTGCAGGATTCTTTGCTTGTGGAGGAAGTCATTCCTTCTCTTGTTACGGAGGATATGAATGCAGTCATGACTATGTTACCTTCTCATTCCGAGATCAAAAATGCAGTTTTTGCTCTCAATAAAGACAGTGCTCCAGGTCCAGATGGTTTCGGGGCATTCTTTTTCCAGCATTTTTGGGACATTGTCAAAAGTGATGTTATCAATGCAGTGTTGGAGTTCTTCACCTCTAGTTGGATTCTTCCAGGATTTAATTCTAATATCATTGCTTTGCTGCCCAAGTTTCCGGAAGCTTGCTCCATTGATCAGTACCGGCCTATTGCAATGGCTAATTTCAAATTTAAAATCATTTCAAAAATTCTTGCTGACAGACTTGCTTCGATTATGCCTGGTCTTATTTCGGACGAACAGAAGGGTTTCATTCACGGTAGGGATATTAAGGATTGTCTCTGTATTGCATCTGAAGCAGCCAATTTTCTTCATAATAAATCTTTTGGTGGTAATTTAGCTTTGAAAATTGACATTACCAAAGCTTTTGACACTTTGGATTGGAATTTTTTGCTTAAGGTGCTAAATTCTTTTGGTTTTAATACTGTTTTTTGTAACTGGATTCATGTTATTTTGAAGTCTGCTTTTCTTTCTGTTTCCATCAATGGCAAATCTCATGGCTATTTCAATTGCAATAGAGGAGTCAGGCAAGGTGATCCTCTTTCACCGCTACTTTTTTGTCTAGCTGAAGACGTTTTAAGCAGGGCCATTTCTAGACTGGTTTCACAAGGTACTTTGGATTTGATTAAGGGAACCAGACAATTCCACGTCCCTTCTCACTCCTTTTATGCTGATGATCTGATGATTTACTGCAAAGGGAATCTAGCTGGTTTGAAAGCTCTCAAGGATTTATTTACGCGCTATGCTTTGGAATCCGGTCAGTTTATTAATCATGCTAAATCCACTATTTACTCCGGGTCTATTACTCCTAGAAGGCTGGACATCATTGTTGCTTTGTTGAATTTCAAGATAGGTGCCTTGCCGTTTCATTACTTAGGTGTTCCTATTTTCAAAGGTAAGCCGAAGTTATGTCATCTTCAACCTATTGCTGACAAGATTAAGTTGAAACTCTCAGCTTGGAAAGCTTCCTTGTTATCCATTGCTGGAAGAGTTCAATTAGTTAAGTCGGTCATTCAGAGTATGCTGACGTATAGTATTTCTATATATTCTTGGCCTATGTCTCTTCTCAAGGATTTAGAGAAATGTATCAGGAATTTTATATGGAGCGGCGACTTAGACAAAAGGAAGCTTGTCACGGTGTCTTGGAAGAAGATGTGTAGACCTTTATCCCAAGGTGGACTCAATATCCGTTCTCTAACTCAACTTAACAAAGCTTCTAATCTTAAGTTTTGTTGGACTCTTTTCAATTCCAAAGCATCTTGGGCGGTTTTGCTTCGGGATCGTGTTTTTCGAAAAGGCAAAGTTATTCGATACCATATTTTTTCTTCTTTGTGGTCTAGCATTAAAGATGAGGTCGAAGTGGTCCGAGACAACACGGTTTGGCTGCTTGGGAATGGTGATAATATTAATTTTTGGCTTGATAATTGGTGCGGTGATCCTTTGGTTGAGCAACTAGGCATTCCGGTTCATATTCGTCCCTTACTTACAGCTTCAGTAAGTGATTTTATTGTGAATGGCAGGTGGAGCATCCCAGCGCAGCTTTCTTTAATGTTCAGCAATCTGGAGTCTATCATTGCGGCGGTAATGATTCCCATGGAATTGAAGAATGATACTTTACTGTGGCAGCATACGGATTCAGGAGATTTGAGCTTCAAGCATGCTTATACTTTCAAAAATATGCAGGTGCAAGAGCTTCCATGGGCCAAGTATATTTGGCGGACTGAAATCCCTCCCTCAAAATCCCTCATGGTGTGGAGATTGATGCATGAGAAGATGCCGACGGACGAGAATCTAATGTCTAGAGGTTGTGAAATACCGTCCATGTGTAATCTTTGTAAGTCGCATGTGGAGTCCTCTTTTCATTTATTTTTTGAATGTTCCTATGCAATTAAGCTTTGGTCTTGGTTGGCTGGTTGTTTGAATTTCACGATTCAATTTTATTCTACGGATGACATATGGAAGTTGTGTGATTTGAATTGGTCGCCGCAAAGCAAAGTTACTATTACTGCTGCAATTATCAATTTGTTGAATACTCTTTGGCTTGTCAGAAATAAGGCCAGGTTTAATGACATTCGCATACCTTGGCAGTCAGCTATTTCTTTGATAATTGCTAACACCTCAATGTCTGGTAATAATACTTGCAAAACTTCTTCTAATTCCATGAGGGATTTCTCTTTCCTTAAAGCTTTCAGAATATCAATTCATCATTCTCGTCCTAATATTTTGAAAGAAGTTCTTTGGCAACCTCCGTTGCTGACTTGGCTCAAATGTAATATTGATGGGGCCTCTTGTGGGAATCCTGGTATTGCTGCTTGCGGTGGTATTTTTCGTGATCATAATGCTAACTTTGTGTATGGTTTTGCGGAGCCTTTAGGGACTTGTTCTGCTTATGTAGCCGAGATGTGCGGCTTCATGAGGGCAATTGAAATCGCTTTTCACAAGCAATGGAATCATCTCTGGATTGAATCAGACTCGTCAACCGTGGTTTCAGCTTTTATTAATCCAGATCATCAGGTTGCTTGGAGCTTAAGGACTAGGTGGCATAATGCTCTTTTTATGGCCAGAAATATGCATGTGATTGTTACTCATATTTACAGAGAGGGTAATCAGGTGGCTGACCTCTTAGCTAATCATGGTCTAAACCTCCCTTCTATTGTTTTTTTGGAAGATATTCCCTTGTTTGCTAAGAATTGTTATGATAGGAATAAGAACGGTTTACCGAGTTTTAGAATATGTGTCTCTTAGTTGGGGTTTTGGCCTAGTCCCCCCCTCCTTGTATGTCTCTCTTTTGATTTGAATAAATTTTTGGTGGATGGCACTTTGCTTTCCACCTCTTTGATTGAAAAAAAAAAAATTTAAAAACTATGCACCAGAAAAACAAAAAAAATTAAAAACTTATTTCCAAAATTAAACGTTATATTTGTAAGAAAAATATATATTAAAACGTTACATTAGTTTACCACGGAAAAAAATGTTACTGCATAGTTAACAACTTTTTACTGAAATTATTTAAAAAAAATTAATCTATAATCAAAGATACAGAAGAGAGAGAATGAGTAGAGATGTGACTCATTCATGAGTGATGGAGAGAGAATAGTGTTGAATGAAAAGATCATGTGTGGAAGGTGTATGATCTTATTGTGAGATATAGATTAATCTAATGATAAGTAGTCCTTGTCCATCATAGAACACTTGCAAGGGCCGTCCATATTAGAATTAGTGTCATATAAGTATATAAATATAGTCAAACAAGATACTAATGAAAGGTCCTTTCAACCCCTACTTATCATTGTTGAACAATTGTCACATTCCAATTTTAAGTGCAATTCAAATCTTTGGACATCAAAATTATATAATTACCAAATAATAATTTTTTATTAACTTTATACTTATTGTAGGCTATTTTTTATAGGAGTATTTTTATGGGGATCTATATTTCTAATCATGTAGTAATATGTCTGTCTATTTTCTTAGACTTAATTCAACATTTAGTCCCTTATGTTTATTTTAAGTTTTAACTTGGTTCCTTTCAGTCATAGAAGTGATGATAGTAAAGGGGAAAACAAAAAGATGAGCACTAATATCAAACAATGTCTTCGTAAGGTGGCAGATGGACACTTTACGGCAGCTGCGAAGGTGTTGGGGTCATATGGAGTGGCCCCCTGTAATGAAGAGACCATGAGGATTTTGGAGGATAAACACCCGTACAAGCCACCTCCCTCCATGCCGACCTCCATGTTCTCTGAAGCTCCTTTTGTGGCTAAAGTTGACACCGTTCTAGGGTGCATTAAATCTTTCCCTAAAGGGACCTCGTGCGGTAGAGATGGTTTGCGGGCCCAACACATATTAGACGCTCTATGTGGAGAAGGTTGTGCTGTCGCAAGAGATCTCATAAATGCAATCACGTCAGTGGTTAACTTATGGTTAGGCGGAAGATGTTTGATGAGTTTGTCAGAGTTTGTTGCTTCCACACCCTTGACACCAATGTTAAAGTCTGATAGGGGTATTCGCCCAATAGCAATCGACACTATTTGGAGGCGGCTATTTTCCAAGGTCGCTATGAATGGAGTCAGTAAAGATGCGACTAAATATCTCAACGACTTTCAATTTGGTGTAGGGATATCCGGAGGCGCAGAAGCCAGTTTGCATAGTGCCAATAGGTTGTTAAGTCAACGGCATGACGATGGTTCTTTGGCTATGCTCACAGTAGATTTCTCAAATGCTTTTAATATGGTAGACATGTCGGCACTACTGCATGAGGTGAGGGTGAGATGTCCATCTATTTCTCTGTGGGTTGAGTTTCTTTATATGGCCAATCAGCACGGTTGTACCTTGGGGATGGACACATAAAGTCAGCCACTGGAGTGCAACAAGGCGATCTGTTGGGACCACTCCTTTTTGCTCTTGTGTTACACCCTCTTATTCATACGATCAGAGACAATTGCAAGCTTATCCTCCATGCTTGGTATCTTGATGATGGGACTGTTGTAGGGGATTCAGGGGAGGTGGCTAAAGCATGGAAGTAAACTTCGTGATGGAATGTTTCCTTCAGACATTGGGAGACCGACGGTGGGGGTGGCCTTGCTTGGAGGGGCTGTTAGTCGAGATAAAGATTTTATAGCAAGGGTGCCTATGAAGAGAGCTGTCAAAGCTGTTGAGCTAATGCATCTTCTTCCTCAATTAAAGGATCCCCAAAGTGAGCTTCTTCTACTTCGATCATGCATGGGAATTGGCAAACTTTTTTGTCGGTCTTAGGACATGTCAACCGATTTACATGGAGGAGGCAACCATTCTGTTTGATAAGGAGTTGCGTGGGGCAGTTGAAGACATTGTGGTTTGTGGAGGTCCTTTCTTTGGAGACCTTCAGTGGAGGTTAGCTTCCTTGCAAGCAGCACATGCTCAGGATTTTCTTCTTGCTATTCCTATTGATGGATTATACCAGCATATGTCACCAGTGGAGTATCGCACTATCCTTAAATATCATCTCATGATCCCTTTATTTCCTATTGATGAAGTTTGTCCTGTTTGTCGTAAGGCGTGCCTAGATAACTTTGGGGAGCACACCGTGCATTGCAGAGAGCTTTCAGGCTTCAAATATAGGCACGACTTTGTACGGGATGTTCTTTTTTATATTTTTAGGCATGCAGGAATATCGATAAAAAGAGTCTTCAGCGTTTGAGATCATACATCTTTTGTTTTTCTCCAGAGTCAGATGTAGAAACAACTTTTGAGAGGCTTCAGAGCTTGATTATTTGGTAGCCTCTGATGGGCTACAGAGCTTCGATCCAGGGATCAAGCTTGAAAATTTTATCTTGTGATCCTGCACACAAGAACAAATTTTAGCAACATCAATTGTACATTTAATACTTTGTTATCATAAAAATCTTAAAACCACGTGGAGAGTTTGTCAGACCCACACTTTGTTCTAACAAAAACATCATTTGTGTAATATGCTTATTGGAAGCATCATTGCAAGCACAACGAAATTGTAATCAACAGTAGGTTGAATACCTTGAGGGATTAATGTTAGTTAGCTGCCTCAAGAAGTCATTGATAGTTGATCAGTGAAGAAGTTATAATTTGTCTAGATTATTAGCATAACCAATTTGACTTTTTTTTAAAAAAAAAAATTGTTATCATCAAAACTCTTTAAGCTCTGTTTGAATTGATGAAATATAATGGAATGAAGCGAAACATAATTTACTTTCTAAATTTATTGAATTAATTGATTTATTTGATCTATGTAATTAAATTAAAAAATGTTTTACTTTCTTTTTTAATACAAAAAGATAATTTTTTACGTATAATTAAGATTAGATGGAGTATTAATAGTAATTGATATATATTAATAGTAATTGATATTCAACGTCTTTGATAAAAAGAAGAAAGAAAAAAAGATAGTATTCAACATGACCAACACATTCATGAATTTGGTGAACTACCCTCGTGGACGAGCTTGGTTATGTTGTTTGAATGAGGTTTACCCAATCTACAAATGTTCAAAAAAAAATCTACAAATGTATAGTGGATTTGGTTAATTGATTATAGGAATGAACACCTATTTTCATTCTTTTAAAATATTATTAACAAAAAGAATCTTTAAATTAGGGGTGCTGAAATCCAAACTTATTTAAAAAATCAAAAACCGTAAAAATCCAAATATTTTTAGATGTGTTTAGATGTTCTTTTGTGAAAATAGTTGGATTGAATTAAATTTTGGATTGATTTTTCAAATCAGATCCAAACTAAACTAAATCAAACCGAATGCATATATTTTAATAAGTATTTATTTTTTATTAGTATGAATATATATTTCTTTAACCTATTTTTATGTTTTAAACATAATTGATAATTGTCATTTCAAAATATTAAGTATTAATATATTATATGTTATATTTTACATCAAACTTAATATTTATTTCGTCAAAAAAATAAAAAAATTTATAATTTATAATATGGATATCCAAAAACTGATCCAAATTAAACCGCATAAAATTGGATCGAATCATATTTTTTTATTTACCATAAAAAACCAAACCGCAAATAAATTTATTTTTTGATCGGATGAGTTTTTGCTTCAAAATAGTTCCAAACCGAACCGTAAGCACCCCTACTTTAAACCCTTGCTCTTTAAAATGATCATTTTTTTAGGGGTGTACATGGATTGGACAAACCCATTTGACCTGGCCAAACCCACCTAATCCAATCCAAAAAATGGGTCGAGTTATTGGGTGAGTATGGATTTCAAAATGAAAAATCCATAAAAAATATCGGGTACCGGGCAAAACCCAACTCAAACCCAAAAATCCCACTGACACACTGAATCTGTAGTGCCATGATTTTTAAAATAATTTTTATATTAATTTAAAGATTTTCCATCATTAAAAGATAAAAGGCACAAGTTCAGTATATTATAGTTTTAACGCATTCTCTGATCATCTCTTTCGAGTCTCTACTCTTCGACTTCTTTTTGTCATTTAAAAGTAGTGATGCTAAAAATATCATTATTTGCAAATATTGAAAATATGTTATTTTATGAAGAAAAAAAATATGGTGATGATATTATCATTTTATGATGCTAAAAAAGTAGTAAAAATATGTTATACTATTTTTTAAGTAAATAAAAAAATTTGTCATTTTTATAAAAAAAGAATGATGATTCGTCATTTAATCATTTAATATTAAAAAAATAAAATAAAATTGGGTAACCCACATAACCCACTTAACCCAACCCGAAAATAAGTGGGTTTATCCAATCTGTCCCAATATTAAAATGGGTGGTTATTTTGCTCAACCCAATCCGGAGTACCATATATAATTCGGGTTTTGGTTTTGCCTAAATTCAACCTAGTCCAATCAATATACACCCCTAATTTTTTTATAGCATAAGTATAGAGGTTATATTATTACATCTCTGGCCATCAATATTACCCCTAATTCAAACGTAAAACTCAAAAATCTATAGATGCATTGTGCCATAAATATATTTGTTACTTAAAATATTTAAAAATCAATCTATTACACTATAAACGTAAAACTTAAAATCTATATATGCATTTTGTCTAAATTATATCATCACGATTTGTCTTACAAAATTTATAATCAACATAAAAAGAAAAATAATGTTTGCCAAAAAAATAAAATGAAATAATGCATTAACAATTAACAATACAAAATAGGGATAAAAACATGGAAAAATAAATATATTATATAGAAGATATATACCGTAAATATTTCAGATCAACTAAAGAAACATTTACTTTCTGTTAAAATAAAACTTCGGAACATGAACAACAACTCCAACAACAACATGCGATCTGCAAAATTGTCAAAACTCAAAATCATTGTCCTTTTTTTTGCTTGCGATTCCTGCATCACCAATTCAACATCCTAGTACACATCTTTCTTTTGATGTTCCCATCAACTTCACTTTGAATTCACTCAATCTTCACCAAATCTCGATTGATACCCCAAAACCCACTTTCTTATTTCAAATAAAAAATTTTGAATTTTGAAACAAACCCACATAACCATTTTTCAAATCAACCTCATTAAGGGTGTTAGAAGAATCATGGTTTTATTTTCTTCTCATAAGAGTACAAGTTTCTTCTTTGTGTTTCTATGTGTTGCAGCACTTGGTTCGGTTTTTTTGGTGTGGCAGAGGAATGTGATTAATTCTTTCTTTGTTTTGGGTGGGGTGGAGGTTCCGGTTTGGGAATCACCAAAGCTGAGACCTGTGGTTTTCAATTTGGTTGATTTTGGTGGTGTTGGTGATGGTGTTGCTCTTAATACTATGGCTTTTGAAAGAGCTGTTTCTGTTATTTCTAAGTTTGGAGATAAGGGTGGTTGCTCAGTTGAATGTGCCACCTGGTTTTTGGCTTACTTCACCTTTTAATCTTACTAGTCATATGACTCTTTTTCTAGCTCATGATGCTGTCATTCTTGGAATTCAGGTGTTTTTTTTTACTAATATGATGTGATTGTTGTATTTTTTATGCTTGTATCTATTTGTGTTTGTTTCTACTTGTTGTATTGCCTTAGGATTTTTGCTAGGAAAAAAGTGAATTATAACCATTAATTGAGATTTATTGAATTTCATTTTATGTTTGTTATTGATGTGCATAAATTATGTTCAGTTGAACCCTAGATATGTCATGTATCCGACACTGACACATTTGATTTATTGAATTATGTCATTTTCTTAAATTATTATCGGTGTCGACTTGTTAGTTTTATGTCCGGTGTCTGTATCTGTGCATCATAGGTTGAACCTTGGTAACGGTTGTGTCCCGTTTCAAGTTGTTTAAAGCATTTGAACTATGATTCTAAAGGTCTCACACGTTTGATGTCTGGTTTGGTTTTTAAAAGATTGCCATGAATAGGATGGCTAGTTAATGTTTGAAAGTTTTGCTTATGTTGTGTTTGTTTGTATTTTGTTGTTTTAGGATTTGTTGCCGAGTTTAATTGACTTTTTATTTTTGTTTCTAATGTAGTTGTAGCTTTTTGTGTTTGTTTGTAATTTGGTTGTTTTTTGGGATTTTTGTGTTGGAATTCAAGTGTGATTGGTTATTCCTACATTATTAGGAATGAGTTAAACAAGGATACATAAATGATGTGATCTACAGAGCACAAATACTCCTCGGATTAGGTGTGTCCCTATGTCGGACAACATATGATTACATTGAATTTTATAATTTTTTTCAAATTATTATTAGTGTATGTGATGTTTCCAGTGTCCATGTATGTGCCCGTGCTCATAGGATGTGGTCTATAAAAAACGGACACTCCTCGGATTAGGCGTGTCCTAGTGATGGACATGCGTTGGTGTCTGGCACGATACCAACACATGATTACATTGTATTATATAATTTTCTTAAATAATTATTCGTGTTTGTGATGTTTCCAGTGTCCATGTATGTGTCCGTGCTCATAGGACGTAATACATGTACTGAATGCCTTAAGATTTATGGTGGAGAGATGTAGTCCAGGTCTCTTAGGGGTCTTGGTCATTAGTGATATGTCTTAATGGTGGTGCTCTCAGTGCTCGTCATACTCCCACACAAGTGGTATCAAAGCCGTAGTTTGCCTTGATGAGAGAGTGGGATTAGATTCATATATAAGGGATCTTTGTATGGAAAGTCTTTCTGACAATGTGAGAGTCATTCAATTGTAAGTGGTTAGTCCCACATTGGCTAAAAATGAGTTAAGGAAAGGATACATAAGAGACGTGACACATCTACTTGATGCCTATAAATTTTGGAAGAGATGTGATGTTTAGGTTTCTTAGGGGTCGAGGTCATTAGCCTGCTGTTGCTCCCAATCCTCTCCATACTCCCCAACATGTCGCGATGGAAAAAGTGAACAATTATAATTTATAACCATTAATTGAGATTTATTGAATTTAATTTTGTGGTTTGTTATTTATGTGCATAAATAGAATGGTTGATGCAAGTTTTGAAACTTTTGCTTATGTTGTGAGTTATCTTGTGTGTTGATCTATAGGATGAAAATTATTGGCCATTGATGCCTGCATTGCCTTCATATGGGCATGGTAGGGAACATCCTGGACCACGGTATGGCAGTTTAATTCATGGTCAAAATCTTAAAGATGTTGTAATAACAGGTGAGGAACTTTCTTCCTTGTTCGTGATTCGGATTCTTCTTATATTGACTTATCACTAGCTTACCTAGGCTTATCTACTGAGTACTAACATGAGCACTTGACAAGGTAGTTGGAACAGTAGCTTATGACATGTGCATAAGCTATTTTCAGCCAATGTTGATAAGCGCTCTAGGATATTTATGAAAACAGCTTATATGTTATATGAAAGTAACTTGACCATAATATCTCTTTGACAATAGAAGTAGCTTATACATAAATGATTATATTATAAGCGATTTTCATATAAGCTCTTAATTCAGGTGTTTATCTGAGCTGGCCTTAGGTCTTTACTTAGGAGATGTTTTGGTAAATACTTAAATTAAATACTTACTTAAAAAGCAGTTATCAAGTGAGAATTCTCTATCAACAGTTTTTACAATCAAAGAGGGGATTTTGCAAATGAGTTTCTTGGTATCTTTGTATGAGTTGGTTCTATAAGCTGTCTCGGGGAACTTATAAAAAAAAGCTGAAATTAGTTTATAGCCATATGTTCTTGCAAATACTTATACAAGTGTTTATTGCTATATCATAAGATAAGTCCAAACACTCCCTTAATAAGTATTGAATGTCAATGTATACTCAATGAAGTCTTTTGATCCCTTAGATTTTAGGATCTCGATCAGCATGCTGTCAAATTTAATTATGAGTCAACCATGACCACGTTAAACAAAATAGGATACCAAAGTACTAAGTCTCTAACTTTTCTTTGTTAACGTATAATCTCTAAGTTTCCCTGATTCTATCTATTCTCGTAATCGACAGGACATAATGGAACCATAAATGGACAGGGACAAACATGGTGGACAAAATATCTCCATAAGCTTCTCAACCACACAAGGGGGCCACTTGTCCAGCTCATGTATTCTAGTGACATTGTGATCTCAAATATTACTCTGCGCGACTCTCCTTTTTGGACTCTTCATCCATATGACTGCAAGAACGTTACAATAAAAAATGTTACGATATTGGCACCTGTATATCATGCTCCAAATACTGATGGCATAGATCCTGGTAACTATCTTTTTCGTATCTAAATATATGATCTGCCTGTTGTTTCTATATCCAGTTACTATTTACTAGATGGTCGTGAAAGGGGAGGATAGTTTCATCTTTATCGAGGTTATTGCATGAAAAATAAGTCAGAAAGTTTGTCTTATAGTATGGTTTTATAGTGGACTGTATATTGGAACTTGGAAGATTGGTCCTGTAAATGATTTGAACTTTCATGGTAAATTTTACTCTCTTGCTAAATAAAAGTTACGACCGTAGTTTCAGTCGTAGAATTTTTAGTTAGGCTAAGATTAGGTTATGTTATTTATTTTTTTCTGTAAGCTTCAATGAGATGTTTGGGAAATGAATCTTGAGGTCAGTGAATGATTAACTTTGGTATTCAGATATAAGGATGGAGTGATAAGTGTTAAGAAGTCTCACATCGGTTGAGGGATGGCCTGAATAAGTGTTTATAAGTAAGAGGCAATCCTCACCTTACAAGCTGGTATTGTGAGGATGAGTTAAGACCCATAATTATTTCTAACCTGGTATCTATATCCTCACCTTACAAGTCGGTTATGTGAGGATGAGTTTGACTCATACTTATTTCTTAATAATTTTTAACAATAAGGACGAAGGGATTTGAATTTGGAATTGGATTTTTTCCCTAATAAAATACTAACTATGCTGTAGAAAATTGTTCCGGATACACCAAAATAGTCACTCATTGCTTCGTAATTGAGGTTAAGGGTAGTTTATATACAACACCACACCTTTCAAACCACCGAGGCGCCTTTTCTACAAACGACAAAACCGTGACAAATTAACCCCAAAGTGGACAATCTCTCAGAGATGTGGACTTGAGGTCGGATCGGAACAAAAATGATTTTGAATATCATTTCAACTATGTATAAGAGTACGACCACTAATTACCGTTTGGCCTAGCTTATTTCAAACTTTTCTACTCAATATAAGGAGAAGCTAGGCCAAACAGATTTTCAAGAAGTTCTTGATAGAAAAAAGTTGCTTAATTTTTATGAGTAAAATATATAGATAAAAGACTTTTTAAGCTAAAAAATAACAATTACCAAATAGCTTTAACTTTTTTCTGAAAGCTCTTGTTTTCGCTTTTAGCTTTCAAAAAGTTTTTAAGACCTAAAAAAGCCGGGTCAAACGATAAATAGAGAAAAAGCTCTTTTTTTTCTCTAACTCTTAATACAAAAAATCCTTTAATTTCATACTTTCAACACTCCCCTTCAAGTTGGTGAACGAATATCTATTAATTTTAGCTTGCAAGTAATTTTACCGACTCATTTTGTTGGCATAAACTTTGTTAACACACCTGCCAACTGGTGCCTAGAAGGGATGTATGCATTTTTTATCAATTCTCTATCCAATTTTCCTTAAGGCTCTGTTTGGAGGGTTTTTTTTGAAAAGTTTTTCTATACCTCACTGATCCTGCATAATCTACATCAGTATAAGCCTGCGTAGTTAACCTTCCACCTCTTTTGAATAAGTCGTGTCATCTTCCTGAAATGACTTGAGATACTGCGGAACACAGTCTACAACCACCTACAAGTCTCTTACACTCAGATCTTGCATGAAATGATTCGTAACTTTGACTGCATATGTTATGTTGGTCTAGTGTGTGCGAAGTAATGATTCGTAACTTTGACTGCATATGTTGTGTTGGTCTAGTGTGTGCGAAATTAACTTCCTCATCTTGAAAAGAGCTATCAAGATAGTGTTATCTTTAATCTGTTAATTTCAAAGACATCTTTCGGTATAACCCTGCCAATAACACTCACCCTACCAGAAAACATATGAGTAAAATAGTCTCGAGCCAGCACACATAGTTTCACCTTGAAATAATATCCTATTCGACACAGTTCTGGATATTATCATTATTAATGCGCTCTGGATAAAATCTACTTACCTTTTTCCAAATCTTTTTTTTAATTTAGCATTATAATATTCTCTTTTTTCTATCAGACGATCATCCGTAAGTAATATACGAGTGTATATATCTATTTCTTTATGCAAATCATAAAAAAGGAATCCCTATTTGATTATTCTTTTACTAAAATTTTCATTTGTCTTAGTTTGTTGTATGAAGAATTTTAACAAACCTTGGTTTCTATGATATGAACAGATTCTTGTGAGGATATGTTGATAGAGGATTGTTACATAAGTGTGGGGGATGATGCAATTGCAATAAAAAGTGGATGGGATCAATATGGAATTTCTTATGGAAAGCCTTCGAAGAATATCCTAATCCGAAACCTTGTCGTTCGTTCTAATGTCAGGTGAAGTTAATTTCTAAGTGAAACTCAATGTACTTAGGGTGTGTTTGGTAACACAAATAAGCTAGCTTATAGCTTATTATATTAGCTTATAAGCTTGTTTCATAAAACTAGAGGTGTTTGGTAACAATCTTTTTTTTATTAGCTTATAGCTTTTTTTCAAATGCTATCAAGTAGTGTTTGAGCTTATAGCTTATAGCTTTTTACCTTTTATTTCAATTTTAACCTTATCATTTTAACAATTGTATATTGAAAAATGTTATTAATCATTACGAAAAAATATTAGGCATTGGATTATTCTGAATCTTCATTTTGTTCTGTGTGAAATGCAACAGTGCTGGTATCTCAATAGGAAGTGAAATGTCCGGTGGAGTATCCAATGTCACCATCGAGAACATTCTTGTATGGGAATCTAGACGTGCCATGAGGATCAAAACCGCACCAGGTAGAGGAGGATACATTCGTCAAATAACTTACCGGAATCTAACTTTCCACAATGTCCGTGTTGGAATTGTTATCAAAACCGATTACAACGAACATCCTGACTCTGGTTATGACCCTTCAGCTCTTCCAATTCTCAGAGACATAAGTTTCACCAATATCCGCGGTGAGGGAGTTCGCGTACCGGTACGTATTGAAGGTAGCGAACAGATTCCAGTTAGAAATGTGACTTTCAAATATATGAATGTTGGAATAACATACAAAAAGAAACATATCTTTCAGTGTGCCTTTGTGGAAGGTCGAGTAATAGGGACCATTTTTCCGAAACCGTGTCTGAATTTTGATCAGTACAATGAGCAAGGAGAGTTGGTTAAGCATGCTGTGTCACAAAATATAACAAATATAGATTATGAAATTTGAGGTATATCAAATATTCCAAACTCCTAGCTTATGTTCCATCATTAATCAGGCCTAAGTTTATGTCTGATTTTTTTTCTATGATCATTTTTGTGAGGGGATGGAACAGTCAAGTTATGCCAATTCTTTGGTAATTTCATTTTCCACAGTTTTCTTTAGGTGATGAGATGTATATAGGAAACTTTTTCAGTTACTTACATAAATAGTAGTATTTCAGAATTTTACAATTGCACAAGTTGTTATAAATATAGATACAGATATCACGGATACCAGACATGATACTGTTATATTTTATGAGGACGAGAATTATGTAACCTCAGTCTATAAGTGAGAGGTGTTTTGTTTTGTAATCTGAAGTTATTTCTTAGACACTAGTTCTACCTTGTTAACCACTTCCTCTTTCTCAAATTATACTATGTTTTGGCAATTTTGCACAAATTAAAACATGTGGTTAATGTTGTATAGGGAAAAAAAAATTTCATTGATTTTACAAAATTATGTCCTTCAAACACAAGGTGTACGTGGCACTTATATATTATTCTGTCCTGTTACTCTATGAGAATGCAGCCACAGTTCAGAGAATCAAGATTTATAGGAAGCTCTTATGCTACTAAGTTATTTTGATCATATGGTTCTCAGCAATAATTCCATTATTCCCATCTTACTGAATATTGAAAATTTCCAACTTTTTCTTTATCCATGTCCATCATGTTTCTAACGGTACTTTTTGCTTTGAGGCAACTATATACTCTATGACTCACTTTTAGGACTTTCAAGTGAGTTATTAATATTTTTAAGGACATTTAAAATTTCAAAAATTGTGTGAAATAGCCAAATAAATCATCTAATATGGAATTGTAGGTGTATAATTATGGAAAAAAGAGTAAAAATGTGAATAAATTTTGTAGGGAAAATATGAGGGAAAAAGATTTACTGCAATTACAAAATCACACTATAACATGATGTAATCGGTATGTGTCATTCGATCGAAATTAATGGCTGAGATCATTATTACTAAAAAGTCATGGTTTTAATTTAAACTGTTCGATTTCAGATTGACGGTCGAGATCAAAAACAGTGTGAAACCGTGTCTTTTTATTACGGCAGACAACCTAAATACAAATATGAGAGAAAAAATAAAAGAAAAGAGAGAGAGTGACAAAGTCACATAACTTTCCCACAAAAAGAGTTAAAGAATCCCTACCCGTATAATTATTAAAGCTGCTACAACTGTCGATTAAAACACCACTTAATAGAAAGTTCTTAAACTAAGTTTTTTTTATTTGGTCAAGTAACCTAGTGGCTAGAAATTCCACCCATATAGTGGATAAGTGGGATGACCGGGGTTCGAACCCCGATTCCCATAATGCAATTGTCCTACCAATTGAGCTAAGCTCACGGGACAGTTCTTAAACTAAGTTTATTAAGCTATGAAATTTTAAACTACGAATAAGAAAGAAAGAAAAAATTAATTTCTTCATTTCATTTGTTTTTCTTCAATGTCTTTAATTTCTTCATTTCATTTGTTTTTCTTCAATGTCTCTTAAAGCTATGTTTGGATTGATAGAACGAGATTTAATGGAATGAAAATGGATGAAATAGAATAATGTTCCATTGTTTGACTTTTAAATATAAGGGTCATGTTTGATCAAAAAAATAAAAATATAAGGGTCATGTTAAACAGTGTTTGTTCAGTATAACAAAAATATAAATAAACATAAAATTAATGTTGATAAAGACAACTTTTTAAATATTCAATGCATTGAATGCACAAATTTTAAGACTGAGTTTCCTTATTTATGTGCTTAACTAATGCATTGAGTGCACTATATAGTATTTTCTTAAAAATAATAATGGAATGAAATAAATTGGCTTAAATAGTGTTTTAGCCCCTGCAATTATCTCTTGGTTTGAAAAGAGCCCCTGTTAAAAAAAAATTTGATTTTAGTCCCTGCAAAATTTGAAAGTTTTGAAAAGAGCCCCTGAACAGGAATCTTTGATGCCATGTCACCATTTTATTGTCAGGTACACCAAATGGCTTGTCAGGTAAAGTCCCTGGTGCACCAACTTTAGGTTGTGGTCCAAAATAGCAAGTCCTACCACTCGTTCTTAGCTTGTTGAAATCATACTTCCTTACTTTTTTTTTGGAAATTTTGAAGTTGTTGCAGCAACACCTTTAACTTTGGATGGAGGTTTAAACTGTGATGTTGCAGGCTTAAGATGTGGACTAGATTTTGTCAATAAAATGGTGATATGGCATCAAGAATTCCTGCTCAGGGACTCTTTTCAAAACTTTTAAATTTTGCAGGGACTAAAATCAAAAAAAAAATTAACAGGGATTTTTTTCAAAATGAGGAACAATTGCAGGGGCTAAAACACTATTTAAGCCAAATAAATTTCATCTCACACCACCACTTGTAAGTGCACCAGTTCATCCTCATGTTTTAATAATTGTCAAAACACATGAAAATAGAGTATAACATATTTTGGCAACATTACAAATGACTTGACAGCGAAAAACTACTTTTAAACTTTGAAAAATTGATTTTTAGGTATTATGTATCAATACATAATCATGTGTATCGATACAAATGTCCTGAAATTACTTCAGACTGATTTTGTGCATTTTGTATCGAAATATATATCACTTGTATCGATACAAATATGGTCTCTCAGAGGCAGAGAGTCACCTGTGTATCGAATCATGCTTGCATGTATCGATACACACCTGTATCTCTCAAAAAACCAGATAGTGCATGATGTATCGAATCATGCTTGCATGATTTGATACATATCAGTCAAGATTTCAAGAAACTGATATATGTATCGATACACATACGTGTTTGTATCGATACATAGGTCAAAATTTTCATATTTGAACGCTGGTCAAAGGGTTTGTATCGATACAAACCATCATTTGTATCGATACATGTCTGCTAAGTTTTGCCTAAATTTGCTCAATTCTATTTTCTCTTTGAATAGCAATGTGCTTTGTTATTGTAAAAGAGAGAGAAAACCTGTGAGAAAGTGAAATAGCTTTGATAAACTCTTTGGGATTCAAATTGGGTAAAGAATTTGGATCAAAGGGTTATTCTTCACAAGATCATCATCTTCCATCAAATTGCAATTAATTGAAGAATGAGTATGGGATCATTCGGATAAAGGTTGTACGTTTGATCGATAACGTTCGATACGGCTTGCGGTGAATCAGAGGCGTGATCGAATTGATTTGTGAAGAAGGTTTGGGTTTTTCTCAAGGATTCAAGATTGTGCGATATCTTGAAGGATCAACAACGAAGAAGCGAGGTACTCAGCTGGACGATCGGTGCGAGGATCTGCGCACGGTTAGGATCGTTGGAATCAGAGGGAGAAGCTTCATTACTTGTTGAGGTTATTTCGCATAGTTTGCATTAGATTCGATATAGGGTTATTGGAGTCTTTGTAAATTGTGCACTATAATTCAAACGTTTTTAATCAATATACTCTCAAATAACCCGTTTGGTTATTTGGGGGGAGACGTACCCGGCCGACCGCGAGGACGACACGAAAGCCGGGGAACTCCCTAATCAATCGTTTGTGTCTTTCTTCCTTAATCTTTTACTTTACGCAATTGATTTAATTTTCAATTCAATTGAATTTTTGTGTTCGTACGTGTGCACCAAAATTCAATTGACATATATCTTGATTGCGATTGGATTAGCTATATAATTGCGTAACTTGCTTGGACTGTGATTTGGATAGTTTAATTCGAATATTTTGCACACGATCGTTTCTAGTTCTTTATCATCACTCGTTCAAGGCTATACTACTTTTTCAGTGATCAATCGGGTGCAAAGAGAGTACCGATCCGGTGGTGCTTCCGCGCGTACCTTTTGAACTAAATTTTTTTAAAAGTCAACATTGTTTAAAAGGGCCACTTATTCAACCCCCCTTCTAAGTGGTAGCAAAGTAGTCTAACACCACTTACTTTTGGATTTTGTATCCTCTTGTTCTTTTTTATCTCATTTTCTCTCATAACTCTCTATCTCTCTTGTAATTTCATTCTCTCTCCACATTAAAAAAAATAATTTTATCAAGAGATAGTCAAATTAAAAGAGAAATAGATAGTTAGGAGAAAATAGAGAATAAGAGAATCCAATTTATTTTACTTACATTCAGCTTGAACGAACAGATTGAGATGGTTCCAAACTAAAAAAATTAAGAAAAGTTTTTCTAAAATAAATTACAATAGTGTTTCCAAGGCATAAAAAATAATCTTACCAACAAAAAAATCACAAAAATAGGACATTTTTTCTCTTTCAAACTAGTAGATAACCCGTCCTATCGGACGGGTCGAGCGTTACGCGTTATTTTGTTATTTTTAGTTACACATTTTTAAAGTTACAATTTTATGAGAAGTTATTAAACTATTGTGTTGTTATTCTTAAGAATCATGCAATGTTGAACATAAAGTAAATAAAAGATTCAAGTTACAAAGTTATTAAAAAGGTTTACAATAAATATTTTTTGGAATCCTAGGTGTGACATTACCATCAGGCTTGGCTTCATCATCACTATCATCAATCACAATAATCTGAGGTACATGGATTTGTTGGCGATGTTTCGGTAAAACTTTCATCTCAAAAAGGTTATTCTCTATTTCATATTTGAGAACAACTTTGGTTGGTTGCGCAAAACCAAATTGTTTTGCAACTTGACATCCAGATGATAAGTACTTTGGAGTATCAGTAAGGTGAAAAATAACCATGGTAGCATAATCTCTACCACAAATCCATCCATTCTTTTGCTTAAGAATTTCAGCATTCCAATTTTTGCAAAACTTATTAGGAAGCACAATTTTTGACTGTGATTCAAAATAGATTGTATTAGTAAATATTGTGAAACTGGTTCTTTAATTAAATTTGTTTATTTAAAGACATTCATACATACCATTTTTGGGTCAATGATGGTTTCAAAAGTTCTGGACATTTCTTTTTGAGCTTCAGATATGTTTAATCTAATTTAACAGAAGAAAAAAATGAAATTTTAACATAAATCATGGGATTAATAAAGTTTAAAAGTACAACAGAACAAAATAGATCTAACAAATGAGTGATCATGTGACTTCTAAAAAGACATATCATTTCTATCCTTACAATATGTGTTTCCAGATTTTATGATGTTTCTATCCTTAAAATCAACATATAAATTCCTTCTAAAGTTAAAAGTAATGTAAAATTTTCAAAACAAAGGTAAGGTTTTATGAACAATTCGAGTTTGAGATACAAAACATTGAATCTGTATTGAATCTACTATGATCTTCATTCATACAATAACAAATATAATCTTGTAGGAAACTAACATACCTTTTGCTTGAAGAAGCCATCGATGATTGAACTTCGATCTGCTACGGAAGCTTGAGATTTTGATTAGGGTTCGCAGTTTGAGAGAAGTTATGCGGTTTCAAGAAGGATTTGGTGTTTGATATTCTGAAGTGTGTGTGTGGTAGTGGAAACAAATGATTGTGTCAGTGTGTAAGGAATATGATCATTGATCAGTTGAAACATACGTTATTTTTTTCTGAAAATGGATTGGATTATGTTTATTAATTGAACGGGCCACAAAGAATTGAGGCTAAAGTAGCCCAAAAACGTAACATGGAGACAAATAGAAAATGAAAAAGACACAAAGTATTTTTTAAAATAGAATAAGACAAAAAATTTGGTGAAGTGGTCCCACAATGATAAAGTGTATTTTTGTATTTGACAAACATTATTCAGAGTATTAAATCATCTATAAGGATGAAGAACAATATTTTTTATTTTTTTAAAATATGTTTGGTTATTATTATTTTATCGCATTATATGTACTTATACATTTAATATATTATTTTTTAACGCCTAATTTTTTTTGTATGTACATACAAAAATGTTCTTCATCTTGATTGTATTGTTTTTTTTAATTACTGTGTTGTACAAAATGGATGTCGACAAAAAACAATTTAAAATAATTCCTACGGATAATAGTAAAAGTTTAATGTTATATAAAGATAGATATTTTCATTGCAAATGATTAAATGACAAAATTTAAAAACAACAATAATTAAAGACAATACATATGTAGTTGTTTATAACAACAACATTTACAAATTTCATACCAAAAATAACTATCATATATAAGAATGCAAGTCACAGCTATATCTTAATCTTAAAGATATGAATCATATGACTTGTATTGACACGTGCAAATTTCAAACGAATCCTATCCCCGATTTTGAAGTCGTTGTTGATGCAAAAAAAGTTTCCATTCATCTTTAATATAGTTGTGTGTTTCACCTGAATAATCATGATACATAGTACCATAATGAGGAGACAACTCAATATAGAAGATAGTGATGTGTTATTTTTTTTTAGAATCTAAAAAAAAATAGTTGAATTATGTATTGAAGAAAGACAAACATGTGGTGACAAAAAACGATTGGACACAATATTCACTTATTTTGTAGTACAATAATGTAGATCCTACTCAAATATTTGTCCATTGTCATGTGATACTATTTTTTAGATTTTAAAAAATAAAATTTGAAACATGTTATGTGATATAATGTTCATATTTTAAAGTACAAAATATGAGGAGACAACTCTAAATTCTTTATTTTAGTTATGTTGTATATTGATAAAGATTTAAAAATAATTGACTAAATTTTGAATTTTATTTGACTAAAGGGAAGATTTTAATTGATTACAAAATTTGATTGTTTGTTAATGTCCATATAACGATATATAAGACACATTATCATATTTAGGAACCTTATGTTTTGTTATTTAAAGTCTTGTATTTAAGTTAGAATTGTTTCACTAAGCAAGAACTTTAAGTAAATATAACATATTTAATTCCCTCATTGCAATCTAAAGATAAGTATAACTAATTTTGATAAGACCATAAAAAAAAAGTACATGTTGATATGAACTTATAAATTTAGTCAAACAAAGTTGTGAACATATTACAAAGACATTAAATCATACACAAAACATATCAACCCAAAAGTAAAACCATTACATTTTGTAAATTTCATCTCCAAAACATCTTTGGTTTAACTACCAGTTCATATTTGAATGAGACCTGCATATTGAGTGAGAATTTATAATTTGTTAGAAGCTAAAAAAAAAATTTTATATGATTTAAAAGCAAACATAATTATAAATGACAGAGTACTAATGAAGGAATTCAAATTACTTACATTCAAACATTGTTGAATACTTCTTTGTATACCACATTGATTGTGGTATTTTTTGGTAAATTGTTCTCATCATGAATTAGAAGTTTAATTCCTTTCTTGCTCTTCACTCTTGATACAGCCACATAAATTTGGCCATGACTAAATACAGGTTTAGGTAAGTAGATGCCAACAAAATCCAAAGACTGACCTTGTGATTTATTAATGGTCATTGCATATGAGACAATAATAGGGAACTGCCTCCTATTCAATTTAAAAGGCCATGGTGATTGTGATGGACTCATATCAAATCTTGGAATGTATAGAGTATGTCCATGAGTTTTCCCTCCAATGATTTTGGCTTCAATCACATGAACTGCCAATTTAGTCACAATTAACCTTGTTCCATTACACAAACCTTCATTTTGATCTATATTCCTCATTAACATGATTGGTGTTCCAACCTTTAATTTGATGCTGTGATTTGGTAGTCCTGAAGTACTCAGTGAAGCCAAGAATTCTGGTGTAAAGAGCTGGCACACAGACGGGTCATGCATTTCTGATCTATCAACTTCATTGCAACTTAAGTACTCATGTTCTTCACCTGAAGATTGAAACTTCAACTTTTAGAAAACCAAGATATGGGATATGAGTTATTGTAATATATAAAATTGACTTATAAAATCTGGAACACATTACATGGCATTAGACTAAGAACATAGTTGTTTATTGTATCAACAACTTCTATGGTTGAAGCTAATATGGCTCTACTCAACAAATATTGATGATCAGTGTAATTTTGTAAAAATTCAGGATAAGTGCTATCTACAATTCCTTGAATAGGATCATGGTAGTTGTTAATCAGAAGCTCTGGTGGGATTTCAATTTCTGCAGTTCCATCATTTGGTTCTGAAATTTTACCTTCTCCAACCATTAGAAGCCACTTTGAAAATTGTTCAATTTCATCATTGTCTTGATGACCATCACCTTGTCGTAGTCTCATATTTTTTGTTAGAGTCAAAACCTCACAATGATCCCAGATATAAGATGCATTTATTGTAGCATGTACAACTTCTGAACGACTTCCTCTTGGAATAACCGGTAGAATTTGTCTGAAATCACCACCGAAAACAACAACTTTACCACCAAAAAATTTATCACTATTTCCAGTCTCAATCATTAGATCTTTCAAACATCTATCTAAAGCTTCAAAACAATATCTGTGTGCCATTGGTGCTTCATCCCAAATTATTAGCTTTGTTTGTCTGAGCACCTCTGCTAGATCATCTTCATAATCAATTTTGCAACTTGAGTTATCTAAAGTTGGAATAGGAATTTTAAACTTGGAGTGAGCAGTTCTTCCACCAGGTAGAAGTAGGGCTGCAATTCCACTTGTTGCAACAGTAATGCAAATATCTTGTTTTGATCTCAATGCACTTGCAAGTGTTTTCCAAACATGAGTTTTTCCTGTACCACCAAAACCATGTAAAAAAAACACTCCACCATCTTGCTTAGAAACAGCAGACATAATCTTTTCAAAATGTCGCCTTTGTTCATCTGCATATTATACAATGAACATTAGACAGTACACCAGATAACTGTAACAAAATAAACCTACCTATTGTATGTGCATTGTTTAATGATAAAATAACCTGTTAAGGAAGCAGACAGTTGAGCAAATTCCTGTTTTTGCTCTTCAACATTATAATTTCTTTCATCATAAATAAGGCGATTCCCTAGCTGCTGAAGTACATAACCTTTAGGATATGGAATGCATGGAAATTGTTTCAAAGTTCTTCTATTAGCTTGGAGATATTGTTCTATCTCCAACAAAGTTAAATTCTCCAATTGCTCATCAGTTAATTGCAATTCTGTCAAAAAAATTGCCACCAAATGGTGTATAAGACAAATATTAACAATAGATTGATACAGGTATACATTGACTAATAATTAATTCATAAAAATGATTTTATACTAATATACCTTTGTTATTTGCAATAATGCGTTGATGGTACAGAATACCATCTGAAAGCCATTGAATTGATCTTTTGAATACATAGTATGGCCTATTCATAGTGCCCATAAGTAGCAAAATGACAAACAATTTTCTGAGGAAATAACCTGGTCCCCAACCATGTGATTCCCTTATTGCACCAATGTACTCTTTGTCATCACCCAAAAATCCCATAGCAAAGCAAGCCTCTCTAAAGGTAAAATATTGTGTGCCACGAACTTTACGAATTGCTTCGTATGAAGTAGGTCCCTTGACAAAAGTTAACATCATTCTTAAATAAAACAGTTCACCTGTAGTAGGAGGAACCCAAATTAAGCGACCAATTTTGAAACCTCGTTTCCTTGGTGTCCAAGCTTTGTTTTTCTTGTTGTAGGTAAATCTGGTAACAAATTGGCCATATGTTAGTTTCCTTGCACTTGGATATGTCTCATTAGCTTGTAACCATGATGTAAACATTGATTCCGTGACACTTGGTTTTTCAAGAATGTTTTCCATACGATCATGATCGGTGAAGCAAATGGTATTTTCGCCTACCAAATGAAAGAACATTCTTTCTACAGCTGGTTGTCTTCCATGAATCTTGTAACCAAAGATTCTCCAACATGCTTCACTTGGTGACACATACCTGCAATCAATGTACTGCTGAATTTCATCAAGAACGACTGGCTGATTTTGAGCTTGATTCCTATTGCTAACAACAGAAGCTGTTATTCTATCATAACCTTTGTGAATGTATTTGAACAAATACTTGATTGAAGATGTTTGGTTACACCATTCCATGTTGATATGAGCTTGATATTTCAGCAACAATCTTTTGTTATATGGTACTACATATCTGTTATCCATTGTGATTCCATTTTTGTCAACCAAATGAGTATCACTACTTCTTCTGTAGACTGGATATCCATCTTTATCAACAATTGTTTCTTCAACAAATTTTTTGGGGAAGAACTTTGAACATCTACCATTCTTGATACATGGTGGTTTCTTCCTTTTTGAATTTGGTGGTATTATATCTCCACATGGTCCATGTATCATGTGCTTCTTAACTAAATTGTATAGTTCTTCTTCTGTTTCTGGATTAGGGATTTCAGCAGAAATGATATTATCTATATCTGCTGGTTGAGGATACTTACTTGCAGGATGTAAGAAGATCAAGATGTGAGCATGAGGTAATCCTCTTTTTTGAAACTCTATAGTATACATATCTGCATTGTAACAAATTGTCAGGTCAAAGTAATATAAGTTAGTAAGAAGTTTCCATTGAGAATTATTATATATTTACCAAGAAAAAATGTTGAAACTATATATTATACTCACATGCTAACACTTTGCCTAATATATGTTTTTTGGTTAAATCCTTCATGAGCTCATCAAACTTAATCTTGAAAACCTTTGAAACAATATCTGGACGATCTGTTGATTTCAGATTGTTTTTCTCCAACTTTCTTGTGATTTCTGGCCAAGTTGGATTACATGTAAATGTAATAAACAAATCTGGAAATCCAACAGCAGATGAGATAGCCATGCCATCAAAATAGAGTTGATCCATGTACCTTTTACTTCCAACAAAAGTTGAAGGCAACACAACTCTTGTTCCAAATTTTTGAGGTCCATTATTGTCAATGTTATGAGTTGGTTCATTTAATTTCCTATACTTGCCTATCCTTAGTTTGGATTGATTTTTCCTCAACCAATTTAGTCTTTCTGTTTCCATCATTGTATAACCATCAACCAAAAACTGTTGAAATAGTCTTCTAGAGCATATTAACGTGTGACCTTCATTTTTGCGAGTTTGGATCCTAAATGAAAGCCACTGTTTTATAGTTAGTCTATTCCTCGCTGTGACAACAGTTTCATGACAATATCTATGTTGAATTCCAATCCTATAACCATCCTCACCATATGGAAAAATAAGTGGATACTGATAAGCAAGATAACTTGGGTGAAACTCATTAATCCTTTTTAATGCACCATTTTTTTTGTGCATAATGATATCTCTATGGGTACCAGAATCAATATCTCCTACAATGAGTGCAGCTACTTCAGAAACTGTTGGTTCATTATAAATCCTTCCATCTGAAGTTCTTTCTGAAATCAACTTCAACTTGAAATCTTGAACCTCATTACTTCTCAATGTGTCACAGGCCATTCTAAAAGACTTAGCATGTACATTTACTTCATCAAGCATTGCTATGAGTTTGATAACAATATTTGCATCAAGATCTTTGTTATTCCTAATATAATGTAATAGTAATATAATTGAATATGTAATTGAATATAGTGATATAAAAGAATAAATGTTTGTGTATGGTAAAATTGGTTATGTTGCATACCTGAAATGGTACATTCTGTTTTGAATTTCATTTTCAGTGTCAAAGATATATAACTGTGCAAATTTAGGTGTTTGGCCCTCTTGAGGTAAAAGGCTTCCAATCCTATGACAAACTTGTCCTTGAATACATATGTTTGGTGGTCCTCCTCCACGGCTTCTTTCTTCATCAATACTCATACCAGGAGATGAAAATGAAAACATTGCATTATAAATTCTGGTGTGTGCTTGAAAATTTTTGCTTTGTGAATTATCATTGTCAAAGAGCAGTTGACTGAGGACTTGAGGTGGTTTCCTCATGAGTGGTAATTGAGCTTTTCCTCCATGACAACAACTTTGAAATTGTGGTGTGACAGCATGTTTTCTCTTATTTTTTCTTTCTTGATACCACATGTATGCACCACATTTTTGACATTCCCATACAGGATCGCCTATATCAAAATATCCTATATATGACCAACAATGTGATAGACTTTTAATTATATTATCTAAATAAGCTATCAATGAGAACATGTTCATAATCAATTGAACTAACCTTGATCTTCTTCTGCATCCTCTTCATTTTGTTCTTCCTCATCAAGTTCTGAGTCATTATCTGATTCTTCTTCTGAGTCCAATGAGCACGTTGAACCTGCATCAGAATCAGATGAAGATGAATCAATAGTATGATTATCAAAAATGTGTGAGTATTGTGACCTTGGTGTTGGAACTTGCTGGGGATTAGATGTTGATGGATCATTTGGTGTAATGGCTGCTGTAAACTTGTTGTAAAGGTTAACACCACGGGTTTGATAATGACGTTGTCTCATTGGTGTCTCATTGGTGTCATTGATCTCAGATGGTTGGGTATGAATAGAGTTATTCAATCTACTAAATCTCATATTTGTATATTTATAATGTGTATCAATAGGAATATTGGAATCAGGTGTCTTTCTTTTAGTACCAACTGGAGATTGGCTTGAGGATGATATAGGTCTTTTTTTTGGTATTGAATCATCTTTGTTAGCCTCCTTAGTCAAGTCATGAGATATGATAACATTTTGAGAATTAGATGATGTCACAAAAGATGGAATGCTTGATACAACATTTGAAGGGTGTGAAGAAATGTTAGAAGATGAATTTGTTGGTCTAATATTAGGAATTGGACTTATAGGTTGGCTTTGAGTTGTTGTAGAATTTTGACCTTGAGTACATTGTCTGTTATTATATTTAACTGATTGTCTTCTTTGTCTAGATTGTTGAGATTTGTTTTTGAAATTTTCCATCCTAAAATGTTATGAACTTCAAACTGACTTCAACATGAGGGGATTCAATGGTGGGTTTAATTAATGAAGTTCCAATAAGTTAGAGTAGTTTAAGTCCACTAAAAGGTGTTTCTACTTAATTAGCCTGTTTTTGAAATGTTAGTATAAGTGGTTTGATATGTTAGAAGAATGATGATGTAACAAATTTGGAGGGGAATTTGAATTTTAAAGCTCATGTTTCAGATTTTGCAAATGTTGTTTTTCAAAGTTTTGGTGGGAAACGTTTTGGTGGCAAAACACATTACTGAGGATAGTTTGAAAATTCGTAAAAATTGATGTACTTATAATTGACCACCACCAAAATTGTTTTTCAAATAATTATTTGAAAAAAGAGATTCAAAATCCATTCCAAAAGATGATCAACAGATTTGAACATATCTCTTTGGTGGGAAACGTTTTGGCATTTAAGGCAAGGAGTTTATAACCTTCGTATAACAACAATATCTTGTGGATACTTAAAGACCGATCATAGTTGATGTTGGAAAGAAGCTGTCAAACGCAGAAATTTGTTGGTAAGGGTTGCTTGTGAGATAAGTTAAAAATGTCAGTTGCATTAAATGACCGTCACATTGTAGGTTTGTTTGACAATGTATATAGTACAAAAAATAGTAATCAAAGACTCTATGATGTAGCTTGTCCAGTTTGCTTTAAGGTGAAAGTTGCTTTATAATCACATTAGTTCCAATGCATAGTACAGGCTATTTGATAAAGAGAAGGGCATAGCATAAAAATAGGAACTAAACTTACAGCTGGTACATAAAGTAAATACCAAATGATACAGTTTTTTATAATTGTTTATAAAGTAAATAATCAACAACATAAAGCTCACGAAATTTAAAATGAATGCCTGCTAAACTTGCTTAATTATTTACTTTATCTACATCAACTCTGTTACTATTCTCAATGTCAAAAAAAACAAATTTAACAACATCACCATCTTGAAACCCATTTTCATTGCATAATATATTCCAACCTAATATTTCTGCTTTTCCTTGATTGTTTATAATTGGACAATACATTGGCTCAGTGACTGGTCCTTCAAGCCATAGACTGGTATGGAATTTTGTAATGTAATCTGCTAACCACTTGTTTAAAATCTGCAAGTGTAAAAAAATTAAAAAAATGTGAATATGTTAGATTACCAAAATCATTATAATGTTTCAAACCTAATATAAATGATGTATAAATGTTCTAATATAACTATACTCAACTAATTCCCTGACTCTTTCTCCTGGGTTTGATATGACGATTTCAAATGAAAATGGATCTTTGGGTGCAGTAGATAGTGAGTGAAATGAAGGGAATTCAGTTGTTGGAAGTTCTTTAGTTAAGCAAGGCAATAGATGAAACATACTATCACCATAATAGGCAAAAGCAAAAAGATGATATCTAAATGGTAGTTCAAAGTGTTCACGAATTTCTGTCCATCCGTCAATTAATCGTGGTTGTTCAATAGATCTATTCCAAGTAACTATATGTACGTGACCATTTGCATATAGTTTCCACTGATCTTCTAACTCATCTTGATATTTATGAGCAAAATAAGGATCAACTTCACCATAAGGCTGAAAGAAAGATGTATTATGTAAGGCAAAAACATATGTACTAAAATCAATATGTAGATTAGTTAAAGTATACATGTGAAAAAAATAGCTTACAACATCTTTAACATGAACTGTATACTCTATGCACTTTTGTCTTCTGGAACCAAGGAAACTATTAATACCACCCTCAAATTTTGTTGGCATTAAAAAAATATGAAGAATGAGAGGTATTTGGTATTGCTGTTTTAAGAAGAGCAGAGAAGGAGTAAAAATATGTTGAGAGAGTGTTGTGCAAACATTTTATAGAGATGGAGCAATACCAACTAACTAATAAATGAAAATTTAAGAATGAGTATGAAAATAAAAAAAAGTGGTTGAGATATTGATGTTTATGAAACTGTAAAAACATACTCTATCTCATGTAGTAAAGACATGGACTGCAATAAATACATGCTTACCTAAACATAAAGTAGTGACCTATAACATGTTGAGTTTAGTAGATATAAATTGTAGCATAGGATTAAAATAACATCCAACATAATTTGAATAGTATTAAAAGATGATTCATACAGATCATTACAAAACATATTCTAATAGGTAGTCTTGGTTTGAGAAACCAATGCCAATTTTGATCATAAAATATCACAAATCCTGATAACATATATTACTCTAATTTTTCTATTTTCATTAACTTGGTTGAAGATCCCTTAACACCAAGATGATCATCATCCTTATCCATCTTTGGTCTTACTTTGCGACCAACAGTTTTGGTCCTCAATCCCTTTTTGATAACATTCTTCTGTGGTGTCTTGAATTCCAAGTTTTCCGGATCAATCTCATCGGTTGCAGACAAAGTATTCTGCATTGCATATTAATTTAGAGTAAGTAATCAGAAATTCATAAAATGAGTGTGTTGATAACAGTTTGATATACCTCAGGGATGATAACATCTTCTGCAGAATCTTCTTGTTCAACTTCATTTATGTCTTGTAAGACTTCATCCTGAAATAGGATATAATGGCAGAATTAGGTTCATGATGAATATATAAAACACATTGAAGTTGTTAAAAGATAATATCAAAAATGAATACCTCAAGTAGTGGCTGATTAACCTTAATGAACAGGTTAGATGATTTTGATTTAGCAGCCTGCAAAAAAGTATAATGTATCACACTTTAGATGTTGAATACATAGATAACCTTTGTGTGAAAATGTATACAAATGTTACGTATTATAAGTTGTGATACCTCATCAGGAGGGAATTGAGTTTGAAGATTGCTGATAAAAGTTTCATCCTCAATGACAGCCATAACTGAGCCAGATTTCCAGTTAGGCTGCCACTTAACCTTAACTGCCAGTGTTCTCCCACCAATATCATCTACATCTTGAGGATAATCCAATGGATCATTTATTTCATCCTTGAATAAATATAAAAATATTTATATATCAGTCCAAATTGAAATGTTATAGAAACATGATTAACTACAAAGTTTTTTAAAAGAAAAATGATGGACCTTAATCATTTTGGCACGAAGATGTTCTGCCTTTTGATTCAATATCTGTGCACATTCACGATCCCAGAATACAAAAGAAGCTTTGACATTGAGGTTTTCAACTTCAACATCCAGCTTGTACCTTAAAATTGAGTATAGTAAAAAAAAAATTCATGTTATTTAAACATTAATGACAAAGTTTCTACTTGCGCGTCAGCAGCCAAAATCTAACCTTATAATTTCAGTTTCAGTTAGATGGTTATCACCACATTTATAGGGTGGAGCATCCCCAAAAGCTTGTTTGGGGCATTGGAAGCAAGCTAAATAGTACCAACCACTTTTGTTGGACTTAACCTTAACAGTGTTAACAACAGTGCAAACTTTAGCCTCCTGGAAACATAACAATTATGAGTAAGTGACATCATTATGTTAGTTAGGGACTAATGGTAATATTAATTTTGATCATGTTACCTGAGTTAACTCAAACATTTTGTTGAGAGGCATGACTTCTGCAGCGTGAAAAAACTTTTGCTCAGGACTGTACTGTGATCCTGTTGTGTATTGGGATGCTCCATAAGATTGAGTCATCCTTTGAGATTGAGTATCAGACACAGCTGAAACTATGCCCTTTTCAATTGCCCCAGCAAATCTGCACCATATTATTGTGGATTGCTTTAAAATGAATAATAACTAATAATTATTTTGTCGACTATTATATAATGCGAACAAATTAAATTGAAACCTTTTTTTGAAGTCTGAGATTTCAGGAAGACCATCATTTATATAAAGCCTAGTTGTACTCCATGTGTTTGATATAGTGAGTGGAAATTTACCTAAAAGTAAAATAGAAAACGAATTATAAACATATAAAAACACAAAGCACAGCTATATGAAACAGAAAAGAGAAACAGAATCTAAGTGATGACCTTCTTTCTTCACTTTGGCATACTTCATGCAAACAATTGTGGGTCCAACTTCAGAATTAGTATTGGTAAAGTTTAGAAACTTTGTTGCATAATCTTCCCATAAAGTGCAATGCAAGACATTATCACTACAAAATTTGAATAAATAAAATAGGTTATATTCAATCAATTACATTCATTTATTTCATAACCATTCAAAATCAATTTAAATGTACCTAAGATCCTTCAGCTTTAAATTAACTTGGATTTTTTTACTTCCTTGGTGAGGCTGTGTATAACCTATTTCATCAACTGCTCCAATAATATCTGTTGATATAATAAGTTAATGAGTTAAATACAATAATGTAACTAAAAAAGCAACAAATAAAATGAAATAATAAAATCATATTAAATATATACCATATAAGTAATCCTCACGAATATTTCCAGCAATGATTTCAGAAAATTCCTTGAATTTAAGTGTCTCAGGGATTTCATGTTTGTTGACATCAGACACGCGTGTACCACCGTTAAACTTTAACATGAACTCATGATGAGATGCTTTAAACTTCTCAGCATTTTTTGAAACATGGAAGTTCTGCATTGTGTATGTTTGCTTCTCAACAATGGGGGTTTCCTTATCAAATTTAATTTTCAAGTCATTTGGAACAACAATAAAAATGTCATCTCCCTGTAATGTGTTAAATGACGATATTTAGTTTGTTGTACAAATCCAATATTTCTTGAGTAGCTATGTGGTTAGTGTTTGCTATTATAAACTTTGAAATCTGATATTGACATGTCTTTTGTATTATAAATGACGTTTACATCTCTTTTTCATCACAATGTATAACATTTTGAAAAGGAGAACAACAAAGTACAACCATTCCAAAATGAAGAACATTTAACATAAAGAGAAAAGAAGAACAACAAAGTACAACCATTCCAAAATGGAACTAAAAATCAAAAAGAACAACCATTTAAAACTCTTCATACCACAAAAGTAAACACTTTCAAAAGTAAACCATAAAGAGAATCAGAGTACAACAAAGAAGAACAAAGAAGAAGAACCATTTCAAACTGTTCATACAACAAAGATGAACAAACATTTAAAAATGAAACATCAAAAGATAAAATAACAAAACATTTCATAATGAAAAAACATAACAGAAGAACAGCGATTTTGTTTGCAAAGAACTAACAAATAAGAAGAACAATGCCATTTTAATCAAAATTTAGTAACATAAGAACAACATCGTTAGTCACTAACCTTTGAGTCTACAACAACCATCTCAAAATGTTCTTTACCCTCCTTAATCACATTCCATTTGTCTTTGACCTTAACAGCTATTTTAAACAGATCTTTACGGTCTGTTATGTCTTTGATGAACTCAAAATTTCTAGCCATGTTACTGCAAAAAGAACAACATCGATCACAAATAATTTGTGTTAAAGAAAAAAGTTTCTGATTTAAAGTGAAACATCATGAAGAACACATAGTTGTAGTTGAAGAAGAAGTATGAGAATGTTACCTGGTATCCGTGAAGAAAGGATTTTGATGCAGGTGAGAGAAATGTGGTATGAAGCTCAGCAGAGAGAAAGGAAAGAGAAGCTTCTTTTGTTACAAAGACAAATGTGAGGCAAAAACCCCTTGTATGCTTCGTTTCCCACATTAACCAATGGATAAAAGTACTTTTCAAATTTACTTGGTGGGACCGGCTTGGTTTCTTTGCAACCATGGCTTGGACTGAAAATGACATGTTGTCTCACAAAGTCAAAAAATGGCTTAGTTACACATGAAAATGGCTTGGTTACCTTTTTCATTTAGTTCAGTTACTTAAAATTTAGACATATTTTGCCCTCACTTTTGCCAAGTTTGTGAACATTTCAACCAAGGACATTTTAGACTTTTCCAAGTACAACAAAATTCTTATATGGTATTGGATGAAAAAAACAAAAAAAAAAAGAAAAAAGAAGAAGACGTTTTTCCCTCTAAAAAAAAGAGAGGACATTTTTCGAAAATTAAATAAGAAAAATGAACAGACACTAAACCCTATAAAGCGTAAGAAGAGGGTCTTACGAAAACACTCATCCCCTTCATCGGAAACACTCACACCTCACCAAACAACCACCGCGAAATGGCATCGCAAGGTGACGCCGATATCCCAATCTCCTCCACTCCCGTCGTCATGCTCTCTCCTCCTGATACTCAAGACGGTCCCCAAGACGTTTTTCACACTCCACCGGAGGAGTCATTGCTTCCTTCTTCCGACGTTGATGTTCCTCTCTGTACCGTTAATCAAGCCGTTGATCTTGACGCTGAATCTCAGGCGTTCGTTGAGTTGCCTGGGTTTTCGGATGGTTCAGAGTTTGTTGATTTTGGAAAGGATTCTGAGTTAGGGTTTTCAAATGTTGCTCAGTTGAAGAATGAAATTGCTGCTGATTCTGTCACTGAGAAACGTTCTAATGAGTTTAGGGTTTTGGAAAAGGGGGTTTCTGATTTAGGTCAGTGTCCGATGAAAAAATTGAAATTAGGGTTTGATACTTTGGGGAGTTGTTCAGGAGTTCAATCACAGAAAGCTGATGATGATATGGGAAATTGTGATGAAGGGAAAGTAGAAAATGCTGATTCTGGCAGAGAAATTCAGATGAACGTGAACTCTGTCACAGATGAAGATGTTGAAATGCAAAACTCAGTTCCAAATGAAAATGATGTTGAAACTGAAGTTGTTCAAAATGCTGGGGATGTTAACTTGATTATGGGGAACAACACAAATAATGTGATCGGTGGAACGCGCGAAGATTTGAAGGAAGCAACTGCAAATGGATCGGGATCTGGGATTGTTAGGAGGGATGAGAGGGAAAAGAAGTTTCTTGTTTTTGATGTATTGAGAATGCTTGCAGATCACGCCAAAGAAGAAGAAAAAGAAAATGAAACCAAGCCTCTTACGTTGTTGGAAATTGCAAAGCGTGCTGGTATTACTTTTCCTCGTCCTAGTCACTGGCCAGTGGATAGGAAATCTGATATCTTCAAGTTTCATGATGAGGTTGAAAAGTAGCTGAAATGAACTTCTTTCTCTCGACCGCTTCCAAATTATCTTTTGATGGTAACTAATTATGATGGTAATGGTAGGGTTCTAATTTCTATCTTTTATTGAATGTTGTCTATCATCCCTTGTAAGTTTTAATTGTGGTAGGATTCTAAGTTTTATTGAATGTTCTAACATATTTTGAGTGATGTTTTATGGTGGTAGGATTCTAATGCCGTCCGTCATATTTTGAATGTTAACTGATTAAATATCAATCATTTTGTGAATATTATCTAAATTTATATACCTCTCTTTTAGATGAATGGAGTGGTTTTGTTTATGAATCATTGCAACTTCCATTGGCCAAGTTTCAGTTGCTTTTTCTGTTGATCCAGATGCATATGTAGCTTGTTAATATATTTTGCAAAATTTTCTGTCTGGAGAAACTATATATTTCCATGTGCTACATTTGGTTTATATCGAATACATAGAACATGTAACGCTGGCTTTGTTGTACTGGAAATAGAACAATGTGATAGCATAGCATAATTATTTTGTTATAATTGTTTATTAAGATGCTTCTTGGGTGTTCAAATTGAAACTGAAGTTTGTGTTGTCTTCTGTAAGTGAAAACCTATAGGATCCAACTCCTTCCCAAATGATTGAATTGGTCAGTATAAAGCATATGCTCTGAAAGCACGAGTCACAAGAGGAACCATGTTTTGTTTTAACTGTCATACCTGCTGATATTTGGCATTAAGTTCCTGAACTTGTAGTCATATTGTAGTTTTGAGTGGATAATGCTAACATGTTTGAGTGGATAATTCTCTTGGAAATATAAATACAAAAGTTCTATATTTAGATATCTTAGTTTGGATGCAACTAAACTTCTTCTATTTGGCTCTTGTAGTTGCACAACCAAAAAATTAAGGTATAATAAAGTCTAGACATGTTCTATGCAGTTACTTTCTAATCTATTTTGTACCGTGCAAACCAAAATCTGAATTTTGATCAGTTCAATGAACAAGGAGTTGGTTAAGCATTCTGTGTCACAGAATATACCAAATATAGTTTATGAAATATTAAATATTCCAAATTCCTAGCCTCTGCTCCATCATTAATCAGGCCTCATTTTATGTCTGATTGTTTTTGTATGATCATTTTTGTCAGGGGATGGAACAGTCAAGTCATTGCCAACTTTTTGGTAATTTCATTTTCCTTAGTTTTCTTTCGGTGATGAGAAACTTTTTCAGTTGTTATGAAAGGATATCACAGATAGTAGACACGACATTGTTATATTTTTGTGCTGAAACAGTTTCATAATGGCCCCAAGTCCAAATTCTTGACGGATTTCACCTTAGCAAATCAGTTCAATGCTCCATAAGGTAAATGATCACAGATGGATCTAGAAATCAATAATATGGAGGCTAAATTTGTTTATACTAAATAATTGGGTTAAATATATATTTTGTTCATATAAAATAATTAACTTTTTATGTTTTTTGTGGTAAAAAAAGTATCTTTTGCACACTATGGTGTAGGGTGGACAAAAAAACCAAACCGAGCTACTAATTTAAACCGAACTGAACCAAAAAAAACTGAACTATAACCAACAATTTTGAAACCTAATTGAAACAGTTCAGTTCATGATTAACAGTCTGGTTCGGTTCGGTTCGATTTAATGGTTCGGTTCGATTTAATGGTTCGGTTTTTCTAGTGCATATTTAGTTATGGTTTAGTTTGAATCCATAAAACCGAACCACTTTAACAGTTCGGTTCGGTTCAGTTTTAAAGACAAACAATTCAGTTTGGTTCGGTTATTATAAATTTTGAAAACAGTTTAATTTAGTTTGGTTTAGTTTTCCTCCAAAATCAAATCATGTTCATCCCTAGTGTAAACTAATCGCTTCGAGATGATTAAGATTTATTTAAGTGGTTGATCACTCTCAATAAATATTTTTTGGTACTCACTGGTCAGAGAGTTTTTATGTTTAGTCTGTTAAATTTTAAATGTAAATATATTCCTCTAAAATATTGGAGTACTATAAGAAAAATGTCTATTTTAAAATTGTTTTGAAATAGTACATATTGATTCCAAATATGGCCTGAAAATAAATTTTTTGAGGGGCAAAACTTAAAACTCGTTATTTTATAGAAGCTAAAAATGTATTTAAGCAAAAATTATTAAATAAAATTACAACAATCTATACACTTGACAAAGAAGATACGCCAAAAAACTACCGTAGATTGCAACCCCGTGATCCACGTCAGCTTACTCTCTTCACACGTTTCCAATTTTGCTTTTAAATTAAATTCCCATTATTTGATAATTCCATATACTTTTTCCTGATTGCATCTTCGTCTTCCACGTGGTGATATAATTGGAACCAGATGGTTCGCTGTATATGACCCATTTTGTTGTATGGAAATTATCTGGTGGAGGTGGTGTATGCGTGTTAAGTTTCCCTCCCAAACTCCGCCTGTATTCGAAATCCGATGCGCTATTACCATTTGCATGTTGTGTGAACCTGTAGCCTATAAAAAATGGGTTGCTGGTGTGTATATTGTATCCAAAAAATTATTGCCACTTTGGAAGAGATGGTTGATCAAATTAAGCTCCTGTCATGGAAATGGGTTATCAATTGAATGGCCAAGGGATCTTGCCTTCTTTATGAATGGAAGTGAAGTCCTTTTGATTGATTTCATAGGTGATTTCATTGGGTTTGGCCTGGTGTTGGTGTGTCAATGGATGTCGCTTCATGTTCTATGTGTATTGTTGCCTCTGTTATTTCTCTGTTAATTGCTTTTTGTTTTTGCCTGTTGTTCTGGTTTTGTATTTTGTCATGTCCGTGTTGATTGCTTCTGCCCGTAACTACCTCCCTAAATCACTCCTTGTGATTTGGTGGATTTTTTGATAAAAGTTAAAGCTATTAAAAAAATAAATTGTCATTCATAATTATTCATTTACAATTTATTGGATGTTTTATTTTAGTGTTGAGGTGTTGGTCGCTGTGTTATGAATGATAATTGTAGAATAGCTTATTGGATTGTAGGCCTAATTAAAGAGTATTAAATTGTTAATGAATACATGATTTTTTTTCTACTTATTTTCTTACGCATTTGCAGAATAAAAAAAATCTCAGTGTCAATATAAAAACAAGTCATCCGTGCGAGCACTGGTTAAAAAACTAGTTTATTTACAAGCACCAAAAACAACAGTGAGTAAATTAGGAAATATTATTAGCAACTCATATACATTAAATGCTATTTATATAATTCCTCTAAAATCTTTTTTTTTTTTGACAAACAAAAACTTAACTCATTTCATTATTCATCAAAGTCAAAATACAAGGAGGTAAGGATTCAAAGATACAGCGACGAGACCAAGAAATGGCCGCCCTAGCAAGTGTATGAGCTACCATATTCGTTTGCCGCTTAGTAAACTTAACCTCAAAGTTTGGATTACAACGTAAAATATTATTAATTTGAGAAATAATAAGACTAAACTCGGAATATATAACGCCCCAACTAAAATATCTAGAATATTTAATCAAGACATAAATAATTGAATCCGAGTACCATAAATTTAACGAGATAAAGCAAATGAATTACAAATAATTCTTTACATCAGTCGATGAGTTTAAATAATACAGCGGACAATAGAATAGAGGTCCTAGATATACAGATAAACTAAAACAAGGGAAGACTAAATCGTCTAATGCGATGATCCAAGCTTAGCTCCAATCATCAGCTCCCATCCTGGTCCTTGCTCCGGTTAACCTGTCTACCTAAAAAAATTTGGTTTGGAGTGGGGTGAGACTACTAAGCCTCAGTGATTCCTACTACCCTCCTAGAGGTGACTACACCGGGGGCACCTAAAACAGTCATTTCAAATACTAACATAATCATAAACGTAACATAATACTGAAATTAAATGTGTATCACAGATTAGAAACTCTTATTCATTTTAAACACTAGGACACTCTGAGGTGAGCAGGTCTCAGAGGCCTGCCATATCCGCCAACTGATTCGGTCACGGCATTCAGCTCACAATAACTTATCCTAATGGATTATCCCATTGGGAGTCCATAGCGCGATATCACAAAATCGCTCATAATTGACTGAAACTAATTTAGTTTTTACTACCAATATTTCCCAAAACCCGGGGAGCATACAAGCCTAATTAATAACTAAGTTATACCCTAATTATTATCTGTGATTAACATTCTGTTCGACATTATATTAATTATATTACTGCAAGTTATCTGATTCTAACGAGGATATAAAACGAGTGTGGAATTCTTTATTTAGAAAATAGAAAATGTAGGTCAGTTCTGCACAAGCTCGCTACGGCGAGTCACCAGCTCGCTATGGCGAAATTATAGGTCATGACCTAACTCAACTCGCTGTGGCGAGCAGAAGTTCGCCATGGCGAGTTTCATCAGCTCAGAGCCCAGCTCGCCATGAATGCTCGCCAGCTACTCGCTGTGGCGAGTTCATGCAGAGTTTACCCTGTTTTGCCAAAATCATATTTTTCTCGAAATACACCTACAATCCTCATTTTAATCAGAGCAGCAAGATAAATTATATAACATAAATCAGAATGGAGGTGAATTTGGGGTTAACTCTCCTCACACAACAATTCCCTAATTTTCCTACGTTATCATGCAATTTCATAAATTGGGGAAACTATCTACTCTATCCTAAGAACCCACCTGTATTGAGTTTAACTCAGGAGCTTTAACACTGAATCAAAGCTCAGTTACAGCCACAAAGCCTTGTGCATCAGAACTTCACTAGAAACCCCAAGTGTGCCTTTGAACAAAGAAATGTAAAGAAGAGAATCACTTGGTAAGTTCTACAAAAATCAGGATGGTTAAAACAGTAAAGAGTGGTTCAGACTATCTCACCTCAGGTATTGGAATTTAGCACGAACGGAATGCAACACATGCAGCAGCAGCTGCTAACTCGCTGGGGCGAGTAACAGCTCGCTGGGGCGAGCACGACAGGATTGAAAACAGAGTTCTGTCGATCTCTCCAATTTTCCAATTTCCATAGCTCCCAAAGCCTTTCAGACCTCTCCATACTCGTATTAATGAAGGTTAGCACACATGCAAGGAAGAATTTCAGGCGTGGGTTGAGATTGAGTGATTGCATAAAATAGGAATTTCATGAACATAAGGGGATTGAGTTTCTTACCTTGCTTTTGGGCAACTTAGACTCAATCCAACTGATAGCAACTGACTGAGAGTGATTGACACCATGCATGGATTCAGTTTAGAGTGTTTGAGAGGGATTGGAGATTGGGGTTGAAGAAAATTGTGTGGAAGAGAGATGAGAGAAATGGGGAGTTGTTTTCCTTGAGGTTTGCCTCTTTATCCTCCACATAACTAGAATTGCTTCATCATGCCTCTATTATTGTTGCTGAATGTTGAGGAAGGAATTGAAAAGCAAGAACATGGTAGTTCTTTAAGGGTGGTTCACGAGAAGGAGAGAGAGAGGCTAAGAGTTGCTGATCAGGTTTTGAAGAGTGGAAAAATGTTATGGAAATTAAGCCTTTGGTCTTGGTATAAGTACTACATTTGCCACTTGCCTTAATTCCCATTTAGTCCTTCCACTTAATAACCAATTTACTTGTGTAAATTAATTATTTCTCCATACTAGTTCACCTATTCTCAAATTGTTTCCAATAATACTCTTTTAATTAATACTCTTCTATTAATTAATTTGGGATGTTACAGAATAACCATTCCGGAGATGATAAATTGCATCCACAACGGTTTTAGAATCCGTCTCAATAACAACATGAGTGATACCTCTTTGTTCCAATACGCGCAAAGCTTCAATTAAAGCTAAGGACTCACCTTCCAATATGAAACAATTACCATCAATCCAAGTAGTTTCCGCCGTTATAAATCGACCCCTATGATCACGCAAACACCAACCGGTGCTCGTTTTGTTTAACTCCTTATGGAAACCTGCGTCGACATTACATTTAAACCAACCATGAGGAGGTGCTTGCCAATTGTTGTGCTGCTGCTGTGCGCTAGATGCATGAACATGCTGCATATTTTGAACCATAAACCACTCCTCCCAATATTGTTTTGCCTTGTAGCCAAGATTTCGACCCGGTTCCGCAACATCATTCCAAACTTTATTATTGCGATTATTCCACAATGTCCATACCACTGTAGCAAACAAACCTCAGCTTTCATATTATCTTCATTAGAGCAAATAGCATGAATAATAGTATGAGCACTACTAACTTGCTGTAACCGTGACAGTACCATATCTTCCAAACCAGCTGAATTCCAAACTTCTCTATTTGCTTCACAATTAAAAATTGCATGCCAATCATCTTCTTCTTCTCGGTTGCATAACGGACATAACAACGGACAAGGAACATGCTTCTCTTGAAGACGTAACCGGGTAGGTAAGCACCCTTTACAAATTCTCCAAAGTAAATACTTAGCTTTTGGTGGAGCAAGAATTGACCAAAGACTATGCCAATCTTCTTGTCGAGAAGCATCCGCTACTTTCCCTGTAACATTTAACATTAATTTATACCCACTCTTAACACTATAATGACCATATGAATTATCAATCCAAACAACTTTGTCTTCATCAAACATGTCAAATAGAGGAATGTCAAGAATACGCTTAGCCAGGGCCGTCCCAAGCAATTTGGAGGCCCGGTTCTAATTTTAGAAATATACTCTTAATAAAAATTTATTTTTTAAAACAATTTTTTTTGTTGACAAACAACTATTATTTATTTAAATTATAAGTAACATAAAAAACGTCCACAAATCCTAGCTAAACTGGCAGCGATGCCAAAATTACTAGTGTCGGATGCCATGACCACTAGGGTTCGAACCCCGGTCACTTCACTTTATGTGTGTGAGTTTTCAATGACTTTGTCATTTCGTCTATAAAAAAAAAACATAAAAATAGTTATTTTTATAAACTAGTATTTTCTTTCTTCTTCCAAAGTATCACTAGTTATAAATAAAATCATATAAATTGGTGTAATTGTTTTTTAATATATGAATATGCAAGGATTATATTTATATAAGGTTCAATTAATAACATATTGTATCTTGTAAATTGTAAAACTAAAAATGCTTAAATACAAAATTTAGCGTGCGCGGGATTCAATACACAGACCTCAGCACCCTCTCATTTTTAAATCAAATGGAAACACCCGCTAGGCCACTCAAGCTGTATATGTTATTGTTGCATATTAAAATATTTATTAGATTCAACTTTAAAAAATTGGCCCCAAAAATGTCACAATTGGGCCCCAAAAAATTGGAGGCCCAGTTCCATAGACCAGCCTGCACATGGTCTGGGCCGGCCCTGCGCTTAGCAACCTCCATAGGAAATAAAGACTCAATCTTCCCCCTATCCCACACTTTCATATTATGACTCATAAGATCACTAACAAATAAATTATCACTAACAATATGTGTCATTCGATCAAAATTAATGGCTGAGATCATTATTACTAAAAAGTCATGGTTTTAATTTAAATTGTTCGATTTCAGATTGACGGTCGAGATAAAAAATAGTGTGAAACCATGTCTTTTTATTACGACAGACAACCTCAATACAAATATGAGGGAAAAGATAAAAGAGAAGAGAGATAGTGACAGTCACATAACTTTCCCACAAAAAGAGTTAAAGAATCTCTACTCGTATAATTATTAAAGCTGCTACAACTGTTGATTAAAACACCACTTGATAGAAAGTTCTTAAACTAAGTTTATTAAGCTATGAAATTTTAAACTAAGAATAAGAAAGAAAAATAATTAATTTCTTGATTTCATTTGTTTTTCTTCAATGTCTCTTAGGCTATGTTTGGATTGATAGAACGAGATTTAATGGAATGAAAATGGATGAAATAGAATAATGTTCCATTGTTTGAGTTTTAAATATAAGGGTCATGTTTGATCAAAAAAATAAAAATATAAAGGTCATGTTAAACAGTGTTTGTTCAGTATAACAAAAATATAAATAAACATAAAATTAATGTTAATAAAGACAATTTTTTATATATTCAATGCATTGAATGCGCAAATTTTAAGAATGAGTTTCTTAATTTATGTGATTAACTAATGCATTGAGTGCACTATATAGTTTTTTTTTTGATATCATAGAGGGACTAAACCCAAAAGAAAAAGACTACAAAACAATCAAACAAGGGGTGCTGAACCCCATAACATCAGCAGAAAATAAATTTCTAATACTACTCGGACAAGTCTCAAAAAATAATCTTAACAACAAAAAAAAATTACAATTACAATAGTGTTTCCAAGGCATATAAAATAATCTTAACAACCAAAAAAAAAAACAAAAATAGGACATTTTTTCATCTCCAAATTAAAAAAACAAATAAAAAAAAGAAGAAGACGACGTTTTTCCCTCTAAAAAAAAGAGAGGACATTTTTCCCTCGAAAAATGAACAGACACTAAACCCTATAAAGCGTAAGAAGAGGGTCTTACAAAAACACTCATCCCCTTCATCGGAAACACTCACACCTCACCAAACAACCACCGCGAAATGGCATCGCAAGGTGACGCCGATATCCCAATCTCCTCCACTCCCGTCGTCATGCTCTCTCCTCCTGATACTCAAGACGGTCCCCAAGACGTTTTTCACACTCCACCGGAGGAGTCATTGCTTCCTTCTTCCGACGTTGATGTTCCTCCCTGTACCGTTAATCAAGCAGTTGATCTTGACGCTGGATCTCAGGCGTTCGTTGAGTTGCCTGGGTTTTCGGATGGTTCAGAGTTTGTTGATTTTGGAAAGGATTCTGAGTTAGGGTTTTCAAATGTTGCTCAGTTGAAGAATGAAATTGCTGCTGATTCTGTCACTGAGAAACGTTCTAATGAGTTTAGGGTTTTGGAAATGGGGGTTTCTGATTTAGGTCAGTGTCCGATGAAAAAATTGAAATTAGGGTTTGATACTTTGGGGAGTTGTTCAGGAGTTCAATCACAGAAAGCTGATGATGATATGGGAAATTGTGATGAAGGGAAAGTAGAAAATGCTGATTCTGGCAGAGAAATTCAGATGAACGTGAACTCTGTCACAGATGAAGATGTTGAAATGCAAAACTCAGTTCCAAATGAAAATGATGTTGAAACTGAAGTTGTTCAAAATGCTGGGGATGTTAACTTGATTATGGGGAACAACACAAATAATGTGATCGGTGGAACGCGCGAAGATTTGAAGGAAGCAACTGCAAATGGATCGGGATCTGGGATTGTTAGGAGGGATGAGAGGGAAAAGAAGTTTCTTGTTTTTGATGTATTGAGAATGCTTGCAGATCACGCCAAAGAAAAAGAAAATGAAACCCAGCCTCTTACGTTGTTGGAAATTGCAAAGCGTGCTGGTATTACTTTTCCTCGTCCAAGTCACTGGCCAGCGGATAGGAAATCTGATCTCTTCAAGTTTCATGATGAGGTTGAAAAGTAGCTGAAATGAACTTCTTTCTCTCGATCGCTTCCAAATTATCTTTTGATGGCAACTAATTATGATGTTAATGGTAGGGTTCTAATTTCTATCTTTTATTGAATGTTGTCTATCATCCCTTGTAAGTTTTAATTGTGGTTCATAACATATTTTGATTGATGTTTTATGGTAGGATTCTAATGCCGTCCGTCATATTTTGAATGTTAACTGATTAAATATCAATCATTTTGGGAATATTATCTAAATTTATATACCTCTCTTTTAGATGAATGGAGTGGTTTTGTTTATGAAATATGAATCATTGCAACTTCCATTGGCCAAGTTTCAGTTGCTTTTTCTGTTGATCCAGATGCATATGTAGCTTGTTAATATATTTTGCAAAATTTTCTGTCTGGAGAAACTATATATTTCCATGTGCTACATTTGGTTTATATCGAATACATAGAACATGCAACGCTGGCTTTGTTGTACTGGAAATAGAACAATGTGATAGCATAGCATAATTATTTTGTTATAATTGTTTATTAAGATGCTTCTTGGATGTTCAAATTGAAACTGAAGTTTGTGTTGTCTTCTGTAAGTGAAAACCTATAGGATGAGTGAATTGGTCAGTATAAAGCATATGCTCTGAAAGCATGAGTCACAAGAGGAACCATGTTTTGTTTCAACTGTCATACCTGCTGATATTTGGCATTAAGTTCCTGAACTTGTAGTCATATTGTAGTTTTGAGTGGATAATGCTAACATGTTTGATTGGATAATTCTCTTGGAAATATAAATACAAAAGTTCTATATTTAGATATCTTACTTCTTCTATTTGGCTCTTGTAGTTGCACACCCAAAAAATTAAGGTATAATAAAGTCTAGACATGTTCTATGCAGTTACTTTCTATTTTGTACCGTGCAAACCAAAATCTGAATTTTGATCCGTTCAATGAACAAGGAGTTGGTTAAGCATTCTGTGTCACAGAATATAACAAATATAGTTTATGAAATTTGAAGGATATTAAATATTCCAAATTCCTAGCCTCTGCTCCATCATTAATCAGGCCTCATTTTATGTCTGATTGTTTTTGTATGATCATTTTTGTGAGGGGATGGAACAGTCAAGCCATTGCCAACTTTTTGGTAATTTCATTTTCCTTAGTTTTCTTTCGGTGATGAGAAACTTTTTCAGTTGTTATGAAAGGATATCACAGATAGTAGACACGACATTGTTATATTTTTCTGCTGAAGCAGAAAATTATGTAACCTCAATTTATAAGTAAGAGCTGTTTTGTTTTGTAATCCTAAGTTATTTCTTAGACACTAGTTCCACATTGTTAATTACTCGCTGTGTCTCAAATTATAAGTTGTTTTCCCAACTTCACACAAATAAAGAAATTTGGTTAACTTTGTATAGGAAAAAGAATTTATTGGTGATTTTACAAAATTTTCCTGAAAACACAAGGAGCTGTTTGCCACTGGAGTCCAAGCAACTTAGTTTTCTATCTTGTTATTTAGCTAGTGTGAGTGTGGTAGAGGCTTTTTTTTTTTTATAAAGTAATTTATTTAAATTTTTAGAGGCATAAGGAATGCCTTGGTTGGTCTTACTTTTGGGACAATTCTTAAGGTATGCAGTTTAATTTGTAAGGGGAAAATGGGGATCTAGCCACAGTTTAGAGGATCAAGATTGATAGGAAGTCCTTAAGCTACAAAGTTATTTTGATCATATGGTCTCAACAACAATCCTTTCCTACCGAAATTTCAAGTATTTTTCTAACATTTTTTTTTTCATATCTATATCCACATTATGTTCATGTTTCTATCGGTATATTTGGCTTTGAGACTACTATATACTCTCTTTATTTTAAAATAAATGACTCAAATACGATAAAAATTTGTTCCAAAATAGTAGATTTATTCAATATTTTATATTTTACAATTTTCCATTCAATTTTCCATTACAATTAAGTAAAATCACATGCTCTCTCTTCTCATTACATTTTTTTTAAACTGTGTAAAATGGTCAAACAAATCATCTAATATGAAACAAATCATCTAATTCAAGCTACCATAGCAACTCTCATTAAAAACTCCACTAGGAGATCCCCTGATGTATTCACAACTCTATTAGTATATGTTAATGATGTTATTCTCACTGGCACTTCCATCTCAGATATTTGGTCAATCAAAGCCCTTCTTTATGACAAGTTTAGAATTAAGGACTTAGGCTCCTTAAAATATATTCTTGGCCTTGAGGTAGCTCGATCTCATAAAAGAATACTCCTCAATCAAAGGAAATATTTTGATTAGATATTCTTTCTGACAATGGTTTACTTGTTGCGATTACCTTGATCTACTCCTCTTTCCAAAGATTATCCTGATCCTTCTGCATACAAAAGACTTGTTGGTAAGCTCCTTTATCTTATCACTACAAGATTTGATATAAGTTTTGTTCAATTTCTTAGCCATCAAATGGTGAACCTCACTGCCTCTCACTATCAAGTTGTTACTCGCTTATTAAGATATCTTAAAGGTTCACCTGGATGTCTTTTGTTTTCTGCATCACCTACTATTCAACGCAATGCTTTCAGTGATTCTGAATGGGCAACTTGCCCTTCATCTAGAAAATCAATTACTAATTTTTGTATTTTCATAAGAGATTCACTCATTTCATGGAAGTCCAAGAAGCAAGCCACAATTTCAAAATTCTCCTCATAAGTTTAATATTGAGCCCTTGCTGACACTATGTGTGAAATACAACGGCTCAACTTACATAAGGATTTTCAAGTTTCATTCACCTCTCCGGCTCTCCTCTATTGTGATAGCCAATCTACTAGACACATTGGTTCAAATCCTACCTTTCATAAACATACTAAACATATTGATATTGACTGCCACATTGTTAGCCAGAAGCTTCAAGCACAACAAATCAACCGATAGACTTCTTCACCAAGCAACTTGAAGCAACTCCCTTTCAAAGGCTTCTTTTTTCCAAACTTGGCATGTTTATGTACATGCTCCAGTTCATATGCGGAGCCAGGAATATTAGAGAGCTCGGGCACAATTTTAACTGCAAACGAATTTTTTTTTTCAAGTCTTCGATGTGGTAAATATTCGTATAATATCAACATCGTCCAGTGACTTGAATATTTTTGGCTTGGTGTAACGTATCGTACGTGTTTGGTTCAGCAGAAAATAGAATTGATTCTCACAAAATGGAATTTGATATAATTGATTTTGGTTAAAAATGAGTTCAAAGTAAAATGATTCATGTTTGGATAATTTTAACATGTGAGTAATTACAAAAACAGATTTTTATTGTCATCATTAAATCTAGATAATTCATTAGTACTATTTATTTTTTTTGTGAAATATCTCATTTCTATTATAAATAATTATAATATTATAAAAAAAGTATAAATAATTATATTAATTTTTTAAAAAAGAAGAGTTAAAATTTCAGATAATAGCTTGGTATCCAACGAGGTGTCGGTTATTAGAACGTAATGTGGATTGTGATATTCATTGCCCGCTGTGTGAAGAAGAGGTAGAAGATTATGTGCATACCTTCTTCACATGTACTTCAGCCCGGTCTAGTTGGCAAGTAGTCGGTCTATCATCTGTCGTGGTTTCTGTAGCTTGCCAGCAAGGTAGTGCGGCAAAGAGAGTGTTTGCCTTGTGTCGGAATGAGGATTATGCTACTATAGGTAGAGTGACTACGTTGTTTTGGAGTATTTGGCATAACTAGAATGATAAAATATGGAATGATAATGTTAGAACGCCAAGTCATGTTGATCGAGCTGCGTTTGACCATTGGAATGAGTGGTTTGCTCTTCATAAACTCTGAAGTCCTAATGATCATGATGTCCAAATCTCAAGCACAGATCGGTGGGAAAAGCCTCGAATCGGATGGTTAAAATGCAATGTCGATGCAGCGTTTTTTGTTGGTATGGGAAGGACAACGATGGGTGCATGTTTCCGCAATAGCTATGGTGAGTTTACTGCTGGACTCACACAGTGGAAACAATTAGCTTTATCAACAGAGAAGGGAGAAGCATGGGCATTATTGCAAGCCGCGAAGGAATCGAAGCATCAAGGTTTCGAACGAGTTCAATTCGAAAGTGATTCTCAACTGTTGGTTGAAGCCATTCGCACAAAGCGACAAGGCAATTCAGAGTTTCTCTCGATCGTTAATGATATTATTCTTAATATGTTACCATGTGCAAACTTTGAAGTTAAGTTTGTTAGGAGACAAGTGAATTCGGTTGCTCATACTTTAGCTAGGGCAGCCAATTCTTGGTCTATTTTCCATACATTTGAGATTATTCGTTCATGTATTGAATCTTTGATCATTAATGAAATGCATTAAGTTTGTTTGGTTAAAAAAAATGTGGTTGTGGGTCTAGTTATTTTTATTATAAAAAAAATCAATTTGTAACATAACTAATGGACTCGGGTTAACAAATGGTTTGGCCCAAATCCTATTTCATCTCCAAACTAGAGACAACTCTGTTGGAACAAAGTGGGTCTGACATAAATCCCTAGTATTTTGATTGGTTTTGATGATAACAAAGTATTAAAATTGCAATTGGTATTACTAATGATTATTCTAGTGTGCAGAATTAATAGTTAAAATTCATTAAGAAGCACTATAAATAAAAGCAGAGAAGCCAAACTAAGAAGCTCTGAAAGCAATCGCTGATCATCAGAAGCTTAAAATTCAAGTTCTGAAGTGAATGGCTCTGAGGACAAAAGCTAGACTCTGAGAAGCTCAGATGCTGAAGACCTTAAGTAGCTATAACTACAGACTCTGAAAAAAAGGAATTTGCGTCACTCAAGAACTGACAGAATCATAATCAATGATTGAAGAACAATCTACATTAGGACTCTGTCATATCCACATGAAGGAATATTCGTTGGTACAACGTTAACCTTATCCATAAGTGGAGCGTATTTGAGGATTGTACTATCGTACTATTATTACTCAAAATGGTTGAGTGATATTTCAAATTGCAAGATAGTGGAATTGGATTTCTTTACCAAAGAAGGTAATCTACAGCTATCAATTGTACGATCAAATTCCAGCTGGCATCTTATCTCTCTGCAACGGTCATCACATTCCATTGAAGTATAAATAGAAGACTCAAATGAAAGAAATGACTACTGTTCAACTGTTCTATTACTGCGTTTAAGACTCTGAAACATTCTGACACTTTAGCTCTATCTGTCATTCATAGTCTTAAGGCACATCTGTGTTGTATTTTGTAAACACCTCTGATAGTATATCAAGTGTCCATTAACATTCATTCTTATCTTTAAGTTTTTTTGAGAAGTCTCTCGTTAAGTGTAACTTGAGCATTTGAGAAGTCTCTTGCAAGTGTGCTTGAGCAGTTTGTAATCTTGTGAAGATTATAGTGAAAAGCTCTTGTTAGTAACAAGGGGACTGCACGTACTCTCAACTTGTGAGAGGAACCAGGATAAATCTTGTGTCATTCTTTCTCTCCCTCAGATTCTCTTTTAATTTGTGTTTAATCCTCTGCAAAACTAGTTTTATTTGAGAAAAAGTTTTAACTTTTAAAACACAATTCAACCCTCCCTTCTTGTGTTTTTCCACCTTCAATTGGTATCAAGAGCCTGGTCTGTTGCCTAACTCACCTTACAGTGAAACAGTAAAAGATCCTTTGGAAAAACATGACTGACGCTGCTGGAAATGATGGAGGAAAGAAGAATGAGATTCCATACAACTATGACTCTAATGCAAATGAGAGGAAATCTCCTGACAAGGTTCCATTTTTCAATGGAACAGAGACTGCCTATCCTTTTTGGAAAACCAAGATGTACAGTCACATTATAGGTATTGATTGTGATTTGTGGGACTTGGTAGAAGAAGGAGTTGCGTTTGATAATATGGACAAAGAATGAGTGGTTAGCTATCAAAACAGAAAGTCTTTCACACCTTCTCAGAAATTGGAATACAAGAAACATCATTCAGTGAAAGGAATGATGACAAACGCAATCTCACATGATGAGTACCTAAAAATTGGGGATAAAAGGACTGCTAAGTCAATTTGTGAGTCTTTGAGATCCAAGTATGAAGGTAACAAATAGGTTAGAGAGGCAAAAGCTAACCTGTTAGTACATCAGTATGAGTTGTTTAAAATGAAGGATGGAGAGGACATTGAGACTATGTTTTCTAGGTTTCAAATTCTAGTCTCTGGACTTCAAGTATTAGACAAAAGCTATATTGTGGCTGATCATGTGAGAAAGGTACTCAGAAGCTTACCTCCAAAATGGAGACCCAAGGTGACAGCTTTTCAAGAAGCCAAAGATTTAGATGAAGTAACCTTGGAAGATTTAATCAGTTCATTAAAGAGTCATGAAATGGAATTAATGACTGATGAATCAACCAAGAAGCTGAAAGGAATAGCCTTAAGCTCTAAGAGTTCATCAAAGGCTCTAAAAGCTAAGGTTATAGAATCTGAAGATGAAGCTTCTGAAGAGGGTCATGAGGTTGGATCTGATGATGAAGAAGAGATGATGCTGATGGCTGCTAAGGTTTCTCAATGGGCAAAACGAAGCAAGAAATATGCAGGCAATTTTGGAGGGTCTTCCAAGAGACTTAGTGCTGTTAAAGACAAAAAGGAAGACCAAAGCAAGTGCTTCAAGTGCAACAAGCCTGGTCATTTCATTGCTGATTGTCCAGAAAACAAGAGTAGATCATTCAAGCAAAGCTCTAGCAAGGAAAGATATAAGAGTAAAGTCAAGAAGAGCTTTCTGGCAACTTGGGAAGATCTTGATAAAGACTCAGACTCAGATGGTGATGAGGAAGCCAATCTAGATTTGATGGCAACTACTTCTGACATAGAAGACTCTGAAGCAGACTCAGACTCTGAGGATGAAGAAGAGGTAATTGCTAAACTTTCTAGATCAGAATTAGTAGACTCTCTTAAAGATGCCTTAAAATTGCTCACAAAAAAGGCAGATGAATGTAAAGTTCTCAAAAAGGCTTACAATCACTTGACTGAACAAGCAAACGTAATGAGTGAAGAAAATGAGTCTCTGAAAAGTAGAAACTCATTTCTTGAAACTCATTACGTATATGATGATAAGGTTCCTCCAGAGCATGAATTTGCTCTGCAAGAACTTCTTATCAATGACATGAAGAGAAGTAAGATAACTTCCTTAATTTACCATGTAAGTAGAAATAGAGGTGAAGGTCTTGGATTCTCACGTTTTAAAGATAATCCATTATTTTCTAAACCCTCCAACATTGATAAAACAAAACCTAAGGCTGTGTTTGTGAAAAGTCAATCAAAAGTCAAAGTTATATCAGATTCTGAAAAAATAATTGAGTCAGAGGTTAAGAAGTTTCAGACTCTGAACTCTTCAGAGCCTAAGGCCTCCAAACCTCAGACCAATGTCAAAACAAATAAAACTCTGGTATACTCTAGAGCTAAATCTAAGAATTATACAAAGCCTAAATTTTTTATAAAAGGCTTTAATGATTCTAGAACTTCTGATAGATCTTTCAAACAAAGACCACCTAAGGCAATTAAGACTAACCACAAAGGACCCATAAAAATATGGGTATCAAAGTCTGAAATTGTGTTTGCATCAGATCTGCACTCCAAGAAGGCCAGAGCAGCATTCTTGGTACCTGGACAATGGCTGCTCACGACATATGACCGGAGAAAGGCATATGTTCCAAACCCTCACTCTGAAAGAGGGAGGAAATGTGGGGTTTGAAGGAAAGCAAAAATGGGAAGATCATTGGGACAGGTACAGTTGGTAACTCTTCTTTATCTATTAATAATGTATGGCTTGTAGAAGGCCTGAAACACAATCTACTTAACATTAGTCAATTTTGTGACAGTGGATTTGTGGTAGTATTTGATCAAGAGTCATGTACTGTAACTAGAGAGTCTGACAAATCTGTAGTATTCAGAGGCCTAAGGAAAGGCAATGTTTATAAGGTCAATCTGTCAGAACTTACAGAGCAAAAGATAGTATGTCTACTATCTCTGAGTGATGAGAAGTGGGTCTGGCACCAACGCTTAGCACATGCTAACTGGAGATTAATCTACAAGCTCAGCAAACTAAGCTTGGTTAAAGGCCTACCCAATCTTAACTATCACTCAGACGCTCTGTGTGGTCCTTGTCAGATTGGGAAAATTTATAAAACTTCCTTTAAACCCAAAAACATTGTCTCTACCTCAAGACCTCTTGAATTGCTTCACATTGATTTATTTGGTCCTGTTAGTACAACCTCAATCAATGGGAAGAAATATGGACTTGTCATAGTTGATGATTACAGTAGATGGACATGGGTTAAATTCTTGCGAGTAAAAGATGATGCATATGATGTATTTAACATCTTCTGCACACAAGTACAGAGTGAGAAAAGTCTTAAGATCCTAAGGATCAGAAGCGATCATGGTGGTGAGTTTGAAAACGAACCATTTGCAACTTTCTGTGAAGACCATGGAATTATCCATGAGTTCTCTGCTCCTAGAACACCACAACAAAATGGTGTTGTAGAGAGAAAGAACAAGTCTTTACAAGAGATGGCAAGAACCATGATGCATGAGACTAAACTTGCTAAGCACTTCTGGGCAGAAGCTGTGAATACAACTTGTTATATTCAAAATAGGATCTATATCAGACCTATATTGAATAAAACAACATATGAACTCTTCAAAGGAAGAAAACCTAATATCTCTTACTTTCATCAGTTTTGATGTACATGCTACATCTTAACCAATAAGGTCTACAAAAAGAAATTTGATGTCAAAGCTTATAAGGGAATCTTTATAGGTTACTCTGAACGCTCAAAGACATACAGAGTGTAAAATTCTGAAACTAACATAGTGGAAGAATCTATACATGTAAGATTTGATGATAAAGAGCCTGACAGTAAAATGTTAGAGCAAGATGATAGCTATGCAGGTGTGCCATATCAATACAACCTTCCAGAACCTGAGAAAACATCAGAAGCTAATGAAACTTCAGAAGCTGAAATTGAAGTAGTCTCTGAAGGAGCCTCTCCAATAGAAGCATTTGAAGAACATGATGATATCTCAGAAGAGGAAATGCAAGAGAATGCTGAAGCTCCAAGAAGGAAATTCAAATACAAGTCATCACATCCAGAAGATCTTATTCTTGGAAACAAGGAGAGTCCAAGAAAAACAAAATCAGCTTATCAACAAAGTGATTCTTTATTGGGACTTATATCTATGATTGAACCCAAGAATGTTGATGAAGCCTTAACTGATGATGGATGGATAGTTGCAATGCAAGATGAGCTCAACCAATTTCAAAGAAATGATGCATGGGACTTAGTGCCAAGACCAACACATAGAACATCATTGGAACCAAGTGGGTATTCAGAAATAAACTGAATGAACAAGGTGAAGTGGTTAGAAACAAAGCTAGACTTGTAGCACAAGGCTACAGTCAGTAAGAAGGTATTGACTTCACTGAAACATTTGCTCCAGTAGCTAGACTGGAAGCAATCAGGCTATTGCTATCTTATGCTGTCAACAATGGAATTCCATTATACCAAATGGATGTTAAGAGTGCCTTTCTAAATGGTGTCATTTCTGAAGAAGTGTATGTTAAACAACCTCTAGGCTTTGAGGATTTGAAAAACCCTGATTATGTTTATAAACTTAAGAAATCACTTTATGGTCTTAAACAAGCTCCAAGAGCTTGGTATGATAGACTGAGTAATTTCCTTTTAGAAAATGGTTTTCAAAAAGGTCAAGTTGACAATACACTCTTCAGAAAGACAACTAAGAAGGATATCTTAATTATTCAAATCTATGTTGATGATATAATATTTGGTTCTACTAATGCTTCCTTGTGCAAGAATTTCTCCAAGCTTATGCAGGATGAATTTGAGATGGGCATGATGGGTGAATAGAAATTCTTCCTTGGGATTCAAATCAATCAAGGAAAAGATGGTACTTACATTTATCAAAGCAAATATACAAAAGAGCTTCTGAAGAAGTTCAATCTTGAAGATTGTAAGACAATGACCACACCCATGCATCCTACAAGCAGCTTGAGCAAGGAAGAAATTGGAAGCAAAGTAGATCAGAAGTTGTATAGACGTATGATTGGTTCTTTGCTCTATCTAACAACATCTAGGCCAGATATTTTATACAGTGTATGTCTGTGTGCAAGATTTCAATCAGACCCTAGAGAATCTCATTTAACAGTTGTTAAGAGAATCTTTAGGTATCTGAAAGGAATAACTAATCTAGGACTTCTTTATAAAAAATCCCTAGATAGTAAGCTAGTTGGATTCTGTGATGCTGACTATGCTGGATACAAGTTTGAGAGAAAGTCCACTAGTGGAAATTGCCAATTTATTGGTGAGAATCTCATATCTTGGGCCAGCAAGAGACAAGCAACTATTGCTTTGTCTACAGCAGAAACATAATACATCTCAGCTGCTAAATGTTGCACCCAGCTTCTTTGGATGAAATATCAATTAGAGGACTATAACATAGCTGAAAGCAGTATTCCACTTTATTGTGATAATACTGCTGCTATTCATTTATCTAAAAATCCAATTTTGCATTCCAGAGCTAAGCATATTGAAATAAAACACCATTTTATAAGATATCATGTTCAAAAAGGCACTATAGATATTCAATTCATTGATACTGAACATCAATGGGCTGATATATTTACTAAGCCTTTAGTTATTGAAAGATTTGATTTTATTAAAAAGAATTTGAACATGCATTTTATCTCTGAAGAAAACTAGCTTTGGGATGTAAAATAGAGTAAGAGTATGAAGCTCTTTCAGAGCCTCTAAATGTCCAGAGTCTCTTGTGAGAAACTCTGAATGTGGTGAGACTCTGAAAAGTAACAGGTTCTGATGAGATGTAAGATATTAATGAGTCTGGCTCTAAACTAAGCGAAAATGAAACGTTTAGTACTCGTAAGTATACTACAGTTGTCCTTACGCGTGTCAGCTGTGATAGAGTCTCTCTTACACGTGTCTAGATCCTGATGGCTAGGGAACAGTTAATGATGAATTTGCAGTTAATACAATTTAAAATTAATTTTAAACTGTTCGCGCTCCCTCCTTTTGGCTTATTTTCTCTGTGTGTGTATATTGTTTGATATAAATAGTCACTTCACTCACATAGCACAATTTTTAAACAATCACTACCAACACACGAACCCTAAAACTCAGAATCCCAAATTCTCTCAAATATCTCAAAAATTCTGCAACAATGACTGCTCAACCGTCTCGTTAAATAGTTCAATGTCCTTTCAACCCCGAGTTACCACCAATGATCGACTTAAACTCTCAAGCCTCTCTCGAAGAACCCTCAAATACGAATGATTGTGGTAGAGAAGGTATGGAATTTCTTACTGAGAAGTTTGTAGATTTTGAAAGTCTAAAAGTAAATGGTGTTGATATACAAGACTTATTCTATGATAAAAAATGGGGCAACTATTTTGACATGCTGAACGGGTTTGTTTATTATGATATTGTCAAAAATTTATGGAATAAAGCGTATGTGTTTGACAAGGCTGCTGCTGATGAAAAAGTTAGACAGTTGGTTGCTAAGGATGCATCTCTTAGAGGAATGACTAGAAAACAATTGGGATTGAAACCCTTCAAAGGAAAAGAGATTAGGTCTAACTTGCTGGGTATAAGTGTGTTGATCACCCAAGAGCATGTGGCAAAGCTTCTAAGTTTGGACAATGAGGGTGAGAATGTTAATCAGTATAGTGTGAAGAGTAAGAATGCTGATTCTATCAAGGAAGATCTTTACCCTGTTGGCAGAAAAGATTCTGAACTTGGAAAGGCTAAGCTGATGATGTCAGAATTCATTTTTGCCTTCAAAGTCTTTCTCGCTTCTATTATTACAAGAGAAGGAGGAAAGGATACTATTTCATGGCCCCACAGACATTTTCTGTGGTTCTTGCATAGAAGAGTGATAATTAACTTGGCTGAATTGTTGTTTGAGCATCTCTGCTGGTGCATCAATGAGAGCCATCATAAAGCAAAAGTAACAATTCATCACCCAAGGTTGATCTCAGAGCTTATCAAACAAACAAAACTGATAGAGATTTTGAAGACCAAAGAAAGGTTAAGAGTCTTCTGCACTGCAAAGTTTGATGCAACCATCTTAGTGAATATGCAGCTGATAAAGAAAGAAGATTTGAAAAAGCCAGAAAATCCTCTCAAGAAGATCTAGGAAGAATACTTCTGGTGTGATGGATTCCCAACCATCTCAGAACATGATAATGATGAAGTCATTGAGAACTTCTTGGATTTGGTTAGAGAAGATACTAGAGTAAAGATGGATAGAAGATACGTGGTTGATGTACCAGACTGGGATATTTTCAATGGTCCTAAGGAAATCACTAGATCAAAGAGGAAGCCTGTACTGTTTGAAGAAGCTATAGTTGAAGAAGAAGTTGAGAATGTTAATCAAGAGCAAGTTGGAGATGCTAAGCAGGATAGTATAGATGATATGGTGGATAATGCAACCATTGCTGAGGAAACAATTGAAGTCTCTCAAGGTCAAGAGGTTAGAGCTGAAGGTACAGCTACTCAGAAGGATACTGAGACCTCTGAGAGACCAAAAAATAGAGATACTGAGGTAGTCAAGAAAACAAATGTTGAGAAGGAGAAGAGAAGCAAGAAGAGGAATGAAAGGCCTCCAGCTTCTGAGGAAGATCAAGCTGTCAGAGCTCCTAAAAGGATAAAGACCAAAGCTCAAAGGCTTCCAAATAAAGCTGCTTCTAAAGGTAATGTCTCTGAGCCTAATATTAATAGCAGTGATGTAGCTCAACAATTACCTACTCCTAGATCAACCATAGATTTGTCAAAACCTATATCTATGATCTTGCCTAAACAAAAACACCAAACTGTCCTTGTATCATCATCATCATCATCAGAAGGTACTCTCACTGACTCTAGCAGTGAGAGTTTACATGAAATTGTAAAACATGCATCAAAACTCCAACCACAACAAAAACAAAAGACCAAAAAGAAAACCAAACCCTCTATTCAAATAGAAGTTGTTGTTGAAGACACTTCATTCTTAGATCACCTCACACTACATCTGTCTGGTGATGCCTTCACACATTCAAATCTGAACTCCCCAAATCATCCAATAAACAAGTTCTTGAATGTAACTTCTGAAACATCTCAAGGACCAGTAATTCAAGAACCACCCACAATCACTGTTCAAACACCACCCTTACATTTTGCTGCTCCTGAACTTGAGAAACAACCACCCCCACAAACACTCATACCTGAATCACCACCTCAGAATGTTGAAATATCACAACCTGAACCTGACAACACCGTCCACACACAAACTCAAAAAGACATTACTGAACAACCAACCATCATCGTTGAAACATTGGATAATGATTCACCCACTGCATCCTATCCTACATCCCCATGTCCATCATGTTTTAACGATACTTTTTGCTTTGAGGTAACTATACGACTTTCAGTAAGTTATTAGTAATATTTTTACGGACATTTATATGAAAATTAGAAATAGTTAAATAACACATCTCTAATATTTATATAACACATTTCAAAAACCATGTGAAATAGTTAAATAAGTCATCTCTAATATTTTGTCAAAACAAAAAGTCATCTCTAATATATGGAACGGTGGGGGTATAATTATGGAAAAATATTTTCTAACTTTGTCTTTGCTGGGTTTAGATCTGTCTAATTTCTTCTCTCATGTTTGGTCATGTGCAACCATTTTAGCCATTCATTCATTTTTTCTCTCTCCAATTAAGTGTTTTTTTGCTCTTAGTGGATTACTAACAATTAAATCAAAAAAAGGAGAGAGAACATGAGAGAAAAAATTGGAGAGAATCTAAATCCGTCTTTTCTAACTTTAGTGTGACTTTAGGAAAAAAAGAAAAGAGAAGGGGTAAAAATGTAAACAAATTTTGGAGGGAAAATATGAGAGAAAAGATAAACGAGAATAGAGAGAGTCACAAGTCGCATAACTTTCCCACCAAAAAGTTAAGAATCCCTTTGTATAATTATTCAAGCTACTACAACAATTGTTGATTAAAACACCACTTAATAGATAGTTCTTAAACTAAGTTTATCAAGCTATGAAATTTTAGATAAGAATAAGAAAGAAAGAAAAAAATAATAATTTCTTTATTTCGTTTGTTTTTCTTCAATGTCTTGTCGACAATGTTTGGATTGATAGAAGGAGATTTAATGGAATGAAAATTAATCAAATAAAATAATATTTCATAGTTTGAGTTTTAAAAATAATAATATGATGAAATGAATTTCATCTCATATCGTCATTTACTTTTGAATTTGGACATTTCTGCTCTATTTTATCTCATTATCTCTTCTAACTATCTATCTCTCTTAATTCCATTATGTCCCCACATTAAAAGAATAATTATATGATGAAAGATAGGGTAGAATTAAAAGAGAAATAGAGAGTTGGGAGATAAAAGAGAATAAGAGAATCCAATTTACTTACTTTTGGATTTGTATCCTCTTGTTCTCTTTTATCTCATTTTCTCTCATAATTCTCTATCTCTCTTGTAATTTCATTCTCTCTCCACATTTAAAAAATAATAATTTTATCAAGAGATAGTAAATTAAAAGAGAAATAGGTAATTAGGAGAAAAAAGAGAATAAGAGAATCTAATTTACTTACATTCAGCTTGAATGAACAGATGAAGATGGTTCCAAACTAAAAAAAATTAAGAAAAGTTTTTCTAAAATAAATTACAATAGTGTTTCCAAGGGATAAAAAATAATCTTAACAACAAAAAAATCACAATAGGACATTTGTTCTCCTTCAAATGAAAAAAAAAAAGAAGAAGACGTTTTTCCCTCTAAAAAAAAGAGAGGACATTTTTCGAAAATTAAATAAGAAAAATGAACAGACACTAAACCCTATAAAGCGTAAGAAGAGGGTCTTACGAAAACACTCATCCCCTTCATCGGAAACACTCACACCTCACCAAACAACCACCGCGAAATGGCATCGCAAGGTGACGCCGATATCCCAATCTCCTCCACTCCCGTCGTCATGCTCTCTCCTCCTGATACTCAAGACGGTCCCCAAGACGTTTTTCACACTCCACCGGAGGAGTCATTGCTTCCTTCTTCCGACGTTGATGTTCCTCTCTGTACCGTTAATCAAGCCGTTGATCTTGACGCTGAATCTCAGGCGTTCGTTGAGTTGCCTGGGTTTTCGGATGGTTCAGAGTTTGTTGATTTTGGAAAGGATTCTGAGTTAGGGTTTTCAAATGTTGCTCAGTTGAAGAATGAAATTGCTGCTGATTCTGTCACTGAGAAACGTTCTAATGAGTTTAGGGTTTTGGAAATGGGGGTTTCTGATTTAGGTCAGTGTCCGATGAAAAAATTGAAATTAGGGTTTGATACTTTGGGGAGTTGTTCAGGAGTTCAATCACAGAAAGCTGATGATGATATGGGAAATTGTGATGAAGGGAAAGTAGAAAATGCTGATTCTGGCAGAGAAATTCAGATGAACGTGAAATCCGTCACAGATGAAGATGTTGAAATGCAAAACTCAGTTTCAGAGGAAAATGTTGAAGCTGAAGTTGTTCAAAATGCTAGGGATGTTAACTTGATTATGGGGAACAACACAAATAATGTGATCGGTGGAACGCGCGAAGATTTGAAGGAAGCAACTGCAAATGGATCGGGATCTGGGATTGTTAGGAGGGATGAGAGGGAAAAGAAGATGCTTGTTTTTGATGTATTGAGAATGCTTGCAGATCACGCCAAAGAAAAAGAAAAAGAAAATGAAACCAAGCCTCTTAAGTTGTTGGAAATTGCAAAGCGTGCTGGTATTACTTTTCCTCGTCCAAGTCACTGGCCAGCGAATAGGAAATCTGATCTCTTCAAGTTTCATGATGAGGTTGAAAAGTAGCTGAAATGAACTTCTTTCTCTCGATCGCTTCCAAATTATCTTTTGATGGTAACTAATTATGATGTTAATGGTAGGGTTCTAATTTCTATCTTTTATTGAATGTTGTCTATTATCCCTTGTAAGTTTTAATTGTGGTTCATAACATATTTTGACTGATGTTTTATGGTAGGATTCTAATGCCGTCCGTCATATTTTGAATGTTAACTGATTAAATATCAATCATTTTGTGAATATTATCTAAATTTATATACCTCTCTTTTAGATGAATGGAGTGGTTTTGTTTATGAAATATGAATCATTGCAACTTCCATTGGCCAAGTTTCAGTTGCTTTTTCTGTTGATCCAGATGCATATGTAGCTTGTTAATATATTTTGCAAAATTTTCTGTCTGGAGAAACTATATATTTCCATGTGCTACATTTGGTTTATATCGAATACATAGAACATGTAACGCTGGCTTTGTTGTACTGGAAATAGAACAATGTGATAGCATAGCATAATTATTTTGTTATAATTGTTTATTAAGATGCTTCTTGGGTGTTCAAATTGAAACTGAAGTTTGTGTTGTCTTCTGTAAGTGAAAACCTATAGGATCCAACTCCTTCCCAAATGATTGAATTGGTCAGTATAAAGCATATGCTCTGAAAGCATGACTCACAAGAGGAACCATGTTTTGTTTCAACTGTCATATCATACCTGCTGATATTTGGCATTAAGTTCCTGAACTTGTAGTCATATTGTAGTTTTGAGTGGATAATGCTAACATGTTTGAGTGGATAATTCTCTTGGAAATATAAATACAAAAGTTCTATATTTAGATATCTTACTTCTTCTATTTGGCTCTTGTAGTTGCACAACCAAAAAATTAAGGTATAATAAAGTCTAGACATGTTCTATGCAGTTACTTTCTAATTTGTACCGTGCAAACCAAAATCTGAATTTTGATCAGTTCAATGAACAAGGAGTTGGTTAAGCATTCTGTGTCACAGAATATACCAAATATAGTTTATGAAATTTGAAGGATATTAAATATTCCAAATTCCTAGCCTCTGCTCCATCATTAATCAGGCCTCATTTTATGTCTGATTGTTTTTGTATGATCATTTTTGTCAGGGGATGGAACAGTCAAGTCATTGCCAACTTTTTGGTAATTTCATTTTCCTTAGCTTTCTTTCGGTGATGAGAAACTTTTTCAGTTGTTATGAAAGGATATCACGGATAGTAGACATGACATTGTTATATTTTTGTGCTGAAGCAGAAAATTATGTAACCTCAATTTATAAGTAAGAGCTGTTTTGTTTTATAATCCTAAGTTATTTCTTAGACACTTGTTCTACATTGTTAATTACTCCCTCTCTCAAATTATATGCTGTCTCAAATTATATGCTGTTTTCCCAACTTCACACAAATAAAAAAATATGGTTAACTTTTTATGGTGACGTCTAGGGTGAGGCTCAACTAAGTCCCTCACCAATGTATCATTAATTTTGACCATTAGATTAAATAAGTCTACATAATATCAATACTCATAGCCACACTGGATTTTGGTCCCTCCTCTCTATTTCTCCCTCCTCGGTAGATTTTGCTCTCTCCCCACTGCTTGTTCATTGTTTTCTTATTTTCTCCATCATCAACAAAGTAACTGATGAAATTCTTAAAACTATTTTATACCCACTTCTGCAAATTATATGGTAAATTATTTGGATTTATTACATGATAAATGTTTGATATCTCTGAAAATATTACTTCTAAACAAAAGAAGGACTACTAACATCTAAATGGGCTAATTAATTGCATAAATAAATCCATTATGATTGTATGAGGCTTGATTTTCTAACTCATCTGTACGTTAGATAAATCTGATGGTTTATAAAAGTGATTTACAGGTGAATCACTTAATTGATGGTTCACCCTACACCCTAGATGCCACCCCTTTATATAGGAAAAAGAAGTTATCGGCGATTTTACAAAATTATCCTGAAAACACAAGGTGTAAGTTCCACTTATACACTATTCTATCTTGTTAGTATTTAGCTAATGTGAGTGTGGTAGAGCAATTTGTAAGGGGAAAATGGGGATCCAGCCACAGTTTAGAGGATCAAGATTGATAGGAAGCCCTTAAGCTACAAAGTTATTTTGATCATCTGGTTCTCGATCAACAACAATCCTATCCTACCGAAATTTCAAGTATTTTAACATTTTTTTATTTCATATCTATATCCACATTATGTTCATGTTTCTAACGGTATTTTTGGCTTTGAGGCTACTATATACTCTCTTTATTTTAAAATAAATGACTCAAATACGATAAAACTTGTTTCAAATATTCAATTTTCGATTCAATATTTTACAAGTAATCGATATTTTTTAAGGGCAATTAAGTAAATCACATTCTCTCTGTCTTCTCATTAAGTTTTTTTTTAAACTGTGTAAAATGGTCAAACAACTCATCTAATATGAGACAAACGAGTATCATTTTTTAAGCTATTGTAGCAACTCTCATCATTAAAAACTCCAATTGAAAGAGTTCTTAAGCTAAATCAATCCAAGATGTGCAGAAGAATATCCAATACAATCACAGGAAAGAGTAACCGAAAAAACCGGTAACGTATCAGGGTCGTACGCCTGGAACTGTCGTACAATTTCGGTGATTCAAAAAGGAGTATATCCCTCTCCCTTAGTGTCTTTCCACCCACTTCCCTCGTTTAGGAACAAACTCTTCACCTAATTCTTTTGAGTCCCGACCAGAAAGAACAATAAAAATAAAAAATTCTTCATTTCAATTATTTTCCCTAAATGTCTCTATATGAGACTCCAATATATAGCAATAATAATGGATAGTAGAATAAAAGACGTTATAGGTTATAAGGTCCAATTTCCCAACCTAATATATTTTTTCTTTGTGTAGTAATTTAGTGGCTAGACTCACACACCCCTCCAATAAAATATTGATAGCTATCAATTGAATTATTTTTACGGAATACATATCTATTAAATATGTAAATTATTTATTTTAATCTAATTTAGTACTCTATCAAATATTCAATGTTGTATTAGGAAGTGGTAGATAAGGGCACAAAAAAGAATATCCAAAGAGGCAAGATATAGAGTTCAATGTGAAAACAGTATTAAATATAAATGCAGTAACTTGATTCATAAGTTACCCACACTAGTAAAAGTGAATTGTGTAAAATCTAGTTAGTTGGAAGTAGTTCAGAGTTAGTTAAGCATGTTTAACAAATTTTCCTTCCAAAATTAACCAATGAAACAATGATTCATTCTACAAACTTTATCATTTTCTTTCTCAATTTCTCGATATGGTAATGTGAACATTTCTCAATAATTCCCATTTTCTCCTTGAGTTCATCATCACCATGTATGAACATCATAACTCAAATTTGCTTTCCCAACCTTCCATTACTAGTGATGCATATCAACTTTCCATCTCTCTATTGGCTTCACCCAGTCTTAAGTTGATCATTCTTATTCACTAGGAGATCCCCTCATGTATTCACAACTCTATTAGTATATGTTAATGATGTTATTCTCACTGGCACTTCCATCTTAGACATTTGGTCAAACAAAGCACGGATACAGACACGATACTGACACGTCGACACCGATAATAATATAAAAAAAATGATATAATTCAATGTAACCATAAGTGTCGGTGTCCTGTTGATGTTCAACACGGACACGTGTCCGACATGGACACGCCTAATCCGAGGAGTGTCTATGGTTCATAGTTTGAGCTCCTTTATCTTACCACTACAATACTTGATATAAGTTTTGTTCAATTTCTTAGCCATCAAATGGTGAACCTCACTGCCTCTCACTATCAAGTTGTTACTCGCTTATTAAGATATCTTAAAGGTTCACCTGGATGTCTTTTGTTTTCTGCATCACCTACTATTCAACGCAATGCTTTCAGTGATTCTGAATGGGCAACTTGCCCTTCATCTAGAAAATCAATTACTAATTTTTGTATTTTCATAAGAGATTCACTCATTTCATGGAAGTCCAAGAAGCAAGCCACAATTTCAAAATTCTCCTCATAAGTTTAATATTGAGCCCTTGCTGACACTATGTGTGAAATACAACGGCTCAACTTACATAAGGATTTTCAAGTTTCATTCACCTCTCCGGCTCTCCTCTATTGTGATAGCCAATCTACTAGACACATTGGTTCAAATCCTACCTTTCATAAACATACTAAACATATTGATATTGACTGCCACATTGTTAGCCAGAAGCTTCAAGCACAACAAATCAACCGATAGACTTCTTCACCAAGCAACTTGAAGCAACTCCCTTTCAAAGGCTTCTTTTTTCCAAACTTGGCATGTTTATGTACATGCTCCAGTTCATATGCGGAGCCAGGAATATTAGAGAGCTCGGGCACAATTTTAACTGCAAACGAATTTTTTTTTCCCGAGTCTTCGATGTGGTGAATATTCGTATAATATCAACATCGTCAAGTGACTTGAATATTTTTGGCTCCGTGTAACGTATCGTATGTGTTTGGTTCTGCCGAAAATAGAATTGATTCTCACAAAATTGAATTTGATATGATTGATTTTGGTTAAAAATAAATTCAAAGTAAAGTGATTTATGTTTGGATAATTTTAACATGTGAGTAATTACAAAAATAGATTTTTATTGTCATCATTAAATCTAGATACTTCATTAGTACTATTTATTTTTTTTGTGAAATATCACATTTCTATTATAAATAATTATAATATTATAAAAAAAGTATAAATAATTATATTAATTTTTAAAAAAAGAAGAGTTAAAATTTCAGATAATAGTTTGGTATCCAACGAGGTGTCGGTTATTAGAACGTAATGTGGATTGTGATATTCATTGCCCGCTGTGTGAAGAAGAGGTAGAAGATGATGTACATACCTTCTTCACATGTGCTTCAGCCCGGTCTAGTTGGCAAGTAGCCGGTCTATCATGCTACTATAGGTAGAGTGGCTACATTGTTTTGGAGTATATGGCATAACCAGAATGATAAAATATGGAATGATAATGTTAGAACGCCAAGTCAAGTTGGTCGAGCTGCGTTTGACCATTTGAATGAGTGGTTTGCTGTTCATAAGCTCTGAAGTCCTAATGATCAAGATGTCAAAATTTCAAGCACAGATTGGTGGGAAAAGCCTCGTATCGGACGGTTAAAATGCAATGTCGATGCAGCGTTTTTTGTTCGTATGGGAAGGACAACGATGGGTGCATGTTTCCGCAATAGTTATGGTGAGTTTACTGTTGGACTCACACGGTGGCAACAGTTAGCTTTATCAACAGAGGAGGGAGAAGCATGGGCATTATTGCAAGCCACGAAGGAAGCGAAGCATCAAGGTTTCAAACGAGTTCAATACAAAATTGATTCTCAACTGTTGGTTGAAGCCATTCGCACAAAGCGACAAGGCAATTCAGAGTTTCTCTCGATCGTTAATGATATTATTCTTACTATGTTACCATGTGCAAACTTTGAAGTTAAGTTTGTTAGGAGACAAGTGAATTCGGTTGCTCATACTTTAGCTAGGGCGGCCAATTCTTAGTCTAGTTTCCATCGATTTGAGATTATTCGTTCATGTATTGAATCTTTGATCATTAATGAAATGCATTAATTTGTTTGGTTAAAAAAAAACATGTAAATGTGGGTCTAGTTATTTTTATTATAAAAAAAATCAATTTGTAACATAACTGATGGGCTCGGGTTAATAGATGGCTTGGCCCAAATCTTATTTCATCTCCAACCTAGAGACAACTTCATGTATGTTGCAATACTGCATTGAACAAAACAAAATAAAAAGCAGACGACGACGATGAAAAACATACGACAATGAACATAAAAAAAAACCAGAACTTTCAAAGAGAACAGTCAAATATAACAGCCAAACCAGAACTTGTTGTAAGAGGCGGCAAATTACAAGCACATCATCAAGTCATAAAAAAAAAAAACAGCCAAGCCCGAGCACGAAAAAATATAACAGCCAGTGCTCCAGTTTATAGGAGGTAACAGATGTAGTAACTTGATTCACAAGTTATCCACACCTGTCGAAGTCAATTATGTAAAATTTAGTTCATTATAAGTAGTTCAAAATTGGTTAGAGTTAGTTAAGTTTTTTTTTTAGCTACTTTTCCCTCCATTTTATTCTCCTAACCATTGTATATATATACAAGTAGTTATACCAATTTATAATCAATCAATGAAACAATGATTCATTCTACAAACTTCATCATTCTTTATCAATTTCTCTACAATATTTTTAGTCCCTCTAAATATACTAACTTTTAGTTTCAATCCCCTTTAAAAATTTCGTCGAATTTGTTTCCTCTAATTTTTCAAACTTTGGCCCATGATTTTTAAAAAAGTTCACTTAATTAATATGTTCCAAAATTTGTTTCCTCTATTATATTTTGCTTAGTTTCATAATTTATAACAATATTTAAAATTATATATTAATGATATGAGTAAAAGTTAATAATGAAAATATTTGAATTAGAAGTTTTATTATATTAAAATGGAGTTTTACAAAAAGAGGAAAAATTAGGTTTTAATATAAGAGAGAAGATAAATGAAATTCTAGATTCTTTCAGGAAGACAAGCGTAATTTCTCTAATATTAGTTTTCCCAGGGGATTTACCCCTGTCAAATGGTATTCTTGTAGTGAATATAGTTTGTATTAAATGGGAGGAGAGTATATATTTTAACATAAGAGAGGATGATGGTGTAGTTTAAGTATATTTCAATAAAGGAAATGTAATTTACTTTTTAAAAAATAACAAAAAAGATATTGTACAACACAACTGAAGAAATAACTTGTGTATTCGTCGTACCAAACTAAAATGATGGAAAAATGTGACTGAAAACATGAGCTAGTTGTACCAAACTAAAATGATGGAAAAATGTGACTGAAAACATGCAAATTGGATTTACTGCAGTTTAAAATCCTGCAATTTGGTGCATTTTACACAATTGTGAGATATGATTTTTTTTTTCTGACAGGAGAGAGAAAATAGATTTCCAAAAAATAAATAAATAGGAGTTGTTTTGTGTGTGAAATGCAGGCTACTACACCAAAATTAAACAGCAGGAAACCCTCATCCAAAAACATTACCTAATAATATATATAATATATATATAGTATAAAAGTAAGTGAAATAGCATTGTAAACTTGTGGCAATTGTTTGTAAAAGAGGCAAAGGCAAGTGTGTTTCGTAAAGGGGAGCTTCATGTGGTCATGAATATCATGCAATACAAGTCAAAAGAAGATTAGTAAAACAAAAATGTCATAAATATCACGTGGGTGATTAAAAGAGAAAACAAACCCTCAACTAATAATAATCAAAGGATTATGATATAATAAAAAAAGAAAAACTCAAAGGATTAAAGTAATGAAAAGGCTCTGGCTCAGCTTATTACAATATGGTGTTGAAATGTTCTAATCCCAAATTATTAGCATTTGTTGCAATAAAAAGATAGTGTCGGCAAATCGAAAGATAAGCTTTACTTTTCTTAAGAAAAATTTAGTTTCTAAATGTATCAATCGTAAGTAAGTTAAAATAAAATGTATCAATTCTTGTCTTTCTTGATGAAATTAGTTTATAACATTTCATTAATTAACATATGGAAAAACATTTGTTAGGAGAGATCAACCATTTAAATGAATCTCAGTTATTTTGAAGAAATTAATCTTCGCAGTTGCACGCGGAGAATACCCTTGATTTTTTTAAAAAAAGAACATTGCATTAATTAAGATATGTGTAATCGGAATTTCAAAATAAGTTATTAATGAGTACGTCCACGCTTTTGTTAGAATTATGACTACTTATTCAACATTTTTTTAATAAAAGTAAACAGATTTACAATGGGTAATGATGGCCACGAGCTCCATAGTATCATGCTTCAATGAGAAAAAACATTATCGACCACCTTCTTCGAATCGAGCTCGAAGTTTATTGGTCCCAAGTTTAACTCGTGATCTCAATTAAGAGCAGATAGAATGTGTAAAATAAATGTATCACTTCGTTTGAAAGATTGATTGCCTTTCATTTGTGGATATAAAATTAGAGTCATGTTAACATGTGCCCTTAGGGCACATGTTTACCTACCTAAAAATAGAAATTTAACATTTAATTTTGTAAGATATTTAATATTTATAAAGTTAAATACACTATTTTTAAGAGAATATTTCTACTTCAAGTTAACATTTTCCATAAAATTAAGTTATAGTATTTCATTAATTATGAGCAATAATGGCCTCGCCGTGAGCTCAATAGCGTCATGTTTCGATGAGAAAAAATTATCCACCATCTTCTTTGAATCAAGCACAAAGTTTTATGGACTCCAAGTTTAATTCGTAAACTCAATTAAGATAGAATGTGTCCAACTAATTTATTACTCCCCCTCTGGTCCTTAATATAAGAAGAAATTTACTTTTTAGATACATTAAAAAGTTGATGTATTTAGACTATATTATAGATCAGGCACATTCATTTTTTAATGTATCTAAAAAGTCAACTTCTTCTTATATTAAGGACTAGAGGGAATATCTTTTTGTTGCATATCCTAGAGGTTAGAATTTTATCACTCCGGGAATAAATGAGGAATTTTAAATTCAAACTACATAGTCTTTACATTTTAGAATAATCTACAAATTGATCTATATTCAAAGCGGCAATGTACAAATAATTTTAATTAATATGTAAATATTGGGTCATGTGAAACAGCCTTACTGTGTTACATTGGACTAAGAACAATTATCAAGTGAGTGTACTTCTCCACCCAAAACCTTAAAACATTGAGTTTATGAATCTTATCATTATATGTTGTTCAATCCCATCAGATGTGAGACTCTTCGCATCTGCGATTCAACATCACTCTCTTATTTCTTTCACATCATGTCGAACCAGAGATTTGATACTATTATAAGACTATGAGAGGAGTCTCACTAAATAATATCAACATATTGAACTAATTGCAATTTGCAACCGCATTACCACACAAGTGTTTTAGTCTATGTTTGGTGACACTACTACAAAATATGGAATAGACACCGCACTTTAGACAGCGTTTATTTACAAAAGCGCTGTTAAAAAAAACATGGAACTCTTAGACAGCGCTTACTATTAAAAGCGCTGTCTAAAGTACTACCATTTTACAGCGCTTTTTTGTAAAAGCGCTTTTATAAGGTTTACAAAAAACGTTAAAATTTACAAAAGTTTTATGATTCACTTTAGACAACACTTTATAAGAAAATGCTATCTAAGGTTTACCATTAGACATCGCTTCTGAAATGACCAAAAGTGCTGTCTAAGGTTTAACATTAGACAACGTTTTTTAATTGATAAAAAGCGCTGTCAATTTAAAAATTATATTAATGATAAAATAAATTAGATTAAGTGTGTCTATCTATTTTTATTTTTATTAAAAATTAAAAACAAAATTTCCTATATTTCTGTGCAAGAAAAATAAAATAAAACTATTAATCCTCCCCTGTAGACCTCACGCAGAAACCTATCTTCTATATCCAATCCCTTCATCCTCTTCCTCTCAAAACCCTTCATTGATCTTCAGTATCTTTGTTGCGATTCATACATTGTTGCAATCAAACCCTTTCCTCTCAAATCACAACGAGGATTTGCTGCAATCGAACCGGAAATAGATAGCGTAAATTTAATTTAGGAGAAAAGAAAACCTATAAATCATTCTCAATCTCACCCCAAATCCCTTTCAATCACTTGAGAAACCCTAAATCACTCTTCCTCTTCCATTCTCCGGTCTCACTATTGTCGCCCTTTCTCTTTCACTCACCAGCCTCCGTTTTCACCATTATCATCGAACCTTCATCGACAATGAAAACATCTGCCCAGGTTCTCTCCTTTCTTTTTTATTCCTTTATAAATATTTTCCTTTTCTGCATATTCATTGATTCTAAAATACTTGTAGAACTATTTCTAGCAATGAATTTAGGTTTTTATGTGATTTCTTTGTGTTTGTGGTTTGTTACTTGGTTTTTGCTCTTAGAACTGTTTCTACTGCAATTGATTTAGATTTATTTTCTGCTTGTATCATTTGTTGTTACTATTTTGTTGATTTAGTTTTCTATTAAATTATAACTTTATGTTGATGTTATTCCTTTTATTGTTCTATAGCTCTTAAATCTCTTCTTTATTGCATGGTAAGATACAAGAACAACCTTTAATCATGTCTTCATATCTAGATTACCAAATAAGATAAAGAAGACTACCGGTGAAATGCAGCCTGTGGTAAGGTAAACATTTCATTGTAAAACAAATAATGATTTGCATTACCATCTATGATAATGGTTACATAAATACTTTCTTCTTGTTAAAATATGAAAAAGTATCTTTTATTTATAAATGTGAATACCATGAATTTGATGGGTTCATAAAATTGGACTAGGTACTAAATTATTCTAATGTAATTTGAATAACATGCTCTAGAAGGTTGGTTGAATGAGTCCTTTCTAATTGCTGCTAAAGCAGTTTTGTCAGCTACTATGAAATGCTAATGAAGTCATTACAATAGAAATATGGTCCTAGCTATTTAATCAATGTAGAGATTGAAGCAGGTTAGGGTTAACTATATAATCAATGTTTTTTGTATTTGAATATTATGCTTTTGACTTGTGCTTCTAGCTTACTAGGAAGTGAATTGATATGAGGCCTCTGATTGATTGTATGCCTTTACCTTATTGTGATCTCTACTCTTGATAATGCGCTCTAGTCTTGAAAAGTAAGTTAGCTTTGTGGATCTGTAATGTATAGTAAGGCTGAATCTCAAAATGTCTTATTTTAAAGATCAAAATTCAACTTGATGGTTGGATCCCAAATCTTTATAATTGTAGGCACTATCCAAATGTTTGAAATGACGGTGAAGTTGACGGAATCATGCTAACATTATTATTTCATGTCACTTGGAATAGCAAATTCCATCTTCTTATAGATTCTGAAAAATCAAGATTCTTTGAAGATTGCTTCTTAATATTTGTTTTTATGTGTTAGGCATTTAAAGCACCGACCTTAAGGTAGGATGGAATATGCTTCAGAAAGAAGTAATTGAACCCAGGAATCAGTCGGCACCAAGGCAGCAATCCTTACTACATATATGACATGGAGCCTTTTGGTATGCATTTATGGCCTGAAATTAGGTATACAGGTCAATCTTTATTTTTCTACTGGTATTTTGCTATATATATAATATCTGATATGATTAGGTGAGGAGGAAAGGTTTTTGGTCACTCTCTACTGACAAACTTTTTAACAAATTCATTTTGAAACTCTCACATGATGCAGACTGCCAGTCTCATACTTCAGGTGGGTAATGGATCTAAATAATTTTCTTTTGTACTGAATATTCATGAGATTATGTCTTCTGACATGTGAATAACTTGCTTCTGGTATGATGCCAAGCTGGCTAGTAACCAATGTTCCAATCATGTGGCTTTTAGCCTTTAAGGTATTTGTTTTTCCCATTGGTTCTCTCACTCGCATCAGGGTCTACATATTGTTGCATCTTATTTATCACGAGAATAGATAACCTTGTGGCTTCTATAGTGATCTAATACGATGGTCAGTCCGGTTAAAAAGACACCTAATCTAGCATAGCTTATAGACGACCAATGTCACCTAGACTTCCTAAAACTGCATTAATTTGTCTAAATTTGCAATTTTTTGTAGTATTTGTGATTATCTAGAATTTTATAAAAGAGTGTTGACAAGAGTTCCTAATTGGTTAGGTGGAGCAACATTACTGAAGTAAATTTTAATTTCTTAAGAATTATTGTGTTGAGTCTGGCCTGGTATATGTACACTTTTAAATTTTAGAGTTGTGAATTTTGTATTTGAAAGAACAAGGGCATTACACTAAACTATTTAATACACTGCTGATGTGTGTAGATAATAAGCTCAGGGTCGTGAAGAAAAAGAACCATTTTGTTCCGTTTACATCGCTAGTGGAGATCACTTTTACCTACTTTCTGCCTTGGTTTAAAGGTCAGAGTTATTTCTGCTGTGTTATGTGAACTTCATTTCACTGTTCAGATGATTTTCTCACTTATTATCTCATCATTTTTTACCCTGTGCAGATGAGAGATATTTATTGCTAACTTAGAGTAATATTTTATTTTGGCTATATCATGAAGGTATAGATGCACCTTGAGGAAGTCATAAATGGAGAAGGTTCAAATGAAATATTTGGAGTGAAAATGGTACTTTGATCTAATTATTATGTGCATCTTTATCTCTTCATTCCTCTGTGTACTTAAAAATGTTGAACCTATCTCTTTTCAACTTCAGAAATTCTGCTCAGTGCCTTGAAATCTGTGATAATGTGCTTTTGAGACTTAACCTGGTTCAGCTATCATAACTATAATTTTGTGAACATTAGAATTCCTATCCTTAGCTTGTCGTGTTTATTCATTTTTTAATACTATTCTTTCGTGTGTCACTTACTTTCAAGATATGTCTAGTAAGCTTTGGTATACACTTCTTTAAAACTAGACTACATTTGAGGTCTATTTCTTAAATTGAATATATTTCTTTGGTATTTAATTATTGAATATTTTTTCTTTCATGCATGTTGTGGTCAAGGATTTTTAAGAGCACATCACCATCAATTATGATCATGTAAGTATTCAAATATATCTCTCTCATTGTCTAAGTATTATTGTTCATTATATCCTGAATGATTAGCTAGTTTTTGTTCCCTTTATTTGTGTTAGGTTATGCTCAATCCCCTAGGTACTAGAGTTTACTTTTTTTTTTGCATTAGGTACCTTGATGCTCTAACATGAGGCCTAACTTTAGTCTTAGATTATTTATAAGCATTTACTTTGTCTTAGTTTTGTAGTCTCTGTTTTAGTTTATTTTTCTCATTTGTTTTCTTTTTTGATATGAAGAACTTTATCTTGAGAGCTTCATTATTACATACAAATGAGGAAAAAAAATAAAAATATTATTGAAGTAATTAGAGAATTTTATGACATATGTTGAATGTCAATTAAAATTTTGTTTTCTTATATGCAGGGGTACATGTGATGAAGAGTTGTTAGAAGATGACAGTATATCAAGTTCTTAGATTATATATGCATACACACACACACACTCTCTCTTTAGAAGAATATATCAAGTTCTTAGATTGCTGCAAATTTTATCTTATGTGTAGTTTTGATCTTTGTACGATAGATTATCAATTTTAATATGTTACTTTCATTAAAATTTCATGTTCTTTATAATAATAATAATAATACAAATAAATACTTTGCAAGTGTAATATCAAATTCTAATTTTTAGAAAGTGTTATCTAAACGTAACTTAAGACAGCGCTTAGAAGTCGAAAGCGCTTAGAAGTCGAAACCGCTAAGACAGCGCTTAGAAGTCGAAAGCGCTATCTAAAACTTAACTTAAGACAGCGCTTAGAAATCAAAAGTGCTATCTAAACATAACCTAAGACATCGCTTATATGTAAAAAGGGCTATCTAAACATATCATAAGACAACACTTATAAGTAAAAGCGCGGTCTAAACCTAACATAAGATAGCGCTTATAAGTAAAAAGTGATGTCTAAATGTAACATAAGACAACGCTTATGTATAGAAGCGCCGTCTAAACATAACATAAGATAGCGCTTATATAAATAAGCGCTGTCTAATGATGACATTAGACGACGCTTTTATAAATAAGCGCTGTCTAAAGATGACATTAGACAGCGCTTTTACTTAATTATCAAGCGTTGTCTATACTTTTAACAGCGCCAGAATAGACAGCGCTTATAAGCGCTATCTAAGGCCAAAAAAAGCGCTGTCTAAAGCTTTTTTTGGCATAGTGTGACACGATGGATATGTCATAGTTAGGATGACTAATCACAATTTTATAAAAGCTACAAAATGTAACTGTTAAAAAATCACACTGGATTATCGTGAGAGATCACCGTGTGACTCTAACATATATATCCACCGTAATTATACCAAACACATCCATCTTCCCTAGACATTTGATATTGTTGGAACACTAGTAGAAAAGTGTGTGAATTGAAAAAATTATTAGTCCCACATTGGGTAGAACACACACACTAGTAGTGTTTATATATGAGATTGTCATTCCCAAGGGTGTGCCCTTGGGATACCCAATTTTGTGATCGGAGAGAACCTTACAAAATATATATATCACACGCGCGACGACGCCGCCGTCCGGCCGGCTCGGCTAGGATTGGATCAAAAAGAAATAATTTTGTTATACGAAAGATTAAATTAATTTAATCTTTATCCGAAATATATTTTACTTATCAGATAAGTTTGTTTTGTTTTGTTTCAAATCCGATCCAGCTTTCAAAAGATTAGAAGCAACCGAAAGGAAGGCTCAAATCAGTTATTTCTTCAAATCAGTTATTTTACTTATCGATACCCAAATTTCCTCAAATCAGTTACGATCCTTTTCCTATAAAAGGAAGGCTCGTGCAGTTCATTCGGTACACCGAAAAAACATTCTTGATTTTTCGAATTCTTTTTCTTCTTTCTCCCTTCGACTTGTGTTTACGAGTTGTTCTTACTCACTTCATCTTTTATTTCTTGAGTGGTATACGTTACCATATTCGATCGGTACTTAATTACCGTATAGAAGGTGTAACTTCTAGATCGATTATCGACCGTGCAGTCGGCGATCGCACAGTTGATTGGGCTGTTTTATCCTGGAGGTGCATGGCTTATAGTCTACCTTGCACAAAAACTTGGGGTAGAGTCGTGAAACGTCTTAAAGAAAGCGATCTGGTCGTGACTCAACCCAGTAATCTCTTCGGTGATTTTTCTATTCAGGTATTTTTCAAAATTCAAACCAACAATTTTAAGACGTTTCAAAAATCACTATGAACACCGAAGAACTTACTGGTACCGGAACAGCTACTGCTGACTTTAATAGACCATTCAGGTTTCAAGGAAGTCACTTCAAACGTTGGCAACAAAAGATGCTCTTTTTCTTAACTACAAAAAGGTTGCCAACGTTCTGACTGAGGACATGCCTGTGATACTTGCGAGTTCAGAACCATCTGGTTCAAACAGTAACGGTCAAGCAATGGATGTGGATATCACTAATCAAGCTGAACATGATAATGTTGTCTATAATGCTACTGTTGCATTAGCCCTTTGGAAAGAGAATGACTATCTATGCAAGAATTTCATTCTCAATGATGAGCTGTATGATTACTACAACCGCCATGAGAATGCTAAACAAGTTTGGGATGCTTTGGAAAAGAAGTATGATACTGAAAAAGCCGGAGCTAAGAAATATGCGGTAAGCCGCTACTTGAAGTTTCAAATGAATGATGAAAAATCAGTAGAGGCACAATCTCATGAAATTCAAAGAATTGCTCATGAAATAGTGTCAGAAGGAATGCAGTTAGATGAACAATTTCAGATTGCTGTCATCATCGACAAACTGCCTCCTACTTGGAAGGACTTTAAAAATATCCTTAGACACAAAACTAAGGAGTTCTCCATTGAAAGTCTTATTACTCGACTTCGAATTGAAGAAGAAGCGAGGAAACAAGACTTAAAAGAAGAGGTGCTTGTTGTCTCTGGCAACAACACTAAAAAGAAATATGTAGGTGCTGTTCTGAAGCCTAATGGCAAACAATTCAAGAATCAGAACAACTCTGCACATAAGAATTCCAATCGGAATAAGAATGGGAACCCTCATAAGACCCAAAATCAACAACCATCCTCAAAGAATGATGCTGCAACCACCTTCAATTGTTACAACTGTGGAAAGCTAGGTTATATGGCACGCAAGTGTAGGAACAGGCCGAACCCTGCTGCGCAGGCTCACCTGACAACTGAAGAGCAAACATATGTGGCTATGGTAACTGAAGTCAACCTAGTTGGCGGAACTGATGGATGGTGGTTAGATACAGGTGCCTCTTGCCATGTCTGTTATGACCGTGCAATGTTCAAAACATACACACCTGCTGAAGACAAGAAAGTGTTGCTGGGAGACTCTCACACCACTAATGTTGCAGGAATAGGGGACGTGGAGCTGAACTTCACCTCCGGAAAGACTCTAATACTGAAGGATGTGATGCACACTCCAGAAATTAGAAAGAATCTAGTTTCAGGTTATCTTTTGAACAAGGTAGGGTTCACTCAATCTATAGGAGCTGACATGTACGCCGTTACTAAACATGGGGTATTTGTTGGGAAAGGGTACGCCACTGATGGCATGTTTAAATTATGCATTGATATGAATAAAATTTCTACTTCTTCTGCTTATATGTTGTGTGATTTTAATATTTGGCATGCAAGACTCTGTCACGTGAACAAAAGAATTATTTCTAAATTGAGCAGCTTAGGAATAATACCAAAAATGTCTTTAAATGATTTTGAAAATTGTGAATTTTGCAGTCAAGCTAAAATAACAAAAGATTCGCATAAATCAGTAACTAGAGAGTCTGAACCATTGGACTTAATTCATTCTGATATATGCGAATTGGATGGAAACTTGACTAGAAACGGAAAAAGATATTTTATCACTTTTATAGATGACTGCTCCGACTACACTTATGTGTATCTAATGAAAAATAAAAGTGATGCGCTTGATATGTTTAAAATATTCATAAAAGAAATTGAAAATCAATTCAATAAAATAATCAAGCGTTTTCGTAGTGATAGAGGCACTGAATATGGATCACACGCATTCAATGAGTATTATAAAGAACATGGAATCATTCATGAAACAACTGCTCCTTATTCTCCGGAAATGAACGGTAAAGCGGAAAGAAAAAATCGAACCTTTACCGAACTAGTAGTTGCTATCATGCTTAATTCCGGTGCAGCGCCTCATTGGTGGGGGGAAATTTTATTAACAGTTTGTTACGTGCTAAATAGAATACCCAAAACTAAGAACAAAATTTCTCCATTTGAAATCTTGAGGAAAAGACAACCCAAATTGTCTTATTTTCGAACATGGGGCTGTTTAGCCTATGTAAGGATTCCTGACCCTAAACGAGTTAAACTCGCAAGTAGAGCCTATGAATGTGTATTCATTGGTTATGCCCTAAATAGCAAAGCATATACGTTTTTTGACTTAAATGCTAAAGTAATCATAGAATCAAATGATGCCGAATTCTATGATAATAAATTCCCTTTTAAATCTAGAAATAGTGGGGGCACTAGTGGGGGCTCTAGTGGGAACACTACATCTGATAACATTCCATTAATCAGAAATAGTGATGAAAACATCGAAAGTGATGTTATAGAACCTCGAAGAGGTAAGAGAGCAAGAATTGCTAAAGAGTATGGACCCGAATATGTGGCCTACACATTAGAAGAGGATCCATCAAATCTAAGCGAAGCTTTGTCTTCCTTGGATGTTGACTTATGGCAAGAAGCTATTAACGATGAAATGGACTCTCTAGAATCTAACAAAACTTGGCATCTTGTTGACTTGCCTCCTGGTTGCAAACCTATAGGTTGTAAATGGATTCTTAAAAAGAAATTAAAACCTGATGGCACAGTGGATAAATACAAGGCTCGCCTTGTAGCCAAAGGGTTCACTCAAAGAGAGAATATAGATTTCTTCGACACTTTCTCGCCAGTTACTCGAATCACGTCCATAAGGGTACTTATCTCCTTGGCTGCCATTCATAATTTGATCGTGCACCAGATGAATGTGAAAACGGCTTTCCTTAATGGAGAACTAGAAGAAGAAATCTATATGAAACAACCTGAAGGCTTTGTGATTCATGGACAGGAACACAAAGTTTGTAAGTTAGATAAATCTTTGTATGGTCTTAAACAAGCCCCTAAGCAATGGCATGAAAAATTTGATAACGTAATGATTTCGAATGAGTTCAAAGCGAATGAAAGTGACAAATGTATTTATTATAAGTATGAAAATAACATTTGTACGATCATATGTCTCTACGTAGATGACCTACTCATATTTGGATCAAACATTCATGCCGTAAATGCTGTAAAGTCATTGTTGTGCAACAACTTTGACATGAAAGACCTAGGAGAAGCTGATGTAATTCTTGGGATCAAGATTACTAGATTGGAAAAAGGAATTTCATTGAATCAGTCTCACTACATTGAGAAGACCTTAAGGAAATACAATTATTTTGATTGTAAACCTGCGAGCACACCTTATGATCCAAGTATAAAACTCTTCAAGAACGATGGAGATGGTGTTAGACAAACTGAATATGCAAGTATAATTGGCAGCCTCAGGTATGCCACTGATTGTACTAGACCCGACATTGCCTACGTCGTGGGACTTTTATGCAAGTTTACAAGTAGACCTGGTAAGGAACATTGGAATGCCATTGAAAGAGTCATGAGATACTTGAAAAAGACCATAACTCTAGGATTGCATTATCAGAGGCATCCTGCTGTTCTTGAAGGATACAGTGATGCAGACTGGAACACCCTATCTGATGATTGCAAAGCGACCAACGGATATATATTCAATATCGCTGGAGGAGCTGTATCTTGGAAATCCAAGAAACAGACGATACTGGCTCAGTCTACCATGGAATCGGAGATTATAGCACTAGCTGCTGCCAGTGAAGAAGCAAGTTGGCTAAGATGCTTGCTAGCTGAAATCCCTTTATGGGAAAAACCGTTACCTGTTGTGTTAATTCATTGTGATATATAGTACCGCGGCTATCGCAAAGATTGAGAATCGTTATTACAATGGTAAGAAACGACAAATAAGGCGGAAACACAGCACGATTAGAGGACTAATATCTAATGGAGCGGTTAGAGTCAATTATGTACGTACTGATGAAAACTTAGCAGATCCTTTGACGAAAGGACTAACAAGAGAGAAAGTCTTAAATACATCTATTAAGATGGGACTAATGCCTATAGCTCACTAGTGATGGTAACCCGACCTAACTGACCGGAGATCCCATGAAATAGGTTCAATGGGTAATAACAAGTCATAAAGTGATAGAACATGCTATGAGATAAAATAAAGAAAGCATGATTCCTGCAGCGAATAGAGGATGAGATAATAGAAACTCTTAATGAGATCTATACTCCATATGGAGTGGAGTACATAGCTACAATAGTACTCTTGATAGACTCACCTATGCGAATGTGGAACTGAGGCCGGTTCCTATGGAATTTGGGGCAGAATTGCTAGAGCATTCGTTAAACCGGGATATACGTGCATGGCCATAAAAGCACGGGCTTTTAGAATACACCTTAAGAGAAGGTAGTGTGTGGGTAATATGTCTGAGATTGAGTTTAATGCTAAATGCCACTCCTGTTAATCGGAATTTTACCCGCTATGCAAAGGTTCAAGTTGTTGGCGACACCTTTGTTTATTAGCATCCTTATAGAAACGCCTAGCGTTATATTCAAGAACATTTTTTAAATTCAAGTGGGGGATTGTTGGAACACTAGCAGAAAAGTGTGTGAATTGAAAAAATTATTAGTCCCACATTGGGTAGAACACACACACTAGTAGTGTTTATATATGGGATTGTCATTCCCAAGGGTGTGCCCTTGGGGTACCCAATTTTGTGATCGGAGAGAACCTTACAAAATATATATATATCACGCGCGCCGCCGCCGTCCGGCCGGCTCGGCTTGGATTGGATCAAAAAGAAATAATTTTGTTATACGAAAGATTAATTTAATCTTATATTTTACTTATCAGATAAGTTTGTTTTGTTTTGTTTCAAATCCGATCCAGCTTTCAAAAGATTAGAAGCAACCGAAAGATCCGAATTTTACTCGATATGATCCGTGGAAATTCGATACCCAAATTTCCTCAAATCAGTTACGATCCTTTTCCTATAAAAGGAAGGCTCGTGCAGTTCATTCGGTACACTGAAAAAACATTCTTGAGTTTTCGAATTCTTTTTCTTCTTCTCCCTTCGACTTGTGTTTACGAGTTGTTCTTACTCACTTCATCTTTTATTTCTTGAGTGGTATACGTTACCATATTCGACCGGTACTTAATTACCGTATAGAAGGTGTAACTTCTAGATCAATTATCGACCGTGCAGTCGGTGATCGCACAGTTGATTGAGCTGTTTTATCCTGGAGGCGCACGGCTTATAGTCTACCTTGCACAAAAACTTGGGGTAGAGTCGTGAAACGTCTTAAAGAAAGCGACCTGGTCGTGACTCAACCCAGTAATCTCTTCGGTGATTTTTCTATTCAGATATTTTTCAAAATTCAAACCAAACAGATATAAATCGTCACACTTATGTTATTCAACCTCCGATTCTTTTATATAAAACTTTAACTCATACTTAATATACATAAAAAAAATAAATAATAATTTACCATAAAATATGAATGAAATAAGTGCCCCATCGTTTTCAAAAGTTCGAGACTCTGACTCAGTCGTCGCCCGTGAACTCTAATATAATCCTTTGCTTGCACAAATATTCAACGCATCCACTACAAAGCACATGCCTCAACTAACTACTGTCTTAAACTTTGAATAAATAATTTTATTTTTCAACAAATTAATAAGCACATTAATTTATATAGTAATTAGCCAAAGTTATGGTCTAATTAATAATAAATATGTGATTAAAAGCATAAATATCATGAAAGGTAATATTATTGTGCAGATACCATAAGTCAATATCTAATTTGATGAGAGGCCAAATTAGAATATTGAAAACTAAAAAGTTGCTCAAAAAAAAATTATTGAAAACTAAAAAATAACTCTAATTGTAGATAACGTGAAAACGACAGGTCGGGTCAATTTCTCTCTTTTTCCCCATCGGAGGAGATTCAAGGTGTCACAAGGAACTCTACAATTGGAAGATCACATACCCGTAATCTTCAATTATTTCGATGACAAACTCAGGTACGCTTCTGCTTATGTTTACTGTTTTTCTTAATGATTAACATGACTGGATTCTAGGGTTTGTGAATCAATTTAATTCTAACACTTTTATATATGTGTATCTAATTCCATATTATTACGTAAATAATTATAGAGATATTTTTAAAATCAACAAAATAATGCATTTAAAAAATCAAGACTTCAACATGATTCGATTTCAATAAAACCCAATACAAATTCATCACCATGCAAACCATTTTGTGTCCATTCATGAGCAATTTGTGTTTTTGTGCATCATATTCTTGCGAAGATAATTAATTAATGGGAAGATATCCTAGTTAAATAGGAAGTTAATAGTTTAGTTCCTTTGATTATGGTTCTTTTATCAGGACTTAGTTTCTTTTCTTTTTCCCTTTCTTTGTTCCTTTTTCTCATGTAACAAAAAATGAATATAATATATGTGGTATTATTTTACACTATGTTGTATGTTTCGTAATGGCCCCAAGTCCAATTCTTGACGGATTTCACCTTAGCAAATCAGTTCAATGCTCCATAAGGTAAATGATCACAGACGGATCTAGAAATCAATCATATAGTTTGTTGATACAAAATAATTAACTTTTTATGTTTTTTTTTTGGTAAAAAAAGGTATCTTTTGCACACTATGGTGTAAACTAATCGCTTCGAGATTATTAAGATCTATTTAAATGGTTGATCACTCTCTATAAATGTTTTTTCGTACTCATTGGTCAGAAAGTTTTTATGTTTAGTCTATTAAATTTTAAATATATTCCTTTAAAATATTGGAGTACTATAAAAAAAATGTCTATTTTAAAATTGTTTTGAAATAGTACATATTGATTCCACATTATCAAAAAAAAAAGTACATATTGATTCCAAATATGACCTGAAAATAAATTTTTTGATGGACAAAACTTAAAACTCGTAATTTTATAGAAGCTAAAAATGTATTTAAGCAAAAACTATTAAATAAAACAAGAGTGAGTAAATTAGGAAATATTATTAGCAACTCATATACATTAAATGCTATTTATATAATTCCTCTAAAATCCTAAACATAAAAAGGCACATATGCATGGACAAGAAAAATATACATGCATTCTATTTTAAAATTGTTTTGATTAGATTTTTGGGTTGGGCCAAGTCAAATATGTCATATCCAACGGTTCAATGTCACAAGTATTAGCTTATATAAGCACCACATTATAACCTCATAAGTCACAAGTATATATTATTTTAATCTCTACCTCCGCCTCAAATTTATATTGACCCAGATGTTAGAGTTTTTTTTACAGGTATCCCCTCTTTCTATTTTGAGTCATCTTCAATATTATGATTCACGACCTCTAACTCGAACCATTATTCCACTGATTTACTATTATGAGTTTCTCTACCCTTTATTTTCTCTTCGAATTAATTTTAGCATTGTTCATAATATCAATACCTCTCACTCACCTCACTTACGGTTTGTTTGACAGAGGAGAAATAGGAGAGAAATAGAGAAAAGAAAAAAAAAGCACGAAAATCAATGCATGAACTTAGACTAACATGCATTGATTTTCGTGCTTTTTTTCTCTCTTCTCTATTTCTCTCCTATTTCTCATCTGCCAAACAAAGGCTTAAAGATTGACTTTAATATCAAAATATTTGGGATCGAAAATCTCTGTTGTAACTAACACACGCAGTTTCACTCGGTAACCAATCTCAACAACTAAAAAATGAACAAACAGATATGATTTATTCAATATAGTTTTACATAATTTTGATTTTAATTGTTCATTTCTAATAAAAAAGTCTATAGCAATTATTATGATGACACAGTGACCGCGTATAATTTGTTCAAATATTTGCGTGTACAACAGCTACATCCGATGTACTTCATCAACTCAAGTAATCAATCTTTTCTTTTGATCGATTAGTTATCAATCTTTGTCCTCCTTCAATCAGTGTGTATCAACTACTCCTTCCGTCTCATTTTATTTTGACCGTACTTTTATAAAAGTATATAAAAGTAAAAATTATCATATAAAATTGTGTTTGATTTGTTTCGATAAATATTTTCAAAATATCAAATTTCTATAATTTTTACTAATAGACAATTAAAGATATTCATAACCAAAATTATGCATTGACGTACGTGCAATGATCAATGAATTCTTATATTTTGCACGAATAAAGTAAATATTATAATTAATATCAAATATTCAAATTTTGAATAACAATAAATAATATTATTGTTTTCAACATAAAATAAACATACAGAGTAAAAAAAACACTCTAACTTTAAACGGGACCTCCGTAAATGAACAGAGAAATTGATCATCTCAAATTAGTCGATTTTAAACCGGCTCCCAAATTTTAAAAAAAAAAAAGATTTTTTCCGCGTTCTAATATGTCTTTATGTTGTGCCACGTTTTATTTTATTGTTTACGCGTTTCGTGAGCATCCCAGAACTTTCTGTGTCTCCTCCCCATTTATCACACGTTGTTTCAACATCACCATTTCAATTTTTAAATAGGATAGGATATTAGGATATGATATTTGATCATATAAGATAACATCTTGAGAAAACTACGATAGAATACGAAAGAAATCCATAGAACATAGATAACAACAAAACAAAGTAGTCTTTGGACCAAATAATATTTTATGGGTTTAATTAGTCTGCAGGTCCCTTAAAGACATTTTTGGTTTCACTTTGGTCCATTAAAGAAAATAAGTTCCACTTTGATCCCTTATTGATATCTTCGGTAGTCAATATGGTTATTTTCGTCCATTTTTTCTCTGAAACCGTTAACTTTTGTACATGTGGTAAAATAGGTTGTTAAATGACATATGTATATAAGTTAACGGTTTTTGAAAAAAATGGACGGAAATGACCATATTGACTGATGGAGATATCAATAAGGACCAATGTGTAACTTATTTTCTTTAAGGGACCAATGTAAAACAAAAAAGTTTTTAAGGGACTTGCAGACTAATTAAACCTATTTTATGTAAAGGAGAGTGTGCGGAAGAGGAGAGTGTGCCAATATATCTTCTTTGGTGGATCAAATAGTGTATATTTTGTGGTTTTAGTTTACAAGCTATTTAAGGAGTAATATTGATTTAGGATGCCTTTGATTTTTAAAACAGTAAGTATTGGACAGAATAGTACAGTACAATATAGAACAAGATAGTATATGATAGCACAAAGTTGTCTCAGAGAGAGATAATATTTTTTTTATATTCAAAATTAAAATGAATTTTTTTATATTTTTTATAGTTGTACTATGGACAAAAAATTGTATCGTGGTTCAGTGGGGGACAAAAATTCTTGTTTTTGTCCTGTCCCTTACTACTTATTTTGTCAAGTCTCGTTGTCAATTTCTAAACCAAACAGAGTACAACAAAAGTTGTCCAGTCTAATCCTATTTTTTAGCAGATCAAACGTATAGTGTTTTCTGATTGGTGTAAAATTCTCCTTGTACACAATGTTTTAAGAACCGGACCGGAGCTCGAACCGTTACGGCCACTGGTTCAAGGGTCAACCGATCGGACCGGTTCAACCGCTATTGAACCGTTTACATTGAACCGTTCAAATAATTATTTTAATTCGACTAAAGTTTTAAAAATCAGAAATATAATTCTAAAAAGTGAACATTCATTAACCTTAGTTCCAATAGTTTATTAAAAAAAACTTAGGCCCAATATCCAATCAAAACAATCAATGATAGGCTCAATACTAACCCTAATTCTATTTATCCACATGTCTCATATATTAGCCAGCCTACTTAGCAGCCTCCCATTCTTTCATCTTCTTCTTGTACGCTGCTTTTCTTTCTTTACTTTACTTTTTCAATTTTTTTTCATCTTCTTCATGCTTCTTTTTATCTTCTTTCTTCCTTATTCTTTTCATCATCTTCTTCTTGCTTCTTTCATCTCTTTCTTATTAGTGTTTCTTTGTTCTCATTATGGATCTCAACCAAAGCAACAAGTTTTGAAACACACAAAAACTCAAATTTAAAGAGCCTACGATCTCAAAGGGAATGAATAGAATCTACTTTACAACCCCACACTGCTTCTAATTTGAAGAACCCAGAAGAATGTGTTAGATTTGTTCAAACAGTAATAAAAAAAAAATGGAAAAGCAAAAAAAAAAACGATTTTTTAATAATTTTTTAAACTGTCCGGTTTTCTAAAACCGTCTCCGGTTTACCGGTTCATCCGGTTTATACTGGTTCACACCGGTTTTTACTGGTTTTTTACCGGTTCTTCGGACTAGCGGTTCAGCGTAGTTGCCCGGACCGGTGTTTGGTCCGGTTCCCGGTTGAACCGGTCGAACCGGCCGGTCCGGTTCGGTTTTTAAAACATTGCTTGTACATCTTGTATCTAGAGAGTTTGTCTATGAATTGTAACGGTTGAGTACTCATTGTACTTCTTTTAATTCAATCTTTGCTTATAAAAAAAAGTAGTATTTTTTCTTCCTATTTCAAAATTCAAAGAAGATATGTATGTTGGATTTTTTAGGGTTTCCTACCTAGTATTTTGGAGCACTAGTTAAGATAACAAAAAAAACATTTTGATATTGAAAACAACATTTTATAATAAAATCATTCTTTCTTACGGGTATTCTTCTGCCTCGTCTGAATTCAAATATTATAGTATTAATCTCGAAGACTCCGGAAGCGGACCGTATTGAAAACTTTCGTCCCATTGCTTTGGCTAATTTTCAATTTAAAATTATCAGGAAGATAGTGGCTGACAGGCTTGTAGTCGTGGGGTCTAAAATTGTCTCTCCGCAACAGCGTGGCTTTATCTCAGACAGATTGCAGATTGTGTGATTATTGCCTCCGAGGCCGTCAATGTTTTATCCAAGAGAAGTTATGCCGGCAATATTGCTCTTTAAATTGACATATGAAAGGCCTTTGACACGCTTGATTGGAACTTCTTGCTCTCTGTGCTTAAGCATTTTGGCTTTGGGGACACGTTTTGTTCTTAGATCCTCGAGATTCTCCACTCGAAAGATAGAAAGAAGTAGAGAGAAAAGACTTGAAGAGAAAGAAGTAGAGGGGAAGAATAGAGAAGGCTCAAGAGGAGGAGAAGAATAGAAATTCATCAATTCTTAAGGTTAGAGAGTGGTTATAATTCAAGTGAGATGATCAAAGAGGGGGGAGATGTATATTCTCCACACCCAAACCCTCTCATCTCTTTTGGTGGGGATTGGGGAATCAAGGGAATGTGTTTAATGTGTTAATGTATTGTTATTTGATGTTAACATGTTATTATCTTATCCTATTTCGAATTTCTATGATCAAATTCGTGTGTTATGAGTGATTTGTGGTTGTTGATATTGAAAATGGGTTTTTGCACAAAATGAGGAAAAATCTTTACTTTTAACTTGAAATGATGTTTGATGATGTTAAAGTTTGTACTTCTAAGGTTATACATGATATCTATGCTTAAAATTGATAGCTTTAGGAGTTTATAACTTGAAAAATGTGATCTTTATGCATTTTTTTATGGAACCCGCGAGAAGAGCATCAACTTCTGGGCAAGCTCCCTAGGGCGAGCGATTCCTCGCCGGGCAAACACTCATGTTCTTGCCCAGCTGCCCATAAATTGATAACTCGCTATGGCGAGTGGTGGCGAGCGAGATGGCGAGTGATCCTCGCTAGGTCTTGCTGAGGGCGAGGAAATCTCTCTAGCTCTTCGCTACACCTCGCTGGAGCTCACTCAGCGAGCATAACCTGATTGAGAATTTTTCTTAAGGCTTGCATGATGAATATAAGGTTATAACATGAGTAGATTTAATCTTGTAACATGCTATATGATTGAATTGATTGGATTTTGAGGTTATATGAGAATAATATACTTATATATGTATAGTAGATTGAAATTGAGAATGATGACTTATGATTAACTTAGATATTAAGTGTTATTGTACCTTGCTTGAATGTATACCTTTATGATGATATGATGATGTGAATTGATGCGAATTGGTAAGATTAATAGGGATGAGTAGCCTATTATTCATGGGTAGATGTATAGTATTATCATCATTATTTGATATGTGCACATTCATGCATTTATGAGTCAACTTGAGCGAGGTCCCCCATGACTTAAAACTGACTTGATGCGATGAATATTTGTTTATCCTAATTTGATGCGGGTACCACATGCATTAGATATGTCTAGGGTGACATACATTACGTGTTTGCATTAGTTCGCATTAGGAAGTTGTGCACTCTAATTGGTATTTGATAATTGTGATTGTATTCCATTATGATAGTGAAGAGTTGAATAATGTGAACTTGATTAAATGTCTTGATCAATTGTTAATGAGTATGATACTACCATTATGTTGTATGTTGCTAGTACGTATTGATATGTGTATGAGCTAGTTATGATATAATTGTTTACATAATATAAGTGTATACTATTGTTTACTGTGAAATTTGGTAAACAACGCTAGTTTGATTATTACAAGAGAAACCAACTAGTAAATCTCGGGACATAGTGCTTTTGTTTATATTTTCAAAGTAAATGATGTTCATTATTGTTCTTATGTTGATAAAGTGTTGTTTTTATGTTTTAGTAACTTGAAATGCAAGAAAGAATGTTTATCCAATTGAATAAACAGAAGGAAAGAAAGAGTCGAAACTAAAAGATAATTAGATTGGAATGAGATTAAAAACTGTAAATTGCATTCAAATGTAAATGATTACAGAATAAAATGGTTCACATTACATACATTTTCCTTCGAATACTCATTTCTCGCTTTGACATGGGTACTTAGAGTTTTTCTGAGGATTTTGTATAATGATTGTGACCCCTTTTTCGATCACATAACTAGGCTATTTATAGACACTAATTTCTAACTGCTACTAACGCCTAAATAACTACAGACAGGACGCGTGTCTTGACACGTATTTTGAATTTGAATCCTTTCTTATCTTCTGATTTAACCGTTGTTTTCATCGAAGTCGAAGTAACCATGCTTTCTTTTGAATATTTCGCTAAGTCCATAAATTACTTTCGCCCACTGGATGCTTCGACCCTACTGACACTTCGACCAAATCGAAAGGATCCTGAAAGAAAGAGAATATGCATTTAAATGTAACGTTCCATAATAGAACATTTATTACACGTTCATGCATGATTAATCATTAAATTCATCGGTTCTGAAAACCACACATATTTAATGATTATTAAAAATAATTACATAATTAAACATAATTATTTTATTTATGCATTTTAGAACATATTTTTACTTAGTAAAAATATGGGCTAACAAATTGCCCCCAAATGCCTGTTTCGATTGAGTGATCGAACGAAAAAGGAAAAGGCATTTTATAACCACGTGCTTGACACTATTACCAATGACGGCGCTTATGTCACGTTCAGAAGTAACTGTCAACTTGATATCCACAATCCATCATTGCTCCTGGGTTTTAGCATAGTGGATGACGTGGCATACGCAGAAGTTGAAGAGAAATTTTTTGAATTTCTTTTTGATTTATTTTCTGGAGACAAACACGTTCCCCTATAAATAGTAGCAAACGAACAAAGGAACACTTTTTACTAACTTCCAAGTTTCAAAGCTTCCTTACGAACCCACTGTTCATCTTCTTCTTTTCTGCAAATTACACGCTGATCTTCAATCATCTTGCAATTCTAAACCGTACAAGTGATTCACCCTCAAATTCCGCATCGATTCATCTTTGTTTCACCTTAAACAAACAATTTTCACAATTTTCTTCACGAAACCCTTTTAGTTCTTGATTTTCTGTGTACTGTTCATTAATGGCGTCTAACTTGGATTTCAATGTACCCACTGCTGGCAAATGGAAGGATCTTCGCGTCCTTGAAGATGGCGAAGAAGTAGTTCCATAACCTTCTGGAACTGAGGCGGAAAGTAAGATCTGGAACACTCAGCTTATGATTCCATTTTCTATCAAGAAGGAAGATTACGCTTTTTGTGGACCTTATCCCACACGTGCTGAGGTTATATCAAAAGAGGTAAGTGATATCTTCCCTTTGCATGTAACCTGTGAGCCTAGAATCTTTAGCTCTACTCCTTACAACTTTGGGTATATGAAGAATGCCCTTAAGATTTTTAGAGCTGCCCCCTATACTGCGCACAAGGATTACATTCCCTGGTTAGATAGGGTCGAAAAGGACTTTAAGGATTCTTGGAAAAGCTATGGTATTTATGAGCTTATCCAATTTAGTCGAACCGGTCCTAAGTACAAACCAGAACTGCTAGTGGCTGCCTTACACTTCTATGAAAAGTCCACCAACACTTTTCAGTTTAAGTGTGGCATGTTAACCCCTACCTTATTAGATGTAGCTGCTATCACAGGCCTTAGGCCTGTTGGTGATCACTTCGATCCAACCAAAACTGGAGATAAGGTCGAAGTTAATTTTCAAGAAGCTACATTCTCTAAGTACATAGCAGAGCAAATGGGTAAAGAAGGAGAGGAGGTGTCAACTGAGGAGCATGTGGCCTTCTTAACATTGTGGTTATCCCACTTTGTGTTTTGCTCGAAATCCCTTCAGGTAGCGCGTATGTACATTCCCCTAGCACAACAGATTAATGAGGGTAGACTCTTCAGTTTAGGGCGTTTCTTATTAGCCTGTCTATATGAAGCAATGGGGAATGCCAGTGATGCAATCAAGGCTTCCAAGGATGGATCAAAGGTTTCAATTGCTGGACCTATGTGGCTGTTACAACTTTGGCTGAATGCCACATTTGAGACGGAATTGGGGTTGATAGTGCCTTCTGACTATCAACAAGAGGTAGATGAAAGGGAGATCGAAGGGCAAAGGTTGGTTCGATTAGCCCCTAGATCTTTGGACCAAGATACTGGCAGACTCTTCATGAGACATATGAAGATGTTTTTGAATTATGACAAGTTTTTACCACGTCATGCTCCCTTTGTCGAGCGCAAGCATGGTGCTGCGTGGTTTGTTGAAGATTTTCCTGCATTCAACCCGGACAATGAGGATGAGGTCAATGAGGTCTGGAGGGCCTATTTAGAGCAAACTGTGCTCTCATGCAGGATCGGTTCGAACGCAAACCAGTATGAGCTTGTAGGATATCTGCCCAACTGTGTGGCTAGGCAATTTGGTATGTCCCAGATTAGGCCCAAGTCCCTTTTTGAAAAACTGGATAGAATGGTGTTGGGCACTGGAGTGACTGAAAAGACTTACAAGAAATACATGAGAATGCTGGAGAATTATGAATTTAATTTCAAACCCTTCGAGTATAAGCCTTCTTTCTACTGCACTGATGGCTTTAGCAAATGGTGGAGTGACCATTACACCAAACATTCAATAGGCAATGCTGATCAATTGCTAGGGATGGTGGAGAGTGGCTTCATAGTGCCATCTCTTGGAAAGAAAATAAACGTCTCAGGTCGAGGTAAACATCTAAACTCTTATATTTTATTTATCTTACAAGATTTATTCCCTCAAACCTTTTTATATTTAGTAATACAACATTTTGCAGGCAAAGGCATAAAGAAAGATGGTGGGTCTTCAAAGACTTCGACTGAAGTGAAGAAACCCACTGGGGTGAAGATTAGATCAGAGGTCGAAACCTCTAAGGCAAAGGTAATTTAGCCTTAAGAATTTTTTATTTATTTTCTCTCCTCATGTTTAAACATATGTTCTAACTTCGACCATTTATGTCCTTAGAAGGGAAAAGGTAGGAGCAGCACAGAGACAGTGTCTGCTAGCTCGAAGAAAGATAAAAACACAGTGGTATTAGATGAGGAGGTAAAAATCAAACTTTCCATCAAATACTTCAAACTTTTGTCATAGTAATATATTTTGAAGCAAAATCTTGACATTTGTTACCTCCATCATTTCAGGATGAAGAAGAACAAGAGGTCCCTTTGATTAGGAAGAGAAAACAACCATCAACTTCGACTTCACAACCTAGTGAAGGGAAAGCAACAACTGTACCAGAAGTCGAAGCAAATGAGGCTGCACAAGCCAAGAAACAGAAAAAGGTTGAAGAAGCTCCAACAAAGGACCAAAGGGGAGAGAAGAAAAAGAAGAAAGAAATTGGTATGAAGGTTAAGTCAGCAATCAAGAAGCCTAAAGTGCTTAGGGCATTAAAAATCCGTGCCTCGAGTGAAAGCGGTGGAGATCCAACCCCTCAGACAAATGCTTCAGAGAACAAAGTGGTCGAACAAGACCAACTTACCAAGACATCAGAAGAGCAGGTTGACGGACCACAAGGTAACCCTGCACCTCATTCAGAGACCTTGGTCAATGATGAACCAATTATTGATGGGGGAAAGACAGATTATGCACAACCAGGCAACGATGCCCCCAATGCTGAGAAGGGTGGTAATCCTCAAACTAGCCCTGAGGTCGAAGAAAGAGAGGTATAACTCATCTTACTCTCAACCTTAAATTTTCATAGTTACATTTGATCTTTACTAATTTTCTTTTGAATTTGTAGGATCAGTCGAAGAAAAGTCCTGTTGAGGAAGATAAACAACCAAACCTTGAGGAGGTGTCAACCAATGCTTCGAGCATCAAATATTCAATGCCTAGTATGTCTACAAACTCAGGCCAGGCAAGCTCGAACCAAGAATCTCAGCATGACTCTGATGCAATTCCTGAAGCTGAGGTTGGGGGTTCAGGGATCATATCTGTCTCTTCGACCTCGAGACTTTCTGCAAGCTTGGGCGTACAAGAAGAAGAATTTACCAATATGCAGAAGTCTGATCCTGCCGGTACCCTTAAACTTCTACTCTCGAGGAAAGCAAATCAAGGAAACACCTCTAGTGAGCACACAACCACTGACTCAGCGCCTTCCAACTCTGAAATCGACTCGATGGTGCGCCAGGACTCTCTGTTGCTGAAACTTACAACTACATTCGTCCAAAGGGATGTGTTGAAGCAAATTGAAGAACAATCAGCATGTGCTTATAGCCACTTGGCTTTCCTGAAGAAGCTTCACAATCCTAGGACTGATGAGGAAACCCTTGGCAAAGTCATACAACTTAGTTCGATTGTGGACCAATATGCCAAGGCAGTGCAGAAAAGGATTGATAATAACACAAGACTTGCCACACAACAACAAGCTCAAACCATGTTCTTTGAGAAGGCCCAGCAAGCACAAGCTGAAGTGGAAAGATTGTCCTCTCAACTGGTCGAAGGAAATTCAGAGCTAAAAGAATGTGATGACAAGGTTGCCCATTACAAGGAACAAATCAAACTCTTAGAGGAGCAGATTGTTAGTTACAGGCGCAAGATCATCGAAGAGGAGACCAAGAGAGCTCGAATTGAGAAAGAGACCAAAGCTTCGACCCAAGAGCAGATTGATGCATATGGCAGGGAAGGGCTTCAAGCTTTTAACTCTGCAGAAGTTGTTGGTGAAGAGATCAAATCCCTGGAGAGTTCGAATTTGGTGGTCGAAAAGGAGATGGCAACCCTCAAGAAGATTTATGCTGACTGTACCAAGAATTTATAATTCCCTTAGTTTATTTTCTTTATTGTCCGTTCGAACAATATTTTGGATCTTGTAACTTTTGAACAAAGTCCATGTTTTATGGCAATTTACAATTTACCATTTTATTTTACATGCTTGAATATTATTCTGCGCTTATTTTTACTTTCCCTTTTGACATCAGTCAAAAAGACACAGAAAAACAAGCAGTCAAAGCACCATATCAAGGCAGTCAAGTCAAAAGGTGATGACAGCCAAATTCATTAAATGAATTGTATTGATGACCACACTGACAAGAAGGCTTGATGGCACTATAAAAAGGATGATTCTTCTCATTTTAACCATTCAGGGTAATCAAGTAACCTTAACAAGAAAATCATACCATGGAAAGGCAAGTTACCAAGGATGCTTCAGGCTCAAAAGAAAAGAGCAAAAAGGGAGCAAAGCCCTGGCGTTGCGAAGAAAACAGGCTACGCTACGAGAGAAACAAGGAAGAACTAATCTTAACAGAATCAGAAGAGGAAGAAATGGGCCCTGATCTGGAAGAGTTCTTATGGACATATGAAGACAATCTAGCAGATTATCCAGCTGAGGTTCAGAAGCTTGCTAATGAAGCACTATCTCTTTTCAAGGAGAAACTGAAGAGTATAGATTCAGAAACTTCTAAATCTAAGCCTAATCTGGGTAGAATTATGTTATCATATGTAATAAAGAACTTTTCTTATTAATAATAAAAATAAAGTTGTTCCTACTTCCTATTTCTCTTTTTAAAGCTTGCTTCCTTTGACCAATTCCTGATTTGTGGCAAGTTTTAATTATTGCCATTTCGATTTCATGTTCAAGTATTATTCTGCGCTTATTTTTACTTCGAGTAAAGTAGGCTTATATTTCTTCAAATACTTTCCATTTATACCCAAAGTACGTTTTTCAGGAGTTAACTCCTCAATTTCATATGCGCCATTAGAATAAACTTGAATAATTTTGAATGGTCCTTCCCAATTTGGGGACCACTTGCCTAAGATCCTATCTTTTTTGTCCATAGGCAATATAACTTTCCAAACTAATTCTCCTATATCAAAAGACTTAAACTTAACCCTTTTGTTATATGCTTTAGCAACTCGTTCTTTTTGTCTTGTTAAAACTTCTAAAGCATTAAGCCTTTCTTCATCTAAATCAATCAACTCATCTGACATCGTCTGATAATAATGGTCTAGAGGTATTTCCATTTGTCTTTGTACTCTTGCTGATTGCAAATGTATTTCGACTGGTAATACTGCATCATGACCATAAGTTAGTCGAAATGGAGTAATGTTAGTTGATTCTTTAGGAGAATTTCTACAAGCCCATAACACTTGGTCTAAGGTTTTGTGCCAATTTCTTGGCTTTTGGGCTATATGTTTCTTTATCAGATTTATAATAATTTTATTTGCAGCTTCGACTTGACCATTTGCTTGTGCATAATATGGTGTTGAAGTTAACAGTCTAAAGCTAGTTTCTTGGGCAAATTCCTGCATCTTTCGACCAGTGAAAACTGAACCTTGATCAGTAGTTATTGTTTCAGGAATTCCAAACCTATATATTATGTAATTTTGTATGAAATTAATTACTGCCTCTTGATCAACATTTGGTAAAGGAATGGCTTCTATCCATTTTGTGAAATAATCTATTCCAACTAAAATATAACGTTGATTTTTTGATGAAGCAGGTTTAATCTCACCAATAAGGTCTAGAGCCCAACCCCTAAAGGGCCATGGTTTTACTATTGAATGTAGTTCACTTGCAGGCACATGTTGAATTCCTGAGTGCCTTTGGCATTCTTGGCATCCTTTCGCAAACTCTATACAATCCTTCAACATAGAGGGCCAATACAAACCTTGTCGAAACAAGAGCAATTTCATCTTATGTCCTGCTTGATGAGAGCCACAAGTACCACTATGAACATCAGAGATTGCTATATATGCTTCTGCTTCATTAAGGCATTTTAACAAGATTCCTTCAGAAGTCTTTTTGAAAAGATCATTTTCAAAAATTATATAGCTTAAAGCCCTATATTTTACCTTTCGATCCACATTTCCTGTTGGATTCTTATGGTAATCTACTATAGACTTTCTCCAATCATTATCTGACAAATTGTCAATGGCAAAAATTTGAAAATTTTCTAGGGGATTTTTTATTTCACCATTTATTTGTGGTATAGTCTCTGCCCCCACAAGTTTTGGTATTGACAATTGTGCAGATATTGGTTCTTGTAAAACCATTTTTTCTTTTATTTCGATTAATTGTGTCAACTTTTCTTTTGACATTTTATATCCTGAAGCAATTTGAGCCAAGTCATTTGCTTCTTGATTTTTTAATCGAGGCACATGTTCAATGTCTACATGATCGAAACAATCTAACAAAGAACTAGCTATAGAAAAGTATTTCGCCAGGTGCTCTTTCACACATTTATATTCTTGTGTTAATTGTTTCAATACTAATTCAGAATCACCTCTTATTTTAATGTTCTTTGCCCCCAAGTCTTTTAATATTTCTAACCCTGTAATTAAAGCTTCATACTCAGCTTCATTATTAGAGCAAAGTCCATTTATTTTGTACTTGAACTTGGTTGGAACTTAAGTCGGAGATATGATCAAAATTCCAATTCCTGTTCCATACTTATGTTTGGACCCATCAAAATAAAGAATCCATGGTTGAATATCCACATAATCCTGTGGCATTTCGACCAACGAATGATCTACTATAAAATCAGCCACAATTTGGCCTTTGACAGCCTTTAAAGGTTTATAAGTCAGTGAATATTCAGTTAATGCTAATGCCCATTTCCCAATTCTACTATGTAATATAGGTTTAGTTAGCATATGTTTAATAACATCAAAGTGGGAATAGACATAAACATCAACAGGCTTTATATAATGCTTAAGTTTTGTACAAGAGAGATACAAACAAAGACAAAGTTTTTCTATGGCAGTATATCTAGTTTCTGCATCATTTAAAACTCTACTAAGGTAATAAACTGCATTTTCTATGCCATTATCGTCCTCTTGAGCTAACATGCTTCCTATCGTCTTATCAGACGTAGCAATATACAACTTCATAGCTTTACTCCTACTAGGAGGCATTAGTACTGGAGGCTTTATTAAGTATTCTTTGATGTCATCAAAAGCCTTTTGATGCTCTTGGTTCCATTTGAATGGATCATCTTTCTTGAGTCGAAGTAGTGGTGAGAAAGCTTGAGCCTTTCCACTTAGATTCGAAATGAATCTTCTCAAGAAGTTGATTTTTCCTAGCAGAGATTGAAGTTGTTTTTTGGTCGAAGGAGGCTTGGTCTCCAAGATAGCCTTTGTCTTGTTTTGGTTTATTTCAATGCCTTTTTTATGCACCACAAAACCAAGGAAATCTCCTGCATGCACACAGAAAGCACATTTTAATGGATTCATTTTTAATCCATGTTCCCTCATCCTTTTAAAAGATTGCCTAAGATATATCAAATGGCTATCTTCAGAAGAGGATTTAATGATGATATCATCAATGTAAACTTGCATGAATGTATCTATAAAATCATGAAACATGGAATTCATTGCCCTTTGATAAGTAGCACCAGCATTTTTTAAACCAAAAGGCATCACAACCCACTCATAAGTGCCTAAAGCACCAGGGCATCTGAATGCTGTTTTAGATACATCTTCCTCAGCAATGAATATTTGGTTATAACCAGAATAACCATCTAACATGCTCAAAAACTCGAAGCCTGCTGCTGAGTCTATTAGCATTTCTGCCACAGGCATGGCATACTCATCTTTAGGTGTAGAATTATTTAAGTCCCTAAAATCTATACATACCCTAAGTGTACCATTCTTTTTAATAACAGGAACTATATTTGCTAACCATTCTACATACCTGGCAGCTCTGATGAATTTACTCTTCAGCAGCCTTTCGATCTCTTCTTTGATTTTGGACATGATATCTGGTGCAAACCTTCTTGGCAATTGTTTCACTGGTTTCTTACCTGCCTTGATTGGTAGTTTTAATTCGACCATTTCTCTACTGAGTCCAGGCATTTCATTATAATCCCAAGCGAAACAATCACTAAATTCTTTGAGAAGTAGTACCAATTTTCCTTTTAAGTCAGGACTAATATTGGCACTAATGTAAGTTGGCCTTTTTGCTGAGTCATCTCCAATGTCAATTTCCTCCAAAGGGTCTTGAGCCTGCATCTTAGGAGTTTCATTAAGTGGATCCCTTTCGAACCCTAAAGGTTCCTCATCATAGATGCAGTCGAGCCTTTGTGCTTGTGGCATAGAAATGCCATCGCTTTCGACCTTGGCTTCTGTAGCCATATTTTGATGAACATCAGCTTCCAAAGCCGTATTTAACTTAGTTTCGGCCATATAAGCCGTAATCTTGGCCCATGCGCTGGACTCAGTCATCATAATCTTCGTAAACATTCCACCCAGATGGTGGTATAACTCCATCTTCTGAGGACACAGCATCTATTTCCTCTCTTTCCCATATGAAGCCCTGGGTTGGGTGGAGTTTGACAGAATGTATCACATTATCAGAAGGTGTGAAAGCATTCTCTCTATCATAACATGGCGCTATGTTCGCCAAATTTTTGTCAAAGGTTTGTTGATTTATGGTATCAACCTCTGACATATAGAAACTCTGATCAGCTTCTATATTTTCTACGCAGCCATCCTCCCTCCAAAGCATCAACTTCTGGTGAAGAGTCGAAGGAACAGCTCCTACTCCATGAATCCACTCTCGCCCCAATAGTAAGTTGAAGTTTGCCTTGGATTCGACCACTAGGAATAAAGTTGGTCGAACTATGCTGCCCACAGCAACATCCACTTGAATTGCCCCCCTTGAATGTCCTGTTTTGCCTTCGTAATTTGACAAAACAATGTTATGGGCTGACAAATCACAGTCATATTTGCCAATCTTGGGTAACATAGATAGAGGCATTAGGTTAACAGCAGCTCCTCCATCTATCAGCATCTTGTTAACTCCAACTCCTTCAACCTTTGCTCTGATGAAGAGGGGTTTAAGATGGTTTTTCATGCCTAAGTCTGGCCTTTCGAATGTAGCCTGTTGCTCCTCGATGCAGCCATTGTTCATGACATAGTAGCAAATTGGCTTAGGATCAGCCATTTCTAACTGGTCGAAATCAGTTTCGAGCTCATTTATCTCTGTTTGCACATCATATTCCGATGGTAATATGGAAACCACGCATATTACGTCGAAATCTGGCTCAGAGTCCAGCAGATCATCTTCTTCCATCTTGCTTTCTTCTATATGAGGAAGGATCCTTTCTTTTGCTGGCCTTCTAGCCACTTCTTTATATTGGCCTGTTTGAAGATTAGTTGCAGCCAATTTCTTTTGGCGTTGGAACCTACGCCACTGAGTCCTTGTCATTGGATGTTTACCCTTGTAATTGTTCTTGTAAGAGTATTTGTTGACATCCTCTGAATAGCTTAATTTGGTGCCACTTGCGCCACCAACTTCCATTGCACCCTTGTTGAACTTTATGGTTCCTTGGTGCATCCAGCGTTCTATAGGAATCGAACCAGAAGGAAGGAAAGTGGGCCTTCGATCTGTTTGGACCATATTATTTGGTCGAGTTAGAATGCCCTTTCCTTTACCACGAGACGGTTTTGGGTTTGCCCCCTGCCTATTTGCAACTGGTTGGAACTTCATGAGGCCTGCAGTAGCCTCCTTATCACAAACAGCACTGCAACGAGCACAAAGCATCACTCCTTTGTTCTCTAACTTGCATCTGTTTAGAAAGTCAATCAAATCCTCTTCAGCACGAGGATATACTACTTTCATTTTTTCAAAGTACTCCTTTTCAGGGATTTTTTCCACTTGCACCTCTGAAACCTCCATGGCTTCGACCATCATAATAGCTTGTGGTTCAGCATAGAGGGTATCAGCATTCTGTGAAGATTCTGGATCTGCTTTTGCAGCTTTGGGTTTTTCACCAAACTTAAGTCTTCCTTCGTTCAAAGCCTTTTGAACCAAGTCCCTGAAAAGCACACATTGTGAGGTTCTATGTCCAAGAAAATTATGATACTTACAATAACCTCTTTTCTTTCTCATATCTAATGGTGGTATTTTAACACCTTTTGGAACCACTATTTGGCCATCAGTAACCAACAAATCAAAGATTTCATCACATTTTGTTATATCAAAAGTATAAGTCTTTGAAACATATTTATCATTTTTTGGTTCAACAGGGTTTTTTCCATTTGAAGGTTTTAAAAGCTTGCAAGTGTAAGGGGGACCAGGTTTTAATTCTGCTAGGTCTATTTCCCCTTGTTCAACATCTTCATAAGAGACATCATATTCTTGGTCGCTATCATGTGTTTCTACATAAGCAACCTTTTCTTTTTTATGATACTTTGAATTTCTAGCCTTTTCTGCTTTCAAGCGTTCGACCTGTCGAACCCTATCAGCCAATTGGGCCATATCTCTTAGATGTTGAGTGTCTAATTTCTTTCTGATCGAATAGTCTAGGCCACCGGCAGCCATTTCGACCAATTCATGTTCAGGCACTTGAGTAAAACACCTAGCCTTAAGTAAACGAAATCTATTCAAATAATCATCTATAGACTCAGGAGTTTTGCGCCTAACACTTGCTAATTCTTTGAGACTTATCTTAGACTGTCCCATGTAGAATTGCTCATGGAAGACTCTCTCTAATTGATTCCAATTAAAAATTGAATGTGGAGGGAAAGTAGTAAACCATGTAAAGGCATTTTTCGTTAGAGAATTTGGAAAATACTTCATTCTCAAATTCTCATTATTTGCTAGATCTCCTGCCTCAGTTAGATATCTTGCTATGTGTTCAACAGTAGATTTGCTAGTATCACCAGCAAATTTAGTAAATTTTGGGATTTTCCAACCCCTTGGCAATTCTGTTTGAAGCACATATTCTGATAAGGCAGAAACAAAATGAGGCATATGCATGCCTATGTTTAAACCATTTTGTGCTAGGATAGTTTCGACCAAATTGGCTATGTTATTTTGCCCAGCAAAATTATTATTCTGGACATTTCTAACTACATCATCAGCATTTTGGTTCCTATTTACCAACACAATTCCAGGATTTTGTTCGACCTGGGGCAAAGCCTGTTGCTGTGCCTGAATTTGCACCTGTGGTTCGACCACTGGCACTGGTTGTTGGACTTGGTTTATGGGGTTTGCAACATTATTTGGGGCAAGCATAATGGCATTATTTGGTGCTTGTGCAATTTGTAAAGGCACCACATTCTGAATTTGGGGAACTTGTTGATTATGGGCTTGAGGAGCCCCAAAGAAATCAGCAATTCTTCCCATTTGATTTGCCAACAATTGATAACTTTGGTTTGTATTTTGAATTAATGGGTTAAATACTGTACCAATTTGTTGTGTTAACATATTTACCATGTCATGATTACTCTCATCCATTTGTTGCCTTAAAGCATTCAAGGCATTGTTGGTTAATGAGGGATTGCCATTTCGAGTAGCAGAACCAGAAACTATCTGATTATTAGGCACAAATACGCCTGGTGCTGACTCTGTGAACAATGATGCACTTGTTTGCAAACCTTGCATCATACTGGTAGGCATACCATATGGGTAGTTCCTACTTGTGCCCTAACCCACATATTGGGAAAAGGGTAATGAGAAAGTAGAAGAACTTGCGCCACCCCCATTAACATTTGTCCTATTTGGAGAGAAACTACCCTCCATAGCATGGGAAAGGGACAAGATAGGTTCTGTAGTGGTCGAAGATACTGTAAGTGCACCAGTTCATCCTCATGTTTTAATAATTGTCAAAACACATGAAAATAGGTTGAACATATTTTGGCAAACTTTACAAATGACTTGACAACAAAGAACTATTTTCAAAACCTTGAAAAACTGCCTTTTTGGTGTTTTGTATCGATACATACATTTCTGTATCGATACAAATGTCCTGAAACTTGTTCTGGTACTTTTTGAGCACTTTGTATCGATACACACAGGCTCTGTATCGATACAACAGCTTCTATACAAAAAACAGAATGTTCCATATGATTCGAAACATGCTTGCATGTATCGATACATGTGTATATGTTCTGAAAAACCAGCAAGCTTCATATGATTCGAAGCATGCTTGCATGCTTAGATACATATCAGTCAAGATTTCAAGATTCTGATGTTTGTATCGATACATCCCGTGTTTGTATCGATACAAAGGTCAAGATTTTCAAATTTGAACGTTGGTCAAGGGCTTTGTATCGATACAAACAATCATTTGTATCGATACATCTACTGAAAATTATGCCTAAATTTGCTCATTCTATTTTCTCTTTAAATAGCAATGTGTGGGTTCCTTTGTAAGTAATGAAACAATCACAGTAACTGAACACAACTGAGAAATCTAGTGAGAATCATTGAGAGAGCAAGAAGTGCTTTGGGTAAAACACTTTGGATACAATTTGGGTGAAAAATTGGGATCAAAGTGTTATCCTTCACAAGATCATCATCTTCCATCAAGTTGCAACAATTGAAGATTGAGTATGGGATCAATCATTTAGGAGTTGTACGCTTGGTCGATAACGTTCGGTGCGATTCGTGGTGAAGCAGATTCGCGATCGGGTTGATTTGTGCAAGGAGGTTGGATTGCTCACTAGGGATCCAAGATTGTTCGATATCTTGGAGGATCAATTGAGAAGAATCGAAGGACTCAGCTGGACGATCGTTGCAAGGAGTTGCACGGGTAGGATCGTTGGAATCAGAGGGTGAAGATTCGTTCGTCGATTGAGGGTTTGCATAGTTTTACATTTTGAGTCAATATAGGTTTATTGGATTCATTGTAATTTGTGCACTTGTGTTCAAGTTGTTTTTCATTCTATACATATCTCAAATAACCCGTTTGGTTATTTGGGGGGAGACGTACTCGGACATACGCGTGGACGACGCGAAATCCGGGGAACTCCCTAATCAAATCCTCGTGTGTTGATTGCATTACTTTCATTCTTTATTGCTTTCATTATATTCGTAAACAATTGAATTTGTGTGTTCGTAAGTGTTCACAAGGATTCAATTGTTATTATCTTGTGTTGTGAATTGTTTTTGAAAGAATCGAATAACTTGCTTGGAAACGTTGTTGTTAATTGAATTAGTTTTTGAATATCTTATTCCGATCGACTTTTCCTCAATACGTTTTATCGGCTTAGTTACTTTTTCAATAAGTCAAAACGGTGCAAAGAGACTACCGATCCCGGAGTCGCTTCCGCACGCACGTTTAACCGAACAATTTTTTAAAAACTCAATTGGTTAACGGAACCACTTATTCACCCCCCTCTAAGTGGTTAGCCTCGTAGTCTAACAAGTGGCATCAAGAGCCCGGTTGATTTTAAACGATTAAACCGAGTAATTTGTGCCTATTATTAGACAACATGGCTTTTGCACCAAAAGGGGCGTATAATAGGGCTCCGGTATTCAATGGAGATCATTTTGACTATTGGAAAAGTAGCATGCGTATTCATATCAATTCTTTTGATAGTGAAGTGTGGAATGCCATTGAGAATGGTCCGTTTGCTCCAACTATAACGGATGCTCATGGTATTGTCGCAAATAAGCCAATGGCACAATGGACGGATGAGGAAAAGAAGAAAGTCAATTACGATGCGAAGGCACAAAACATTTTAATATCATCCCTTGGGATTGATCAATTCTATCATGTGTCGCATTGTGAATCGGCTAAGGAAATGTGGGACACATTGGTTACTCACTTTGAGGGTACCAATGATGTCAAGATATCCAAAATTAATACTTTGACACAAGAATTTGAGTTGTTTCATATGCTAGATGGAGAATCCATCGAGGATATGCAACAACGCTTTATCAAAATCACCAACAAGTTACACGGTTTGGGAAAACCAATTTCCAACCAAGATGCTACTAACAAAATTTTAAGATGTCTTAGTAGGAATTGGCAACCTAAGGTCACCGCGATTAAGGAAGCTAATGATCTTACCTCATTGAATCTTACAACTTTGTTTGGCAAACTCACGGAGCATGAACATGTGCTAAACTTGCTAGAAAAGCATGAGAAAAGCGAAAAGAAGGTAAAGCACAATGACAAGGAAAAGGAAAAGGACAAGAGGTCTATAGCTCTAAAAGCCTCTACTTCAAAGTCCACCAAGTCCAAAAGGATAGAGCATGTGGAAAGTAGCTCAAGCGAAGATGATTCCGATGATGAGGAAATGGAACTCTTCGTTAGGCGCTACAATAGGTATGTGAAGAAAAATGGGATAAGGCACTCCGATGAAAATCTTAAGAAATATCGGAAAGATAGTGGTTACCATAGAAGGAAGGAAGATGTCAAGTACTCTAAAAGGGGAGCATGTTATGAATGTGGACAAATCGGTCACTTTAAACCGGATTGTCCCAAGCTCAAGAGAAAGGAGAAAGAATCACCTTCATTCAAAAAGGGAAGCAAGGACAAGGGAAAGAAAGCTTACGTTGCATGGGAGAGCTCTAGCTCATCTTCCTCTTCATCATCAAGCTCTAGTTCAAGCGGTGAAGAAGGATTGGCAAATGTGTGTTTGACATCACACGATCGTAAGAAACTTGTTCCTAAAAAGGTAAACCAAAATCCCTCTAGTTCATATACTCTCTTGGAATATCATGAATTACAAGTTGCTTTTGAAAAACTACACAAAGAAACTCAAGAGGCTTTTCAACGATTAAAGGGTTTAATGCAAGTCAATAAATACCTTGAGGTTAAAGTTTCGGAAACGGAACATGAGTTGAAAGCTCTCAAAGAATCTTTGGTTCAAAAACCTCTTGTGAATTATGATAGTTGTGGAAATGAATATACCGGATGTGATGGATGCTTTTACTTAAGTAGAGATTTACGAAAACTACAAGAGAAGTTAAAAGAACCATCCAAGCCGGAGATTACTTTTGCGGTTGATCCATCTAAATTCAACAAATCTTTTAAACCGAGAAATAAAAAGTATAAATTTGTTGAAAAGGATCACAAGAAAAGTAATCCTCATATTGTTTGTCATTATTGTTGTAACAAAGGACATACGATTGCAAAATGCCAAGCACGGAAAACCTTAGTACCTAAAGGCATATTGCAATGGTTACCTAAGTTAGACAATAATGTTGATACTAACAAACTAGGACCCAATATGAGTTGGGGACCTATTTCAAATGTCTAAACATGTAGGTAAGCGTCTTGAAGCCATTGATGAGAGACATTGATAACGAGTGGCTCAAGACCTATAAACAAGTAAGGTGAAAAGATACGACTCAACCCAACACAAAACGATGTGGAAATTGATCACTTCCTTCATCAAATACTTAAGGGAAGATTCTACTCTTTAACTTTGCTTTATACATATTTTGTTTAGCATTTGTGTTTGTGATCATATACATGCATTTTCTATCTTAATATGATATAAGTTTTGATATTTGTCTAATCCTCCATTTCCAAGAATTCTTACTCAAAAATATTAATAAGTTTTTGAGCTTTATACGTCTCAAATGGGGATCTGACAAAAATCATTACAACTATCCTATTAAGTTCATATTAGAATGTATATGTTAAGTTTTGCATCTATGTGTAATTTTTGCATACATACATAGATATATATATATTTTTCGCATATGATTGTTTGTGGTACTTTAACTATGTTATGTGATTTCTTTTATCATGCATCTATGGTTTAACATGTGTTCTCATGTTAAGATTTGCTTTGGTATTGCTTTGGTTCACATATATACGCATATACCATCATGATTGTATGTGTTTCTTTCATACGTGTTAATTGAAAATCATCGAAATTTCTTTTTGAACCTTTTGATTCATGTGATTTGAGAAAAATTGAAAATAATGTGTTTTGGATCGATACAATGAATTGTGGATGGATACATGTCAGTTATTTTTCAAAATTTCAAATTTTTCAAAATTAAACTGACTTGTATCGATACATACAAGTGTGTATCGATACATGGCGTGCTGAGAAAAACAGCAAGGCGACCATGCTTCGAAACACACAGGTATGCTTCGATACATGCTTCAATTTAACTGACTTGTATCGATACATATCACTGTTTGTATCGATACAAACGCGTAAAAACTGAATTTATATGTTATTTTTCATTCATTCATCATCAAACTTCATAAACATCTCTTCCTCTCTCACGGCTTCCATCAAAACCCTTACCCCAAATCCTTCAAACTTCATCAAAACTCAACCAAATCTCACAAAATTTTCACCAATCAACTCCAAACTCATTACCCACTTATTCTCCATCATTAATTTCGTGATTCAAGTCTCATAAAGCTTCAATCAAGGAAATTCATCAAATTTGGGTTTGTGAAATTCTTCAAGTTCTTCATCAAAAAGTGTAAGGTACATTGCTCTACTTCTCAATTCTCTTGTAATGGCACCTAAGAAGGCTAGGAAAGATAAGGAAATAGCAACTAGGAGTGATGAGGTTCCTAATTTTGGTCTTAGGGAAGATGAATTTGTTCATAAGGATTGTGTACACACCTATACACAATATTGTAGAAATAGGGCTGTTCTACCTCAAAAGTCTATTGATGTGGAAGTTTTGAAAAATTTGCATTTGAATGATGTTGCTGAAATTATTGAAAGGGAGAAACTTGATACCTTTTGTGATTTACAAACAAAGTATAATGAAACCTTGACTAGGATATTCTATTCTGGACTGCAAGAAAGAAATGGGGCTGAGTTTGAATTCTGTTGGGGTCGAAAGATATATAGGTTTACTGCTAATCTGTGGTTTGATTTGTTTGATATGTGTACCGGGACTAGGATAACCGGTGAGGATCTCTTGGCCTATTCTGAATTGAGCCAAATCGATTATGATTTCAATGTCTTTGTCTCTTCAATCACAAGAAATGGCAACATTCCGGAAACGATGGGCACCGGAAAATTAAGTGTGAATGCAAGGGTTGTCTATTGGATTGTAAGTCACATTCTACGTCCAAAAAGTGCTAGTTCTAGGATGGACAAGAAGGACATAGACTTGATGTTCCTGCTGATGGATGATGCAAAGGTGGATTGGCCATTCTACATTGTGAGTAGGATGTTTGAATTAAGGAATTCTAGTCGTGATCACAGCTTTGGATATGGTAGCATGATTGCTAGCATTTTAAGGCACTTCAAGCTTGGACAAAAGCTTCCCATTGAGTACACTACTCTTGGGAAATTACAGAAGTTTAGTGAAACACAAATGTCCAAGATGAATTGGTCCTTGAATGTAGACAATGTGTATGTGTATCATGGACCGGATGATGATGAAGGTCAGGCTGCTGTTGCTCCTCGTAATAGGAGACCAAGGAGGAATGTTAGACAAGATGAGGGTGAAAATGAAGGCCAAGGTGAAGAAGGTGGAAATTGGAATGAGATGATGGAAATGATGAGGAACATGAGCATGCAACAAACCACTTTCTACAATGAATATACTCAGAATTATGCTGCTCAGAGTGCCCGGATTGAAGACATCTACACCACCACTACCAACCTCCGGACCTATGTGAACACCCGGTTTGACAACCTCGAAGCCCAGATGAATTCCTTCTACCAAGCCAACCCATCCACCAACCCAGATGATGACAATATGAATGATGATTGATGATGTTTTTGTTCTTGTTTTTATGGCATTTCATTTCTTTTATCGCATGAACAATCTCTTTTTGTTATTTCGTGACTTTCTTTATTTCGATTTGGTTGTACGGATATTATTTAATGTTGCTATGTTTTGAGCAACATTTCACTTTGGCTTGTATGACTTCATTTTGAATTATTTCGTATGTTTGGATTATTATTGTATGTTTATGCATTTAATTGCATGGTTTTGTTTATTTTTTTTCGTCCCATATTTTGGTATGTTTTATTACAAAAATGTCGATGTGTTTTAAATAATCATGAGTTGGTTTATGGTTTGTTGTTCTACATTCCATGTGTTATCATGATATTTGGTATTCGTCATTGATATATTGTGGCATATCGTTATATGTAATTATTTTGATTAGGATACTATATCATAAAGTGCATTTCGACAAATGTAAGTGCACGATATGTTTAATAGATGGAAAATTTGCTTGGACTTGTTACTGCTAATGTGCTCTCTTCTTCTTTTTGATATTGTCAAAGGGGGAGAGATTTGGATGCACAAGCTAAAGGATCATCAAACGCATTATGGCATCAACTCAGGGGGAGCAAGCTTTTGTGATTAAGCCTTGGTGTTGGTTTTGCGTCTGTATATCATTGCTATTTTTATTTGCATAATAGGTATAGGCTTAGTTTAGCTTATGCATAGTTTTGACAATTATCAAAAAGGGGGAGAATGTAAGTGCACCAGTTCATCCTCATGTTTTAATAATTGTCAAAACACATGAAAATAGGTTGAACATATTTTGGCAAACTTTACAAATGACTTGACAACAAAGAACTATTTTCAAAACCTTGAAAAACTGCCTTTTTGGTGTTTTGTATCGATACATACATTTCTGTATCGATACAAATGTCCTGAAACTTGTTCTGGTACTTTTTGAGCACTTTGTATCGATACACACAGGCTCTGTATCGATACAACAGCTTCTATACAAAAAACAGAATGTTCCATATGATTCGAAACATGCTTGCATGTATCGATACATGTGTATATGTTCTGAAAAACCAGCAAGCTTCATATGATTCGAAGCATGCTTGCATGCTTAGATACATATCAGTCAAGATTTCAAGATTCTGATGTTTGTATCGATACATCCCGTGTTTGTATCGATACAAAGGTCAAGATTTTCAAATTTGAACGTTGGTCAAGGGCTTTGTATCGATACAAACAATCATTTGTATCGATACATCTACTGAAAATTATGCCTAAATTTGCTCATTCTATTTTCTCTTTAAATAGCAATGTGTGGGTTCCTTTGTAAGTAATGAAACAATCACAGTAACTGAACACAACTGAGAAATCTAGTGAGAATCATTGAGAGAGCAAGAAGTGCTTTGGGTAAAACACTTTGGATACAATTTGGGTGAAAAATTGGGATCAAAGTGTTATCCTTCACAAGATCATCATCTTCCATCAAGTTGCAACAATTGAAGATTGAGTATGGGATCAATCATTTAGGAGTTGTACGCTTGGTCGATAACGTTCGGTGCGATTCGTGGTGAAGCAGATTCGCGATCGGGTTGATTTGTGCAAGGAGGTTGGATTGCTCACTAGGGATCCAAGATTGTTCGATATCTTGGAGGATCAATTGAGAAGAATCGAAGGACTCAGCTGGACGATCGTTGCAAGGAGTTGCACGGGTAGGATCGTTGGAATCAGAGGGTGAAGATTCGTTCGTCGATTGAGGGTTTGCATAGTTTTACATTTTGAGTCAATATAGGTTTATTGGATTCATTGTAATTTGTGCACTTGTGTTCAAGTTGTTTTTCATTCTATACATATCTCAAATAACCCGTTTGGTTATTTGGGGGGAGACGTACTCGGACATACGCGTGGACGACGCGAAATCCGGGGAACTCCCTAATCAAATCCTCGTGTGTTGATTGCATTACTTTCATTCTTTATTGCTTTCATTATATTCGTAAACAATTGAATTTGTGTGTTCGTAAGTGTTCACAAGGATTCAATTGTTATTATCTTGTGTTGTGAATTGTTTTTGAAAGAATCGAATAACTTGCTTGGAAACGTTGTTGTTAATTGAATTAGTTTTTGAATATCTTATTCCGATCGACTTTTCCTCAATACGTTTTATCGGCTTAGTTACTTTTTCAATAAGTCAAAACGGTGCAAAGAGACTACCGATCCCGGAGTCGCTTCCGCACGCACGTTTAACCGAACAATTTTTTAAAAACTCAATTGGTTAACGGAACCACTTATTCACCCCCCTCTAAGTGGTTAGCCTCGTAGTCTAACAGATACCACTGTAGATGTTGGCATTGTCATTGTGGCACTTACCACAGAAGATATTGGGGCGGAAACTGTCGCCCCACTAGCGTTGGGCACAATCTCACTGATTACAGGAGAGATTATGGCCTCAGAAACGCTCGAAGCGGTTGATACATTCGAACCGTTATTATTATTGTTTCCGTTCGGATTTTCCATGTTTTGTCTTGGGTTACTTCTGGGTGGTGGTCTAACCATTTCAGGGAGTAATTTCCCGTTCCTCAAAAGCATACACTACACAAGAATCTTTGGAAACAATACACAAAAATGCAGAACAAATTAACTACACAAACTTTGAAGAAATTTAAACGTAAAGCACACGGTCCCACCGGGTGTGCCAATTTGTTTACTGTGAAATTTGGTAAACAACGCTAGTTTGATTATTACAAGAGAGACCAACTAGTAAATCTCGGGACATAGTGCTTTTGTTTATATTTTCAAAGTAAATGATGTTCATTATTGTTCTTATGTTGATAAAGTGTTGTTTTTATGTTTTAGTAACTTGAAATGCACGAAAGAATGTTTATCCAATTGAATAAACAGAAGGAAAGAAAGAGTCGAAAGTAAAAGATAATTAGATTGGAATGAGATTAAAAACTGTAAATTGCATTCAAATGTAAATGATTACAGAATAAAATGGTTCACATTACATACATTTTCCTTCGAATACTCATTTCTCGCTTTGACATGGGTACTTAGAGTTTTTCTGAGGATTTTGTATAATGATTGTGACCCCTTTTTCGATCACATAACTAGGCTATTTATAGACACTAATTTCTAACTACTACCAACGCCTAAATAACTACAGACAGGACGCGTGTCTTGACACGTATTTTGAATTTGAATCCTTTCTTATCTTCTGATTTAACCGTTGTTTCCATCGAAGTCGAAGTAACCATGCTTTCTTTTGAATATTTCGCTAAGTCCATAAATTACTTTCGCCCACTGGATGCTTCGACCCTACTGACACTTCGACCAAATCGAAAGGATCCTGAAAGAAAGAGAATATGCATTTAAATGTAACGTTCCATAATAGAACATTTATTACACGTTCATGCATGATTAATCATTAAATTCATCGGTTCTGAAAACCACACATATTTAATGATTATTAAAAATAATTACATAATTAAACATAATTATTTTATTTATGCGTTTTAGAACATATTTTTACTTAGTAAAAATATGGGCTAACAACTATGTGTAGTTCTTTTGAGATTGGCTGCATCATAAGGCTAAAACAACTTGGTCAAAGTGACTTAACTGAAGCACCAATGCTAAAGTAATTAAGTCTAAACCACTTGTGCATATTGAAGATGTGCAGATGCAACATGTTGAACAAGATGTCCTAGACATCTTGTCACTAGGTTCAGAGCATGTTGAGGTAACATGTCGAACAAGATGTCCTAAGACATGTGGGTAGGACATCTTGGCCCAGTTCAGCTTAAAAGATAATGCTTATCCATTAAGCACGCGTGTGGGTAGAACAAATTTGAATATGACGCGAATCTTTAAGTAACAAGCTGAGATTAAGATTAATGATAAAGTTTGTTATTAATTCTAAGTGTTAGATACGATTAGGATTCATATTTAATTTGTGGATAAAGATTAATTTCTTTATCTTTTGGAGTTTGTTTTTAAACAAGTTTGTTTTAAAACTAATTCCTATTGTAGTGCATCTGAAAGACTGAAGACGATCTGAAGATTTGCACGCCTATAAATAGAACTCATGTTAGCCCATATTTTTACTAAGTCAAAATATGTTCTAAATGCATATTTAAGATAATTCCATGTAATTATTTTATTATTTCAAAAAGTCATTAAAGATGTTTGGTTTTCAGAGCCAATGAATTTAATGATTAATCATGCATGAACATATAATAAATGTTCTATCTGGAGCATTATTCTTAATGTTGCTTTCTTCAGGGTCCTTTTGATTTGGTCGAAAACGTCAATAGGGTCGAAAGTGTTCGCTGTGCAGAGAAAAAGTATGAACTTAGCAAAAGATTCAGGAAAAGCAGTGTTATTTCGACTTCGATGGATATAACGGCTAATTCAAAGGATAAGGAAGAATTCAAATTCAAAATACGTGTCAAGACACGCGTCCTCTCTGTAGTTATTTAGACGTTATTAGCAGTTAGGAATTAGTACTTATAAATAGAATAGTTCTGTGATTGAAAAAAGGGTCACAATCATTATACAGAAATTCTGGTTAAACTCAAAGTACCAATGTCAACGCGAGAAACGAGTTCGAAAGGAAAAATGTATGCAATGTGTACCATTTACTCTTCTGTAAACATTTACTTTTTAAAGCAAATTTACAGTCTTTTCATTTCAATTCAAACTGTTTTTATTTCGACTCAATCTCCCTTTCTGTTTATTCATTAGAATAAACATTCTTTCTTGCAATTCAAGTTATACAAAAAAAAACATAAAAATAATCTTTAAAGCATAAGAACTATAATGAACACTAATTACTTTGAAAATATAAACAAAAGCACTATGTCTCGAGATTTACTAGTTGATCTCTCTTGTCATAACTCTAACTAGCGTTGTTTACTAAATTTCACAGTAAACAACTCAACATAGAGCTTCAAAATCAACCCACAAGAACTGAAGATTGTGAGTTCAAAGCTTTGTGCCTACTGTGCAAAGGATTAGTGGCTCTTAGTATTGTTTTTGAACTTTGCAGCTTTAGTGGCTCTTAGTATTGGTTTTGATACTTTGCAGCTTTGTTGTTGAATGTTGCCATTCAACTAAGTCTTTAAACTTTGTAGTTTAAAGTTGTCGTCATTTGGGATTAGTGATTAGAGGGAGTTGGGTAGGTTCTCATATTCAGGGGGAGTTAGCCCTTGAGTAGAAGATTGCTAGGATTAAGAAAAGGCATACATGCCAATAGGTTTTTTGGTGTGGTTGTAAGACTAAGTATTAATTCGGATTAGTAGTGTTCACTTCCTGGATTGGTATCCTCCAGAGTAGGGCTGTTTAGCGCCGAACTGAGTTAACAAATAATTGGTGTTCTTTATTTCTTTTATTTACTTCAGTACTGCAATAACTTGTGATCCTCATAACCAATTGTCGAACCAGTTGTCTGAGACATTTGGACTATAGACACATTGTCCTAGACATTGTGTACGACATCTGTCCTGCCTAAGAACAAAATTTCACTATGCTTACTATTAAAGACTTGAATTTTAACTAACTCTCTATTTTTGTGTATGTGTATGGTTTGGGTCCAGATTCTTCGCTTGAGGAGTGATCCCGTGGCTTTGAAGTTAGCTTGTGATAACTAGCTTAGCTTGGTAAGGTGAAGAGTATGAGAATTCTAGAAGCTTAGAGGTAGGAATTGCTCTGATACTTGTAACCTTGCTAGGACTAGTACCTTACTTTTCGTCTGTTTTCGAGACTTATGTATGACCTTGCTATTTATCTTATCTTACCTCTATTTGATATTTTGGATTATGTAGGTAGGGCTTCATTGTGGAAGTACCTAATTGAGGTTGTAATGTGATTTACGACTTGCATGCTTGGATTTAATTATTATGAGTTATGATTATGATAATTTGATTCTTCCGTTGTCTTTATGTGAACTAAATGCATGCTTGTAATTGGGTATATAAAATGTAATGTCTTGATTGTTTGTATGTTTTATAATTTAAGTTAATTATTGCATGCGAATCGATTAGGAGCGTTACATTAAGTATTTTTGGGTGAGTAGCTAAATAAATCTACTAACATTATTTGTGTTTCTATTAAATTTACTTACAAATCGTAATGAGTTTAGAATATAAATGCAAGGGGGTTGTTTGGATAAGTTTGTTTTCAGAACTAATTAGGTTAAGTATTTTTGGGTGAGTAGCTAAATAAATCTACTAACATTATTTGTGTTTCTATTAGATTTACTTACAAATCGTAATGAGTTTAGAATATAAATGCAAGGGGGTTGTTTGCATAAGTTTGTTTTCAGAACTAATTAGGTTAAGTATTTTTGGGTGAGTAGCTAAATAAATCTACCAACATTATTTGTATTTCTTTGTTTTTTTAGACAAAAAGGAAAATATAATATAAAAATAAAAACAACATATACAGAGATTGGGGGGACATTAAACCTTACCAAGCTAGACCCAAATGGGAATATATCATGATAAAACAAACTAGGTTAAACAACCCTAATCAATTTTAACAATACAAACACTCATCACAAGTGCAACCCAACGAACCCGCGTACGGGCACGAAACAAGCTACAAAAAAAGATAAAGAGTGAAAGCATCGGCAAAAATTAACAAGAGTTTAAAGCTTAGCGAATGGAGTGACCGCCAACACAGAAACACGTGCCAACAACCCCTGAAACATTATTTGTAGTTCTATTAAGTTACATATTCAACTAATTATTAATTAACTTTTAGGGGTGTACCAACAACCCCATACATCTACAAAGCTTTGCCTCAGTTTGCAAGACTTCAGCTCTTTGACTAGCTATTTTTCTTATGTCAAAAGAGAATACTATTTGATTCCAAATAGTAGATCGGCATCATATGTATAAGTAATTCATATGCACTTGTTTTAAACATGTGTTGGTTGATAGTTGAATAGTCAAGGTTGTACCAAACACACTATTCATTTCTTATTCAACGCCGCGAACCGCATTAACCAAGTTTTATTAGTGTAGTTTTTTTATTCGATTATACAAGTCAGAATAAATTTGACTCATACTTCCATATAAATTAAAAATTCCATTATTAAATTTTGTATCATGCCATGTCTTTAGACGTTGAATAGAGTAATTTTAAATGCCTTGACCCAAGAAAAAGAAAAAAAGAGTAATTATAAATGTTGTTGTTGAACTTTAGGGTTATTATTTTTTATTTATTCATATATACAATATTGGCGAAGCACCTTGATTTAGCTATGTCTTGTTAGTTTAAATTAATGATAGTATTTGAAAATGAAAGAAATAGAGCTAATACGAAATTTCCTAATATTACACATTTAGTGGCCATATAGAATACCATTTTCAAAGGATTTCATTCCAAAATAATATCAAAAAATATACTTAACACAAATCAGAAAGTTTCAGACTTATCGGCAATACATGAGTAACATCTTTTGAGCTAATTTTAAAAGATTACTCCCTCCGTTTCAAATTATAAAAGAATAAATAAAAATCACACTTAACAAAAATTAAAACATAATGATTTACATCTATTCATATAGGTTGGCATGGACTTTCCTAGACAGAGCTGGATAAAGTATAATACCGACAGCGCGCTAATTTTCCAAAATCAACAAGCAGATTGGCAGAGTCTTCAGAGATGACTCAGGATCCCGAGTAACCGGTTTTTCTCGAAAGATAGGAAGTTGTTTCATCACTAATGGCAGAGATATGAGGTATCCTCTCAGCTCTCACTACTAAAAAAAGTTGAAATACCGACGAAATTTAGAAACGAAAAATATTTCTTCTCTAATAGAGATGGAATTAGAGACAGAAAAAGCAGTTAGAGACAGATATATTTATTTTAGAGACAGATATTTTCATTTTAGAGATAGATTTTGTCCGCTCTAATAGTTCAGAGACGAGGAAATTACCGACGGCATCAAATCCGTCTCTAGCATGCTTAGTGACAGAATTTTTGCATTTTAGAAACAGATTTTGTCCATTGGTATTTAAGACTTATTTAGTAGTGTCTCCAAGCTATATTGGAGAATGGCTACCGAAAAGTCTGTTTGGAGTCAGATTCAACCGTTGTTATAGATCTTATGAAAATGTATGTCCACAGAATCACCCTTATGCATCTACTGTGTCTCGTATCAATCGTCTTAAGATGCAGAGAGTGGGAGGTGTCCTTCCAACATATATACATGCAGGTAAACCAGGTCGCACACTGGCTTGCAAACCAAACGCTATCTCTACTTACGGGTAGTCATGTATTTAATAATCCCCTGTCGGGTTGTATAAACCTCGTATGGCAGTTGTGCTTGAGTTTATTTTAATCATAGAGTTCAGTTGTAGTTTGGCCTAATGGCTCCCTCTGCATAAAAAATATAATAATTTTGAATTTATTTCACTACTAGGAAAAGTTGAAATACCGACGGAATTTAGAGACGAAATATATTTCTTCTCTAATAGAGATGAAATTAGAGACATAAAAAGCAGTTAGAGACAGATATATTTATTTTAGAGACAAATGTTTTCATTTTAGAGATAGATTTTGTCCGTCTCTAAGAGTTTAGAGATGAGGAAATTACCGACGACATCAAATCCGTCTCTAGCATGCTTAGTGACAGAAGTTTTGCATCTTAGAGACAGATTTTGTCCATCTGTATTTAAGACTTTTCTAGTAGTGTTTTTGTATTTTTTTAAATAAATTTTATATAGAAAGATGTAAAAATAATTTGTATTTGTTATTGTTTATTGGAAAAAAAAAGAGAGAGAAAATAAATCTAATATAATTTGTATTTAATTTCATGAGAATAATTAAAAATAATTCTTAAAAAAATAAATGTTAATTTTTTTCACTAAATTTTTTGCAAAATACATGGAGTAACATCTTTTGAGCTAATTTTGAAATATTACTCTCCCCGTTTCAAATTATAAAAGAATAAATAAAAATCACACTTAAGAAATATTAAAACATAATAATATTTTAATATTTTATTTTTGTTTTTTTTTAAATAAATTACATAGAAAGATGTAAAAATAATTTTTATTTGCTATTATTTATTTAAAAAGAGAGAGAAGTAAATTTAATATAATTTGTACTGAATTTTTCATGAGAATAATTAAAAATAATTCTTAGAAAAATAAATGTTAATTTTTTCATTTAATTTTTTTTTTTTTTGACAGAAATTTTTTCACTTCAATTTTGAAACAAAGAAAATGATTTTTTATTTAAGACGAAACATTATGCAAGCTGTCTCAAATTTATCGACATGTTTGATTCAAATTATAATACAATAAAATAATAGGCAAAAGCTAACATGTGCCCTTAAAGAATGTGCCCTTAAAGAGCACATGATAAACAACTAAATAAAGAAATATTCTTCTCAAAAAATATTCTCCTCAAAACAACTAAATAAAAAAATATTCTCCCCAAAATAATATAACTAAATACGCTTGAGTCATGGCTTTTTAGTGGAGAAGTAGTCAATAGCGTGTGGGTATTGATTATGATAATTATTTATCCTAATTTTCCATAAAATATTTGAAAAAGTGGAACGAAGAAATATTTGTGAACGGGTATTCTCTCTTCTATCCTTTTTTATGAAAAATGTAAATTTTCTATAGCTCTAGATCTACTTTGATTTTAAAAGTATGTTTCGGAGATTTTATAATGATCAAGCAATTTAGTGATTAAAATTTTATTTTTAAAGTGAATATTTGACGTTCAAATTTAAAATCATCTTCATGTAGAAAAAAAATAAACTAGTTGAATTATTTTTCTAAACAAAAAACATCTTTTTAGAAAAGAACTATAGACTCACATCAGCTTATTCATCAATCTTTCTCAAATAAAAAAGAATATGATCGGGAGCTGAGAGAGGAGAGAAGATGATTAGGAGATAGAAATAAAATATCAGAGGAATGGAGATAAAATTTGTATGAGATAATTCAAATTTGAAAGCATTGAGATGTGTTTTGTAAAGGCTTGAAATAGTTGTACAACATGATATATTTGCAATATTATTACATGAGTCAGGATCAAATGACATCAACTAGTTTGACATACTAATATTAGTTGTTTGTATTGTCTTCTAACCCTAAACCTATTTATTAAGTGTTAATAATATCTTTCATTGCTTGATAATCGGGGTTATAAGTGATAGACTTAAATATAATTTTAGTCATCTAAATTTTATAATTGTGCGATTTTGACCTCTAAATTTCTTAATTGTTTAATTTTAACCCCCTAAATTTCTTAATTGTTCGATTTTAACCCCAAATTTCAATTGTTCGATTTAGACTCCCCTAGCTTTCCCTCTTTTGTATTTGCTAGCCTCCCAAGTTTTAGGAATGATTGAGTTGAGGGTAACGATGAGGAAATTTGGTCCTTCACTTATATGAACATAGAAAGTGGATATCTCTCGGACAACTTATGTGTGTGACTTTTTATGACTGTGGTGTTTGCTAGTTTCTACTTATTTTGATAGTTTCGCCTACTAGTTCCAGTACTTGTATATATTGAATTATGTGTGCTTGCTTGATTTCACGAAATGGATTCTAGTTTAGTCAATGCAAGAAGTTTGAGACACTTAAAGGTCAAAGAAGTTTGGGCCGCCAAAGTGACGGAGCTTGGAGAGCAATGACATGATACAATGTTACAACTAATGAGTTGTCTGCACATTTTAATATCCAACTTATTGAGATAATGTGAAAAAATGCATCAAACAAAATGTAAGATTATTCCCGTCTTACTACTCTTATATTTTATTCCTTATATTTGTTAAACATTTTTAGCATGTTAAAATTCTTGGTTTTATTTTATTTTTCTGTTTTTGTGCGGTGTATTTTTGTATTCGCGTCTTGGTACGGTGTTTATTCATTTCAGATTGAAATATTAAAGTCGATTTAGTGCAGATCAAATCAATGACTTTGATCTTGTCAATGATACAGATTTGGATGCATGGATAATTCGGACATTTCAATATGGTCAAATATATCCGGATGCATGAATATTCCGAACACTCTAATTCATTGTGGAAATTTTTATATATTTAGGCTCTGTTTGGCAAAAATAGCTTATGGCTGATAAGTGAACTTATGGCTGATGGCTGATAGCTTATGGCTGATGGCTGATAAGCTGATTGAAGTGTTTGGTAAAATTAGCGGTTCAACTGACTGATAAGTGTAAAATGACAAAAAAGGACATATAAAATCTCTTATAAAAAATTATTATTAAACCTATATCTAATTAATATTTAAGATACTTCAAATTTGAAGGTGGAAAAACACAAGAAGGGGGGGTTGAATTGTGTTTTTAGAATTAAAAACTTTTTCTAACTTAGAATACAAAGGCAGCGGATATAAACAAAATAACTAAAAAGGTGCTGAGAGAGATAGAAAGAAAGACACAAAGATTTATCCTGGTTCCCCTCACAACTTGAGAGTACGTTCAGTCCCTTTGTTACTAACAAGAGCTTTTCACTATAATCTTCACAAGATTACAAATTGCTCAAGCACACTTGCAAGAGACTTCTCAGGTGCTCAAGTTTCACTAAACAAGAGACTTCACAAACAAACTTAAAATCTAAGAATGATTGTTTATGGACACTTGATATACTATCAGAGGTGTTTACAAAATACAACTCAAATTACTTTAAGACTTTGAATGACAGATTAAACAAATAGTGTCAGAATGCTTCAGAGCCTTAAACGCAGTAATAGAACAGTGGTCATTTCTTCCATTTGAGTCTTCTATTTATACTTGAAGGAAGATGATGACCGTTGCAGAGAGATAAGGTGCCAGCTGGAATTTACTCGTACAATTGTGATAGCTGTAAGCTTCCATCTTTGGTAACGAAATCCAATTTCACTACCTTGCTATTTGAATTATCACTCATCCATTTTGAGTAATAATAGTACAATAGTACGATCCTCAAATGCGCTCCACTTATGGATAAAGTTAACGTTGTACCAACGAATATTCCTTCCTGTGGACGTGACAGAGCCTTGAAGTAGATTGTTCTTCAATCATTGGTTCTTATTCTGTCAGTTCTTGAGTGACGTAAACTCCTTTTGCTTCAGGTGCTGTTGTCATAGCTTCTTGAGGTCTTCAGCTTCCGAATCCTTCAGAACCTTGTTTTTGTCCTCAGAGTCACTTTCTTCAGCATGCAAAATTTAAGCTTCTGATGAACAGTGATGTGCTTTCAGAGCTTGTGTGTCTGGCTTCTCTGCTATTATTCATAGTGCTTCTGAACGAATTTTAACTTATAATTCTGCACACTAGAATAATCATTAGTAATTCCAATTGCAATTTTAATACTTTGTTATCATCAAAACCACTTAAACTCTTAGAGGTTCATGTCAGACCCACTTTGTTCCAACAAAATTTAGTTATTCAAATTTATTAATTTAATATATCTTTATATATTATTAATTTTTTATATAGAATTAAATTTTATTCTTTGAATTTTATTTTAAATTTATTTTCTTTATTACACTTTATATAAAATATTAAAATTACATTTTTTTGGTTTTTATAACAAATACATAAAAGATAAATCAAATGTACTAAAAAAACGGTGACAATATACGTACAACATCTTTTATAGTAATAAATACATGATGAATAAATCAAAAGTACTAAAATGAAGGGGTGATAATATAGTTATGTACAAATGCGCCATAAAATATTGTTACGTAAAACAATTTTTTTCGGCCTTTATGTACAACAACATTTTAAACATTTATATATTTTAATTTTAATTTATTTCGGATTAAATCAACATTTATCATCATTATTTTTATGTAGGATATTTATTTTCATTATATATAAATAAACTAATATAATAAATAAATTTATATTTTTATTAGTGAATGTTATGTAATGCATTTTCTTCAATCTAGTCTAGTATATTAAAAACTGACGACGTCGTCGAACATAACGTAAACTATACAAATTGAAAAATAAAAAGAGTATTTGTTTTATTTCATAAGCATTGGAAGCAAAATGTCAAAAAAAAAAAAAAACATTGAAAGCAAAGGAATGACGTTTTTATTTTATATTATAATAAATTAAAAAGGGTAAAAATGGATTTTAGGTAAAATGATAAGGGTAAAAATGGAAGAAAAGATGATAAGCTATAAGCTCATAAGCTAATTGAAATAGCTTATGGAAAATAAGTTATAAGTCAGTAAAATAAGCTATAAGTCAGTGTTGAAAAGGTTGTTTCCAAACAGATCTTTTAGCTTATAAGCTATAAGACATAAGCTATAAGTCAGTTTGGTAGTGTTGCCAAACAGACCCTTAGGCTCTGTTTGGGAAGGCAAATAAGCTACCTTATAAGCTAAAAACTCTGTTTAGTAACAATTTTTAAAAAAGAGCTTATAGCTTATTTTTCAAATGATATTTCAAGCAGCTTATGAGCTTATAGCTTAATTTATCATCTTTTCTTCCAATTTTATCCCTATTATCTTATTTGGAAAAAATTAAATATAAATTAAACATATTTTTTTTATGTTATTTCATAATTATAAGTTATTTCAACCGCTAATTTTACCAAACACTATAAATTCAATTAACTAGCTTATTCGCTAAAAGTTAAAAGTTAATTTATAAACTATCAACTATAAACTATCCATTATAAACTCATTCACTGTAAATTAAGTTATTGACTATCTGCTATTTTTTAATCGAATAGAGTCTTGATATGTGCTTTAAAACACATGTTAGCAAGACATTAAGAATTAAAGTTAATGAGGCAAAGCTATAAACGTGAAATGAGAAAAGAAGAAAAAAATGTGAGAACAATTACCGCACTAACAGAAACGCAGTCATAAGAAAAACAAGTGGAATACGCAATTGGGTTGGTTGGAGAGAAGAGAACAAAACAAAAGGTAAAAGGAAACCCCCCACCCACAACTTTTGCCGTGTCCGTTTCTTTTCTATTTAGGTTTACCGACGTAAACAACACGTGATTAAATACTACCTTACTCTAATCAACATAATCGTCAACAAATTATTAATTAATTAAATTAAAATATTGAGTTTGAATGGTTAATAACCTTTTTAAACTAAATTTTTGAGAAAATTTAATTTCAATTTTTCATAAAAATAATTCTTGTTCAAACTTTATTTATTTGCAATTAAATTCTAGATTACAAAACTCTTTTTACTTAAAATTAAAGGGTTAATAAAAAATTAATAATCAATTAATATTAAAATGAATTTTTTAATATAATTTATTTAAATATGTATCAGTATATTTATTGAAATGAATAATTGTAATAAATTTACAAAAATATTTATAAATATTAAATATTGTTTATAAATTTATTAAAATTATTTATCATAATGGTGTATCTAGGGACGGAACTAGCTATTATACAAAAGGGGCGATCACCACCCTTTAAGTATATATAATGTTAGAGTACCCAAATATACTAAGTATACTTTAGCCACCTAGAATAATTGATCACATCATTCAAACTAATGGCATGTAATACTAATATTTATTTCACATGGCTCCACTAATTAAGGAACCATATTTGAGTAAAAGAATATCAAGACAACACTAAACACTAACAGATAATAATGGTATTGAAATACAAATTAAACACAGTAGTTTTATGCTATTTCGTCTAGTGACTAGACTCACACACTAATGTGAAAAAATAGAAAATTCGATATTCGAATCTCTAATTCTTCAATAATATATGTAATAGTTACCAATTGAGCTACTCTTATGAGACATAAATTAATTTATATATGTTGATAGAGTGAACAATATATTCTTTTATGTTAATTTTTTTAATCATTTTTAATTTAGAGAAGAACTTTTTCTTTGACAAAATTTGAGTTGTGTTATTGACTCATTTTACTATTTTATTAACTACAATTGCATAATTCTGATTTCTTGTTTGCTTTTGTTGATCCTGTTGGTGTTGAATCTTCTTATTTTGCTGAACTTAGTGGTGCCTTAAGAGCAATTGAAATTGCTTTTGAAAAGAATTGGTTAAATGTTTGGTTAGAATCTGATTCCTCTTTGGTGGTTAATGCTTTCAAGAATCCAAGCAATGGTTGCTTGGCCTTTAAGAAACAGATGGAAGAATGCTTTGTTTATGATGAACCAAATGAATTGTATTGTTACACATTTATAGAGAGGGTAACATTGTAGCGGATCTTCTTGCTAATTTGGGGTTGGGTATTTCCACCTTTACTTCTTGGAGCTCTGCTCCTTTGTTTTTGTCTAAGGCTCTAGATAGAAACAAGCTTGGCATGCCTCATTTTAGATTATGTCTTTCTTAATGGAGTTTGGTTTGACCCCCTCCATTTGCTTTTGTATCTCTGCTCATTGCTTTCTTATATATATCTTTTGAGTGGTTAGCTTTTTGCTACCACTTTTTGATAAAAAAAAAATAATATTTCGAGATATGTAAAACATTGTCATTTACAACAAAAACTATAATTCACTATTTAGTTGATAAAGTAATTTTGTTTTGTGTTGACTCTACTAGTAATTTCAACTGCTTAAATATAAAATACCATTTTGTCTATTTATAAAATAAATAGAAGATTTTCTTGCAAATACTTTGACTATTTATATTGAGAAAGATAAATGCACAATACCGAAGAGCTTTTTTTTAACAGTATTGAAAAACTTATGGAATGAATTTATTAAATCAAATAAAAAATCGTAGAATGTCGTGATTTTGATGCTACTTTTTGTATGTATTGCTTTTGTAGGTTATATGATTTTATTTTTTCAATAAACTAAATTTTAGACAATTATTAATAGTAGAAATTAATTAATATTGATCGATTTTATTTGTCACGTGTTATCTTTTCGCCACCTTCAACTATTTTTCTAGTTCCGTCCCTAGGTGTATCGATATATTTCTGAATAAAATGTGTATCGACATATTAACAAAAATTAAATGAGAGTGTGTGGTATGAAACTATGAAAGAGTTCGGACAAAACACAAAAAAACAGAGGAGACAGCGGCACAAAAAACACAATCCGGATCATCGGCAGCAAGAAATGCTGCTGCCATCCCTGCTGCCTAATTTAAACCGTTAGATTGCTTTTCCGCATGAATTTCAATTTTCATTAGCGCATATAATTATTAGCTTTTGTTCTATAAGGCTTAGTGTATATTCACTTTGGTTGCAGCTGTGTTGTCACGTACTCACATGGACCTAATTGTATAAACTTATTTTTAATATATTCAATAATATTAAAATCATATTTTTTATTTAATGTTTTTTTTAGCTTTTAAAGGTAAGGCAAAATTCTTTTTTCTTATTTTTAGTAAATTTGAGTTATGTTTTATAACTTATAAATTTATTTTTAAAAAAAAAATCTATTTGGTAATTTTTTTATCACGAGCTTATAACTTATTTTTAGTAAATTTCTTTTAGGGGTGTAACTTATGAAGGAGATTAAGAGTCCGTATAACTTGATTTTTTCAGATCTTAGAATCAATCTGAAAGCTAAAAGTTAAAATAAGAGATTTTAGAAAAAAACTAAAACAGTTTGGTAATTTTTTTTTAGCTTTAAAATTCTTTTATCTATGTATTTTACTCATAAAAATTAAACAACTTATTTGTATCAATAACTTATTGAAAATCTATTTGGCCTAACTTCTCATTTTTTTAAGTAAAAATGTTTTAAATAAGTTTGGTCAAACGATACCTAAATTTGTAGTGTTTAATAAAATTAGGAGTTGAACTAACTTATTGATATAAAACGACACCAAAAGATTTTTTATTTAATATATATTTTAGTGATATGCAAAACATGATTTTAATATTATTGAATATATTAAAAAAAATTTATACAATAAATCCATGTGAGTATACGTGACAATACAAACTGCAAACAAAGTGAATATACACTAGCCTTAGAACAAAACGTAATAATTATATGCGCTAATGAAATCTGAATCTCATGCGGAAAAGCAATCTAACGGTTTAAATAAGGCAGCAGGGATGGCAGCAGCATTCCTTGCTGCCGAGGATCCAGGTCGCAAAAAACAGCAATAAAGAAAAAAAAAACTCAAAAGAAAAAGACAAGAAGCATCCCTTGTAGACCAAAAACTTTAAAATTAAGTAAAAAAAATAACACACATATTCCTCGTGCTTCAATTTCCCACCCTAAAAAAAGATAAAGACATTATTTTATTCTCAATTAAAAAAACTTTATAATAATTATTTAATTTAAATTTTCTTTATATAAACATCACATAACATTTACAATCCTCCAAGACAAACATCATCATTCATTATCACACACTTTCATTGTTACAAACTCTCTCTTCTTCAAACAACGCGTTTTCTCTCTTTCTTTCTTCAACTATGTCTAGCTCATCGGAATTCTCAGAGGTTTCCGGCAACAAACCGGCGAGGTCACCGGAAAAGTTGACAACTTTCTCTCAAACTTGTAATTTGTTGAGTCAATATATTAAGGAAAAGGGTTGCTTCAAAGATCTTTCTCTTGGTATCACATGCAACAACACCGACCCAACTGGTACGGAACCTTAATCTCTCCGAAATTTTCTATGTTTTTTCCTGGTTTTTTTTTTTAATTTTTTTTAAGGTTTTGTAATTTTTTTGATCCTGTAAAAATTTATTATCTGTTTATTCTTTTTCTAATTTATACTTTAGGAAAGGGGTGATAATTTTTTTTTATTACTATTAAGTGAATTTTTGAATTATATAGTTGTGTAAATTGAAAATTGGTATCTTTTTTTTTTTTTTACAATTTGAAAATTGGTATCTTAATGACTACTTATTATTCCTTTCCTCTTGGTTAGTTTTCAATTAAATTTTACTAATTAAAGAGTAACGGTTAATGGGTATATCTTTATTTTTTTTATTTTCTATATGGTTATGTAAATTCTTATTTATTATTTGCTTTTAAATTTCTTCAATTGCATGTTAGTTTATTTGTTGAGACTTTTTAGATTCATAGATCTAATTAATTCATGGGTCCAATTAATGGATAATTCATTCATGTCTTAAATTGTAGTATTGTTACTAAATTTGATAAGATTGTTTTAATCCTTTTCTAGTGTCTAGGCTCTTTTATGGTATAAATAAATAAATAAATATTTTTAATTTATGGTTAATTTTGTTAAATTTTGTTTTGGTTAATTTTTTTGCTTTCTATTTAATTGTTTTACTAAATTTGAATATTTTTGCAGGGTCTTCTGAAACTTCTTCTCAATCTGCAACAACCATGAATTTGTTTCCTACCATGGAAAACAACTTGACACCAAAGAACCTTACAACTATGGATTTGCTCACTCCACAAGCTACTTTGAACAATTCCAAGTGAGTTTTGTTGTTACTTTAGTTTGTTCTAATTTCAATTTATTTCATTTCATTCCAAGTTAGGTGTTGAAAAAAATAATTATAATTAATGAGTATTGATAAATTACAAGAGGGTGCGCGTGTGCATAACGGTATGATTGTCGCCTTATTGTCATATGTTCAATTCCGGGAAACACGTGCATAACATGATTGTCGTCATGGAAAATCTTGTTTGGATCATCTCAGAAAAGAGGATTAAGATCCTCTATCGTGAACCTAGATCCTCTACAGTATGGTGTTATATCTGTAAGGATTGTTAGATTTAGAGAATAATTTTTCCTCATAGAATCTAACAGTTCGTACAATTTCAACACCATACTACAGTTATAGAGGATCTATTTCCTCTACTCGTGGGGGGTAAGGTTGCGTATATCTACCCTCCTCAGACCCTAATCGATGCACGCCTTGTGCATTAAGCCGCCAAGTGACAAATAAAGCAAATCATAAATGTTGTTGTGTTGATTTAATAATCTCAATATAGGTCAAGATATTAATTAAAAAAATTCATTAGACTAATATATGATTTTGTATTAATGATTTGCAGTGCTATTAAGGGGCCTAAAGCTGCACAATTGACAATGTTTTATAACGGTCAAGTGATTGTAATCGACGATTTTCCTGCTGATAAAGCCCATGAACTTATGGCTTTTGCTAACAAAGGAGTTTCACAAAGTCAGAACAATTCTGTGTACACTTACACACAAAGCCAGCCTTCATTTCCTCCTAATTTGGTCCGACCTTCGGTTGATTCAATCGCTCCAGTTACTACTATGAACATAATCCCTAGTACTTCCACCGGTGCTGGCCCTCAAGTGCTTTCCAGACCTAATGTTTGCGGTAATTTCCTAAAACCATTAACACTATAAGTTGGGATGACACAAAAATAATGAATCATGTTTTCTGATCATGAATTTCCATTGTGTGCAGATCTTCCAATTATGAGGAAAGCTTCACTTCATCGGTTTCTTGAGAAGAGAAAGGATAGGTAGGCAATCTTAATTAAATAAAAATTTGAATGATTTGATTCACAAGTTCTTAAGATAGGTATTGTTTTCTGTCGCGAGGTGAGTTAAGTCCACCAAGAATCAAACTCAAGTGGTTAATGAGCCCCTCTAGGACGAATCGTTCAAGAGAGCTCGAGTTCAATTCCTGGTGGACTTTATTTACCTCGCGACCGAACTCAGAATTATCGGGGATTCTTTCCCCTGAGAAACCAGAGGGTTAACGCCAAATTTTTTTTGAATGATTTGATTCACAAGTTCTTAAGATATAGAGTCTCTTTGGTTTGTTTACAATATTAACTTGTTGATTAAGTTTTTCTTATGAGATAGTAATAATTTGTTTTCTTGTTATGTATTTTACAGAGTTGCTGCCAAAGCACCATATCAAGTTAATAAACCAGCTGAGTCCATGTCATGGCTTATGGGTGCCAAATCAACTCAAATATGATTACAGCTATAATAATTTTAATGTAATTTTGAGGATTTTTGGTTTAGACAAAAACAAATACTATTTAGTCAGATTTATTTTTGCCAGAACTTTTTTTGATAAAGTTTCTGGTTATTTTTTCGTTGACTAGATAGCATAATTATCATTGTTATTCTTGTTAAATGGTCATGGTTAAAATATATATGTTATGAGATTCTTTTTAGTCTTTCATTTGTGATATTAAGGCTCTGTTTGGTAAAAATAGCGGTTGGCTGATAAGCTAGCTGATGGCTGATAGCTTATAGCTTATAGCTGATGGCTGATGACTTATGACTTATAGCTGATAAGCTAATAGAAGTGTTTGGTAAAATTAGCGGTCAACTAGCTGATAAATGTAAAATGACATAAAAGGACATTCTTAATTGATAATAAAATTTATATTTAAGATAATAATTTAAATTTATTAATGTAATATATTTTTTATATATTATTATCAAATTAATTTGTCTATCTTAAAATTGCACAAGTACAATTATATAAAAAATATTAGTAATTTATAATATTTTTTTAAGATAAATTTTTCTTTTGAATATCTTACATACATAGCCCATATATAATTAAGAATATCTAACACAAAAATGATTTTTTTTAAACAACATCCTACAAAAAGGAAAAAATAACTTACATACATATGGAGTATATGATACTCCGGATATGGATAACGAAATCATACGTACTGTGTATTACTTTTTTTTTTAAACAGAAACGTATTATATATTACATTAATACCGAATATATCCTACATATATATCAAACATCGCTTTTTTTATAAAAGAAATATAGATGGAGATAGTTTGTATTATTCTAAGCCCATAATTATTTTCTTTTAAATTAAAATAAATTATAAAGGGTAAAAGTGGATTTTAGTTAAGACAACAAGGGTAAAAATGGAAGAAAAAATGATAAGCTATAAGCTATAAGCTCATAAGCTACTTGAAATAGCTTATGAAAAATAAGCTATAAGTCAGTAAAATAAGCTATAAGTCAGTAAATAAAAACTGTTACCAAACAAGTCTTTTAGCTTATAAGCTATAAGACATAAGCTATAAGTCAGTTTTCTGACCTTGCCAAACAGACCCTAACTTTGGCTATGCTGAGCCTTGTAAGTTATATTATAGATCTCTAACTATTTTTAGTTGGTGTTTTCTAGTTATGATATTCTTTGTATTGATTGGTTCTATTACCATTTATATTCATCTATTTGATGCAATGTTATACTATCTTTAAGACTTTATCTATTTGACGCAATGTTATAAACTTAGATTGATATTTGGGCCAAGGCTACCATGCGAGGGTGAAGTATGTCACGCTAGGGATGTCAATGGGGCAGGGAATGTGCGGAGGCTGTTTCCCCGTTCTCCGCCCCGCTCCCCAAAATAAAATTTTAACCTTCTGATTTTCAGAGAAAGCATTCACTCTTGACTATTATATTTATTCACTGCACATGCTTCGTTCATATATAAATACCAATTAAAAAGACATTTGAGATTTCTCCCGATCGAAGCTTTTTGTCATCTTAAATTTCTTCCAATCAAAGTAAATAAATTTCAGAAACTTTATAAATTGATGAAAATGCATCCGTAAGAAAGCAGCATGCATGTATATAAAAGTGACATTAATGAAACCCATTGGTGGTTAATTAGAACAAAAATGTGAGAAAGAAATTCAGCTGTTTCTTGAAGATTAATGGTGAAATGACCATGGTGAAAGAGGGAGAGATGAGAGGATGAGGCAAGTCTAAGAGATCAACTAGATTAGGAGCAATCGTACAAATAAGTTGAATACTGCGTTATACTTAAATTATTATGACATTAAGTTTAAGAGTCACTCAGTTCAGTTGTAAATTACTTAACTGAACTTTTCCATGTAATGTGGGATTTCTAACCTCAAACTTGTTACACAACAATCTCACTTGATGAGACACGCTGTTGGACCACCTTTGTCAGAAAGACTTTTGATACAAGGATCCAGTCGAATCTTTCGTCGAACCATTGTCTCAAATAACATTGTTGGATCATGAGGGGAGTTGGAGGATCATTCACATTGGAGGGTCATAAGATTTTAATACATTAAATTTATGAGTCTTTTCATTTGTAAAATAATAAACCTCGACTTTTTCAAACGATGTGAAAATGATATTGAAAGGGTGAAGAATATGAATCTAGCCGTGATTTTTAGGAGAACGGTAAGAGAAAGAATTGTTTCACCACGGTTTTTCAACCTTTTGCTTTCAAACCACAAGCATGATATTTTAAACATAGAGGTGATGCTAATATTTAGATCTTGCTTGAGGATAAGATATCGCGAAAACGTTATGTATCTCAATGTGAGTGTGTTTGACTAAAGAATTTATAAGCAACCACCACGAGAGTGGTGGTGATCTGAAAGAGCGGTGAGTAAAGGAGAGTTGCGAGTTACTAAACTGAAGTGTGTTGTGAGTTACTAAACTGAAGTGTGTTGCAATGCGAGCTGAATTGGTTGAGGATCAAGCTAGATTGATTTTGGAAGCATTGCAGTCATCATTAAGCGACGATTAGTTTTGTTGTTTTTAGACTGCTGGTTTTTTGTGGCCCTAACTTTGACCTAATGAGCCTTTTGATCTATCTACTTATACAATATATTAAAAGAAACTACTATTAAAAATCCAAGTTTGTCCTTATTACTTTTAACGGTGTTTCAAGTTTTACGCCCTTAAATGTAATTTTAACTCTAAACTAATTAAAAAAATACAAAAAAAAAAAATAGGAAAGAAAGATAAGTATGAAAGAAATCTAGCCAAAAAAATAGCATAGAAACCAGATTTCTAAATAAAAAAAAAAACACAAAACAAAAATAGGAAAAAAAGAAGATAAGCATCAAATAAATCTTCCCATAAAAATTCAATTAAAATAAATTTACACATAAAAATATGAACAAAAATCACTATAAAAGATGCGCTTCAAAAAAAAATAGTAATTTTTTTTAATTAAAAAATAGTAACTCAATCTAACATAAAAATTTATATATAAAAAATAAAAATAGAATAACCTAATAAAAGAAGATACTTATTTATGAACTTAAAAATAAAAGAACAGAAAAATAGAAACAAAAACACAATCGACCCGTTTGGATTGACTTATTTATGAGTTTATGCGAAATAACGTATGCAAATAAATTAGTTTTATGTATTATTATAAGTTTTTTAAGGTAGTTGATGAAAACAATTTATAAAGATATAATTTTTCTTAGTGAAAACTTATGAATTAACACGCGTAAAAAAATCATCACGGGACAAGTGTTGATCAATAATTTTGTCAAAAAAAAGAAAGTGTTGTCACTAATATATAAAAAATCATAAACGGGACAATTGTTCTAATAAAAAAATGTAATCATACATGGGACAATTGCTTTAATAAATTTTTTTTAATCATACACGAGACAATTTCTTTAATAAAAAAATTTTAATCATACACGGGACAATTGGTTTAATAAAAAAAAAATTATCATACACGGGACAATTGCTTTAATAAAAAAAAATTAATCGTACACGGGACAATTGCTTTAATAAAAAAATTTAATCATACATGCAACAATTGCTTTAATAAAAAAAAGAAATTGAATAGTAAATATTTTTTATATTAATTATAATTTATTACACAAAAATCATACACGGGATAATTACTTTAATAAAAAAATGACTTAATTTAATATATTTTACAAAAAATAATAGAATGACGTCATTTATAATTTAACAATAATTTATAAATAAAAGTCAATAAACCCGTGCATCGCACGGGTCTCAAAACTAGTAAATTGTTTAAGATTATATATATGTCTGTGTTTAAACATTTTTTTAAAAAAAATAATAACTTTTATTTGGAGTGTGTGTAAGTTCAACTCTCCTCAACGAAGCTCTATACCATGTGCAAATGACTACCATTGTGGGGGCAAAGTATAAAACTAACAAGGTAATACTTTAAGTATCTGATTCGCTCTCGACTTATACATCTATTCAGTGGCGGATTTAGGACCCCGAGTCAGGGGTGCAAAATATTTTTCCTTATTTGATTTTTTTGTGTCTTTGTGAGTTTTCTTTAATTTGTAGAGACACCATATGTTATATGCATGAGTTGGAATTCGAATTTTGGTGAGTCATATCCTTTTGTCATTCATGAGAAGATTTGCTTAGATTCTTGTCTCAAGTGTTTGTTTGGCAGAGAGATTCTTTGTTTGTTTGATGGGGCCTCGAGACTTCAAGTCCATTAAAGGCTAAGCCCATGTAAATCATTTATGCCATCTTTGGCATTATTTCAACATAATTGTTTCCTTAAAATGCTACCATTTTTGGTGAGGCAAAATGAATGTTTCCATGTGAAACATTTGTCATAAAACACATTAGAAGATAACAGGATAATCATAATTAAAATTAGGATAAATGGGTTTTTACCCTCTGTAATGTAGGCGTGTTTTTTTTCCCTGTAAATTTTTTTTTTGTGACTCGCCCCTTGCAATGTTAATTTTTTTTTTGCTTAAACATCATTTTCGTCCCTGTAAATTCATAATTTTTTGGTTTTAGTCCTTGTATCTTTATTTGTTGCAAATTAGTCCCTGCATGTGCAAATCTTGTTTATTTTAGTCCATAAAGCTAAAATTCGCAGGAAAATCTGCAGGAAAATTTGTTGGTTTCCTGCGGATTTTCCTGCGAATTTTAGTTTTAAGGGACTAAAACCAAAAGATTTGAACATACAAGGACTAATTTGCAACAAAAAAAGATACAAGGACTAAAACCAAAAAATTGAGAACTTACAGGGACGAAAATGATGATTAAGCTTTTTTTTTCTAGTTCATTTACCCCCCTTGCATGGGGGTAACGACTAACATTGCAGGGGGTATACGGGGTAAAATGAACTAAGAAAAAAAATTCAATATTGCAAGGGGGTATAAGCCTATTTACCCTTAAAATTAATTAATATGTTTGTTATCTTTAAAACATTAAATAAGGATTTTGTCCTCAACAATCTCCCCTTTTTAATGATGACAAACATTTAAATTAATTTTGATTTTGAGTTTTTCATAATGATCTTCTAGTGCAATAGATATAGAGTCTGAATCTAATCACAAAGTTAATAACACGACTCCAAACAAACTGTAAGTAAAATTTCATAACTTTTGTCATTCTTTTTTTTCACTTAAATGTTCTCTTTTCATTAAAAAATATAGAACAATTACATATGACTGAGAGGTAAACGGGCTACAAGTTGCGCCGCTAGCCCTTTATGAATAGCAAATCCAATTCTCTTAAAAATAACATTCATTGCGGACATAACATTGTTATTCATAATATTTTGAATTCTTTGTAGGAGACTCAGTCTCTGGTGCTAGGAAACCAAAAGTGTAGCTACTACTTATATTAATTTTCTTCAATTTTCATCATGCTAAACATTGAAGTTTTTGATTGTTTATGAATGGCTTTGGTGTATATCCTGTAACTACAATATCAGACTTGATCTATTGTTAATTTCATCAAGCTAAAGAGAAAAGATTTGAAGCGGCAAGACCTATTTTTTATCAATTGTTTATGATGTTAAAAGAGACCCCACTTTTCAAAAATACATAATACATCCACGTTCTAAAAAAGGAGAAAAAGATGCCACGTATGGTTTCGTGAGAAATTCAGGAAAATGAATTCGGGACATATAGGGCCTGTTTGATTTGGTTCTTAAAAACTATTTTTTAGTTTTTAAAAATTTAAAAATTCAAAACTTGTTTGAATGTAAGATTTTTCAAAATTGTTTTTAAAAACTGTTTTTCATTTTGTAGTTTTTAAAATAAAAAAACCAAAACAGCAAAAAGATGTTTTGCCTTTCACTACCCAGTTTTTAAAGTTCAAGAAACTGCAAATCCCACGGAGAACATGCTATTCTCATTAATGGCTGATCTAACCTGTTGATCAGAAAGGTTCTGGGCCAGCAATCCTTCACTTGATGAATTCCTTTGGTTGAGTTGAAGAGTTGAGTAGAGCAGCAAGCAGCAAATCACCAACGGAGGGGGGGGGGGGGGGTTGTACCTGCAGGCGCTCCGATGCTTAAGTCAGAAAAGTGAGCAGATACAAAGAGTGAAAGTATAGAATGAGAAAAGAATACCTGACCCTCCAGTGAATGAGGGTATTTATAGATCCCCCAGCGCTGGGCCAAGGTCCTCTTAATGGGCTGTGCGCAACGGCCCAATAGGAGAGACTGCCAGGATTTCTCCGTTGTTGGAGTAAGGAACCGGCATTTAGTCCTTATCCTGGTGATGAGCTGTCCCGTATTGCGGGGGAAAGCCGTTGAGCTCATCGTGAATGTGCCCTGATTAATAGGAACACGTGGGAATCGTGGTAGCGTATCAGATCCGAGCAGGGACCTCGATGATTGTTGGGGAGAAGCTCCTATCTGTATATGTCGAGCAGGAGCTCTGAGCTCCTTGTGTCGAGCAGGGAGTGGATTGGGCCAGCTCTAGGCCCAGTCCAGAACAGGAGTCCCCCAAGTCTTTGCTCCTAAGTATAGGAGTAATGACTTAAGAGTTCAGTGATTTTGTCGAGGAAGTCCTTAACGTGGTTTTGCTCGTATCGAAGGGACAAAACATGCTCGCATAGAGTTCCGTGGAGAACTTTGTACTGATGAGTTGTCCCCGCGATTTATTTGTGGAGAAGTTTCATAAAGTTGCTCGCAAAATTATGCTCATAGGATTTTGGGGAACTTCTCTTTGCTCGCGAGATTCCTGCTCTCGAAAACAAAGGAAAGTGTTGCTTTGCTCGTGAAAAGTTTGTCTTCGCGAAAATAAGGAGAGTTATCTTTTGCTCGCGCGATTACGCTCGCAAATTTCTAGCGTATAGTGTGCTCGTCAAACCCTCAGAAGATTCGTTCGGGGATTGTGATTTGCGGGCGGACCGAAGTGACCTTTGAAGTGACAGACGCCTCGTTTTGCGATGCCACGTGTCAGGTCTACGAATAGATGCAATGATGGCTATGAAATAGAGGCATTATGACCTCGTTTCACGAGGAGGGTTTGTGACCGTTAGATCAAAGTGTCGTTTCAATTTTCTCCAAGATCATATCTGAATCGTTGAATCCCTTTCGAGTAGGAGCGTTAGATTAATCCAACGTTCCAGATTGAAATGGTGTGTCCGTTGCTATGTGGGAGTAACAGTTGGAGCCTTTGCCTATATATATGAGAAGAGGAGGAAAGTTTGGAACTTTCATTCATTTGCTTCTCTTTCAATCGTTTACTCTCCTTTGCTACTAAAGCTTGGAACTTTCTCACCATTTGGCGTTTTTCTGGATCTTGGGTTTTCGAAGCATCATCATCATCACATTTGGTAAACAGGTATGTTTTTGTGCTTGGATCTTTGTTTAGATTTTCTGTTTGATTTGTAATTTTTCCACCGGAATAGTGTTGGTGGTTGGTGGTGGTTCACCTGTCACCGGAGCGAGCATTTGCTCCCGTTCCCACCGTTAATGGTGGTTTTAGGTTGTTTTGAGTTTAGATCTCTTTTTTGCATGTTTTTCCGCATGGTTTTGTGTGTTTTAGCGATTTGGCGCCGCCGTTGATCGGTGCTGCGCCGGTGACTGTTCATAGGATTTATGAATGTTCATGAACTTCTGGAAAAACTTCAAGAACATCAAGAACAAGGATGAACGATGTGACGGGGACAATTGTCCCCGTTCCTTTCCTCGTGGAATTTTGTATGCCTAGAGTTTCGTCATGTATTTGTCGGGGACCTTCTCCCCATTTTTAGATCTGAGAATTAAACGAAAATCCTAGGATAGTTTCCTCGTAGATTATGAGTTTTTCCCAACTGTTGGGGATCTCCTCCCCGTTTGAAACTTAATCTTTTAGGTAGCAAAGCTTCGAGGAGAGTTTGTTAGTTTTGTCGGGGACCTTCTCCCCATTTAAAACTTGGAGTTTTAAGAAGCAAAAGTTCGAGGAGAGGTATTGACTTTGTTGGGGACCTTCTCTCCGTTTAAGACTTGGAACTTTTAAGCAGGAAACTTTCGAGGAGAGGTATCAAATTTGCTGGGGACCTTCTCCCCGTTTAAGACTTAGATTTTTAGAGTGAAAGTTTCGAGGACAATTATCGTTGGGGACATTCTCCCCGTTTGAAACTAAGGGGAATTGTCCCCGTGATTTGCTTTGTTTAATGCCATTTTTTTAGGGCTTTGGTCGAGGGCAGTGTGCCCGCGCCTATCTACGCCCTTTCACTTGAATTGCGGTGGAAGGGTGGATTTGATTTGATTGTCGAATTCACTTTTCTTCGCTGCTTTTCAGGTACAATGGCTGACGAGCGCGAGGATGTGGTGGATGTCGGGGAGGTAGAGGAAATCCATCTTGAGGAGCTTGCTGACGAGGATAAGGATCTCCTCGCGCATCCGGAGTGGACATGGATAGCGCGTGAACCACAGAAGATGGGATCGGAGATATACGTCGACGTCCTTGGGCGTGTTCACGATCCTCGAGGAGGATCCTGCGCCCGGAGACTTTGCTGTGTATAACGTGGGCCCTCATTAGAAAATATGCTCGATTTTTCACCGGGAAGGATTCAGTGTGTACGAGTTCGTTTTTAAGGAGCTCGGGTTAAGGCTTCCTTTTTCCCCGTTAGCCACGGAGATTTTTGCATTCTTAAGGCTGGCCCCGTCGCAACTGCACCCCAATGCGATGGCATTTGTGCTCGCCTTCGAACATCTTTGCGAGTACAAAGGTGTAGCTCCTACCCGTGCCCTGTTCTTCCGTGTTTTTCAACTCCAGCGCATGACGAAAGAGTTTGGTCGACGAAGCTGGGTATCTTTGAAGAACCAGGTTTCTTTGTTCGACATGTACGCCGAATCTCTCCGCGGTTTTAAGTCGCGATTTTATATCGTTCATCCAGAGACCCAAATCGGAAAGCGTTCTTTGTATAATTGGGTCGTCGACAAGAACGAGGATGTGAGCTTTAAGATGAATGAGGATGGTACGGATAGGTTCAAGGAGGTGGAGAAGTTTTCGATGAGCTGGACGAATGAGCATTTCGAAAAAGGGACCGCAGTTATTTGACAGCGGATGCTTCTTTGAGTGCCGAGGAGATGCGTGGTCTCAAAGTGCTCCAAGATTTTGTTGCGGGCTTCCAGCCCGCCAGATTGGTGACTAGGGCAGGGGAGCCCGTTCTTGATGAAGAGGGGAATGAACAGTTTGTTCCCCGTCTCATCCATACGAAGAGGTTGCTCGAGTGTAGAACTTGGGCTGAGGTGCATGAAGTTTTGGGTAGATAATTTGATCCTCTCCCCGTTTATATGTTTGCAAAAATTTCCCCTGTTTATTTTGTAATTTCCTTTGCCCGGTTTTAACTTGCGTTTTTTTTTCTTTGTTTTCAGATACAATGGCTGACTTCGCTCTTGACCTTTCAAAGATTGTCTCCGAGAAGAAGCTCACTGGGGGAGTAGGCAAAGCTGGGCAGAAGAAGAGGAAGTTAGGTCCCAAGGGCAGTGCTGTTTTCGGGACTGCTTCGTCCTCGCCGTACGGGGCCAGCTCTTCGCTGGGCACCAAGGTGACCTCCCCAACAGTTTTGCCGAAAAACAAGGCTTTCAAGGAGGAGATTCCGGTGATTGATGTGGACTTGGAAATGGGGAAACCTTTCCTCCTCCCTAAAGTCGTGTCCGACAAGGATTTCGTGGAGAAGAATCCTCTGCAAGTGACAGCCGTGGAGAAGGCTGCGATTCTGGAGGCGGACGACGAGTCTGGGTGGAATCGAATCATTGAAGACTCAGCAGGACTGTTGAGGATGCTGGAAACCGTGTTGGTGTTGCATGAGGACAGAAGCAGCCGTCGAAACGACTTGGAGAAGATGAAAGCAGAGTATGCGAGGCTCGAGGCGGAAAACATGAAACTGGAAAATGAAGTTGTTGACCTTCGGGGAAAGAAGGAAAATTTTGTGGCGGCGGCAAAAGAAAATTGGGAATTGAGGGATGAGGTCGCCAAGTTTGATGAGGAGAGGAAGAAATTCGAGGAGGAGATCAAAACGCTAAAGTCGGCCATAGCTCCTGCGGAGGATGAAACCGAAAACACCCGGGAGTTATTTAGTCGAGCAGACCTCGTTGCTCGTGTGAGGAAACTGGGCGACTCTGTGCTCGCTGGGGTGAAGCATGGCTGGCAAAATGCCCTTGCACAAGTCAAAGTTGCCAACCCTGATGTCGAGCTCAACTTTGAAGGAATGGGGGTTTTTCGCGAGGTGATCGGCGGGCAGATTGTTCTCCCCGAGAAGTACAAAGAAGCGGAGGCAGCTGAATTGGAAGGCGACGATGACATGGATGATGACGCCGAGGAGGAGGAGGATGATGGTATAAGCAAGAAGACCATCACTCCCGAGGACGATGCTTGATCATGGGCCTGCGTGCCGTCACTTTGTAATTTCTGTTTTCAATTGACTGTTTCGGGGGCCTGCGCGGCCGTTTGTATTTTTTGAATTTTTATTGGGGGTCTTTGTGCCCGGATGTAATTTTCGAACAAGTGGGCTTTGTCCCCGTTTATATCATCTTCTGTTATTTTGCTAAGTATTGCCTTTTATCTTTGTGTGTTTACGTGCTTGTTTGTATGCATTTATTATATTCTGCTCGTTTTATTGTTGTTACATTGGGATTTATTCTGAAGAATTTTTCTAATTATTTTTCGAAGTGTTTTTCGAGCAGAAGCGTTGAACTCGAGGCATTTTTAGAACTCGAATCAGTGGGGACGGGCTCGTCGGATAGCCCTATCCTCGCGACTTGAACCTCCCATCGCGAGCTGGGTGTTAAGCCTGGCACGGGGACGATGAGCTCGTTGTCTGAGTTGTCTTCGTCAAAAAGCAGGTTCCCCCCCCCCCTTCCCGGGGAGAAGGTTTGTGCTTTGATTGGGTTTTGGATGGATGTTTGTGCCTAAGCATCCTCCGTTGTCCAGGTGTGTCTGTCCGTTTTCTGGGGGGACACTACCTTGGCTTTGTAAGCCCTGTTCGGCAATGACTTAGCTATAATATTGTTTTAGTTTCTGGGCGTTCCAAGGTCGGGGAAGTTCCTTCCCTTGGAGGTCCTCGAGGTAGTAAGCGCCGTTCTCAGTTTTCCCTCGGACTCTATATGGTCCTTCCCAGTTAGGCGCTAACTTGCCCTCGTGAGAGTCTTTGGCGTTTCGTCGTAGAACAAGACTGTCGATGTCGAACTCCCTAGGGATCACCTTGGTGTCATGTCGAGCAGCCACTTTTTGTTTGAGAGTAGCCTCCTTTAGGGATGCCCCCGTGCGAATTTCCTCGATCAGGTCTAACTCTTCTCTTAGAGCCTCGTCGTTCATCTCCTCGTCGAGGGGTTGCTGTGTCCGATGAGAAGGTTCTCCAATTTCTACGGGGATAACCGCTTCCGTTCCGTACACGAGGCGAAAAGGGGTTTCCCCGGTTGTGGAGTGCGGAGTGGTGCGGTAGGCCCAGAGTACGCTATGTAACTCCTCGACCCATCTTTTCTTGTTGTCATCGAGTCTTCGTCGAAGTCCACGTAGAATTACCCTGTTCGCGGCCTCGGCTTTCCCGTTGGTCTGGGGGTGTTCGACGGACGTGAAGCGTTGCTTTGTGTTGATTGCGATGAGGAACTCGCGGAATTTTCTGTCCATAAATTGTGTTCCGTTGTCGGTGACCACGACTTGTGGGATCCCGAAACAGGCGAGGACATTTCTTTTGAAGAACCAGAATATATTAAACGCGGTTATGTTTGCAAGTGGTTCCGCTTCTACCCACTTGGTAAAGTAATCGACGGCCACAATAATGAGAGCTTATGCAATGACTTAAAATCGAGTTTGAAATGGAACACAATAATTGTTATTGAATTCCATCTAGTAATAGAAGTAGCAATTGTATATCTTGTATTGACAATATATGAATTGTAGCCTTAAATGATAAGACAAGTAATGGTCCTATCATTTAAGCAAAGTCTTCTATACTATTACTCCAAGTCAAGTAATGGACTAGGGTTCCATGGTCTTGATAGGGTTATCTATAACAATCGTGATAAGAGCCAAAAATGATTTGGACCTTAAATATGTCAAGAGCATTGTTGTTTAGTACAAATATTCGATGTGTCAATAAAATAACACATGAACTATTTGAACAATATACATGAGATGTATGTCGACCACTAAACATATTTGGTATATTGAGTTTATTTTACTTCATTAACATTGATGATTAAAATCATTAGATGTTGGTAGGTGTATGACACCAATTAGAAATCTTTGAATTTGTCAAAGAAATTCAACAATGAAGAAAATAGAACTCGACAAAAGTATTTAAGTTATATGAATGAGTCATATCAGTAAATACTTAATTAAAGGAATATAATAACTATTTTATCACATCATGTTTGACATGATTTAAGGATAGTTTAATTATATATTGACTCTTCCTATAAATCTCTTTACTTATAATTAATCTTCACCCACAATTAGTTCCCTTTTAAAATGATCATAAAGACACCATATGTGATATGGAGGTAAGAGTACCAAGTTTGTCTTTATGAGAATTTTGGATTAAAGTTTATTAGATAAATCTAAATCCAAATGAATGAATGAATGAATGAATAAGTGGAAATATCCTAAAGAAAGAGATATTGGTCCTATATCACTCTTAAGGACAAAAGGTTGTTTTGTTGCTAGGTTTGAAACATTCCTCTAGTGGGAGTGTGTCTCTAAAAGATACAGTGGGAGTGATATAGAACTTGAATAAATTCAAGTACCACAAAACATATTTATTTAAAATGGAATGCAAACCGGTTCCTCAAGGTTGTTGAAGAACCATTGTTTTAAAGTTGCACAAATCCAAGATAAGTCTAACATATCACATATGGCTACAAGGTATGGTTTTATCATGACTCAGCAATGTGATATGATTCTCATGGAAGATGAGTCTTTGACTTTCTAAAAGGTCGTAAGACGATCTAGATTATGAGAAGTGGCTAAATGCCATGAAATCTCATACAGAATCCATATACACTAACCTTATGTAGATAATGGTTATGTCTTCAAGATGAGTAAGACTCATACGATGAAAGTGAGTATTCTTTTTGAACATTGATATGGATGGTATTAAGAATACCTTATAATATTTGATTGCTTCTGTTAAATGTTGTACTACATGTTTTGGTAGATGGATAACAAAGTTGCATTCCTTAATTGGAATGACCTCATATATATGTGTTGGACATATACGTAAGGGTTTTGTTGATCCAAATGATGCTAGAAAGGTATATAACTTGTAGCTATCTAATTTTGATTAGATAGAGTTCTCGGAAAATTAAATTATTGTTTGTTCCTTTTATGAAGTTTTATGAAAACAAATGAAGGACAAATATAAATCTTGTGCATACAAAGTTTTAGTGGGAGTGATAATATCTGATATCATATTAATCATCAAGACATTTTTCTTATACATGTGAGACATGACTAGGAAAATAACTCTTGATGAAACACTTAGGCAAGAATTCCTAAAGAGTTAGGAATAACCTATGTACCAAAATTGAAATTAGTGTTTGACACTAACTTACCTTCAAGAATATCCCTAAGGACCTTAAAGGAACTAAGGCCTATTTCTTGAAATAGATAGGTATGGGAAGGATCATTATAAGGAAGTTATAATGAAGGAAGTTTCCATACCAATGTATTGTATATCATGGCTGAATACAAGCATTGAAAGCTATAAGATAAGTTTCGTAGTATGTTTGTTTCAGTTAAATAAGTTGAGTATTTAAGATTGGATCGTTTGGCTCATGATTGAGCTAAAGCTATGTTTCCGGTGTTACAAGTCACATTAATCACATTAGTGATGGTGATAGTTTAATCTTGCAAGAACACTTGAGAATAGATCTCACCGACGATTCATGAATATACTTAGACACTTATACATTTCGATAGAGATCGAAATAGAACGTTGGAAGATACGTAAGATACCAACATAGGAAATAGTTCCTTATCCACTAACAAAGCCTCTTGCGCAGTTGAAGCGTGATGGGCATACTAAGTCTATAGGTATTGAGAGTAACCTAGATTGGCTTTAGTGCTAGTGGGAGATTGTTGGAGTAAGCCCTAAGAGCCAGTGACGGAGCCAGAAATTTTAGCTTGTGGGGGCGAGGGACGATGGAGTTAAACACAAAAAAAAAATTATAATATCACATTTGAACAAAAGTAAAAACACGTTTACTCCTCTTTCGAGATAAAGTGAAGGTTATATAGTGGTTGTTAATGTGTTATATATATAAAAAAAAGTTGGAATAGATGATACATAAGAAACTTTTTATATTTTAGGTTCATTCGATAGATGATACATCATTTATTGAAAGACATATCTATAATATATACTAGATACATTATCTATTTAATGAAATTGAAAAATGAAAAATTGCGTATATATAAGAGCGAAAGGAGTATACATAAATTATGAAAAAGTTGATGCTTATAAGTTGAAGTTGAACTAGTATGCATGTTGCACATTTTAATAGAGTATGCATGTTGGGTGTGGAGTATTGGCATATAGTATATACATTACAATTTCTAAAAAAAATTGTGCAGGCACATGCCCACAAAGTGTTCCATGTAGCTCCGTCCCTGCTAAGAGCCAATCTATTTTCATAGTATTTACTTTAGGAGTTTGAATATAAATATGGCATTTCTTTATTATGTTTGTAAGGTTGCAAAATAATGAAGTCCCTAGAATAGAAAGTCCGTTTAATAATTAAGTGTGACTTAATCATGAGATAATATTAAACACAAGGACACTATTCTTAAAGTATCCGTAGTCGAGCTTTAAGGTAAAGGGGATAACCTTAAAGCATAAAGACTATTATGAAGATAGACTGATGATCACATCTCATGGATCATGGGATAAGGAGTTATCAAGTCTTGACGTAGGTATAAATATTAGGAGTAATATTTATACCGGATTGACCCGCTATGAGAGTACTACATGCAAAGTTATGCAAAGTGTCATAAGTTACTCTCATGGTGATAATGGTGTAAGCCGCCCTTAGACCTGAAACCACTTTGTACCCTAGATGTGGAGTCAAGTGCTTTGTTGCTGATCTAACGTTGTCCGTAACAGGATGACCATAAAGGCAGTTAATGGGTACTTCACAAAGCATGCTGAGGGACAGTAGTGACCTAGATGGAATTTGCCAATCCTGCATAACAGGATAAATGTCATGGGCCCAATATTGAACTGGACAAAGATGACACTAAGTATGCTTTGTATTCAATATAGACATAAAGGGCAAAGGGATAATTGTACACACTGATATTATCACTAGAGGTTGTGTTTTAGATCACATGTTAATTTATCATAACTTGGGTAGCAATGATGTGTTGCTAGATACCGCTCATTGTTTATTATATTAAATAGAGAATTTAATATAATTGCCAACGTTATGGAAACCTACAAGGGTCACACACATAAGAACAGGCTAGTGTGAAATTGGAACACCGTAAGGTACGGTGCACCTCAGAGAATTAAGGAAATATGATAAGGGTATCATGGTAATTAAATAAGCGTATCATAATTTGTTATGAAAAAGAAAGCACTCATGTGTACATGACACATGGGAGTGCGTTTCTTAAAAGATTTATTTAATTAAAAGGTTTTAGTATAATTGTGGCCCAATGACAAATAGTTTGTCTTGGTGCACAAGACAAGTGGTTCTATAAATAGAACACTTGTGAGAAAGAAAAAATGTTGTTGAAAATCAATTGCTAAAACCCTAATCCTTATTTTCCCACCTCTCACTAGAAACCTTCATTCTTGGAGCTAGCACTCTTTTGGAGGGATCTGTTCGTGTGGACTAGCTAGAGGCGTTATACTATTAACGCTTGTGATCAACGTGGTGGTGACTTGTTCGTGATCTTGCTCGTGATTCAAAGCACTAATCACCAACAGTTCGTGAAAGAAGGGATTTTCGTTAAGAGGTAAAATCCTAAACACGATTCATGATCATTCGTAAGGATCAATTAGAAGGAAAATTTTTATATTCCGCTGCTTTATCGTATCCATTTTCCTTCACTTTTTCTCTTCTTTATGCTCCTTCTTGTAGTGCCTGCTGTCGAGCTCGACATTGCTCACACTTGGTGCCGGGAGCAAGGATGTCAGCTTTGGTTTTTTTGACGGGTTGGGGAGCTGGCCGATATAGCTGAGGCCTTTGGTGGCTGCATCGAAGCATCTCCTTGCAGCTTCTATGCCCCCGTGCAGAGTGGCGACGTGCCCCTTGGTCGTATAGTACTTCATTTTCAAGTGGGCAGTTGAGGGGACGGCGAGCAGATTGGCCATTGCCTCGCGGCCCAGGATGCACTGATAGAGTGATGGGTAGTCCACGACCAGGAATTGAATTTTGACAGATCTAGCTGCCTCCCCTTCTCCGAAGGTTACCACAAGGTCGACATAGCCCCATGGTTTGGTTGTTGCTCCGTTGAATACTTAAAGGTCGAAGCCTACATAAGGGGCCAGGTAGGTCTCGTCGAGCTGCAAGGCCGTGAAGCATTGGGAGAACATGATGTCAGTCGAGCTCCCTGTGTTGACGAGGATTCGGCGGACATCGTAGTTGGCCATGTCTGCCCGAATGAGTAGAGGAATGTGGGCGTTGGGTGTCCCACCAGGAAGTTCCTCCATGTAGAACGCTAGGGGAACCGAGCCTTTTTTGGGCCTGTCGAGAGTGACAGGCTGTTTGGAGGAAGAGTCGATGAGTTCCTCGAACTTTCTCTTTACAGATCCGATGGTTTTTTGACTGTAGCCACCAGCGGATATCACCATTGTTTCAGCAAAATTCTCCCACTTGGAAAAAGTGGGATGAGAGTTTTTGTCCTCGAAGTTGTCGGGGACACAGAAATCTTCGGGTCGCGAGATGGAAAGAGCGACCTTCTTTTCTTGCCCGCTTGAAGCGGGATGATAGTCCTCGACATTTGCAGTTTGTCGAGCAGCTTTTTTGGGACTTTCTTCGGCTTTAAACCTTCCAAGCCTTCCCTGGCGAATGAGTGTTTCTATGGCATCCTTCAGATGGATGCATTCCTCGGTGACGTGACCATGAGCCCTATGATACCTGCACCACTTTGTTTTGTCTTGCCCGGGCTTAGCTATTTCTGGTTTGGGGAACTTGATATTCCCTTCCTTGAATTCAGTATCAAAACATTCGAGCAGGATGCGCTCTCGAGAGGCGTTGAGGGGATGGTAAACTGTGAACAAACTAGGCGGACCCCGGGGTTTGTCCCCTCTTCTTCTGCCCCCGGCTCTTCCTCCGTCTCTGCCCTCATCTCTGCCCCCGTCTCTACGTCCGGATTCGCGAGGGGGTTTGTTTGAATCATGTTGAGGGGGAGCTTCCTAAGTCCGTCCTTGTCGGAGGGCGTCAGCTATTTCCTGCTCCTCGTACTGTATGTACGGTTCTGCTTTAGCGAGGAGCAGAGCCAAGGTTTTAGGTTTTTCAATACCTACTGCTTTGGCGAAGTCAGTTCGGGGACGGAGGCCGCGCGCGAGCAACTACCTTTTCATGTCGTCAGGTGCTTCGACCTGAACGGCTTCTCTATTAAATCTCTCTATGTACGCGCGCAGAGTGTCTTTGGGGCCTTGGAATATGGCCTCCAAGGTCGCAACTGTCTTGGGCTGTTTCCGAGTCGCAGTAAAGTTGTGTTTGAACTGATCCATGAAATCCTGCCAGGAGAACACAGACCGAGGAGGGAAACTCGTGTACCAGGTTAGGGCTCCCTTCCTTAGTGTTGTGGGGAAGAGCCTGCACCTGATAGCTCCGCTCGTGTTGCGGAAATTCAGAATGGTGTTGAAGTTGTTGACGTGATCGTCTGGATCAGTCAATCCATCATAAGAGGGGAGATTGGGGAGCCTCTCCAGAGCCGCGGGGATAGGTGCTCTCATAATGTCCCTTGAGAGAGCGCAGACGCTATCCTCCTCCTCGCTCCAGTGGGGGAGATTTCGAGGATGTCATCATCGTACCGACGAACCGGGGTGGGACTTTGGTATTCATAATCGTTGCGGGTAGGGCGACTAGAGGTGCCTCTCTGTCTCGCCAAATTCTGCAGTCCTTGGGGAGAGTGGCGAGGTTGCTCGACTTCCTTTCCCTTTTTAGTGATAGGGGAGGTTGTGTCCTCGCGTAGAGGTGGAGTTCGTCCCCTTTTGTTGCTTGGGGGCTGAATCCTTTCGAGGACAGGACGCCGTTGTTTGGCTATTTCCTGTCGAGGAGGGGATTCAGGTAAATGGTGTCTCCGCGGGGGAGAGTTGGCTGCCCGCTTGGGGCGTTGATTTTCGAGCGCTTCAATCCTTAGATTTTGTTGCACTATTAACTGATTGTTCTTCTCGAGGAGGGCGAGAATTCTCTGAAAGTCAGTTTGTTGGTCAGCAGGTTGTGCGCTGACTACCGGAATTTCTTGCTTGTTTTGCGGGCGCTTCCCTGATTTGCGCGCCGTAAAAATCTGCATGTCGTCATCTTCTTCCGAGGACAACGCTGTTTCGTGACCGTCTCTGGGGTCGGATTCTGGGACTGGTTGTCTCACGGGACTGAGAATCGTGTTGTGCCTCTCAGGGGAGGAAGTAGTTGGAACGAAATCAACATGTTCGTTGATCTGATCATCGTTGTTGCGAGTGTTGGATGCACTTGCCATGATGAAAGTTGTTGAAAAACAAAGGATCGGTTTTGAACTTTTAGTTTGAAAGAATGGGAAACCAGATTCCCACAGACGGCGCCACCGATCTAACCTGTTGATCAGAAAGGTTCTGGGCCAGCAATCCTTCACTTGATGAATCCCTTTGGTTGAGTTGAAGAGTTGAGTAGAGCAGCAAGCAGCAAATCACCAACGGAGGGGGGGTTGTACCTGCAGGCGCTCCGATGCTTAAGTCAGAAAAGTGAGCCGATACAGAGAGTGAAAGTATAGAACGGGAATAGAATACCTGACCATCCAGTGAAGGAGGGTATTTATAGATCCCCCAGCGCTGGGCCAATGTCCTCTTAATGGGTTGTGCGCAACGGCCCAATAGGAGAGACTGCCAGGATTTCTCCGTTGTTGGAGTAAGGAACTGACATTTAGTCCTTATCCTGGTGATGAGTTGTCCCGTATTGCGGGGGAAAGCTGTTGAGCTCATCGTGAACGTGCCCTGATTAATAGGAACACGTGGGAATCATGGTAGCGTATCAGATCCGAGCAGGGACTTCGTTGATTGTTGGGGAGAAGCTCTTATCTGTATATTTCGAGCAGGAGCTCTGAGCTCCTTGTGTCGAGCAGGGAGTGGATTGGGCAAGCTCTAGGCCCAGTCCAGAACAATGGCAAATACGTAATTACAAACAACTTTGAAATTGCATTGAAAATCACTACTAGAAAACAGCATGATGCATTCTAACTTGCACTACCAAACAGTTATTTTTTTCTAACTTTTTTTCAAAAACAGTTTTTAAGAGTTGATTTATAAAAGAGTATTTAAAAACTAAAAACCAAAAGCAAACATAACAGGCCCTTAGCATTGCTGGTTTGTATTACAATGGTATCATTTCATATGAATTGTTGATTTATTTTGAATTAGATTTTATTAGGGAGCTATTATTTTCCTTTTTTATTCTGTAATATGTTCCTTTTTTATGAGAGATGCCTGCAATATTACTCAAAAAATTCCACCAATATTTTCCTTTTTTATTCCAGCAATATTACTAAAAAAAATTCGAGCAATATTTATGAGGGATGCTATTATTTCCTTTTTTATTTTGCCAAATATACTGCTATTTTTTATAGCAGATGCACAGGTATTTTGATGGAATTATTGCTGGAATAATGGTTAATTAACATGCCTATTGTTTGTAAAAAAAATAAAAAATTACTCATCTATATATATATTATTTAGGAGCCTTTCTTCAAAACATAACGTACACGTGGCAATCCCACAATGATTCTACTCTCACATTGTTTTGGCAATTAATGAATTAAATGATTTAGTTCAAAAAAAAAAAACAAGGATCAAAGTACAAGCATAATAAAAACGTGGTGTGCTCAAATTATGCAATTATTTCTCTAAGACAATCTATAAGCAATTAATTAATGAATTAAATGATTTAGTTAAAAAAAATATAAAAAAAACAATCTCTAAGCAATTAATTAATACACTTTTTTTTTGAACAAATCAGACCACATAAGCAAAGACAATATAAAAAAAATATTTCAAGCAAATCCTTAAAAAATAGCTATTTTGAATTTTGATCAAAACCTTAAAAAAATAGCTATTTTGAATTATGAATTATGATCAAAACCTTAAAAAAAGTAGCTATTTTGAATTTTGATAAAAGCTTTAAAAATGCTATTCTTAGAATTATTTCCATATAGCTATTTTGAATTTTGATATGCTAACTATTTTGAATTTTGATCCGCAATTCTTAGAATTAAATGCTATTTATTTACTGTTCAAAGTCATTATACCTAAGCAATTGACTTATGTTCATGTGTTGTCATAATTATACCTACAAAAGGAAAGGCAATATTCATTTTTTTTCCACATAATCTCCCTATTAAAATCTGTGAATCCGTATTAATGGCCCGAATATCTCCCCATGAAAAATATATTCTACCTAATTTGACTTTCACACATTTAATAATTAATAGAATATTCCTTAGGTTTATGCTTTATTTTGACCTATTTTACATCTATAAATAGTCTACACAATGTTATTTTCTATTCATCACACCCAATCTCAATACCAATTCTCTTATTTACAAATTACAAATTTACAAATTACAAATGCTAATGGCTCCAAAGTACGATTCAATTGCTTATTTGAATGCCTCAAAAGAAAACTGGAATGTGATGGTTAGGTTTGTGCTTAAAAAGAAACAATTCAAATAGTTACCTATTTTAGAATTTGAGAATTAATTCATATATACTATATAGTCAACCATATGCAAAACTTCAGAGATACTCCCTTAATTGTTGCTAGCCTCACAATTCTATATATACATGTGCGTTTCCATTTCAAAAAATATGGTAATGATACTATTATTTTATATTGGTTGAATAAAATTTTATTTCTTGAGTAGTTTTTCCTTTTTATTTCACTCTCACTATTTCCTTTAATTTGTCATTTTTTCTTAGTTTTGCAGGTTTAGTCTATTTTTATTTTTTTAATTGTTGGATATTTGCAGATTTTGCAGGTCTGTTGCTATTTTGTAATGCATTTCTAAAATATTAGTATCAAAGTTATTCTTGAATTTGTGATTGTGAGTTTTATTTGTTACGGTATGTATTTACAAACTTTTGTTTGTTCTGAGATACGAGTCTATTTTTTATATACTGGACATGTCCTGTTTACATTTTTTGTTTATTCTCATACTTCAATCTTCAAACTTATATTTATACTTTTTATTTGATTGTACATGTCAACTAAAGGGGCAAGTGACAAAGTAAACATTGATGCGGTTTGATTTTATTATGTTTGCTATATAGACCAATTTGTAGTTTTAGATTTAAAGATTGTATTTTATAATTTATATAATTTGAATGCAATATTGTAATATAGTTATATGGGGATTTATTTCAACCAACAAAAAACGAATATTGGTCTTTTTTCTATACTATAAAGTTGGTCTCTTAGTAATAGAAAATATATAGAATATGTTTTTTAGCAATAAAATTATGGGATGGTTCTTAATTATCAGCTAATGCGTTTTTAGGTAGGCAATACAAGACGATACATTAATTTATGAAATATTAGTCAAGAATTAGTTTAATAAATTAAATTTACGCATAATATTTTTGCACTATTATTTTTTTTGTTCAACATATATACGTTAAGTTGATTTTATGTTTTTATAGATTATTGGTGAGAAAGATAGTGGGAGATATGATAAAAGTCATCACATTTTTATAAATTTGTTCGATCGCGCTCAATACTAAAATTTCTTTTTACATGGGAGGATTAATTCTTTATAAAATTTATCTAGATGATTTTCTATTGACGGGAAAGAAAGTGGGAGATATGATAAAAATGTCTTTTTACATGGGAGAGTTAATTCTTTATAAAATTCATATAAATGATTTTAAGATTTTATGGATTATTATTGACGGAAAAGAGAATGGGAGATATCATAAAAGTCATCACATTTTATAACTTTGTTCAATTGTGCTCAAAACTAAAGTGTCTTTTTTTTTTAGATATAAACAAAGTACTCTTTACATAATACCCTTTTCCAAGATGTTTAACATAAAAATAAATTAATTAATATATAAACAACGGGAATATGTAAAATTAAAAGTTAAAAAATTATTAAATTTGTTATTGTGGACTACACATATGAACACACAATTAAGTACTTGATTTCACAAAATACAATAATAAATTACTGTTAAAAAAAATTGGTATATTAGTACATTAATAATATATCATGAATCTCTCCATTTTCATTTATACCTAAAAATGAATCACTCAACATGTTTAAATTCTCTTACTTGAAATGGAAAGTTTATATTATCAAATAATACATATAATTAAATTAAATGAATTATTAATGGATGGCAATGAAACTTGATGAATTAGTCCATATATAAAATAAAAAAACTTGATGAATTAAATTAAATGGAAAATAACCAATCAAATAATAATCTGTACATGTTTTATTAATATAATAATAATTATAATATGCACGGTAGGCAAATTTTTTACTATTTTAAATTATACCAGAGTACTATAACTTTCAACAGTATTTGAGATCATCTTAAGAATGACGCAATGAAAAATTTCTTTTTAAAATATTAGTTTCTATTATTAGTTAATTTTAGTCTTTATTTACCTTTTTGTAACAAAAAAAAAGGACCAAAGTTCCAATTCAAACCTTCTCCGGCGGAAATTAACAATAATTTTTGTAACATTATATTTTTTACATGAGGCATTTTTATATAACATTTATACGAGATATTATATTTTTACTCATATATTAATATACAAAACTATTTTTTTGTAAATTATACAGGGTATTTTTTATTTATTTATATGAGAACTATATTTATATTTATATTCATATATCAGTATGGAGAAATATTTTTGTTTATTTTGAAATTTATATTTCTCTTTTTTATTTATAATCTATAAGGGACTTATGTATTTATTTATATATTAATATGGGAACTATATTGTTTATTTTTTATATATTAATACAAGGACTTTTTATATATAAATTATGGGAGGTTCATATTTATTTAATTTTTGAAGGAAATTATCTGAGCTTCTATATTTGTTTTATTTGAAGGTATTGATGTGGAAATGAAATAATAAAAGATATATTGGAATAATTTCTTTAGGTTTTCTGTTTTGTAATTGTTTTCTTTAGATATAGTGTCATTTTAATTATTTAAATTATATAAGATTGTAAATATTTATTTCATAATATAAATCATTTTCCAAATGCAATAAAAAAAAAATTTCAGTTTAAAGTAAAACATATTTTTTATAAATCAATAAATCTACAACATATTTTTTATAGCCATTTATTAATACGGGGTCTTATTTGTAATTTAGACGGGACTTATATATACTATATTCATATATTAATTTGAGATATTTTTTCTAATTTTTACGGGGCATATATTTATTCCCACATTTTAATACGGGGCCTTTTTTGTTTTGTAATTTCTATAGGTACCTATATTTATAATCATATGTTAATATACATGGTCTATTTTTCTTCTTTTTATTTTGTAATCTATAAGAGACCTATATTTATACTCACAAATAAATATATGTGGCCTATTTCTTTCTAATTTATTAGTCCGTGAGTCTATATTCTTACTCATTTATATGAGGACTTATATTTATATGAGATTTATATTTTTAGTTATATATTAATACAAGACTTTTTTATTTTGTTGTAGTTTTTTTATTTTGTTGTAGTTTATATGAGATCTATATTTATAGTTATATATTAGTAATCCGCTGTTCAAAAAAAAAAGTTATATATTAATAAGAGGTCCTATTTATACACATATGTTAATACAAGACCTATTTATTTGTAATTTTTACGGGACCTAACTTATATTCATATATTATTACAGAGGTCTTCATTTTTAAGAAAAAATATATGAGATCTCTATTTATAGTGATATATTAATATGGGGTCTTTTTTTTTTTTTATAATTTAGACGAGACTTATATCTATACTCATAAATTAATTTGAGATATTTTTTTCTTCTATTTATACGGGGTTTATATTTATTTTCATATTTTATTATGGAGCCTTTTTCATTTTGTAATTGCTACAGGGACCTATATTTATAATCATATGTTAATATACGGGGTCTATTTTTTTTGTTTTTATTTTATAATCTATAAGAGACCAACATTTGTACTCACAAATTAATATGTGGCGTATTTCTTTCTAATTTAAGAGTCTGTGAGTATATATCCCTACTAATTAATATGGGGAATGTCTTTTGTAATTTATATGAGACATATATTGCTATATTAATAGAGGAGTCTATTTTTTTTATGATTTATATGTGACCTATATTTATACTTATATATTAATATAAGAATCTATTTTATTGTAACTTATATGAGGGTCTTATATTGTAATTTATAAAAACCAATAATTTTTCTCATATATTTATACAATTTTATTTTTATTCAGAAATTAATATTTTTTGTCAAATATATAGTGTTTTCATAAATTAATAATAAATTTAAGTTTTCACTCTAAAGTAAAATATATTAAAATATTTTTTTTTATAAGTCAATAAATCTAAAAACGCATTTTTACCCGTGCTTGGCACGGGTCTGGATACTAGTTGTTAAAAGATGCAAAATATTCACGTGTAAATAAAAGGAAGGAGAATAAGTGGAGTGTCATATAGTAGAGGGCAATTTTGTCTTTAAAATCTTTATGAGACACTTTATGATGCTACTTCTTTCGAAGTAAAATAAGTGAGGTCAATTATCATGTATTACTCTTTATTATGTGCCTTAAGGGCACAAGTTAACAGCAGCCATAATTTATTGAACGATTTTAGTTGTTGACAAAAAAAAAAATTTGCATTAACAATAATTATTGTTGCAAATCATTACCACTGACATTAAGTATTGCTACAAAATACTAATTAAATTATCAACATTAATTGTCTTTGCAAAATGTTTCCTAGAGCTGTAAAAATGGGACGGGCTATCGGGCCGGCCCAGTAGTCCTATAATTTTATACGGGCCGGGTTGGGCTTCCCAAAAATATTATTGGGCCTTATTGAGCTGGGCTGCCGGGCCTATGGACCATTATGGGCTTGCCTAGCGGGCTTTTGAAGATGGATTGAGGTTGATGATGGATTGCAGTGACGGGGTTCAGAGAAGAGTAAAATTTTGAAGATGAGTGACTGTAGAATAGAATTGAAGTGATGATTTGATTTGGTAACCTTTGAGAAAAGATTTTATCTTTCTCACGTAATAATTATTAGATATAGGATAGGCTTAGTGCATCTTCAATGCAAATAATTTAATGAGATTTTAAAACTAAACAATTGGATTTTATTAATGGAGTTCAGTTGAGTGACATGACAATCAAAATGACTTAAAAATCTACAATATAATTTCATGGAACAACTCTTGCAAATAGTGGTTTAGCAATAAAATTCATTATTTTAATAGAGATTAATGAGATCATACTTATTATAATAATTGAATTAATATTTAAATTTAATTCAAATTTAAGTGAAAATAAAAAATAAATATAAATTGGGAGGAACAAATATGAGTTGTTTATTTTGATATTATTGGAGTAAAATTGGTTAAGGTTGATTATCAATTGCTTAGATCCTACATAACAATTTGAGTCCATAAAAAATGATTTACATCCATCTAAATTCCCACCATTGGAGATGTACTTAGAAAGATAATGGGTAGTTTAAAGTTTAATTAACTCACTTTTTCTCTTCTTCTTACATGCGTGGGAGGATTATAAGTGTGCAACACAAACAATTGAAATCTATGTAAATGTATTCAAATAGGATTGTGAATTATTTCTAATTTTTCATTTAGAATGTAAAACAATCCTCTATTAGTGGTTTAGTAAATATTAAGATGTCTCACATCAGTTGTAAGATAGTCTGAATATATATTTATAAGTAAGAACATTCACAATGGGAGAATTCCATTTTTTAGTACTTAATTGGACCCCATGTATACATATTACTCATCTAAATTTTTTTAATAATAGTATTTAATAAGTGATCAATCCCTTCAACCTAACACCTCTTAAAAAGTTATAAATGAGTCCCACTAATAACATATTTCACCAATAACTTTACATCTATACTAATATATAAAGGGGATACAAATTTTTGGGATGACTTTTTCATTATTCCTATTTTACCCTTAAAAAAAACTACCAAAAAGAAACTTAAGCACAACTTCCACATGAAAATAGGTTTTCAGTTTTTTTATAGTATAAAATAAATATATATTTTTCTTCTTAATAACTAGCCAAAAAAAAAGGAGGTTAAGTAGTTATAATTAAATCAGTCCAATAAAAAAGGAGATTAAATAGTTATTTATATTTGCACAATAAAGAATATTGATCACATAAAAAAAAAAGAATATTGATCACACAAGGCGGCTAGTCATTATAAACGGGTCGCGCAAAAATAAAATAAGTATTATTGCTTAATGTAGAACGAGTAGGTACTCTCTTGTCCTTTGCCTCATTTAATTTGGTTTTCGCCACCATTTAATTATGTAGAACCATCTAAGGGTCTAATTTATCCTTACAAAATGTGGTACACGTACAAAAAAAAGGAAAATGCTACTACTTATAATAAAAAGTGTTTTGAAAATTGTGTACTTGACTTTTTTAAAACATAAAGAATACTAGTATTATCAATGCAAAACTTGTTCTTTTTAGTATCCTTAAATAATGTCACGGGGGCACTAGTTAGCATGACCCAAAAAAATGGCTTTCACCACTATTTAATTTGGTTCAGGGGTCAGTTTTAACATCAAGTGGTTTCAGCCTCCTTCCAATCACAGTTGCGGAGGTTCGAACTGTAGTGCTCCATACCAAGTTCAGTGTCAATCATCACTGAACTAACTAACAATTGGTATGTAATTAAATATTTTGATCATCAACTTTGTGTTTAATATAACTTATTTTTTTTATATGCAATATAATTTCTATATTTAAATTATATATTAATATTATAATTTTTACAGTGGCCACTCTATTTTTTCCTGGTTCCGCCGTTGGATACTCATTTATATAAATTTTAACTTTTCCACTATTTTATTTCCAAATTAATTTCATATTTTATTTTGTGATCAGTTGAACTTTGGTTTATTCGTTGGCTATGAAGCTTCGATACGCGATACGATACGGATACGATACCGATACGTCGATACATGAAAATTTTAAAATATCCATATCCGATACTGGCGTAATACGTTATTTAAAAATTAATTTTAAAATTAAATATATAAATGCATAATATATAAACATGACTAAAATCAATAATATTAATGATGATAATTTTTTTTTGAAAGACAATAAATTATTATTATTATTATTATTATTATTATTATTATTATAAACGTCAATAGTTCATTGTAAAAGGAGTACACACAAACCAATAAGTTTGCACAAGAGCATAACAATTTGAGGCTCAACATACAAGGGCTCCTCAGTATTGTCGACGAGTATCGATATCGATGACGTATCGGACACGATACTTCATTTTTAGAGTATCGGAGTTGGTATTACTTTGGTTTAAATTTGTTGATAGTAATTGATATTGCTTTTATAATTTTATCCTTTAAGAGAGATAATTAGTTAATATTTTTTTAGTGTATTTACTTACGTATTACAGATTGTAGAAAAAAGTACTATAATTAGGGTGAGCTGGACTACGATGTTGTTTTAGTTGTGATTAGTTGAACTTCTTTTTTTATTTGACCGACCAATGTTCAACTCTTCTTTTACCGACAACGATGTTTTTAGTCTTGTTTTTAGTTGTTTTCTCAAGCACTCTATTTTTACTCATCCACTATTTACGAGTTTCTAGCGCGCCATATTTTTACTCATCCACTACCTACAAGTTTCTCGCACGCCTTATTTTTACTTATACACTGCTTAAGTAGTAAAAATTAGAAAATTTGAGGAAAAAAATACCATCTGCTGCTAAAATAGCAAATGATATTTGAGAAATTGGTAGGGCGGCAAAAAAACTCTTATAATACAAATTAAGTTCAAATCATCTAAAACAAATTACTTTTTTAATATATTTTTTCGGACTAGCCTATTTTGACAGCTCTACATATAAATATACAATCTTTTACTCATAATTTTGATGAATATTTTAATCATCTTAATTAATTCTTTCATATTTTCATCTTCTTTAAAGACTACGTGTTACAAATAAAGATAAATGACCAAACTATTATAAAAAAAAAACTTCTACCTTAATATAATAACGAACTGAACTATTGAATAAAAATCAATAACCCTGTGAATGCACAAGTATCTAAATAGTTAAATGATTAAAAGTAAAGACCAATTTTTGTTAAATATAATTTTTGAGGAGAAAGAGTTTAAAGAATAGTTTTTGGTCAAGTGAAAGGATGGAGAAGTTGAAATTCGGCTCCTCAATTATTATCCTTGGTAGCTAACAAGTAACTCTGCTACACCTGCCGAACATATCCCTCATTTTTCTAATTAAAAACAAAAGTTAAAAATATATATTTAATTTGGTCTAAGTTTTAAATTAAACACTTTTGTTTTACCAATTTTTTCTTATAATCATAAACGGAAGAAGTAAAGAAAAATATTGGGCTCAAGTGAGTAATGAATTTCCCTAAAACGAATTGTTCAGGAGAACTTGAATTTAATTTCTTCTGAAATTAGTTTTTTTGCTAGATTTTAACTTTTCGATCGAACTCTAAATTATCAAAGTCAAAAATTAATACTAAAAAAAAAGAAACGGAAGAAAGAAAAGAAAAAATTGTACCTAATTAACAATTTTTACATTTTCTTAGTTTCGATAATCTAGGGAATCAATTCTTTAAAAAAATAGCCAATAAAGTTGATACGTTCTAACTTAAAATACAAATATCATTATACTTTTTGTACCAAAAACAAAAAAAACAAATTGTCATTAAATGAAGATTGAAAATATAAAACAGCATTAATTAAAATTGGGGGCGGATAAGGAATTAACAAAATGTTGGTAGATGTTAAATACTGTAAAGTGATTATAAGGAGACATAGTTAGTTATGTGGTTGTATTCTATTGGTTATCTTTAGTGGGAGTAAACTAAGTGGGTGAACTAAGTTATTTTTTATGGGTCCAAAGTGATTTGTAGGATTTAAGAAATTTATATTTGATTTGAGTAGTTTTTACTTTAAAAATGGTTGGTTATAAAGAATCAAATATTGACTCCACAAAAGTATAAGTTACTACTAATATTTATTCAAAGGTAAATAAATTTCATATAGCTATTAATTATTTTCTTTAGAAAATTAATATATAATTAATGGTATGAATGTATAAAATAATAATACTAATGTGTGATTAAACATAGCCAACGTTGTTTGTAGAGTGAGCGGCAACTAAGTTTTAGTTCACTAAGTGCCAACTCATGTAGTCATGTATACTGCAATGCAAGATTCATTATAATTAACGGCAACTACAAAGAACTTGGCAATAGTTTACCAGCACTAAAGTTGCTCTACATATTTCGGTTTTCCTAATTTCAAAGGTAAGAAGACACCATTTTATGCCTATTGTTTTTTATAATATTAAATGCAAACTTCTTAGAGTTTTTTTTTTTTTTATAGAAAAGAGGGCTGATGCCCAAAAGGAAAACACTACAAAGCTATAAATCTAGGGGAAGAGTTCTATGTAAGATCATAATGATACATGTCTTAGAGCATCTTTAGTGGAAGTAAATTAAATGAGTAAACTAAGTTATTTTTTGTGGGTCCAAAGTGATTTGTAGAATTTAAAAAATTTATAGTTGATTTGAGTAGTTTTTACTTTAATGGTGGTTGGTTATAAAAAACCAAATATTGACCCCACTTGTTTATGTTTTTTTATTTGTAATTAGTTTTGATTCAAAGTTATTAATTTAATTATTTTAATTAATACGCATTAAAAAAATAAATATTAAAATAATACATATAACAATAACACATAAAAAAGTAACATTTTCATAGGAATTTAAAATAACACATAACAATAAGCAACGATTACATTTTAAACGAAATATAAAATAAGATAAAAATTAACTTTCGTTATTCTCATGGCCAAATTTCTCCCAAATATGCTCTACCAAGTCTGCTTGAAGTTGGCGATGGTTTTGCCTTTGATGCACATGTGCTATCCTTTCAAACAATGTTGTCAAATTGGGATCAGGACCAGCAGATACTTCAGTTGTGGATAAATTATTATCAATGTGGTCGTAATCAAAATTACCTGCATATGTGTCTCGCTCATCTTCAACAATCATGTTATGCAATATGATACACGCTAACATTATGTGTTTCATTGTATTCACATGCCAAGCACGCGCCGGACCACGCACAATAGCGAATCGAGCTTGGAGCACTCCAAATGCTCGTTCAACATCCTTTCGTGCTGATTCTTGTCGCTGGGCAAATAGCTTTCTCTTTTCTCCTTGCGGCATAGGGATAGTCTTGACAAATGTTGCCCACTCAGGATAAATAGCATTTGCTAGGTAGTACCCCATGCGGTATGTGGTTCGATTCACCGTGTATTGCACTGCAAGAGCTTTTCCACTCAAAACATCATTAAACACATCAGATGTGTTTAATACATTAATATCGTTGTTAGAACCCGCAGTGCCAAAATATGCATGCCAAATCCACAAGTCTTGAGATGCCACAGCTTCAAGCATGATAGTGGGTTTACCATGATCACCTCTAGAAAACTGACCTTTCCATGCGACAGGACATTTTCTCCATTCCCAATGCATACAATCAATTGAACCCAACATACCTGGAAAGCCGCGTGCCGCATTAATTTGTAATAGACGTGCAATATCTTCATTGTTTGGCCTTCTCATGTATTGAGAACCAAATATTGTGCACACGCCCATTACAAACCTGTCTAAGCACTCCAATGTCGTGCTTTCACCGATGCGAATGTAGTCATCCACACTGTCAGCTGGTGATCCATATGCTAGAATACGAAGTGCAGCAGTGCACTTTTGCAAGGGTGAAAGTCCCATTCTACCAACTGCATCACTCCTTATTTGAAAGTACTCGTCATGATTTCCAAGAGCTTCAACAATGCGAAGGAACAAATGTCTTCGCATACGGAACCTTCGTCGGAATTGCGCTTCCGTGTATATAGGATTTTCTGAGAAGTAATCATTGAACAATCGATTATGCCCTTCTTCACAACTTCGATCTATCACTGTTCTTTTTCTACGCTTACTTGTATTGTTGGCTTGTTGATGCGCCTCACGTACTAACTTTATCACCTCTTCCTCAGTGTTGTCGTTGAGGCAATCATCTATTACTTCATTCCAAATTTTATCTCATTCAACGTTTGGATCCATGGAAGATAATGAAAATAGAATGGGAGAACATGTGAGGTGTATATATAGACTAGTTTATAACGGCTAGTTTTTAATAATGGAAAGTTTTTATTAACGGCTAATTTTTAGCAACGGCTAGTTTTTCAAACTATTTTGAAACATAGATTCAAAATTAAAATTACAATCATTTTGAACAAAATTACAATAATATAAAATACATATTCAAACCTAAACAAACAAATAATAATAATAATAATAATAATAATAATAATAATAATTTTTTGACAAAATAATAATAATAATAATAATAATAATAATAATAATACACCTAACTTCTCTTGAAGTACTTCTCCTTGATACTTTGACAAATTTCTTCATGCTCTAGACGTTGCTCATCATTCATTGTTGATTTGTCCTTCATGAGAATTTCATACAACGCAGGTATGTTCTCTGCCAACCTTGCTTCGGCTATTTTACCGTAGACAACTAATTTCTTTTCTGAGGCATTTTCCATTCCGGTCAAATCGACTATGGGTGTTGTAGACAGAGATGCTTTTCCCTTGACCTTCCTTTTTGCCGCCTTTTGTCCCAATGGACGATCGGTTTGAGTTGCACTGTTGTATTCTGAACAATCAATGAGATTTTTTGGATTTGATATCGATGAATATGTCCCGGTAGAGGATGTCTTCGATCTCTTTGAAGAGTTGTTCATTTCTTCTCCCTTCCATTTAGGTTCATCCTTCAACAACCTCCACGCGTGCTCCATTGTGAAACGTTGATGACGTACTTGCACAAAAAGTTTACGCGCCTCATCCATGACGTCTCTCTCGGACTGTCCACTTTTCTTGTTTGCAACAGCTAGTTTGTAGCTTCCGCAAAACCATTGACAATGTTTATTCAATAGATGCCATCGAGATTTGAGTGTAGACCACTCTCTCGCTATAAGTGATTCGCGATAGTTGTTATAGCTATCTTTGATTCTACCCTAAAAACTATCGGCTTTTTGGTCATCTCCCACAACTGAATCTTTAGAAATGTTAAGCCATGTCTGAATAAGCAATTTATCTTCTTCTTCTAAGAACCTGACACGCTGTTTTTTCTGGGAAGAATGCTCTCCTTCTTCCGCAAAAGTAATATTTTCTAGACCAACCTGAGTTGAGAACACCGGCACCTGAGAATTTGTAGTAGACCCAATTGGTGATTCTGATTGAACGTTATGAGACTCTACAACGTTGTTGGTACCCATTGGATGCGTATATTGGCTAGTGATGTTGGTTGGTGGTGGCTGAAACATAAAAGGTCGAGGATATTGAGAATTGTTGCCGGTAGAGAATGGTGGTGATTGAAACATAAAAGGTTGGGGATTTTGAGAACCGTCGCTACTAGGGAGCGATGGTCGTGGGCACATTTGAAAATTTTGAGAAGTGTCACCGGCGGAATTTTGAAAATAATTAAAATAGGGATTTCATTGGTTAGGATCCATTTGATAAATGAAATATGATTAGAAATTGAAAGAAACAAAATAAAGTAAAATTTTAGAAGGTAAATTAGTGTGTACAAAAATATAAAGTTACTACTAATATTTATACAAAGGTAAAAAATCATCATATAGCCGTTGTACATGTAAATAGTGCCGTTGGATAATTAATACTGTCAACTGTACAAATATAATAAAGGAAAATAATAGAATTTTATGTGTTATTAAAACATAGTGAACGTTGGCTATGTTAATGACGCCAACTAATTTTAATTGCTTCTAGTGCCACCTCATAGTCAGTATAATGCAACATTTCTTATAGTTAACATGTGCTATACAAAACTCTAACTTAGTAAACCCGCGCTAATGTTGCTTAACATGAGGTTGACACAGAAAACTCAATAAATCCAAAATGTATTTATGATCTCACAAAAATTTGAAAAACTCTAATATTGAAAGTGAAATATTATTTTAAAAATTATTAAGGGCAAAATTTTATTTTTGCAATGTTTGTGGAGCATGACGTCTCTAACTATTTCGTGGCCCTAACAAAATAAGCCTAAATAAATAAAAAATCCTTGATTTAAATTCTAAATAACATTAATTAAAAAATATTCATCATTGACACTACATAAGAAAAGTTTTACAAACAAGCCAATTTCTATCACATATCTCTCAATTTGAGAAAACTATAGTAAAAAAATAGCTATAAAGCGTCTAGAAAATTTATCCAAGACTTTTCACAATAGATTAATCTCTTTTATGATTTTTTGTAACTAATAAACTTCTCACTTTAGAATAAAAAGAACCTCAAATACTTGGATCCACAATCCTTCTTTTTGAGGCCCATAATCTCTCATTTACTAATATTACTATCCTAAGCCTCCATTTTTATGATACTGCACATAGCTAGTAGCCGATCGTGTTGTGGAGTAAGAGACTAAGAGTATCTCAAATGGGGATATATGCGGGACATTCATAGACGACTAATAATTCGTACCTTATTTTTCTTATAATTGGAGTAACCATGCCGTGGAAGAGTCACTCTGCTAGAGTGAGTATCATAAAATTATTCAAGTACATTATTTAAGATACTATATATATCATCAATTTAATATTAATTTTTTTTGTTGTACATATGTTTACTGTGAAATTTAGTAAGCAACGCTAGTTTGAGTTATTACAAGAGAGATCAACTAGTAAATCTCGGGACATAGTGTTTTTGTTTATATTTTCAAGACAGTTAGTGTTCATTGTTGTTCTTATGCTTTAAATGTTGTTTTTATGTTTTTATGTAACTTGAATTGCAAGAAAGAATGTTTATTCTAATGAATAAACAGAAAGGAAGATTAGTCGAAATAAAAAAGGGAATTGAATTGGAAAAACAAATAAATTGCATTGAATGTAAAATGATTTACAAATAAAGTAAATGGTTCACAGTTACATACATTCTCCTTCGATCACTCGTTTCTCTCGTTGACATGAGTACTTTGAGTTTGGTAAGGATTTTTGTATTGAGATTGTGACCATTTGCTCGATCACAAAACTATTCTATTTATATGCACTAATTCCTAACTGCTAATAACGCCTAATTAACTAAAGAGAGGACGCGTGTCTTGACACGTATTTTGAATTTGAATTCTTCCTTATCCTTTGAATTAGCCGTTGTATCCATCGAAGTCGAAGTAGCACTGCTCTGCTGAACATTTTGCTAAGTCCACACTTTTCTTCTGCATAGCGAACGCTTCGACCCTGTTGACATTTTGACCAACTCGAAAGGATCCTGGAAAAAGCAACGTTAAGAATAATGCTCCAGATAGAACATTTATGTTATGTTCATACGTGAATCTTCATTAAATTCATTGGTTCTGAAAACCAAGCACATTTAATGACTTTTGAAGCCGCAAAATTTACATTTATTACTTTGATCATGCATTTAGAACATATTTTGACTTAGTAAAAATATGGGCTAACAAAATAATATTGACTTATTTGATGGATCATATTAAATATTTTCTACATATATATATATATATATATATATATATATCTGTGTGTGTGTGTTGCATAATTTTTAATCATTGGAACAAAATATGTACGAGTTGCAAAAGTATTACCTAACATTATAGGGATAACTTGTTAGTAATATATAAAACTTAAAGTAGTATCACCTTTAGAGATGCTTTAAGTATAGGGTATAACAGAAAAGCTTTTATGGTTGAAAAAATAATGCATACCCCCTGTTAGATATGCCTTGAAATCTCAAGATTGGAAGTCAGAATATTGTAGATTTTGTGGAAAAATATATTTTTGAAGAATATCTGACTTGGATTGTGTTTGTTTTTAAATATTGGATATATTTAAAAATAATAGGAGATTTGGTTTTATTTTAAAAGATTGCTTTTAAAATAATAGGCATATATTTTTCTATAAATAGAGAGTGTTTTGTTCATAGAAAAATAAGAGAGCAAACATGTAAGGGGTTTGTGATACACCTTGGGTAGACTAGGTCAAATTGAGTCTCTTGGCCACGGGAAGAGATTCGGGACTAGGGTAGAATTAGGATTAATTCTTGTAACCCTTGTTTGGGAATTTCTTGTGTAAAGTTTCTCTTTGATCATAGTGCAACGGAGAGTTGCTCTCTCCCCCAGACGTAGGTTAATTAACACCGAACTGGGTAAACAAATTGGTATCGTGTTCTTTTATTTCTCGCCGTGTTTATTGTTTGAATTATTGCATCATCGTCTCTATCATGTCCTTATTATATTTGGTTGCTTGTTTCGCTTGCCCCACACATCAGTTTATTGTTGGTGTGAGTTTATTGTCGAATTCCCAACAATTGGCGCCCACCGTGGGGCAAGGGGATTAGTCGATTCAAGTACCATGGGTTTGAAGAGGGATATTGAGAAGTTCACCGGGAATAACGACTACGAGTTGTGGAAGGTGAAGATGGGGGCAATGTTAATTTAAAACGTGTTGAGGCGTTGAAGGGAGAAGCACGGCCTGGAGAGGCGGTGAAATAATACTCGGGTGACTGTTGGAACAACAACTTTGTTATAAGAATCCGGAGATGCTAGTGAAAGTTGGGAAGCGATGGAGTATTAAGTCATGGACTTCGGATGCTCCTATCACATGTGTTTGAAGAAGGAATACCGTGAAAAATCCGAGAGCTAGTTGAAGATGGAGTTTTTTTCATCTTGAAGACGGGAAAGCTTGAAAGGATTGAGGAATGGTTTTTGGTTTGTCTTACGATGTTTGACAAATCACGTGTTTTCTTTTACATGATGTGAGGTATGTTCCTAAACTTTGATGCATGAGTAGTTGGTCTATTATTGATTATGCATTTGTTACTAGTGATGATTCTCATATGGTTGAGTTGTGAAACTTTGGTTGATTCTTGTTAGTGACATAGGTTTAGTTGGTGAAATGAGATTTACTAGGTGTTGGAACTAAACTGGAATTGTTGGATACTAACAATGGCCTGAAGTTTGTTTCAGAGCAGTTTGACAGTTTTGCAGGTTACAAGGTGGGAACATAGTGGAAATACCGAATTGTGACTTTGGTGGAGGAATCTCGGTTTGAGGTGGAGTTTGTTACTAGTTGGACTAGAGGAAGACAAACATTGTAACAACCCGTTTTTCAAAGGCCAAAAAAGGCACTATATTTTTTTTTTGTACACAATCAGAGTTACGCATAAAAGATTTTAAATGAGCCGGCATTCAAATATACAAAAGAACTCATTACCAAAAGGTGCTTCGACAAGCAAAGTGTATTCCTGAATAATTACAGTCCAAGTCTAAGTATTCAAAACAAGTTAGAAAACTCTATGCTAACCCAAAAGCACGGTGCACAAAACACACCGGCGCATAGTCTAACTACTCTAAGCTTCGACACAAGCTCACTATGGCCTAGAGCTGCCAACACCATCCTCTCGACCTACATCGTCATCTGGGGTGGGATGAGCCCGCAAATGAAAGAAAGGGTCACCACAAAATAAAAGGTATATATATATAATCGGTGCGAAAGATGTACACATAACAAATTTCCACATACACAAGAGAAAGCTCTTTAACACGATAGCAATTCCCACCAACGGGTTCATATTTATAATGCACACCAAGCCTAATGCAGACTTCTACAATGGGTGTGACAACCAATCACTGGTTCGCCACATGCATGATTCAATTCCGGAATTCAACCTCTCTATAGAAGGCGTAGGTCTCTGGTGGAATAACACCTCATACTATTGGTGGGATAACACCAGGTAGAGTCACACAAGACAATACCAAAACAATCACGGTGGGATAACACCGGGTGAGTCACACAAGACAACCACCAACTCAATAAAATCCAGTAGGATTTGGCGAAGTCGCACAGACAAACGCCCGGTACGAAGGCAAGTCACACAAGACATACACCTAGGCACGCAACTATGAAATGCATGGCATATATTCTCTTCGGCATATACGGGATAGTCACACAAGACAAAATCCTCGCGTAGTCCTATCTGACGCACGCATTCATATATGCTCATGCAAACAATCACATAGCCTAAAGCCTATGTACAAAGCATCACAACATACATACATTTTCTCAATCATATGTAATTTGCACACATATTTATAAACACGTTCTCATCAACGAGAATACATAAGTACAAACATGCCAAAACACACAGCAATTGCATACACAGCCAAACAAAGCATGTCGTAACCATTTCGAAAGACGGAAATAAAGTGGAGCCCTTACCTCGGCAAGCTTCCGTTTATTAAAACTCGTCCAAACAACACAACGCGCTTCCTAAAACAAGCAGCGTACCATCAATACATTGTTTCCCAACCAATCGTATTGAAACTAAACCAAGAACCCCAAAAACTTAAAGGTTCCTAAGGAAAATCCACTCTTTCGGATACCATACCAAAAACTATCGTATTGATCAACCCCCATGAGTTATTTGCACTATTTTTAGGACTCAAAACAATAGGCCAAAGTCTTAAATAATTTGAAATGCAAAATGGCCGTTTTCTTGCGTTATAAGCTACGTACTTTCCGAGTACCCGAAAAACTCGTTTCCAATCCCAACCACTTCCATAAATAAATAAAAAGGGATTAGAAAGTTAAAAACCAAGTTTAGAAATCAGAATCCAAAATCTCAACTCCCAGAGCTTGCCTTGGCGAGTTGACGGCGAGTGAAGGCAGTGAGTACTGGTCTTACTCGCTCTGGAGCTCGCCCTGGCGTGTTGTCATGACCTGTGACACTCGCCCTGGCGAGTAACCACTCGCTCAGCGAGTTTCAACTGTCATGACAGCAAAAGACAGCAACTCACACCACCTTTTTCCACCCAAACCTAGTTTGATTCTATTAGTTCCCAACATCTTTTCAAGGCACAAAAGCAAACCCTTTTCAAAAGCAAGCAATTCATTTTCCGAAAGCTTGTTGGTTGCTTCGAGTGCAAGTTATTTGATTTTCATTTCCAAAATCAAAACCAAATCCAAGCATAAGTTTTATTACGAGCCTTAACCGTCCGGTAATCATTTTCAAACATGTTTTCAAGTAATAAGCGACACCACATGTCACACTAGTTTTAAACCACTTTGACCCCAAAACACTACCCAAAACTCTTAGGAAAAAATTTTCATAAACCACAAAATATTTTTCATCGGATTTTCTAAAACAAAACCATACAACGCATTTCCCTTTTGCCCAAAGGTTCAAAGACAACTTTTCTTTTCAAAACCTTACAACTTAACCACATGTTATTGATCAATACATAACCAAACCAAAACCCTAACTTTTCTCATGAGATTTTTCACCAACTCATGGAAAACAAACATAACAAAGCCTACACATGCTTCCCTAAACCTCATGAACATCATTCATGAAACAAAAACCATGTAAAGTAACATTTCCTAACAACTCCTCATGAGAACATAAACCCAAAAACTCCTAAACTCTATAAGTCTACCAACCTATGAGATGAGAAGAGAGGGTTACCTTTAGAAAGTGATTCTCTACAATTTTCCTCAAAGCTTCCAAGCTTGAAATGGAGTGAAATGGTGAAGAAAGGAAAATTTGTGAAGGTGGGAAAGAAGGAAATGGAGTTCCACGTGAAAGAGAGAAAGAATGGAGATGTTTTGTGATGTTTCTAAGTGACCAAGTCACTAAACCTCCTTACTATTACATAGCCTCTTGCTACCTCATGGCCATTGGATCAAAGTCAAAAGTCCAAGCTTAAACCCTAGCCTTTGGATCAATTTACTTCATGAGAAAGTCACAAGATAACATCAACTCATCCATAACAAGTCTCGTACTCAGCTCTCGCGCGACGCGACGAACGTAAACCACAAAAACATAAAACCTACGGAAAGAACGTCTAACGTTTAACATTTCCAAAACTTATCGCCGAATCTTTTTCCGCGACTGTAATTTTCTTCCATACCTTAGAAAATTATTCTCAGAATATATCCTAACTCACGCAGATATATAAAACTCCCATCCGAAACCTCACTCAAAACAGACGCAGTAAGATTTTCCATCCGCGGGTAAAATCCTACTCGTTTTTCCAAAAACAAGAATAATCCAAAACTCGTTATTCTGAAACCACAAATAACTTCTTATTCAAGCAACAGGATCACAAGACAAAAGTCTGTACAATTACAGTGCACGAGCACAAAACAGACTCAATTACAGCAAAACTTAATAATTACACGATGTTTCACCACAGGAACACATCGAAACCCTAATATTCCTTAAACCAACTATACAATGAAATCTTGGGTCTTACAAACATTCAACAATGGCTCTTGGCTATCTAATGAGAGGTAGAGAGGAGAGTGAAATTGTTGCACCAAAGTGGTATGACTATGAAGACCTTGTGTGTTATGTTTCAATTGTGGCTGAAGAAGTGCAAAACTTGGAAGATCTTCAGGGAGGCAATTGAAAGCAACAGTGATCAGACTTGGTAACTTGTGAGACTGCTGGAGGTAGTTGCATACAAGGAGAGTTTGATGTTGCAGCTTGTGGAACCACCTAAAATTCCAAGGTTGGTTTGGAGTCAAGCAATACTTCGAGAGGACAGAGGGCACTCCGGGGGTCGAAGGGTGGTGAGGCTTGTAGGGCTATCCTAAAAAAATCCATGGATAGTCGGAGGCAAGCGATTCTTCAGGAGGACGGAAAAGGCCCAATCCGGGGGCTGAAGAGGGTGGTGAAGCTTGTTGAGCTATCTAAAAATCCGATGATAGTTGGGAGCAAGCGTTTCTTCAGGGGGTACGGACTTGACCAGTCCGGAGTCTGAAGAGGAGGCGGTGAATCTTGTGAGCTACCTAAAATCCTGTGGTAGTGGGACACAAGACCTTCATGAGAGCGGAAGGCATTCCGAGGATGAAGGGAAGGAGGTAATGCTTGCGGGAAGCAAGTGGAGGCTAACGCCTTGGTCATGGACTTGGCTGGGGATCTTGAAGAAGATTCAAGATGGTGAGAGCACACGATGGTTGATTGGATCACCATCGATTTAAAGGCAAGGTGGAGAATTGTTAGATATGCCTTGAAATCTCAAGATTGGAAGTCAGAATATTGTAGATTTTGTGGAAAAATATATTTTTGAAGAATATCTGACTTGGATTGTGTTTGTTTTTAAATATTGGATATATTTAAAAATAATAGGAGATTTGGTTTTATTTTAAAAGATTGCTTTTAAAATAATAGGCATATATTTTTCTATAAATAGAGAGTGTTTTGTTCATAGAAAAATAAGAGAGCAAACATGTAAGGGGTTTGTGATACACCTTGGGTAGACTAGGTCAAATTGAGTCTCTTGGCCACGGGAAGATATTCGGGACTAGGGTAGAATTAGGATTAATTCTTGTAACCCTTGTTTAGGAATTTCTTGTGTAAAGTTTCTCTTTGATCATAGTACAACGGAGAGTTGCTCTCCCCCCCAGACGTAGGTTAATTAACACCGAACTGGGTAAACAAATTGGTATCATGTTCTTTTATTTCTCGCCGTGTTTATTGTTTGAACTATTGCATCATCGTCTCTATCCTGTCCTTATTATATTTGGTTGCTTGTTTCACTTGTCCCACACATCAGTTTATTATTGGTGTGAGTTTATTGTCGAATTCCCAACACCCCCTCACCTATTTCCCCCACAAATCCACTGAAATACCAAAAAAAATCATGTTAAGTAATTAAATTTGTATTGGACTGGGCCATAAACAATTCGTAAGCTCGATTGAGTCACTGGACCCACACTTAGCTGAACATATCATATTGCAGATACGTCCTAAAACACACACACGTGAAGGGACAGGTGTCCAAGAAAATGTTACAGGTCCACTTCATAGTGAATGAGTGGTTTTGCAAGAAAAGTCCAAGTCGATTTCACATCTATTAGGGATATAAGTATTTCATAGACTCGAAATTTCACTGAACAAATTATTTTTTTAAAAAGATAATGACGTGGTGTTGACCAATAATGTTGATTTGGAAAGACATAACGGTAATTTGTTACCTTTATTAAATACTGCTCTAATACAAATTTTATATTGCGACAATTTTTTTATTGTTTCTGCCGAGGACAGCCAATCTTCCTTCGTTCGTGGAAACTCGACCCGCCATCTTTGTTCTTAATTCAGTCGTTGTTCCTAGGTTAGATGATTTTGAAACTTTATTCTTTAAAAAAAGATTAGGTCGTTATCGATGATGATATTACCAACATCAACTTATCTTTCTTCTTACTTATCTTTAAATCTTACTATTTTGTGCTTATTTCTAATTTTTAGATGCAGATACAGATACAATTGATCTCTTTAACCATTGTTTTAACTTATTTTAAGTTTAAAATCGATCCAAAATCTTCGCCGATACAATCAACGAAATTACTCCAAAAAATAATTCTAAAAAAAAAAGTTTCATTTATACTATCCATACAGAGTATTATATTTTACCGACTTATTAGGCGCGTCTACTACTCATGTCAACCAATTTTGTATCTCATATAAATTTCATCGTGAAAACCAGAATCTCCAATACGTAAGTTCTCTGCCACAGATTCTCTCCACAATTTTTCCATGCCGCACCGCACGAATAAGATTTTTTTTTTTTACTAAACCAAACCAGCTTAATCTTTCATAAATTGTATACTACATATTTTGAAGGTATCATAATCAAAATTAACTTTGGAAAGGCTGATTCTCCGGTGCATGACTTCCTTTTTTTTTCTTTTCAAAATAAATATAAACCATTAAATTATATTATATATGTTATTTAATAGGTTAATAGGTCTTTACCTCTGCAAAGTAAGCAAATTTTGCTTTACCCCCTGTAATTTTTTTCTTTGAGATTATCCCCCTGCAAATTTTTTATTTTATTTACCCCCTTTGATGTACTTTTAAATCGGTTATTTTGTTCAATCGATTTAAAAAGTGTTATTTTTTAAATCGCTTATTCTGTTTTTTTTCCTGCCTTGTCAGCAAAAGGGGGTAAATAAAAATAAATTAATTTTGCAGGGGATAATCTCAAAAAAAAAAATACAGGGGGGTAACGCAAAACTCGTCTACTTTGCAGGGGGTAAAATTCTATTAACCCTTATTTAATTAAATGATATTGATTGATACTAGAGTTGATCTGATAAAATTTATATGGTTGAAAAAATAGTGAAATTTTTAGTATTATTTAAAAAGAGTGACTTAGATATCGTTTGGCCTAGCTTATTTTATATGAGTAATTTGGTTTAAAATTCTACGATAAAATTGAGATAGATTTTTCATGATATAAATTTAACGATGTTACAGAATAAAGTAAGATGAAGAGTATTACTTCCCTTCCCATTTTACACTATTATAAGATAATTTTTTGGCTTAAATACAGTTTTACCCCCCCCCCCTATTTTGAATGAATCGGAATTTTACCCCCCAATTTTAAAATTCGAAATTTTACCCCCCCTATTTTATAATTCTTTGAATTTTGCCCCCCTTATACACTACAAGAAAATCTTGCAGCTAATTCATAGCTATTTTATAGTTCAAACCAGAGCCATCAAAACTCAACTCATCAATTTCATCTCCACCATTAATTTTCCTTTTCTTATCATTCCCTCCACCAATTTCACACTTGCCCATGTTTTTTCTAGCGTAGGTTGTCTTCCAGAAGATGGCAAAGAATCAAGTGGTCTCAAAAACAATGAAGCCATTGAAGCCATTGTGTTTTTTTTTTTTGACAAATTAAGGATATACATTGAAATAAATTTTGTAATGAAAATTTCTAGGCCATACAATTCATAACACTACCCCACTGCTTCTTCACATCATGAATGAGGGGGAAATGAATAATCAAACAACAATTCTAAATCACAGAACTAACATTGTAGCTTGAAAGACTCAAGGACTGACCTGTAAATTGTTGCAAAACAAATCCAATAAATCTTCCAATAGTAATGTAAACAAAACATCTATGATCATATAGTTGGGATTGGTTACCAAGAAACTCTACATCAAAATATCACAAAATGTTTCAACAAAGTCCTTCTAATTTGTTTGTTTTAGCTTGAGAGGTCTCAAACAAGATTTCAGGATTTTAGTAGAAGCAAGAAAAACTTGTTTTCTTTTTCCTTCTTTCTCCTAGCAGCTTTTCTCTTCTTAGGACCTGAAGGCATGATTGAGTTACAATACCCATTGAAGCCATTGTTGATTTGAGGCAATTGGGGTAAATGGGGTAAGGTCAACTGTGTAGTAGAAGCTGGTAACTGATTTTTGGAAGTGAAATCGAAACTACCCAGAAATGAAGAAGAACAAGGTAATGTTGAAATTTGATGATCAAGAAAACCAAGTTCACAAGAGATTTCAAAAGGGTTGTTGTTGTTGAGAAGAGAAGAAAGGGTGTTAGTGTTGTTAATGGGTTTATGATTTGGAGTAAGAAAATAATGAAGATACCATGGTAAGGATCAAATGAGTTGAAAAGAGAAGAAGAAGGTGAACATGAAGAAGAAGAAACAGAATCAACGTTGTTGTTAGATGTCTAGAAAATAGCTACTAATTAGCTATAAATATCGTCGTAGCTAATTCCAGAATTTCTTGTAATGTATTAAGGGGGCAAAATTCAAAGAATTATAAAATAGGGGGGATAAAATTCCGAATTTTAAAATTGGGGGGGTAAAATTCTGATTCATTCAAAATAGGAGGGGTAAAACTGCATTTAAGCCTAAATTTTTTATCTCATCTTCATCCGTGAAATTATATAGTGATCCTATAAATATAAAATAATTATAAACTTCATTCTCAAATGAAAATAAGCTCTGATTTTTCACGGCCTTACAATTTTTTGGGAGGGTACCCATAAAATTAAAATATACCATTTTTTTTTTTTATATTTTTCATTTCCAGTTGACTCTTTATAGAAAATCTATATTAGGTTCATTGTCAATGTGAGTGGAGATTCACACGTAGATTTTCTTATTTAACGCTCACGCGTGAAGATTGCTTCTTTTGTGGTACGATGACAAAAAAGATTTGAGAATTGGAACAGGGCCAAAGTATGTTAATATTCATTTTAAAAAATAGTATATAATTTACAATTATTTTTTTGTTGATGAAGTCCTTATAGAATCTTGAGCTTAAACATATATCGTATTTTCATACTCAAATAAACTAAAAGAAATCACTCTCATAGACAATTGAAAAAATATAGACAACATTCTAAATAATATAAAATGAAAAAATATAGACAACGTTCTAAATAATATAAAATGAAAAAAAGAATAGACAACCTTCAAAAGAAAAAATAACATATGAAAATAAATATTATTGAAAAAAATAAAAATTATCCCGTGTTTGACAATGAACCTAATGTAGATTTTCTATAAAGAGTCAACTAGAAATGAAAAATATAAAAAAATCATGGTATATTTTAATTTTATGGGTACCATCCCAAAAAATCGTAAGGCAACGAAAATTCAGAGCATATTTTCATTTGAGAATGAAGTTTATAATTATTCTATATTTATATGATCACTATATAGTTTCAGGGATGAAGATGAGATAAAGAATCTATCTCATAATAGTGTAAAATGGTAAACAAAATAATACTCTTCATCTCGCTTTATTATGTAATATCGTTAAATCTATATCATGCAAAATCTATCTCAATTTTATTGTAGAATTTTAAACCAAATTACTCAAGTAATATATCAAAATGAACACATAAATAATATTTTGAAAAGTAAATTATCATGTGCACGACACATGCTAACATATTAGTAATATTGATATAGATTGTGAGATTATTTTACCTAATTCCATTCTTTGCCGCTTTCCAAATATTTATTAAACTTTTTCAAAAACAATATATTATTAATTTGGAATGATACTTTTTTGTAAATATGATTTGGTTGAATGACTAAGGCTCTGTTTGTATTTTTTAGTTTCAAATGTCTTTTATCTATGTATTTTACTCATAAAAATTAAACAACTTTGTTTTCTTTTTATTAAGAGCTTTTTGAAAATCCGTTTGCGCTAGATTCTCCTTTTATTGAGTAAAAAATTTAAAATAAGTTAGGTCAAACGATACCTAAATCACCCTTTTTAATTGATACTACAAATTTCACTATTTTTTTAATCATATAAATTTTATCAAATCAACTTTACTATCAATCACTACCATTCAATTAAATACTACCTCCGTCCCAAAATATAAGAACTAGTTTGACTACTGCACGTATGCTAATGTACAATTTTGATCGTTAATATCTTTAATTCTCAATTAGTAAAAATTATAAAAATTTGATATTTTGAAAATATTCATCAAAACAAATCAAACAAGATCTTATATGCATATATTTATTTCTATATATTACTAAAAAAATATAGTCAAAGAAAGATAAGTGAATAATGTCATTTTTTAAAATAGCTCTTAAAAAATGGGATAGTAACATATAAAATCTAATAATTTATTATTTATTTTGCAAAAAAAGAAAAGAAAAGGTCATGCACGGTACATTAGACAGAGCCCTTTGGAAAAGCTTTTTTTTTTTGGTCGAAAGAGATAACATTCCAATAAGAGTCAAAACTGACAAACCGTCAGTCGACTAAATTCAGAGTACAAATATACAAAGAGCTCAAAAGAATTAGCCCAAATTTTACACCCTCACAAGATAAAGCAATAAAGATCAAGAGAGGCAATGGGAACTAAAAAGTTAAACTAATTCTTTTCTAAAACCTGAAAGAAAATAAAACTACTAAATTAGGACAAACCAATCCAATTAAAAGGAGAGGCACCTTTGAAACCTAAGATTGACAATTTAGGCCATAGTATTAAATATTTTGGGCCCAATCCGTTCGGATACTTCCAAATTGAGGAGAATATATTCCTTTCATTCCTGTCGCAAACATACACACAATTTCTCTATCGTTCCAAGTTCTTTTGTTCCTTTTTATTTCAAAACAAGCATAGGCTAACCGAAACCCTAATCCCAAATTTCTCTCAATGGCAAAGAAACGTCAACCAACCACCACCACCGCCGCTGCCAAAGATGACCAACCACTCACCCCCGCCTCGAAGAGCAACAAACCGCCACCACCGTCCAAAAAGCCAGAAGAATCAGTCGAAGAAATAGACGACGAAGAAGAGGTAATATCGGTAAATACTTCATCATCTGAAGGTGAAGAAGAAGAAGACGATGATGATGCAGAAGACGATGAAGAAGAAGAAGAACAAACACCTTCTTCCAAAATCATTCAACATGCAAAATCGAAAAAAGATGAAGATAATGACGAAGAAGAAACCGATACTGATTCCGATGATGAAACTGATGATGAAACTGTTCCACCTCCTAAACTCAAATCCATCAATTCAAAATCCAATGATGAAACCCTAAAATCAAAGTCTAAACCAAAATCCTCTGCTTCAACGGGCAGATCTGGAACCAAACGTTCCGCCGATGACGACACCAAACAATCAAAGAAGAAGAAAACAGTTGCTGCTGCTGATGATGAGAAAGAGAAGGAGGTGGAAAACAAAAAGTCCGGTGATGATTCGAAAAAATTGTTTCAGAGAGTTTTCACCGAAGAAGATGAACTCACAATTCTCAAAGGTCTGGTCGATTTTAAAGAAGAAAAAGGGACTGATCCGCTCAAAAATCCTACAGCTTTTTATGAGGAAGTGAAAAAGTCGATTTCATTTCCGGTTACACTCGATCAACTGAAAGATAAGATGCGGAGGCTGAAAACTAAATTTGAGAATAAAATGAAAATTTGTAAAAATGGAAAGACTCCTACTTTTTCCAAACCTGTCGAGGAGGAAATGTTTGAATTTAGCAAAAAGATATGGGGTGGTACCGATGAAAATGGAAAGCCTAATGAGAAACAAGTTGCTGCTAAGAAACCACCAACAACAAAGAAATTGGTGATGGAACCTGATTTTCAGGTTGGAAGTACTAGTGATGGAAAGGAGAATCCTGGGTCGAGTTTCACTATGACTGAAATGCATCGATTCGACAAGAGTGTATCAGGTGTTTTTGGGGTGAGTATAGGTTTGCTTAAGAGTGAATCGAAGTTAATCGAGGAATCAAAGAGGGTAGAGTTGGAGAGAAGGTGGAAGGAGCTGCGAGTTGCTGAATTGAAGTGTACTGCGATGCGAGCTGAATTGACTGAGGATCATGCTAAATTGATATTGGAGGCGTTGCAGTCATCATCAAGCGACGATTAGGTTTGTTGTTTTTAGACTGATGGTTTTTTGTGCCCCTAACTTTGATATATATTAGTCTTTGATTTTGTGGGCTTTTGTGGCTATTGTCTAGACTTACTTTAGCTTTAACATTCTGCTGTTTAGTTATTTACTTTTCAAAATTAGTATTATGATTTTGGAATTTATCTTAATGAACATGCAATTGCAATGCAGATATTGTGATGTTTATAGTATTGGTATTATGGAAATCTGGTTATAGTGACATGAAACAATTCCAAATGAACCATTGTTGATTGTGTTCTCTTCACTTACCTGTGCGATACACGAGTCTTATGAGTTGTTGATTGTGTTCTCTTCACTTACCTATGCGTTGTTTGATTTACTAATATTACTCGAATGTGTTAGATAATTTGATTACAAAAAATGCACAAATTAAGATCTCAAGATGATCATACTGATAGGAAAACAGTATATACATATTCCGATCCGGATCCTCGGCAGCCGATGCCCCTGCAGCCATCTCTGCTGCTCTAATATTAACTTTTAGATTAGTTGAACGGTAGATATACAGGTGTAAAGACTCTGTACCGTCTCACTCCCGATTTATTTATATCTTTTATTTTTTATGAGCCTTTCAACTACATACGATAGATTTGAGCGAAAAAGGCAAAGCCCTATTTCAAAAATCATTGATCGATGACCGATACTGCTGCACCGATGTGATGACAGTGACAAATTAATTGCATCGGTGGCGACTGTTTTGATTTTTGGGCTTATGGCCATGCTTCCATTTTCCCCTCTTGTATTTTGAGTTTGAATGGGAGCATAAAATTGGATTTTTTTTCCTCCAATTTGTAGATTATTTTGTTAATTATATAGATTTATTGCAAATAATGTCGACGAAGCAATGATATCTGAATCTTACCATGTTCCTATTTCATTGCCTTATTTACCCAAATTGAAAAAATTGAGCCATCCTTAATCAAATTGTGGTTCCCTATATGGCTTATAACTTGCATCTTGTAGAATATGTCATTGTTGTCTTGTGCTGTTGCTATCCACAGAGAAAGCAGTTTGATTTTGTTAAAATAATGGCTTAATAGCATAACTTTAAGGATGAGAAGAAATTTTAAAGTTAAGATGAACAAAAAATAAGGGCGACTATCACAGAAAAGTGAAGAAAAACAGGGTACAGTAAGGGTCTTTTATGTCTACCATTAGATTAATCAAAGGGCTGAGAATAATGCAGCAGAGAGTGCACAGAGAATTTGGCTGCTGAGGATCCAAATTCATACATATTCCGAATTTCTAATTTTTCATAGACTAATGCCTAATCATGAATGTATTTGATTTTGTAATATGTTGGTTCAATTTCAGTCTCATAACTTCAACACGGGCTATTTGGCTTCATAATGTTCAAACCTTCAAAAAACAAAGAAAGGAATGTTAGATAATATAAATGGAAAGAAGTATGTATTTTATTTTTGAACCATAAATATATTTTTGAACTCACTGAATGTGACAAGAGAGTAAAACCAGACAAAAAACATGGACTGACATCCATTGCTATATTTCTTCATTTTCTATCTATATTTTTTAACTTTATCTATATAGTTCCTAATTGGATACTGAATCATCTTCCAACTGGAAAATCATTTGAAATATACATTTTGAGATTAGGAGAGGCAATTCTATTCTAGAATTTGCCTTGAAAAAGGATGTAACATTGAAAATGACATTGTGTAGGCCACTTTGCCTTTTGTGTGTTTCTGAGTTCTATGATCTCTTGAAAACACACATGAATAAAACACGCTTACATATACATCCCACAAAACACGGCCAAAGCTTTTAACACATATGCTTCACAATGCTTTTAACACATATTTTGAAAATTTAATTAATATTATTGGTAAGTTAATTATTTCAGGGTTAAAATTGGAATTAGATTAAAATACATATATCAAATACAAACTCAAACACAGACACCGGTTATGACATAGACAGTGACACATCGACACTGTTAATAATTTAAAAATCCTATATATTAACAATAGAAAATCACACTAAGAGTACTGTAGAGTGCCAAAACTGAGGTTTTTTCAAAATCCTGGCCTCTCCTTGACCGAAGCACTGTTGATTTTCAAAAGGTGAGCGTTTTTCCATTCAAAACCAGATTCGATTTTCAAATTTGAATTAATTGGATTGCTTTACAAATTGGGTAAGAATCAGAATATATTCCTTTATTCTTCTGTTTGTCAGCTTAGGAATAATTCAATAGTAGTATTCAACTACTACAAAACTCTTTCTATTCCATTTTCATAGCAATTGCAGATTTACATTCACCTTATAAATACTCATCTATGGCATGCCATAACCCTTCGCATTTGAGGCTCAATCAGTGTTCTCGCGTTTTCTTTCTCTGAAATGGAAACCCCATTTGATTTGTTGTGAGATATCTATGAGGTGGTTGTTGAAGAAACCTCCGTGACCGCATTTGTACGAGGATTACATGTTGGGATTACTTCAGTTCAGCAAATTCAAGAGAAGCCAGGGGCAGTTTGTATACTGGGTAAGTTGTATTCATTTTTAAACCTATTGTTCAAATCCCAATCTCATTTTAATAATTCAGAACATATGTTAATGAAGGGGCCTGTATGGTCACACTTGAAGGAACTAGATTTTGTTGTTGTTGTTCTTCTTATTCTTCTTCTTTGTTTCTTTGTTGTGTTAGAATTTACTCATCTATTCCAATTTTATTTTGTTTTATTTATATTTTATATATGCACACCATGTGTTTGATAAAATGTTGTTGTGGGTTCTCATCAACATTAGAAGCTATGGTGGAAAAAGGCAGTCCATAATGATGATTTAGTTTAGATTTAGTTTAGATTCTTCACTCTTTCTCATCTTTCTTCTCACTTTCTACAACCTGCGATTCTGCACATAAGAAATTTTGAATTTAGATATTCCTCTGCTATTTGTGTTTGTAGAAGATTGAGAAAGATTGTAGAATATATAGACTCATGGTGATAGTGTATATAAGAGGTATGATTTCTTTCTTTATTATAGAGCATTCGGCATGTTGTATGTGTGTTGGCCATTTTATTTCATAATTCAATTTCACATGTTTGTTGTGACTAATTAACTTAAATTTCGGTTTGTTTTGAATGATATTTTTTTTGTAAGAGTAAACCTATGCAAATTTGAAGCTTTTGATAAAGAAGGTAAATGTTTTTTGTGTTTGCAGAGTATAAGGACCAAATTGGAGTTAAGGCTGATTTTTGGCTACTTTGGTTTGCTTATTAACTAGGAGTTGTCTCAGGTGTAACTGTTCTCAATAATTTGGCTCAAATTGGAGTTGCTTTGGGTGTTGATGATGCAGCTTTCAGCCTTCAGCTTTTGCAATTTTATCGGTCCACTAGGTGCCGGTGCTGTCTCTGAACCCTTTGTCAGGTATTTCTATTTGAATTATCCTGTGGAAGTTCTTTAGTATCTTATATACTTAATATGAGCATATATGATGAGGTTATCATCATGACAGGTTGAAAACACTACCAAGAACAATTTGGATGACAAGTACACAAGTTATTATGATCATAGCATTTTTGCTTCATGCTTCAGCTTTAGATAGCACTCTTTCTACTGCAACAGCTTTGCTTGGAATGTGCTATGGAGTTCAGTATTCTATAATGATTGTGCTATTTCAACAAAACTTTTATGATGCATCAGGTAAGAATTTTTTATCTTCTCACTCACCCATCTATCATTTTTATCTCTTTATTTTCTTACAAATTTTATCTTATAATAATCCAACTCTATTTCTAGACTTCAGTGACAGATTGGTATTGAAGGTTTGTGTTTGTAGAAGATTGAGAATGTTTGCAAAAATTATAGGCTTATGGTACATTGATGATAGTGTATATAAGAGCATCTTTAGTGGAAGTAAATTAAATGAGTAAACTAAGTTATTTTTTGTGGGTCCAAAGTGATTTGTAGGATTTAAAAAATTTATAGTTGATTTGAGTAGTTTTTACTTTAATGGTGGTTGGTTATAAAGAACCAAATATTGACCCCACATGTTTATGATTTTTTATTTGTAATTAGTTTTGATTCAAAGTTATTAATTTAATTATTTTAATTAATACGCATAAAAATATTTATTTTTTTAATAAAAAAAATAAATATTAAAATAATACATATAACAATAACACATAATTCATAGGAATTTAAAATAACACATAACAATAAGCAACGATTACATTTTAAACGAAATACAAAATAAGATAAAAATTAACTTTCGTTATTCTCATGGCCAAATTTCTCCCAAATATGCTCTACCAAGTCTGCTTGAAGTTGGCGATGGTTTTGCCTTTGATGCACATGTGCTATCCTTTCAAACAATGTTGTCAAATTGGGATCAGGACCAGCAGATACTTCAGTTGTGGATAAATTATTATCAATGTGGTCGTAATCAAAATTACCTGCATATGTGTCTCGCTCATCTTCAACAATCATGTTATGCAATATGATACACGCCAACATTATGTGTTTCATTGTATTCACATGCCAAGCACGTGCCGGACCACGCACAATAGCGAATCGAGCTTGGAGCACTCCAAATGCTCGTTCAACATCCTTTCGTGCTGATTCTTGTCGCTGGGCAAATAGCTTTCTCTTTTCTCCTTGCGGCATAGGGATAGTCTTGACAAATGTTGCCCACTCAGGATAAATACCATTTGCTAGGTAGTACCCCATGTGGTATGTGGTTCGATTCACCGTGTATTGCACTGCAAGAGCTTTTCCACTCAAAACATCATTAAACACATAAGATGTGTTTAATACATTAATATCGTTGTTAGAACCCGCAGTGCCAAAATATGCATGCCAAATCCACAAGTCTTGAGATGCCACAGCTTCAAGCATGATAGTGGGTTTACCATGATCACCTCTAGAAAACTGACATTTCCATGCGACAAGACAATTTCTCCATTCCCAATGCATACAATCAATTGAACCCAACATACCTGGAAAGCCGCGTGCCGCATTAATTTGTAATAGACATGCAATATCTTCATTGTTTGGCCTTCTCATGTATTGAGAACCAAATATTGTGCACACGCCCATTACAAACCTGTCTAAGCACTCCAATGTCGTGCTTTCACCGATGCGAATGTAGTCATCCACACTGTCAGCTGGTGATCCATATGCTAGAATACGAAGTGCAACAGTGCACTTCTGCAAGGTTGAAAGTCTCATTCTACCAACTGCATCACTCCTTATTTGAAAGTACTCGTCATGATTTCCAAGAGCTTCAACAATGCGAAGGAACAAATGTCTTCGCATACGGAACCTTCGTCGGAATTGCGCTTCCGTGTATATAGGATTTTCTGAGAAGTAATCATTGAACAATCGATTATGCCCTTCTTCACGACTTCGATCTATCACTGTTCTTTTTCTACGCCTACTTGTATTGTTGGCTTGTTGATGCGCCTCACGTACTAACTTTATCACCTCTTCCTCAGTGTTGTCGTTGAGGCAATCATCTATGACTTCATTCCAAATTTTATCCCATTCAACGTTTGGATCCATGGAAGATAATGAAAATAGAATGGGAGAACATGTGAGGTGTATATATAGACTAGTTTATAACGGCTAGTTTTTAATAATGGAAAGTTTTTATTAACGGCTAATTTTTAGCAACGGCTAGTTTTTCAAACTATTTTGAAACATAGATTCAAAATTAAAATTACAATCATTTTGAACAAAATTACAATAATATAAAATACATATTCAAACCTAAACAAACAAATAATAATAATAATAATAATAATAATTTTTTGACAAAATAATAATAATAATAATAATAATAATAATAATAATACACCTAACTTCTCTTGAAGTACTTCTCCTTGATACTTTGACAAATTTCTTCATGCTCTAGACGTTGCTCATCATTCATTGTTGATTTGTCCTTCATGAGAATTTCATACAACGCAGGTATGTTCTTTGCCAACCTTGCTTCAGCTATTTTACCATAGACAACTAATTTCTTTTCTGAGGCATTTTCCATTCCGGTCAAATCGACTATGGGTGTTGTAGACAGAGATGTTTTTCCCTTAACCTTCCTTTTTGCCGCCTTTTGTCCCACTGGACGATCGGTTTGAGTTGCACTGTTGTATTCTGAACAATCAATGAGATTTTTTGGATTTGATATCGATGAATATGTCCCGGTTAGAGCTGGGTACACGGGCTGGCCCGCCCCGTTTAACCCGCCCCGCATAAGTCCGCGTATTAAACGGGGCGAGCAAGCCCGTCAGTAAATGTAAACGGATTAAAATATATAAGTCCGAGTTCGGTCCGCATAAGTCCGCGGGTTAAACGGTTAACCCGCGGACTATTATAAAAAAAATTAAAAATCACTTTTTTCAAGGAAAAAACAAAAATATTGATATAATAAATGCTAAAAAAAACTATATTGTTAACAATTTTATGGTATATCATATAAATCGTAAGTAACAAATAAAAAAATAAAATTTGTGACATTTTTGGGTTTATCTATCTTCTTTAGCTAAGTAATACATCCAAAGAGATAAAATTTGTAATTAATTATATATAAAAAAATAAAATAAAACGGGTCACGGGCCAAACCAACAAACCCGCGGATTTAACCCGCATAACCCACGGTTTTAATGGTCCAACCCACACGGGTAAAAATATAAACGGGCCAAAAAAATTGGACTTAAGCCCGTCAAAACTGTGGGTTAAACGGGTCGGCCCGCGGACCTTGGCCCGTATACCCAGCTCTAGTCCCGGTAGAGGATGTCTTCGATCTCTTTGAAGAGTTGTTCATTTCTTCTCCCTTCCATTTAGGTTCATCCTTCAACAACCTCCACGCGTGCTCCATTGTGAAACGTTGATGACGTACTTGCACAAAAAGTTTACGCGCCTCATCCATGACGTCTCTCTCGGACTGTCCACTTTTCTTGTTTGCAACAGCTAGTTTGTAGCTTCCGCAAAACCATTGACAATGTTTATTCAATAGATGCCATCGAGATTTGAGTGTAGACCACTCTCTCGCTATAAGTGATTCGCGATAGTTGTTATAGCTATCTTTGATCTACCCCAAAAACTATCGGCTTTTTGGTCATCTCCCACAACTGAATCTTTAGAAATGTTAAGTCATGTCTGAATAAGCAATTTATCTTCTTCTTCTAAGAACCTGACACGCTGTTTTTTCTGGGAAGAATGCTCTCCTTCTTCCGCAAAAGTAATATTTTCTAGACCAACCTGAGTTGAGAACACCGGCACCTGAGAATTTGTAGTAGACCCAATTGGTGATTCTGATTGAACGTTATGAGACTCTACAACGTTGTTGGTACCCATTGGATTCGTATATTGGCTAGTGATGTTGGTTGGTGGTGGCTGAAACATAAAAGGTCGAGGATATTGAGAATTGTTGCCGGTAGAGAATGGTGGTGATTGAAACATAAAAGGTTGGGGATTTTGAGAACCGTCGCTACTAGGGAGCGATGGTCGTGGGCACATTTGAAAATTTTGAGAAGTGTCACCGGCGGAATTTTTAAAATAATTAAAATAGGGATTCCATTGATTAGGATCCATTTGATAAATGAAATATGATTAGAAATTGAAAGAAACAAAATAAAGTAAAATTTTAGAAGGTAAATTAGTGTGTACAAAAATATAAAGTTACTACTAATATTTATACAAAGGTAAAAAATCATCATATAGCCGTTGTACATGTAAATAGTGCCGTTGGATAATTAATACTGTCAAATGTACAAATATAATAAAGGAAAATAATAGAATTTTATGTGTTATTAAAACATAGTGAACGTTGGCTATGTTAATGACGCCAACTAATTTTAATTGCTTCTAGTCACCTCATAGTCAGTGAACCCGCGCTAATGTTGCTTAACATGAGGTTGACACATAAAACTCAATAAATCCAAAATGTATTTATGATCTCACAAAAATTTGAAAAACTCTAATATTGAAAGTGAAATATTATTTTAAAAATTATTAAGGGCAAAATTTTATTTTTGCAATGTTTGTGGAGCATGACGTCTCTAACTATTTCGTGGCCCTAACAAAATAAGCCTAAATAAATAAAAAATCCTTGATTTAAATTCTAAATAACATTAATTAAAAAATATTCATCATTGACACTACATAAGAAAAGTTTTACAAACAAGCCAATTTCTATCACATATCTCTCAATTTGAGAAAACTATAGTAAAAAAATAGCTATAAAGCGTCTAGAAAATTTATCCAAGACTTTTCACAATAGATTAATCTCTTTTATGATTTTTTGTAACTAATAAACTTCTCACTTTAGAATAAAAAGAACCTCAAATACTTGGATCCACAATCCTTCTTTTTGAGGCCCATAATCTCTCATTTACTAATATTACTATCCTAAGCCTCCATTTTTATGATACTGCACATAGCTAATAGCCGATCGTGTTGTGGAGTAAGAGACTAAGAGTATCTCAAATGGGGATATCTGCGGGACATTCATAGACGACTAATAATTCGTACCTTATTTTTCGTATAATTGGAGTAACCATGCCGTGGAAGAGTCACTCTGCTAGAGTGAGTATCATAAAATTATTCAAGTACATTATTTAAGATACTATATCATCAATTTAATATTGTGTCAAAAAAAATATATCATCAATTTAATATTAATTTTTTTTGTTGTACATATGTTTACTGTGAAATTTAGTAAGCAACGCTAGTTTGAGTTATTACAAGAGAGATCAACTAGTAAATCTCGGGACATAGTGCTTTTGTTTATATTTTCAAGACAGTTAGTGTTCATTGTTGTTCTTATGCTTTAAATGTTGTTTTTATGTTTTTATGTAACTTGAATTGCAAGAAAGAATGTTTATTCTAATGAATAAACAGAAAGGAAGATGAGTCGAAATAAAATGAAAAGGGAATTGAATTGGAAAAACAAATAAATTGCATTGAATGTAAAATGATTTACAAATAAAGTAAATGGTTCACAGTTACATACATTCTCCTTCGATCACTCGTTTCTCTCGTTGACATGAGTACTTTGAGTTTGGTAAGGATTTTTGTATTGAGATTGTGACCATTTGCTCGATCACAGAACTATTCTATTTATAGGCACTAATTCCTAACTGCTAATAACGCCTAATTAACTAAAGAGAGGACGCGTGTCTTGACACGTATTTTGAATTTGAATTCTTCCTTATCCTTTGAATTAGCCGTTGTATCCATCGAAGTCAAAGTAGCACTGCTCTCCTGAACATTTTGCTAAGTCCACACTTTTCTTCTGCATAGCGAACGCTTCGACCCTGTTGACATTTTGACCAACTCGAAAGGATCCTGGAAAAAGCAACGTTAAGAATAATGCTCCAAATAGAACATTTATGATATGTTCATACGTGAATCTTCATTAAATTCATTGGTTCTGAAAACCAAGCACATTTAATGACTTTTGAAGCCGCAAAATAATTAAATAGATTACATTTATTATTTTGATCATGCATTTAGAACATATTTTGACTTAGTAAAAATATGGGCTAACAACATAATATTGACTTATTTGATGGATCATATTAAATATTTTCTACATATATATATATATATATATATATATATATGTGTGTGTGTGTGTGTGTGTGTGTTGCATAATTTTTAATTATTGGAACAAAATATGTACGAGTTGCAAAAGTATTACCTAACATTATAGGGATAACTTGTTAGTAATATATAAAACTTAAAGTAGTATCACCTTTAGAGACGCTTTAAGTATAGGGTATAACAGAAAAGCTTTTATGGTTGAAAAAATAATGCATACCTGTTTACTGTGAAATTTGGTAAACAACGCTAGTTTGATTATTACAAGAGAGACCAACTAGTAAATCTCGGGACATAGTGCTTTTGTTTAAATTTTCAAAGTAAATGATGTTCATTATTGTTCTTATGTTAATAAAGTGTTGTTTTTTTATGTTTTAGTAACTTGAAATGCAAGAAAGAATGTTTATCCAATTAAATAAACAGAAGGAGAGATTGAGTCGAAAGTAAAAAGCAATTGGAATAGATGAAAAGACTGTAAATTGCATTCAAATGTAAATGATTACAGAATGAAAAGTGGTTCACATTACATACATTCTCCTTCGAGCACTCGTTTCTCGCTTTAACATGGGTACTTAGAGTTTTTCTGAGGATTCTGTATAATGATTGTGACCCCTTTTTCGATCACATAACTAGGCTATTTATAGACAACAATCTAACTGCTACTAACGCCTAAATAACTACAGATAGGACGCGTGTCTTGACACGTATTTTGAATTTGAATCCTTTCTTATCTCCTGAGTTAACCGTTGTTTCCATCGAAGTCGAAATAACCATGCTCTCTTTTGAATATTTCGCCAAGTCCATAAATTACTTTTACCCACTGGATGCTTCGACCCTACTGATATTTCGACCAAATCGAAAAGATCCTGAAAGAAAGAGAATATGCATTTAAATGCAACGTTCCATAATAGAACATTTATTATACGTTCATGCATGATTAATCATTAAATTCATTGGTTATGAAAACCAAGCATATTTAATGATTATTAAAAATAATTACATAATTAAACATAATTATTTTATTTATGCATTTAGAACATACTTTTACTTAGTAAAAATATGGGCTAACAAATTGCCCTCAAATGCCTGTTTCGATTGAGTGGTCGAGCGAAAAAAGGAAAAGGCATTTTATAACCACGTGCTTGACACTATTACCAATGACGGCGCTTATGTCACGTTCAGAAGTAACTGTCACCTTGATACCCACAATCCATCATTGCTCCTAGGTTTTAGCATAGTGGATGACGTGGCATACGCAGAAGTTGAAGATAAGTTTTTGAATTTCTTTTTGATTTATTTATTTTCTGGAGACAAACACGTTCCCCTATAAATAGCAGCAAACGAACAAAGGAACACTTTTTACCAACTTCCAAGTCTCAAAGCTTCCTTACGAACCCACTGTTCATCTTCTTCTTTTCTGCAAATTACACACTGATCTTCAATCATCTTGCAATTCTAAACCGTACAAGTGATTCACCCTCAAATTCCGCATCGATTCATCTTTGTTTCACTTTAAACAAACAATTTTCACAATTTTCTTCGCGAAACCCTTTCCATTCTTGATTTTCTGCGTACTGTTCATTAATGGCGTCCAACTTAGATTTCGATATACCCACTGCTGGCAAATGGAAAGACCTTCGCGTCCTTGAGGATGGCGAAGAAGTAGTTCCAGAACCTACTGGCACTGAGGCGGAAAGGAAAATCTGGAACACTCAGCTTATGATTCCATTTTCCATCAAAAAGGAGGATTACGCTTTCTGTGGGCCTTACCCCACACGTGATGAGGTTGTAGCAAAAGAGGTAAGTGATATCTTCCCTTTGCATGTAACCTGTGAGCCCAGAATCTTTAGCTCCAATCCTTATAACTTTGGGTATATGAAGAATGCCCTTAAGATTTTTAGAGCTGCCCCCTATACTGCGCACAAGGATTACATTCCCTGGGTAGATAGGGTCGAAAAGGACTTTAAGGATTCTTGGAAAAGCTATGGTATTTACGAGCTTATCCAATTTAGTCGAACCGGCCCTAAGTACAAACCAGAACTGCTAGTGGCTGCCTTACACTTCTATGAAAAGTCCACCAACACTTTTCAGTTTAAGTGTGGCATGTTAGCCCCCACCTTACTAGATGTAGCTGCTATCACAGGCCTTAGGCCTGTTGGTGATCACTTCGATCCAACCAAGACTGGAGATAAGGTCGAAGTTAACTTGCAAGAAGCTACATTCTCTAAGTACATAGCAGAGCAAATGGGTGAAGAAGGAGAGGAGGTGTCCACTGAGGAGCATGTGGCCTTCTTAACATTGTGGTTATCCCACTTTGTGTTTTGCTCGAAATCCCTTCAGGTAGCGCGTATGTACATTCCCTTAGCACAACAGATTAATGAGGGTAGACTCTTCAGTTCAGGGCGTTTGTTATTAGCCTGTCTATATGAAGCAATGGGGAATGTCAGTGATGCAATCAAGGCTTCCAAGGATGGATCAAAGGTTTCAATTGCTGGACCTATGTGGCTGTTACAACTTTGGCTGAATGCCACATTTGAGACAGAGTTGGGGTTGATAGTGCCTTCTGACTATCAACAAGAAGTAGATGAAAGGGAGATCGAAGGGCAAAGGTTGGTTCGATTAGCCCCTAGATCTTTGGATCAAGATACTGGCAGGCTCTTCATGAGACACATGAAGATGTTTTTGAACTTTGACAAGTTTTTACCACGTCATGCTCCCTTTGTCGAGCGTAAGCATGGTGCTGCGTGGTTTGTTGAAGATTTTCCCGCATTTAACCCGGACAATGAGGATGAGGTCAATGAGGTCTGGAGGGCCTATTTAGAGCAAACTGTGCTCTCATGCAGGATCGGTTCGAACGCAAACCAGTATGGGCTTGTAGGATACTTGCCCAACTGTTTGGCTAGGCAATTTGGTATGTCCCAGATCAGGCCCAAGTCCCTCTTTGAAAAACTGGATAGAATGGTGTTGGGCACTGGAGTGACTGAGAAGACTTACAAGAAGTACATGAGAATGCTGGAAAATTATGAATTTAATTTCAAACCCTTCGAGTACAAGCCTTCTTTCTACTGCACTGATGGCTTTAGCAAATGGTGGAGTGACCATTACACCAAACATTCAATAGGCAATGCTGATCAATTGCTAGGGATGGTGGAGAGTGGCTTCATAGTGCCATCTCTTGGAAAGAAAATAAACGTCTCAGGTCGAGGTAAACATCTAAACTCTATATTTTATTTATCTTACAAGATTTATTCCCTCAAACCTTTTTATATTTAGTAATGCAACATTTTGCAGGCAAAGGCAATAAGAAAGACGGTGGGTCTTCAAAGACTTCGACTGAAGTGAAGAAACCCACTGGGGTTAAAATTAAATCAGAGGTCGAAACCTCTAGAGCAAAGGTAATTTAACCTAAAGAAAATTTTGATTTATTTCCTCTCCTCATGTTTAAACATATGTTCTAACTTCGACCATTTTATGTCCATAGAAGGGAAAAGGTAAGAGCAGCACAGAGACAGTGTCTGCTAGCTCGAAGAAAGAAAATATAGTGGTTTTAGATGAGGAGGTAAAAGTCAAACTTTCCATCACATACTTCAAACTTTTGTCAGAGTAATATATTTTGAAGCAAAATCTTGACCTTTTTCACCTCCATCATTTCAGGATGAAGAAGAACAAGAGATCCCTTTGGTCAGGAAAAGAAAACAACCATCAACTTTGACTTCACAACCTGGTGAAGGGAAAGCAACAACTGTTCCAGAAGTCGAAGCAAGTGAGGCTGCACAAGCCAAGAAACAGAAGAAGTTTGAAGAAGCTCCCACAAAGGACCAAAGGGGAGAGAAGAAAAAGAAGAAAGAAATTGGTATGAAGGTCAAGTCAACTATTAAGAAGCCTAAAGGGCTTAGGGCACTAAAAATCCGCGTTTCGAGTGAAAGCGGTGGAGATCCAACCCCTCAGACAAATGCTTCAGAGAACAAAGTGGTCGAACCAGACCAACTTACCAAAACATCAGAAGAGCAGGTAGATGGACCACAAGGTGACCCTGCACCTCAATCAGAGACTTTGGTCCATGATGAACCAATTATTGATGGGGGAAAGATAGATGATGCACAACCAGGCAACGATGCCCCCAATGCTGAGAAGGGTGGTAACCCTCAAACTAACCCTGAGGTCGAAGAAGGAAAAGAGGTATAACTCATCTTACTCTCAACCTTAGATTTTCATGGTTACATTTGATCTTTACTAATCTTCTTTTGAGTTTGCAGGATCAGTCGAAGAAAAGTCCTGTTGAGGAAGATCAACAACCAAAACCTGAGGTGGTGCCAACCAATGCTTCGAGCATCAAATATTCAATGCCTAGTCTGTCTACAAACTCAGGCCAGGCCAGTTCGAACCAAGAATCTCAACATGACTCTGATGCAAATCCTGAAGCTGAGGTTGGGGGTTCAGGGATCATATCTGTCTCTTCGACTTCAAGACTTTCTGCAAGCTTGGGCGTACAAGAAGAAGAATTCACCAATATGCAGAAGTCTGATCCTGCCGGTACCCTTAAACTTCTACTCTCGAGGAAAGCAAATCAAGGAAACACCTCTAGCGAGCACACAACCACTGACTCAGCGCCTTCCAACTCTGAAATCGACTCGATGGTGCGCCAGGACTCTCTGCTGCTGAAGCTTACAACTACATTTGTTCAAAGGGATGTGTTGAAGCAAATTGAAGAACAACCAGCCTGTGCTTATAGCCACTTGGCTTTCCTGAAGAAACTTCACAATCCTAGGACTGATGAGGAAACCCTTGGCAAAGTCATACAACTTAGTTCGATTGTGGACCAATATGCCAAGGCAGTGCAGAAGAGGATTGATAACAACACAAGACTTGCCACACAACAACAAGCTCAGACCATGTTCTTTGAGAAGGCCCAGCAAACACAAGCCTATGTGGAAAGATTGTCTTCTCAACTGGTCGAAGGAAATTCAGACCTGAAAGAAAGTGATGACAAGGTTGCCCATTACAAGGAACAAATCAAACTCTTAGAGGAGCAGATTGTTGGTTATAGGCGCAAGATCATCGAAGAGGAGACCAAGAGAGCTCGAATTGAGAAAGAGACCAAAGCTTCGACTCAAGAGCAGATTGACGCATATGGCAGGGAGGGGCTTCAAGCTTATGGCTCTTCAGAAGTTGTTGGTGAAGAGATCAAATCCCTGGAGAGTTCGAACTTGGTAGTCGAAAAGGAGATGGCAACCCTCAAGAAGATTTATGCTGACTGCACCAAGAATTTATAATTCTCTTAGTTATTTTCTTTATTGTCTGTTCGAACAATATTTTGGATCTTGTACCTTTTGAACAAAGTCTATATTTTATGGCAATTTTACAATTTACCATTTTATTTTATATGCTTGAGTATTATTCTGCACTTATTTTTTACTTCCCCCTTTTAACATCAGTCAAAAACACAGAAAAACAAGCAGTCAAAGCACCATATCAAGGCAGTCAAGTCAAAAGGTGATGACAACCAAATTCATTAAATGAATTGCATTGATGACCATACTGATAAGAAGGCTTGATAGCACTATAAAAAGGATGATTCTTCTCGTTTTGACTATTCAGGGTAGTCAAGTAACTCCAACAAGAAATCTTACCATGGAAAGGCAAGTTACCAAGGATGCTTCAGGCTCAAAAGAAAAGAGCAAAAAGGGAGCAGAGCCCTGGCGTTGCGAAGAAAACAGGCTACGCTACGAGAGAAACAAGGAAGAACTAATTTTAACAGAATCAGAAGAGGAAGAAATGGGCTCTGATCTAGAAGAGTTCTTATGGACATATGAAGACAATCTAGCAGATTATCCAGCTGAGGTTCAGAAGCTTGCTGATGAAGCACTATCTCTTTTCAAGGAGAAACTGAAGAGTATAGAATCAGAAACTTCTAAATCTAAGCCTAAGTCTGGGTAGAATTATGTTATCATATGTAATAAAGAAACCTTTCTTATTAATAATAAGAATAAAGTTGTCCCTACTTCCTATTTCTCTTTTTTAAAGCTTGCTTCTTTTGACCAATTCCTGATTTGTGGCAAGTTTTAATTACTGCCATTTCGATTTCATGTTCAAGTATTATTCTGCGCTTATTTTTACTTCGAGTAAAGTAGGCTTGTATTTCTTCAAATACTTTCCATTTATACCCAAAGTACGTTTTTCAGGAGTTAATTCCTCAATTTCATATGCGCCATTAGAATAAACTTGAATAATTTTGAATGGTCCTTCCCAATTTGGGGACCATTTGCCTAAGATCCTATCTTTTTTTTCCATAGGCAATATAACTTTCCAAACTAATTCTCCTATACCAAAAGACTTAAACTTAACCCTTTTGTTATATGCTTTAGCAACTCGTTCTTTTTGTTTTGTTAAAACTTCTAAAGCACTAAGCCTTTCTTCATCTAAATCAATCAACTCATCTGACATCATCTGATAATAATGGTCTAGAGGTATTTCCATTTGTCTTTGTACTCTTGCTGATTGCAAGTGTATTTCGACTGGTAATACTGCATCATGACCATAAGTTAGTCGAAATGGAGTAGTGTTAGTTGATTCTTTAGGAGAATTTCTACAAGCCCATAACACTTGGTCTAAGGTTTTGTGCCAATTTCTTGGCTTTTGGGCTATATGTTTCTTTATCAGATTTATAATAATTTTATTTGCTGCTTCGACTTGACCATTTGCTTGTGCATAATATGGTGTTGAAGTTAACAGTCTAAAGCCAGTTTCTTGGGCAAATTCCTGCATCTTTCGACCAGTGAAAACTGAACCTTGATCAGTGGTTATTGTTTCAGGAATTCCAAACCTATATATTATGTAATTTTGTATGAAATTAATCACTGCCTCTTGATCAACATTTGGTAAAGGAATGGCTTCTATCCATTTTGTGAAATAATCTATTCCAACTAAAATATAACGTTGATTTTTTGATGAAGCAGGTTTAATCTCACCAATAAGGTCTAGAGCCCAACCCCTAAAGGGCCATGGTTTTACTATTGAATGTAGTTCACTTGCAGGCACATGTTGAATTCCTGAGTGCCTTTGGCATTCTTGGCATCCTTTCGCAAACTCTATACAATCCTTCAACATAGAGGGCCAGTACAAACCTTGTCGAAACAAGAGCCATTTCATCTTATGTCCTGCTTGATGAGAGCCACAAGTACCACTATGAACATCAGAGATTGCTATATATGCTTCTGCTTCGTTAAGGCATTTTAACAAGATTCCTTCAGAAGTCTTTTTGAAAAGATCATTTTCAAAAATTATATAGCTTAAAGCCCTATATTTTACCTTTCGATTCACATTTCCTGTTGGATTCTTATGGTAATCTACTATAGGTTTTCTCCAATCATTATCTGACAAATTGTCAATGGCAAAAATTTGAAAATTTTCTAGGGGATTTTCTATTTCACCATTTATTTGTGGCATAGTCTCTGCCCCCACAAGTTTTGGTATTGACAATTGTGCAGATATTGGTTCTTGTAAAACCATTTTTTCTTTTATTTCGATTAATTGTGTCAACTTTTCTTTTGACATTTTATATCCTGAAGCAATCTGAGCCAAGTCATTTGCTTCTTGATTTTTTAATCGAGGCACATGTTCAATGTCTACATGATCGAAACAATCTAACAAAGAACTAGCTATAGCAAAGTATTTCGCCAGATGCTCTTTCACACATTTATATTCTTGTGTTAATTGTTTCAATACTAATTCAGAATCACCTCTTATTTTAATATTCTTTGCCCCCAAGTCTTTCAGTATTTCTAACCCCGTAATTAAAGCTTCATACTCAGCTTCATTATTAGAGCAAAGTCCATTTATTTTGTACTTGAACTTGGTTGGAATTTGAGTCGGAGATATGATCAATATTCCAATTCCTGTTCCATACTTATGTTTGGACCCATCAAAATAAAGAATCCATGGTTGAATATCCACATAATCCTGTGGCATTTCGACCAACGAATGATCTACTATAAAATCAGCCACAATTTGGCCTTTGACAGCCTTTAAAGGTTTATAAGTCAGTGAATATTCAGTTAATGCTAATGCCCATTTCCCAATTCTACTATGTAATATAGGTTTAGTTAGCATATGTTTAATAACATCAAAGTGGGAATAGACATAAACATCAACAGGCTTTATATAATGCTTAAGTTTTGTACAAGAGAAATACAAACAAAGACAAAGTTTTTCTATGGCAGTATATCTAGTTTCTGCATCATTTAAAACTCTACTAAGGTAATAAACTGCATTTTCTATGCCATTATCGTCTTCTTGGGCTAACATGCTTCCTATCGTCTTATCAGACGTAGCAATATACAACTTCATAGCTTTATTCCTACTAGGAGGCATTAGAACTGGAGGCTTTATTAAGTATTCTTTGATGTCATCAAAAGCCTTTTGATGCTCTTCGTTCCATTTGAATGGATCATCTTTCTTGAGTCGAAGTAGTGGTGAGAAAGCTTGAGCCTTTCCACTTAGATTCGAAATGAATCTTCTCAAGAAGTTGATTTTTCCTAGCAGAGATTGAAGTTGTTTTTTGGTCGAAGGAGGCTTGGTCTCCAAGATAGCCTTCGTCTTGTTTTGGTTTATTTCGATGCCCTTTTTATGCACCACAAAACCAAGGAAATCTCCTGCATGCACACAGAAAGCACATTTTAATGGATTCATTTTTAATCCATGTTCCCTCATTCTTTTAAAAGATTGCCTAAGATATACCAAATGGCTATCTTCAGAAGAGGATTTAATAATGATGTCATCGATGTAAACTTGCATGACTGTATCTATAAAATCATGAAACATGGAATTCATTGCCCTTTGATAAGTGGCACCAGCATTTTTTAAACCAAAAGGCATCACAACCCACTCATAAGTGCCTAAAGCACCAGGGCATCTAAATGCTGTTTTAGATACATCTTCCTCAGCAATGAATATTTGGTTATAACCAGAGTAACCATCTAACATGCTCAAAAACTCGAAGCCTGCTGCTGAGTCTATTAACATTTCTGCCACAGGCATGGCATACTCATCTTTAGGTGTAGCATTATTTAAGTCCCTAAAATCTATACATACCCTAAGTGTACCATTCTTTTTAATAACAGGAACTATATTTGCTAACCATTCTACATACCTGGCAGCTCTGATGAATTTACTCTTCAGCAGCCTTTCGATCTCTTCTTTGATTTTGGACATGATATCTGGTGCAAACCTTCTTGGCAATTGTTTCACTGGTTTCTTACCTGCCTTGATTGGTAGTTTTAATTCGACCATTTCTCTACTGAGTCCAGGCATTTCATTATAATCCCACGCGAAACAATCACTAAATTCTTTGAGAAGTAGCACCAATTTTTCTTTTAAGTCAGGACTAATATTGGTACTAATATAAGTTGGCCTTTTTGCTGAGCCATCTCCAATGTCAATTTCCTCCAAAGGGTCTTGGGCCTGCATCTTAGGAGTTTCATTAAGTGGATCCCTTTCGAACCCTAAAGGTTCCTCATCATAGATGCAGTCGAGCCTTGGTGCTTGTGGCATAGAAATGCCATCGCTTTCAACCTTGGCTTCTGTAGCCATATTTTGATGAACATCAGCTTCCAAAGCCGTATTTAACTTAGTTTCGGCCATATAAGCCGTAATCCTGGCCCATGCGCTGGACTCAGTCATCATAATCTTCGAAAACATTCCACCCAGATGGTGGTATAACTCCATCTTCTGAGGACACAGCATCTATTTCCTCTCTTTCCCATATGAAGCCATGGGTTGGGTGGAGTTTGACAGAATGTATCACATTATCAGAAGGTGTGAAAGCATTCTCTCTATCATAACATGGCGCTATGTTCGCCAAATTTTTGTCAAAGGTTTGTTGGTTTATGGTATCAACCTCTGACATATAGAAACTCTGATCAGCTTCTATATTTTCTACGCAGCCATCCTCTCTCCAAAGCATCAACTTCTGATGAAGAGTCGAAGGAACAGCTCCTACTCCATGAATCCACTCTCTCCCCAATAGTAAGTTGAAGTTTGCCTTGGATTCGACCACTAGGAATAAAGTTGGTCGAACTATGCTGCCCACAGCAACATCTACTTGGATTGCCCCCCTTGAATGTCCTGTTTTGCCTTCGTAATTTGACAAAACAATGTTATGGGCTGACAAATCACAGTCATATTTGCCAATCTTGGGTAACATAGATAGAGGCATTAGGTTAACAGCAGCTCCTCCATCTATCAGCACCTTGTTAACTCCAACTCCTTCAACCTTTGCTCTGATGACGAGGGGTTTAAGATGGTTTTTCATGCCTAAATCTGGCCTCTCGAATGTAGCTTGTTGCTCCTCGATACAGCCATTGTTCATGACATAGTAGCAAATTGGCTTGGGATCAGCCATTTCTAACTGGTCGAAATCAGTTTCGAGCTCAGTTATCTCTGTTTGCACATCATATTCCGATGGTAATATGGAAACCACGCATATTACGTCGAAATCTGGCTCATAGTCCAGCAGATCATCTTCTTCCATCTTGCTTTCTTCTATAGGAGGAAGGATCCTTTCTTTTGCTGGCCTTCTAGTCACTTCTTTATATTGGCCTGTTTGAAGATTAGTTGCAGCCAATTTCTTTTGGCGTTGGAACCTACGCCATTGAGTCCTTGTCATTGGATGTTTACCCTTGTAATTATTTTTGTAAGAGTATTTGTTGACATCCTCTGAATAGCTCAATTTGGTGCCACTTGCGCCACCAACTTCCATTGCACCCTTGTTGAACTTTATGGTTCCTTGGTGCATCCAGCGTTCTATAGGAATCGAACCAGAAGGGAGGAAAGTGGGCCTTCGATCTGTTTGGACCATATTATTTGGTCACGTTAGAATGCCCTTTCCTTTACCACGAGATGGTTTTGGGTTTGCCCCCTGCCTATTCGCAACTGGTTGGAACTTCATAAGGCCTGCAGTAGCCTCCTTATCACAAACAACACTGCAACGAGCACAAAGCATCACTCCTTTGTTCTCTAACTTGCATCTGTTTAGAAAGTCAATCAAATCCTCTTCAGCACGAGGATATACTACTTTCATTTTCTCATAGTACTCCTTTTCAGGGATTTTTTCCACTTGCACTTCTGAAACCTCCATGGCTTCGACCATCATAATAGCCTGTGGTTTAGCATAGAGGGTATCAGCATTCTGTGAAGATTCTGGGTCTGCTTTTGCAGCTTTGGGTTTTTCACCAAACTTAAGTCTTCCTTCGTTCAAAGCCTTTTGAACTAGGTCCCTGAAAAGCACACATTGTGAGGTTCTATGTCCAAGAAAATTATGATACTTACAATAACCTCTTTTCTTTCTCATATCTAATGGTGGTATTTTAACACCTTTTGGAACCACTATTTGGCCATCAGTAACCAACAAATCAAAGATTTCATCACATTTTGTTATATCAAAAGTATAAGTCTTTGAAACATATTTGTCATTTTTTGGTTCAACAGGGTTTTTTCCATTTGAAGGTTTTAAAAGCTTGCAAGTGTAAGGGGGACCAGGTTTTAATTCTGCTAGGTCTATTTCCCCTTGTTCAACATCTTCATAAGAGACATCATATTCTTGGTCGCTATCATGTGTTTCTACATAAGCAACCTTTTCTTTTTTATGATACTTTGAGTTTCTAGCCTTTTCTGCTTTCAAGCGTTCGACCTGTCGAACCCTATCAGCCAATTGGGCCATATCTCTTAGATGTTGAGTGTCTAATTTCTTTCTGATCGAATAGTCTAGGCCACCGGCGGCCATTTCGACCAATTCATGTTCAGGCACTTGAGTGAAACACCTAGCCTTAAGTAAACGAAATCTATTCAAATAATCATCTATAGACTCAGGAGTTTTGCGCCTAACACTTGCTAATTCTTTGAGACTTATCTTAGACTGTCCCATGTAGAATTGCTCATGGAAGACTCTCTCTAATTGATTCCAATTAAAAATTGAATGTGGAGGGAGAGTAGTAAACCATGTAAAGGCATTTTTCGTTAGAGAATTTGGAAAATACTTCATTCTTAAATTCTCATTATTTGCTAGATCTCCTGCCTCAGTTAGATATCTTGCTATGTGTTCAACAGTAGATTCGCTAGTATCACCAGCAAATTTAGTAAATTTTGGGATTTTCCAACCCCTTGGCAATTCTGTTTGAAGCACATACTCTGATAAGGCAGAAACAAAATGAGGCCTATGCATGCCTATGTTCAAACCATTTTGTGCTAGGATAGTTTCAACCAAATTGGCTATGTTATTTTGGTTTCTATTTACCAATACAATTCCAGGATTTTGTTCGACCTGGGGCAAAGCCTGTTGCTGTGCCTGAATTTGCACCTGTGGTTCGACCACTGGCACTGGTTGTTGGACTTGGTTTGCAACATTATTTGGGGCAAGCATAATGGCATTATTTGGTGCTTGTGCAATTTGTAAAGGCACCACATTCTGAATTTGGGGAACTTGTTGATTATGGGCTTGAGGAAGAAATCAGCAATTCTTCCCATTTGATTTGCCAACAATTGATAACTTTGGTTTGTATTTTGAATTAATGGGTTAAATATTGTACCAATTTGTTGTGTTAACATATTTACCATGTCATGATTACTCTCATCCATTTGTTGCCTTAAAGCATTCAAGGCATTGTTGGTTAATGAGGGATTGCCATTCCGAGTAGCAGAACCAGAAACTATCTGATTATTAGGCACGAATACGCCTGGTGCTGACTCTGTGAACAATGATGCACTTGTTTGCAAACCTTGCATCATACTGGTAGGCATACCATATGGGTAGTTCCTACTTGTGCCTTGACCCACATATTGGGAAAAGGGTAATGAAAAAGTAGAAGAACTAGCGCCACCCCCATTAACATTTGTCCTATTTGGAGAGAAACTTCCCTCCATAGCATGGGGAAGGGACAAGATAGGTTCTGTAGTGGTCGAAGGTACCACCGTAGATGTTGGCATTGTCATTGTGGCACTTACCACAGAAGATATTGGGGCGGAAACTGTCGTCCCACTAGCGTTGGGCACAATCTCATTGATTACAGAAGAGATTATGGCCTCAGAAACGCTCGAAGCGGTTGATACATTCGAACCGTTATTATTATTGTTTATTTCCATGTTTTGTCTTGGGTTACTTCTGGGTGGTGGTCTAACCATTTCAGGGAGTAATTTCCCGTTCCTCAAAAGCATACACTACACAAGAATCTTTGGAAACAATACACAAAAATGCAGAACAACTTAACTACACGAACTTTGAAGAAATTTAAACGTAAAGCACACAGTCCCACTGGGCGTGCCAATTTGTTTACTGTGAAATTTGGTAAACAACGCTAGTTTGATTATTACAAGAGAGACCAACTAGTAAATCTCGGGACATAGTGCTTTTGTTTAAATTTTCAAAGTAAATGATGTTCATTATTGTTCTTATGTTAATAAAGTGTTGTTTTTTTATGTTTTAGTAACTTGAAATGCAAGAAAGAATGTTTATCCAATTAAATAAACAGAAGGAGAGATTGAGTCGAAAGTAAAAAGCAATTGGAATAGATGAAAAGACTGTAAATTGCATTCAAATGTAAATGATTACAGAATGAAAAGTGGTTCACATTACATACATTCTCCTTCGAGCACTCGTTTCTCGCTTTAACATGGGTACTTAGAGTTTTTCTGAGGATTTTGTATAATGATTGTGACCCCTTTTTCGATCACATAACTAGGCTATTTATAGACAACAATCTAACTGCTACTAACGCCTAAATAACTACAGATAGGACGCGTGTCTTGACACGTATTTTGAATTTGAATCCTTTCTTATCTCCTGATTTAACCGTTGTTTCCATCGAAGTCGAAATAACCATGCTCTCTTTTGAATATTTCGCCAAGTCCATAAATTACTTTTACCCACTGGATGCTTCGACCCTACTGATATTTCGACCAAATCGAAAGGATCCTGAAAGAAAGAGAATATGCATTTAAATGCAACGTTCCATAATAGAACATTTATTATACGTTCATGCATGATTAATCATTAAATTCATTGGTTCTGAAAACCAAGCATATTTAATGATTATTAAAAATAATTACATAATTAAACATAATTATTTTATTTATGCATTTAGAACATACTTTTACATAGTAAAAATATGGGCTAACAATACCCCCTGTTAGATATGCCTTGAAATCTCAAGATTGGAAGTCAGAATATTGTAGATTTTGTGGAAAAATATATTTTTGAAGAATATCTGACTTGGATTGTGTTTGTTTTTAAATATTGGATATATTTAAAAATAATAGGAGATTTGGTTTTATTTTAAAAGATTGCTTTTAAAATAATAGGCATATATTTTTCTATAAATAGAGAGTGTTTTGTTCATAGAAAAATAAGAGAGCAAACATGTAAGGGGTTTGTGATACACCTTGGGTAGACTAGGTCAAATTGAGTCTCTTGGCCACGGGAAGAGATTCGGGACTAGGGTAGAATTAGGATTAATTCTTGTAACCCTTGTTTGGGAATTTCTTGTGTAAAGTTTCTCTTTGATCATAGTGCAACGGAGAGTTGCTCTCTCCCCCAGACGTAGGTTAATTAACACCGAACTGGGTAAACAAATTGGTATCGTGTTCCTTTATTTCTCGCCGTGTTTATTGTTTGAATTATTGCATCATCGTCTCTATCATGTCCTTAATATATTTGGTTGCTTGTTTCGCTTGCCGCACACATCAGCTTATTATTGGTGTGAGTTTATTGTCGAATTCCCAACAATTGGCGCCCACCGTGGGGCAAGGGGATTAGTCGATTCAAGTACCATGGGTTTGAAGAGGGATATTGAGAAGTTCACCGGGAATAACGACTACGATTTGTGGAAGGTGAAGATGAGGGCAGTGTTAATTTAAAATGTGTTGAGGCGTTGAAGGGAGAAGCACGGCCTGGAGAGGCGGTGAAATAATACTCGGGTGACTGTTGAAACAACAACTTTGTTATAAGAATCCGGAGATGCTAGTGAAAGTTGGGAAGCGGTGGAGTATTAAGTCATGGACTTCGGATGCTCCTATCACATGTGTTTGAAGAAGGAATACCGTGAAAAATCCGAGAGCTAGTTGAAGATGGAGTTTTTTTCATCTTGAAGACGGGAAAGCTTGAAAGGATTGAGGAATGGTTTTTGGTTTGTCTTACGATGTTTGACAAATCATGTGTTTTCTTTTACATGATGTGAGGTATGTTCCTAAACTTTGATGCATGAGTAGTTGGTCAATTATTGATTATGCATTTGTTACTAGTGATGATTCTCATATGGTTGAGTTGTGAAACTTTGGTTGATTCTTGTTAGTGACATAGGTTTAGTTGGACTAGTGAAACGAGATTTACTAGGTGTTGGAACTAAACTGGAATTGTTGGATACTAACAATGGCCTGAAGTTTGTTTCAGAGCAGTTTGACAGTTTTGCAGGTTACAAGGTGGGAACATAGTGGAAATACCGATTTGTGACTTTGGTGGAGGAATCTCGGTTTGAGGTGGAGTTTGTTACTAGTTGGACTAGAGGAAAACAAACATTCAACAATGACTCTTGGCTATCTAATGAGAGGTAGAGAGGAGAGTGAAATTGTTGCACCAAAGTGGTATGACTATGAAGACCTTGTGTGTTATGTTTCAATTGTGGCAGAAGAAGTGCAAAACTTGGAAGATCTTCAGGGAGGCAATTGAAAGTAACAATGATCAGACTTGGTAACTTGTGAGACTGCTGGAGGTAGTTGCATACAAGGAGAGTTTGATGTTGCTGCTTGTGGAACCACCTAAAATTCCAAGGTTGGTTTGGAGTCAAGCAATACTTCGAGAGGACAGAGGGCACTCCGGGGGTCGAAGGGTGGTGAGGCTTGTAGGGCTATCCTAAAATAATCCATGGATAGTCGGAGGCAAGCGATTCTTCAGGAGTACGGAAAAGGCACAATCCGGGGGCTGAAGAGGGTGGTGAAGCTTGTTGAGCTATCTAAAAATCCGATGATAGTTGGGAGCAAGCGTTTCTTCAGGGGGTACGGACTTGACCAGTCCGAAGTCTGAAGAGGAGGCGGTGAATCTTGTGAGCTACCTAAAATCCTGTGGTAGTGGGACACAAGACCTTCATGAGAGCGGAAGGCATTCCGAGGATGAAGGGAAGGAGGTAATGCTTGCGGGAAGCAAGTGGAGGCTAACGCCTTGGTCATGGACTTGGCTGGGGATCTTGAAGAAGATTCAAGATGGTGAGAGCACACGATGGTTGATTGGATCACCATCGATTTAAAGGCAAGGTGGAGAATTGTTAGATATGCCTTGAAATCTCAAGATTGGAAGTCAGAATATTGTAGATTTTGTGGAAAAATATATTTTTGAAGAATATCTGACTTGGATTGTGTTTGTTTTTAAATATTGGATATATTTAAAAATAATAGGAGATTTTGGTTTTATTTTAAACGATTGCTTTTAAAATAATAGGCATATAGAGAGTGTTTTGTTCATAGAAAAATAAGAGAGCAAACATGTAAGGGGTTTGTGATACACCTTGGGTAGACTAGGTCAAATTGAGTCTCTTGGCCACGGGAAGAGATTCGGGACTAGGGTAGAATTAGGATTAATTCTTGTAACCCTTGTTTGGGAATTTCTTGTGTAAAGTTTCTCTTTGATCATAGTACAACGGAGAGTTGCTCTCTCCCCCAGACGTAGGTTAATTAACACTGAACTGGGTAAACAAATTGGTATCGCGTTCTTTTATTTCTCGCCGTGTTTATTGTTTGAATTATTGCATCATCGTCTCTATCCTGTCCTTATTATATTTGGTTGCTTGTTTCGCTTGCCCCACACATCAGTTTATTATTGGTGTGAGTTTATTGTCGAATTCCCAACACCCCCTCACCTATTTCCCCCACAAATCCACTGAAATACCAAAAAAAATCATGTTAAGTAATTAAATTTGTATTGGACTGGGCCATAAACAATTCGTAAACTCGATTGAGTCACTGGACCCACACTTAGCTGAACATATCATATTGCAGATACGTCCTAAAACACACACACGTGAAGGGACAGGTGTCCAAGAAAATGTTACAGGTCCACTTCATAGTGAATGAGTGGTTTTGCAAGAAAAGTCCAAGTCGATTTCACATCTATTAGGGATATAAGTATTTCATAGACTCGAAATTTCACTGAACAAATTATTTTTTAAAAAAGATAATGACGTGGTGTTGACCAATAATGTTGATTTTGAAAGACATAACGGTAATTTGTTACCTTTATTAAATACTGCTCTAATACAAATTTTATGTTGCGATAATTTTTTTATTGTTTCTGCCGAGGACAACCAATCTTCCTTCGTTCGTGGAAACTCGACCCGCCATCTTTGTTCTTAATTCAGTCGTTGTTCCTAGGTTAGATGATTTTGAAACTTTATTCTTTAAAAAAAGATTAGGTCGTTATCGATGATGATATTACCAACATCAACTTATCTTTCTTCTTACTTATCTTTAAATCTTACTATTTTGTGCTTATTTCTAATATTTTAGATGCAGATACAGATACAATTGATCTCTTTAACCATTGTTTTAACTTATTTTAAGTTTAAAATCAATCCAAAATCTTCGCCGATACAATCAACGAAATTACTCCAAAAAATAATTCTAAAAAAAAAAAGTTTCATTTATACTATCCATACAGAGTATTATATTTTACCGACTTATTAGGCGCGTCTACTACTTATATCAACCAATTTTGTATCTCATATAAATTTCATCGTGAAAACCAGAATCTCCAATACGTAACTTCTCTGCCACAGATTCTCTCCACAATTTTTCCATGCCGCACCGCACGAATAAGTGTTTTTATTTTTTTACTAAACCAAACCAGCTTAACCTTTCATAAATTGTATACTACATATTTTGAAGGTATCATAATCAAAATTAACTTTGGAAAGGCTGATTCTCCGGTGCATGACCTGTATAGGTCATGTACCGTGCATGACTTCCTTTTTTTTTTCTTTTCAAAATAAATATAAACCATTAAATTATATTATATATGTTATTTAATAAGTTAATAGGTCTTTATCTCTGCAAAGTAAGCAAATTTTGCTTTACCCCCTGTAATTTTTTTTCTTTGAGATTATCCCCCTGCAAATTTTTTATTTTATTTACCCCCTTTGATGTACTTTTAAATCGGTTATTTTGTTCAATCGATTTAAAAAGTGTTGTTTTTTAAATCGCTTATTCTGTTATTTTTCCTGCCTTGTCAGCAAAAGGGGGTAAATAAAAATAAATTAATTTTGCAGGGGATAATCTAAAAAAAAAATACAGGGGGGTAACGCAAAACTCGTCTACTTTGCAGGGGGTAAAATTCTATTAACCCTTATTTAATTAAATGATATTGATTGATACTAGAGTTGATCTGATAAAATTTATATGGTTGAAAAAATAGTGAAATTTTTAGTATTATTTAAAAAGAGTGACTTAGATATCGTTTGGCCTAGCTTATTTTATATGAGTAATTTGGTTTAAAATTCTACGATAAAATTGAGATAGATTTTTCATGATATAAATTTAACTATGTTACAGAATAAAGTAAGATGAAGAGTATTACTTCCCTTACCATTTTACGCTATTATAAGATAATTTTTGGCTTAAATGCAGTTTTACCCTCCTACTTTGAATGAATCAGAATTTTACCCCCCCAATTTTAAAATTCGGAATTTTACCCCCCCCCTATTTTATATTTCTTTGAATTTTGCCCCCCTTATACACTACAAGAAAATCTTGTAGCTAATTCATAGCTATTTTCTAGTTCAAACCAGAGCCATCAAAACTCAACTCATCAATTTCATCTCCACCATTAATTTTCCTTTTCTTATCATTCCCTCCACCAATTTCACACTTGCCCATGTTTTTTCTAGCGTAGGCTGTCTTCCAGAAGATGGCAAAGAATCAAGTGGTCTCAAAAACAATGAAGCCATTGTGTTTTTTTTTTTTGACAAATTAAGGATATACATTGAAATAAATTTTGTAATGAAAATTTCTAGGCCATACAATTCATAACACTACCCCACTGCTTCTTCACATCATGAATGAGGGGGAAATGAATAATCAAACAACAATTCTAAATCACAGAACTAACATTGTAGCTTGAAAAACTCAAGGACTGACCTGTAAATTGTTGCAAAACAAATCCAATAAATCTTCCAATAGTAATGTAAACAAAACTTCTATGATCATATAGTTGGGATTGGTTACCAAGAAACTCTACATCAAAATATCACAAAATGTTTCAACAAAGTCCTTCTAATTTGTTTGTTTTAGCTTGAGAGGTCTCAAACAAGATTTCAGGATTTTAGTAGAAGCAAGAAAAACTTGTTTTCTTTTTCCTTCTTTCTCCTAGCAGCTTTTCTCTTCTTAGGACCTAAAGGCATGATTGAGTTACAATACCCATTGAAGCCATTGTTGATTTGAGGCAATTGGGGTAAATGGGGTAAGGTCAACTGTGTAGTAGAAGCTGGTAACTGATTTTTGGAAGTGAAATCGAAACTACCCAGAAATGAAGAAGAACAAGGTAATGTTGAAATTTGATGATCAAGAAAACCAAGTTCACAAGGGATTTCAAAAGGGTTGTTGTTGTTGAGAAGAGAAGAAAGGGTGTTAGTGTTGTTAATGGGTTTATGATTTGGAGTAAGAAAATAATGAAGATACCATGGTAAGGATCAAATGAGTTGAAAAGAGAAGAAGAAGGTGAACATGAAGAAGAAGAAACAGAATCAACGTTGTTGTTAGATGTCTAGAAAATAGCTACTAATTAGCTATAAATATCGTCGTAGCTAATTCCAGAATTTCTTGTAATGTATTAAGGGGGCAAAATTCAAAGAATTATAAAATAGGGGGGGGGGGGGGGGGGTAAAATTCCGAATTTTAAAATTGGGGGGGTAAAATTCTGATTCATTCAAAATAGGAGGGGTAAAACTGCATTTAAGCCTAAATTTTTTATCTCATCTTCATCCGTGAAACTATATAGTGATCCTATAAATATAAAATAATTATAAACTTCATTCTCAAATGAAAATAAGCTCTGATTTTTCATGGCCTTACGATTTTTTGGGAGGGTACCCATAAAATTAAAATATACCATTTTTTTTATATTTTTCATTTCCAGTTGACTCTTTATAGAAAATCTATATTAGGTTCATTGTCAATGTGAGTGGAGATTCACACGTAGATTTTCTTATTTAACGCTCACGCGTGAAGATTGCTTCTTTTGTGGTACGATGACAAAAAAGATTTGAGAATTGGAACAGGGCCAAAGTATGTTAATATTCATTTTAAAAAATAGTATATAATTTACAATTATTTTTTTGTTGATGAAGTCCTTATAGAATCTTGAGCTTAAACATATATCGTATTTTCATACTCAAATAAACTAAAAGAAATCACTCTCATAGACAATTGAAAAAATGTAGACAACGTTCTAAATAATATAAAATGAAAAAAAGAATAGACAACCTTCAAAAGAAAAAATAACATATGAAAATAAATATTATTGAAAAAAATAAAAATTATCCCGTGTTTGACAATGAACCTAATGTAGATTTTCTATAAAGAGTCAACTAGAAATGAAAAATATAAAAAAATCATGGTATATTTTAATTTTATGGGTACCATCCCAAAAAATCGTAAGGCAACGAAAATTCAGAGCATATTTTCATTTGAGAATGAAGTTTATAATTATTCTATATTTATATGATCACTATATAGTTTCAGGGATGAAGATGAGATAAAGAATCTATCTCATAATAGTGTAAAATGGTAAACAAAATAATACTCTTCATCTCGCTTTATTATGTAATATCGTTAAATCTATATCATGCAAAATCTATCTCAATTTTATTGTAGAATTTTAAACCAAATTACTCAAATAATATATCAAAATGAACACATAAATAATATTTGAAAAGTAAATTATCATGTGCACGACACATACTAACATATTAGTAATATTGATATAGATTATGAGATTATTTTACCTAATTTCATTCTTTGCCGCTTTCCAAATAATTATTAAACTTTTTCAAAAACAATATATTATTAATTTTGAATGATACTTTTTTGTAAATATGATTTGGTTGAATGACTAAGGCTCTGTTTGTATTTTTTAGTTTCAAATGTCTTTTATTTATGTATTTTACTCATAAAAATTAAACAACTTTGTTTTCTTTTTATTAAGAGTTTTTTGAAAATCTGTTTGCGCTAGATTATCCTTTTATTGAGTAAAAAAATTAAAATAAGTTAGGTCAAACGATACCTAAATCACCCTTTTTAATTGATACTACAAATTTCACTATTTTTTTAATCATATAAATTTTATGAAATCAACTTTACTATCAATCACTACCATTCAATTAAATACTACCTCCGTCCCAAAATATAAGAACTAGTTTGACTACTGCACGTATGCCAATATACAATTTTGATCGTTAATATCTTTAATTCTCAATTAGTAAAAATTATAAAAATTTGATATTTTGAAAATATTCATCCAAACAAATCAAACAAGATCTTATATGCATATATTTATTTCTATATATTACTAAAAAAATATAGTCAAAGAAAGATAAGTGAATAATGTCATTTTTTAAAATAGCTCTTAAAAAATGGGATAGTAACATATAAAATCTAATAATTTATTATTTATTTTGCAAAAAAGAAAAGAAAAGGTCATGCACGGTACATTAGACAGAGCCCTTTGGAAAAGCTTTTGAAACCTAAGATTGACAATTTAGGCCATAATATTAAATATTTTGGGCCCAATCCGTTCGGATACTTCCAAATTGAGGAGAATATATTCATTTCATTCCTGTCACAAACATACACACAATTTCTCTATCGTTCCAAGTTCTCTATCGTTCCAAGTTCTTTTGTTCCTTTTTATTTCAAAACAAGCATAGGCTAACCGAAACCCTAATCCCAAATTTCTCTCAATGGCAAAGAAACGTCAACCAACCACCACCACCGCCGCTGCCAAAGATGACCAACCACTCACCCCCGCCTCAAAGAGCAACAAACCGCCACCGTCCAAAAAGCCAGAAGAAGACAAAGTCGAAGAAATAGACGACGAAGAAGAGGTAATATCGGTAAATACTTCATCATCTGAAGGTGAAGAAGAAGACGATGAAGAAGAAGAAGAACAAACCCCTTCCAAAATCATTCAACATGCAAAATCGAAAAAAGATGAAGACAACGACGAAGAAGAAACCGATACTGATACTGATTCTGATGATGAAACTGTTCCACCTCCTAAACTCAAATCCATCAATTCAAAATCCAATGATGAAACCCTAAAATCAAAGTCTAAACCAAAATCCTCTGCTTCAACGGGCAGATCTGGAACCAAACGTTCCGCCGATGACGACACCAAACAATCAAAGAAGAAGAAAACAGTCGCTGCTGATGATGATGAGAAAGAGAAGGAGGTGGAAAACAAAAAGTCCGGTGATGATTTGAAAAAATTGTTTCAGAGAGTTTTCACCGAAGAAGATGAACTCACAATTCTCAAAGGTCTGGTCGATTTTAAAGAAGAAAAAGGGACTGATCCGCTCAAAAATCCTACAGCTTTTTATGAGGAAGTGAAAAAGTCGATTTCATTTCCGGTTACACTCGATCAACTGAAAGATAAGATGCGGAGGCTGAAAACTAAATTTGAGAATAAAATGAAAATTTGTAAAAATGGAAAGACTCCTACTTTTTCCAAACCTGTCGAGGAGGAAATGTTTGAATTTAGCAAAAAGATATGGGGTGGTACCGATGAAAATGGAAAGCCTAATGAGAAACAAGTTGCTGCTAAGAAACCACCAACAACAAAGAAATTGGTGATGGAACCTGATTTTCAGGTTGGAAGTACTAGTGATGGAAAGGAGAATCCTGGGTCGAGTTTCACTATGACTGAAATGCATCGATTCGACAAGAGTGTATCAGGTGTTTTTGGGGTGAGTATAGGTTTGCTTAAGAGTGAATCGAAGTTAATCGAGGAATCAAAGAGGGTAGAGTTGGAGAGAAGGTGGAAGGAGCTGCGAGTTGCTGAATTGAAGTGTACTGCGATGCGAGCTGAATTGACTGAGGATCATGCTAAATTGATATTGGAGGCGTTGCAGTCATCATCAAGCGACGATTAGGTTTGTTGTTTTTAGACTGATGGTTTTTTGTGCCCCTAACTTTGATATATATTAGTCTTTGATTTTGTGGGCTTTTGTGGCTATTGTCTAGACTTACTTTAGCTTTAACATTCTGCTGTTTAGTTATTTACTTTGCAAAATTAGTATTATGATTTTGGAATTTATCTTAATGAACATGCAATTGCAATGCAGATATTGTGATGTTTATAGTATTGGTATTATGGAAATCTGGTTATAGTGACATGAAACAATTCTAAATGAACCATTGTTGATTGTGTTCTCTTCACTTACCTGTGCGATACACGAGTCTTATGAGTTGTTGATTGTGTTCTCTTCACTTACCTATGCGTTGTTTGATTTACTAATATTACTCGAATGTGTTAGATAATTTGATTACAAAAAATGCACAAATTAAGATCTCAAGATGATCATACTGATAGGAAAACAGTATATACATATTCCGATCCGGATCCTCGGCAGCCGATGCCCCTGCAGCCATCTCTGCTGCTCTAATATTAACTTTTAGATTAGTTGAACGGTAGATATACAGGTGTAAAGACTCTGTACCGTCTCACTCCCGATTTATTTATATCTTTTATTTTTTATGAGCCTTTCAACTACATACGATAGATTTGAGCGAAGAAGGCAAAGCCCTATTTCAAAAATCATTGATTGATGACCGATACTGCTGCACCGATGTGATGGCAGTGACAAATTAATTGCATCGGTGGCGACTGTTTTGATTTTTGGGCTTATGGCCATGCTTCCATTTTCCCCTCTTGTATTTTGAGTTTGAATGGGAGCATAAAATTGGATTTTTTTTTCCTCCAATTTGTAGATTATTTTGTTAATTATATAGATTTATTGCAAATAATGTCGACGAAGCAATGATATCTGAATCTTACCATGTTCCTATTTCATTGCCTTATTTACCGAATTTCTAATTTTTCATAGACTAATGCCTAATCATGAATGTATTTGATTTTGTAATATGTTGGTTCAATTTCAGTCTCATAACTTCAACACGGGCTATTTGGCTACATAATGTTCAAACCTTCAAAAAACAAAGAAAGGAATGTTAGATAATATAAATGGAAAGAAGTATGTATTTTATTTTTGAACCATAAATATATTTTTGAACTCACTGAATGTGACAAGAGAGTAAAACCAGACAAAAAACATGGACTGACATCCATTGCTATATTTCTTCATTTTCTATCTATATTTTTTAACTTTATCTATATAGTTCCTAATTGGATACTGAATCATCTTCCAACTGGAAAATCATTTGAAATATACATTTTGAGATTAGGAGAGGCAATTCTATTCTAGAATTTGCCTTGAAAAAGGATGTAACATTGAAAATGACATTGTGTAGGCCACTTTGCCTTTTGTGTGTTTCTGAGTTCTATGATCTCTTGAAAACACACATGAATAAAACACGCTTACATATACATCCCACAAAACACGGCCAAAGCTTTTAACACATATGCTTCACAATGCTTTTAACACATATTTTGAAAATTTAATTAATATTATTGGTAAGTTAATTATTTCAGGGTTAAAATTGGAATTAGATTAAAATACATATATCAAATACAAACTCAAACACAGACACCGGTTATGACATAGACAGTGACACATCGACACTGTTAATAATTTAAAAATCCTATATATTAACAATAGAAAATCACACTAAGAGTACTGTAGAGTGCCAAAACTGAGGTTTTTTCAAAATCCTGGCCTCTCCTTGACCGAAGCACTGTTGATTTTCAAAAGGTGAGCGTTTTTCCATTCAAAACCAGATTCGATTTTCAAATTTGAATTAATTGGATTGCTTTACAAATTGGGTAAGAATCAGAATATATTCCTTTATTCTTCTGTTTGTCAGCTTAGGAATAATTCAATAGTAGTATTCAACTACTACAAAACTCTTTCTATTCCATTTTCATAGCAATTGCAGATTTACATTCACCTTATAAATACTCATCTATGGCATGCCATAACCCTTCGCATTTGAGGCTCAATCAGTGTTCTCGCGTTTTCTTTCTCTGAAATGGAAACCCCATTTGATTTGTTGTGAGATATCTATGAGGTGGTTGTTGAAGAAACCTCCGTGACCGCATTTGTACGAGGATTACATGTTGGGATTACTTCAGTTCAGCAAATTCAAGAGAAGCCAGGGGCAGTTTGTATACTGGGTAAGTTGTATTCATTTTTAAACCTATTGTTCAAATCCCAATCTCATTTTAATAATTCAGAACATATGTTAATGAAGGGGCCTGTATGGTCACACTTGAAGGAACTAGATTTTGTTGTTGTTGTTCTTATTCTTCTTCTTTGTTTCTTTGTTGTGTTAGAATTTACTCATCTATTCCAATTTTATTTTGTTTTATTTATATTTTATATATGCACACCATGTGTTTGATAAAATGTTGTTGTGGGTTCTCATCAACATTAGAAGCTATGGTGGAAAAAGGCAGTCCATAATGATGATTTAGTTTAGATTTACTGAACATTGAGGTGAAATTTTGGTGTTTTTGTTTGTTAAATTTTGCAGGAAACTTGATTTTTTGACCTTTCGTATTTATTTTGTTAACTTGTGTCTGAGGTATATGTTGCGTTTGAGAGCTTTGATAGTGCAGCCATATATGGTAGATATGCAACCCAAAATAAGTTTTTCAAAATTTTGCCATTGGAGATGTTCTTAAGAAGATTTAAAATTATATATTTTTGAAATGTGTATCTATAGCACAAGTATAATATATTTGTATATGTGGCTCTGTTTTCTGTTGTTGGTTGTTGCCTGTCTGTCTCTCAAAAAGTCACAACCAGATACTACCTTTTCACATTTCTAAATTCGTTTTAAGAAATTGCTGAGGTCCTGCCCTTAATGGAGTGTGTTAATTATGCAGGTTTTGCAGGGCCATTCACCATTTAGACAATTGGCCAATAGGTATACGTGTGCTTCCTATCTGATATGATTATGTATTATTACATGATGAAACTAGCTAGGTTAATATGCACGTCAATTCCGTTGCATTATATTTACCATATATAAGTTTATTGAAGATTTGAATATCTTCTCCAAATCCAAATTTTGTAATTTCATGGGCTTCTAATTTCTAGGCCATAGCTTTCTATACATTCATATACGTTTTGTTTATTAGTTTTGCCCCTCATCATTTTGTTATTTTCTCCTATCAATATTTTACTCCTTGAGGTTTTGTATTTGGAGAGAAATCCATACTCTCTCTCTCTCTCTATGTTATTTCTCCCTTTCACTCTTTCTCATCTTTCTTCTCACTTTCTACAACCTGCGATTCTGCACATAAGAAATTTTGAATTTAGATATTCCTCTGCTATTTGTGTTTGTAGAAGATTGAGAAAGATTGTAGAATATATAGACTCATGGTGATAGTGTATATAAGAGGTATGATTTCTTTCTTTATTATAGAGCATTCGGCATGTTGTATGTGTGTTGGCCATTTTATTTCATAATTCAATTTCACATGTTTGTTGTGACTAATTAACTTAAATTTCGGTTTGTTTTGAATGATATTTTTTTGTAAGAGTAAACCTATGCAAATTTGAAGCTTTTGATAAAGAAGGTAAATGTTTTTTGTGTTTGCAGAGTATAAGGACCAAATTGGAGTTAAGGCTGATTTTTGGCTACTTTGGTTTGCTTATTAACTAGGAGTTGTCTCAGGTGTAACTGTTCTCAATAATTTGGCTCAAATTGGAGTTGCTTTGGGTGTTGATGATGCAGCTTTCAGCCTTCAGCTTTTGCAATTTTATCGGTCCACTAGGTGCCGGTGCTGTCTCTGAACCCTTTGTCAGGTATTTCTATTTGAATTATCCTGTGGAAGTTCTTTAGTATCTTATATACTTAATATGAGCATATATGATGAGGTTATCATCATGACAGGTTGAAAACACTACCAAGAACAATTTGGATGACAAGTACACAAGTTATTATGATCATAGCATTTTTGCTTCATGCTTTTTGCTTCATGCTTCAGCTTTAGATAGCACTCTTTCTACTGCAACAGCTTTGCTTGGAATGTGCTATGGAGTTCAGTATTCTATAATGATTGTGCTATTTCAACAAAACTTTTATGATGCATCAGGTAAGAATTTTTTATCTTCTCACTCACCCATCTATCATTTTTATCTCTTTATTTTCTTACAAATTTTATCTTATAATAATCCAACTCTATTTCTAGACTTCAGTGACAGATTGGTATTGAAGGTTTGTGTTTGTAGAAGATTGAGAAAGTTTGCAAAAATTATAGGCTTATGGTACATTGATGATAGTGTATATAAGAGGTATTATTTATTTTCCTTATTATAAAGCTTTGGGCATGTTGCCCATTTATTTCATAGTTCAATTTTAGATATTTGGTGTGAGTAATAGACTGCTGTTTTGAATTTTTTTTTTCATTTCTGTAGGAGTAAACCTCTATAGATTTTAGACCCTTTTTGCCCTTCTGGTTTATCCTTCTTCACATCCAAAATGAGAGCACTCCTGATCCCCAAAACGAGAGATTTTCCAATCCACCGTCATGTTTGTTCATCTTTTGCGATTGTATTCCAACTCATCAACCGGATTTCAATTTTTGCGGCTATAGCTAATCCTTTGCATTTGAAATTAGGTAAGATTCAATTTTTATTCCCTTTATGTTTTGTTTTGTCAGTTTAGGAATAATTGAATAGTACTCAATTTGTATTCCCTTTATATGATATATATGATATGATGATGGTAATGATATGTATCTTTCTTTTTTAGTACTCAACTAATGCCGTAAGGTATGTTTTATAACATGAGTTACTTAGATTGTGATATACTGATATATACAATATAACTACATGTCATGGAGATAGTTTTGAACATGTTTCTTTGTGGCATTTATAGTATGCATCATTATTAAGTGTAAAAAGTTTTTTTGCAAATATAGTCTTCTAAACTATATGTAAGGGAAAACAAAACATGTATTTTCTTTGGGTGCTTGCAACTGTAATAAGTAAAGGACCGAGTTTGAAAGTGGAGGTGGCCATGTAAGTGTTGTCCTTATGCATAAAAAGTGGTTATCTTAAAAAGACAATTTTCTATTTTCCTTTCTAGGTTACACCCTTACTATTATGGTATGAATTTACCATCTATGCTATCATTTGTACTACCATATATCTATTTTCTAATATGGTGTATATATATAATTTTCACTATTTGCTATCTACATATTTTATACCATTTTTTCAGTGATTGATTGAATTTCATTTATAATGTCTTAGGAGGGACATAGTATTTTGGAGGAAGATGAGTATGTTAACTCAAAGTCTCAAGTCAATGACAATGAAGAAGATGAGGTAGATTCATTCATTGTTTTCTTTAATTTTTTCCATCGTAAAAATTGGTTGCTTTCAATGTTCATCGATTGGTCTTCAAAAATTTATCTTTCTTTGTGTTTCTTGACTATTTGGTTTTGGAAATTATGATTGGAATCTTTTAAAGCTTAATCTCTTATGTCTGTACAAAAACAAGTCATGAATCATTATCTAATATGTGTACAAAAACAAGCCATGAATTCCTTTTTGGTCTACTCTTTTTTTCCTTTTCCAATTTTATTTTTTTGGATATTAGTTCTTAATTTGGGACTGGATCAAATTTGTCTCTCTGTATTTTGTGTTGTCGATTGATTGAATTGAGAAGCGCACATGGGTCTTTTTTTGGGATATAAGACATGACTCTTTTATTTTCAACTCCAATTGACTTTATTCCTACAAGCTAAATGCCTCACACGACAATGACTTAGACCCACTTTTGGCTATGTTTGATGGTGACATTTAACATGGGAAAGTTATAAACTTTCCCACCATACACAAGTTGTTTTAGACCATTAGATTCAATAAAAAACATATACCTCTTCACACCCAATTATTTCTTTCCTTTCTTCTTCAACAGCACATATACCAAAAAACTTAAAAGTTACTACAACAATGGAGTATTTTTCCCACCCCACTCATATGAGAGCAGCAACCAACATTAATCCCACCGTTTCAATTCTGCTTCTTCCCTTTGTAGGTACTTTTTATTGTTAATTTAATTTTCTCAAACTAAAATAAAAAATGTGAAAGTTCTAATATTACGCATGAAATCCAACAAAAAAATAGTGCAAAATGAAAATTAGGAACAAACTCTTATAGAACATGGGAAACACAATTATTTTTAGTGGATGAGAAGAACTATTTCTATATCCACAAGTGGAGATGTTTTCTCCGCATCATTGCAAGGATTTTATGGTTTAAATTTTCCTTTTGGTTTTTCCCAAATTCAGTTTGTAGGTTTTTGTTGATTGGAATCCTGCTAAAACTTGCTACATATATAATGCCTCAATTAAATTAAAGATCTCATTATTCATGAAATTTGTAATAGAATAATTTGGGAGGGAGCTGGTATCTGGATTGGAACAGGTCAGTGTTCATTTTTTTTTTTTTGCAGAAGTGGAGGAGTGAGGTGGGGTATGGAGGAGAGAGAAGATGATTACAAAAATATAGTGGTTGAGGGACTATAATAAAAGTATGTTTCTTAGTTGATCCAATGGTCAAAAATAGTTTGTCCATGGTGGGAAAGTTTATCACTTTCCCATGTTAAATGTCACCATGTTTGATAACACTTTCTATTCATTCTCTAACGAACTTTTTATTGACAATTGTTGCATAACAATCGATCATGACCATAAAACTTATGATTTCAAATGCATAGCAAACAGGGGATTTGATATAGTGATACAAACTATTTATTTATATGTATCTCCTTTCAACTTTGTAGCATATCCGAAAAAAATTGTGAACTGGGATCATAGTTAAGTAGGTATGAAGTTGTTGAAAATGTCAAATACCGTGGTTATTAATGAATGTTTTTTTAATTTCCTTAACAATTATTATATTATTCTATTTCAATAATGTGCTCATTTGCTTTCATGCTTGTCCTCATAAACTGAATTTTAATATTGTGATTAAGAATGGGACATTGAATTTGATGTGTAGCAAAAAAAAATTAATGTGTAGTAAACAGGTAGAATATACTTATGTAGCTTATGTACTCATAGTCTGAGATTTATATATAGGAAACTTTCTCTAACAAGAGTAAGTATATCTGAAGATAGTGTTAGATTCATCTTGATTAGCGTCCAATTTAGTGTATTCTTCTCTTTCAACTTATATATTTTTGTTTGTCGGTATTTTAAAATTTGTTGTTTTGTTGATGTAGATATTAGGAATGGTATAAAAGAAGGCAATATAATGGTGGGTAGATGCTACATTGAGAAGGAATGCAGAAATTGGTGGTGAAGTGTATAAGTTTGTGAGCTGAAAAGAGAAATACAACTTATGATATGAGGTTGGGAGTTTGTGAGAATGTGACATTAGGGGGTATTTGTTAAGTGACTATCCTCAATGTACTTTTAAACTTTTATGATGGTGTGATGTAATCCTTATATTTTTATGTACATATTTAATTTTGACTTCAAAAGTGGAGCCACTTACATATATTTCTTCTCTTTGTTTCAAAATAATGGTGGATGTAAACCTTAGTATTTTAAAATTTGTTTTATATTTAAGCATTGCATCATTTAATTACTCTTTACAAAAAATGGTCATGATTTTTGTAATCCATGTTATATAATGAATATAATGATATTTGTTGGAGAAACATCCATTGATGATTAATATGATTAATTACTCTTTAAAATGGGTAAATTCTTTCTCATTTCTTGCAATAATTGGTTTGTTACTTATTGGTATTATATTTAGAATGAAGAAATAGGTATAGTTAACGTAGCATTAATGATCATTACCATTTTACCATTATTAATTTTAGCTTGGATTGTTGATCATTGTGGATAATTCGATTAAAAAATGGTCTTGGTATTTGTATTTCTGTTGTGATCCGGTGCGGCATGGTATTTGTATTTGTGTAATTGACTAAAATGATATTTCATCCAAGCTTGCTTTAATGAAATTTTTTAGCAGTATGCTTGGCCTTCAATTTTCAAATTTTGCAATTTTATTATTCCAACTTTCACTCCTCTTTTAGCAATGTGCTTGCATAAATTATTTATTCCTAAAATTTTATTTAGTTATAATGTTTTTCTATTAATATTTATTGGTCACTAATACATTAAAAATGTACAAATATTTAAAATCCTTAATATGAAAACATGGTTAAAATATTTGTAATTTGTAAATAAACAATTATGATAAATGAATTTTTTTTACATTGTCATTAATATTATTATTTACACTATGAAAACATTTTATATTGGCCTAAAATTTTACATTTTTTTTAATACATAATGATAATTAACCCCTTTTGTCAACAAAAAAAAATGATAATTAACCCCGTGCATCAGCACGGGTTTTATACTAGTATGACACAATTCATTGTAATTATAAGTATTGTTGTTGTATCGGTGTCCGACGCTGACACGTGTCCGACACTAGGCACGCCTAATCCGAGGAACGTCCGTGTATGTCATTCTTTCTTATGTCACTCGTCGTAATAATAAATTAAATTCACTATTAATCTCTAATATCTCGGACAGTGGCTTCTCAGACAATGGCGGAATCAGAAAAAATAGTTTGGGGAGCCACAATTTTTTATATATATAAATTAAATACAAAAATTATATTGCATATAAAAACTAGTTATGAGACTCGTGCATTCGCCTGTGTCTATTGACTTTTATTTATAAATTATTGTTAAATTATAAATGCCGTTATTATGTTATTTTTTGTAAAATATATTAAATTAAGTCATTTTTTTATAAAAGTAATTGTCTCGTGTATGATTTGTGTAATAAATTAATAATAAAAAATATTTACTATTCAAATTTTTTTTTTATTAAAGCAATTGTTCCGTGTATGATTAATTTTTTTTATTTTAAAGCAATTGTCCTGTGTATGATTAAATTTTTTTATTAAAGCAATTGTCCCGTGTATGATTAAATTTTTTTATTAAAGCAATTGTACCGTGTATGATTAAAAAAAATTTATTTAAGCAATTATCCCGTGTATGTTTAAATTTTTTTTATTAAAGCAATTATCCCGTGTATGTTTAAATTTTTTTTTTATTAAAGCAATTGTGCCGTGTATTATTAATTTTTTTTATTAGAACAATTTTCCCGTGTATGATTTTTTATATATTAGTGATCAACACTTTTTTTTTTTGAAAAAATTATTGATCAACACTTGTCCCGTGATGTTTTAAGTATAATGACAAATATTTACCCCGTAATTATTATAATATATATTCATCAATAATGTAAAATTTTTTATAATAAAAATAGAGTAGAATTCAACTATTATATAATAATATATTAAATTAAAAAATATATTTTTTTTTTACTAAATAAAAGATTTGAAATATTTATAAGAATTGATGAGGACAAATTAGAATTTTTAGTAGTAATACTTTTTAATATATTGGGCATGTTTGAATTTGGCTTATTTTTATGCTTATGAAAATAGTTTATGGTTATAAATTATAAATAAACTTTTATGTTAATTCATAAGTTTTTTTTACGCATGTTAATTCATAAGTTTTCACTAAACTCATAAATAAGTCAATCAAAACGGGTCGATTGTGTTTTTTTTTTTTGAAGCATGGTCGATTGTGTTTTTGTTTCTATTTTTTTGTTCTTTTATTTTTAAGCTCATAAATAAGTATATTCTTTTATTAGATAATTCTATTTTTATTTCTTACATATAAGTTTTTATATGTTAGATTGAGTTACTATTTTTTCATTAAAAAAAATGACTTACTATTCTTGAAGCGTATCTTTTATAGTGATTTTTGTTCATATTTTTATGCGTAAATTTATTTTAATTAAATTTTTATGGGAAGATTTATTTGATGCTTATCTTCTTTTTTTCCTATTTTTGTTTTGTGTTTTTTTGTAGAGATGTGGTTTCTGATGTTATTTTTATGGGAAGATTTTTTTTATGCTTGTCTTTCTTTCCTATTTTTAAGGCTTGTTTAGAGTTAAAATTACACTTAAGGGCATAAAACTTGGAACACGGTTAAAAGTAATATGGACAAACTTGTATTTTTAATAGTAGTTTTTTTTTTTGATGCAATAGTAGTAGTTTCTTTTAATATATTGTAAGTAGATATAAGTTATAAAAAACACAATTACTATTTGGCGGTTACAAATTTTAAACTCGTAGCTTATAAATTCATATTAAGAAAAGAAAAAAATTATTTGGTAAATTCTTTTCACGAGCTTATACTTTATTTATACTAACCTATACAAGTAATTTATTTTAATAAACTAATTCAATTAACTTATAACTTATTATTTTTATTCTAGTTTTCTCCTCGCATCTAAAAAATTAAAAATTAACAAACACATTTCCTTATGTCATTATGTTAATTAAATTTCTAATTTTATCCAATACTATAAATTCAATTTATTCTAAATTGCGATAATGTATATTATTCCTCGAATTATTCTTTTGCAAAATTGGGTGATGACATCTTTTCTTAATCTGGAAATGAACGGGTTTAAATAAATAGGAAACAAAAATGAATTTAGTGGTCATTTTAAAGAAAGTAATTGAAATCTTGCTTGAATATTGCATGTCTATCCGAGCAAAAGCTACTTGCTAGTATTACTTGTTCTGTCTATACTAATACTGCTATATCTGGTTTTATGCAGTGGACAATTGATTTGTAAGAACATTCAATTGTAGTTCACATAATTAGCACAAACATAATTATAAACATTTGCAAAAACATAAATGTCCTCAAGGAGAGTGGATTCTCTCAAAGTCAAAAATAAATTGAGGAAATAATGTGAGAAATTGGCCATTAGATTACAAATATAAAACAATATTTAAATATAAAAGAAATGGAGAAAAGTTGATTGATGGTTGAGATGTGAAAATTGAGGAAAAAGAAATTGAGAGGATCCATTATTGTCCTGAAGCACTACTCGACCCTTTCAATTTTTGAAATTAATGGATTGAGTTATATTAAATTCTAAGCCTATCTCATGCACTGTCACAAATATGAGCAGAACTGTCATACATATTAATTCAAACAACAAATTGTCTTACTTTCAACCATTAGAGTCTAGAGACCATGGTTTTCAAAGATATCTCAAAACCACTAAAGATAAAGTGAAAACAAAATGTTGAATTATTAAAGCTCAGGCGAAAGTAAAGAAGTTTGATCAAGATAAGGAACATGATTAACTCAAGCTGAATCACAGGAGTGTCCTTGACTGATTCGCGCCATGCATACCCTCTTGCACAGTCCTTCTCAACAATTTTGATGACAAAGTTTGTAGGTGCCACAACCAACCTTGATCTGATTTCAAAAATGCACTTATCAACAAAATCGATTGCTTCTTCCACGGACAATCTACTATGGAAAAAGTGTCTCTACATCATTGATAGTAAAAAATAGGAACCATGACCAAAAGCTCCCTTTTCAAGCTTGTGAAGAGTTGCAATGTAGTCAGTATAGTATAGTGATGGGCCTGTCTCTTTGTCATAACCAGCAAGAAGGATGTTCACATAGTAGGGGTTCTGAAGAAAACCAAATCCACGTGTAAATAAACTCATTATCAGTTAACACAATGCAACGCGACTAATGAATATCAGCAAAACAACATAAATTTAAGCATATCAATAACTGAATTTACAAACGGTTTTAATTCTTTTCCACAATTCTATAGATCAATGTCAGGATAAGTAAGTGTGCCAAGTCACCACTTATGATAAAAGTGAGCCAGAAATTTTTTATAGTGGGGGCATCTTTTTTTTTTTTTTTTTTTTTTTTTTTTTTTTTTTTAGGCAAAAAGAGCAAATATAATAAAAATAAGAGAAAAGATACAGAGACCGGGGGGGCATTAAACCTGACCCAGCTAAAATCCCAAAGGAAATACATCGTGAACCAACAACCAGGAACAACAACCCTAAAAAATCTAACAATACAAACACTCATCCCGTGCGCAACCCTATAGTGGGGGCATCAGACATAAAAAACAATAATATTGAACAGATTATTGAAACCAAGAAAACAAGAGATGCAGAAGAGAAATGGACTCGCACAAATTAAACTAAATAACTTACCAATTTGTCAACTCATGACTTTGCCTGTTTATGATCATCGAAAATATTCTCCAATATCTGATCTACTTGTTAGCATACCTTGTCGAGGAAACAAGGCTCTAATGTAGAACCATATTTAGCAAGCTTTATGAGTTGTTTTACAACTTATATGAACTCTTCTTGTTCTGCACATTTCTTGACAAATGCAGCCTTTGAAATCCAAGCACCCTTCAATGCAATGGCAACCTCTTCTTACAACTGCATTAAAAATATGATCATGATACTATAATTATAACTTAAAATAGTTAAAATTTTGAATAATGCTTTCTATCAGTTCTATGACAAATATAAAACTAAGTGTCAAATGGCATATCATGAGAGTCTTTTGCAATGAATGCATATGAAAGCAATCTTTTAACACAAATGTGACAATGAAAGTTTAAACCCTCACCTCACCTCAAATTGAATCTAACAAACTTTAAGTGATAGAATAGATTCAGAGTTTTACACACAAGTGGATGTGTTAGCAAAAAGCACGCAATTCCAAACATGGAATGGTCCTTGGACATCAAAATCATTGGTAGACAGGTAGATTAACAGTCAAGATTGCCAAATCTGTACATCTGGTAGTATACTAGTATCATTGTTATCTGGACACTTTTATTGCAATGCTTGCATAGTCACGTGTCTGTATTAAAGTATAAATAAAAGGGATAGCTATGTGTAAGTTTGCTCGACGATGTTGAAGCTCTTCTAAACCTTTATAATCTCACTTAGATGGTGTAAGTTTACTGTATAGAGATATCAAGCTTAGGGAACAAAAACAAAAGGACTGCACTCCTTTATATAACTTTTGTCCATCACAAACGTAATTGGATGTGCATCAAATCAACTACCCCGCTATCTCTTGGTGGGTAGTTACTAAATTGAGGGAAAGAATAAAAGACCATCTTAGACTTAATGGGAAATTACCGCAATATGCACTTATTAGTAATTATCCCTTATTTAAATTAATAAATAAATAATTAAAAGAGAATAAATCCAAGATATTATTCAAGACTTGGAAGTTGCAACATCAGTCAAATACCTAGTAAACTTCTTACAAATGCAATCTATTATTAAGGCCAAACAAACTAAATAGATTGAGACTGGAATTTGCTTCATATAAAATAAATCATTACCTATTCTAATATCAATAAATTTTGATAAGATTGTTTCAGTAACAGTCCAAACCACTTGCAAATAGTCCACATCTAAAACATAAAAAAAGACACAAAATGACAATGAGCATGATTAACAAAACCTAAAGAGTTTATAAGTAATGTAAGTCAGTCAAGTTCAATATTTGATCATCATATCTTTCTTTTATTTTTTGAAAAAGCAAAAATAAATTAAATTAAAAAGCAAGAGGCCATTGCACAAGGGGTACAAAAAGGCCACTATGCTACACCAATTTGACCTGCTAAAGCAGTACAACATAATAATAATTATACTTCTCATCGATACAAACTCAAAGCTATATAAGGCATGACAACAAAACATCCCAACAAGGCCAAATTAAAGAATGCCAAATAGAGAGAGCAGCGCTGGCATCCAAAACAAAATTGACATAACTTGTTAATGGCTAGCAGCAATAGCCAAACTGCAGAACGTGAATCAGGATCTGATACACAGAGGCACAAACAGAACAAAAATTAAGAATCAAAGTATTTTAGAGTTCACATTTTTAAAGAATAGAAAACAGAAAGTGTAAACTCACCATCCATATATGAGAATCTCACCGACCTCGAAAATTATTGAGAGACTGGGCTTTGGGAGAATAAGATTCAAGATATTTGTCGTGTAAATCAATGGAATTAGAGAGACAGAGATTTGGGGGATTGAGACAAACATAAAATGAATCGATTTGGATATTCTAGGGTAATAGGTTGGCACGAGATGGGGGAATCTTTGTCAGCGGCGGCTGTGACGATTAACCGTCGTGAGATTTTCATCGTCGTCCCTCCAGTGTCCTTCCTCCACTTTTTTTTATCTCCAATTTTGATTGGGAATCGATTTGGGTTTGAGATTTGATAGAGTGGTTGAAGGAGGAGATAATATGATGAAGTTAGGGTTTTAGATTGGGGTTCTGTCTTTTCTTTTTCTGAAGAACTTTGGTTGGGTTCCATTTTTCTAATTTTATTTGGGGGGAAAAAACATCGCGGGTTCAAATATTCAGAAAGCGGGCAATGCAACGCGGGCAATAAAATGAAAATGGCTTAAAATTTAAAGTGTTAAATAATTTGAATTTTTCTATTCTCATCCCATATCCCTCTTTTTAACCTCCCAATATATGTTTTTGCCCTTTGGAAGTCAACTTTGGGTTCTATGAACCAAAGTTTTAAATATCTTTCGCTCGCATTTACTTCGGTAAAATTTTTCTGAACTATAGCGACATAGAGACAGAAGCGTAACTACTTCTGTCAGTTTCTATTTTACGAGTTTGTGAACGTGTTTTTGCTGATTGTTTAAGTTAGTAGCTAGTAATTAGGAGTTTATCTTTATTAGTTTTAATAAGCCCTCACCTTTAGGAGTTTGTTGCTTTTGAATTAGTCTTGTCTTTGATATTCATCATGTGCTTATTTATAGCTAGCTGTTACTGATATTTGTAAAGGCTATATATGCTAGCCACTTTGCTTTAATAAAGGATTATTCAGTTTGTTAGTTTGAGTAACACCTCTATTTTCTACAAACTGGTATCAGAGCCCCCACTGGGCCTGATAAAACAACTAAGCCGCAGCTTAGCTGAGAGAGAAACACAAAATGAGTGACGTAAAACTTTCAGCAAAAATTCCTCATTTTGATGGTCACCATTATGATCATTGGAGTGAGTTGATGGAGAATCTTCTTCGTGCCAAAGGTCTATGGTCCATGATTGAAATTGGTTACCAGGAACCTATTGAAACGACCGTGCTTACTGAAGAACAACGGGAGTTGCTACAGAATTCCAAAACCAATGATCACAAGGTCAAGCATTATCTTTTCAGGGCAATTGATAGGCCAGTCTTTGAACAAATATTGGATAGGCGCACATCCAAGATTGTTTGGGATTCCTTGAAAAGAAAGTACGGAGGAAACGATCGCGTGAAGAAGTCGATGTTAAACTCTTTGAGAAGAGAGTTTGAGGTGTTGGAAATGAAAGATGCAGAAACCATCACTGAATATTTTGCTAGAGTAATGACTGTTGCTAACAAAATGAGAAGCAATGGAGAGATTATGTCCGACTCAAAAGTGGTGCAGAAAATTCTTCGTACGTTGACGGAGAAATTCACATATGTAGTGGTTTCAATTGAGGAATCAAAGGACACAGAAGAAATGACCATTGACGAGCTTCAAAGTTCTCTGGTAGTTCATGAACAAAAGTTTAAAAGGGTTAACCGTGATGGTGAACAAGCTCTGAAGGTGGAAAGTAGTAGAGGAAGAGAAAGAGGATCATACCGTGGAAGAGGACGTGGAAGAGGGAGACAATCTTTCACAAGGGATACAGTGGAGTGTTTTAAGTGTCATAATTTAGGGCATTTTCAATATGAATGTCCTACATGGAACAAAGAGACGAATTACGCAGAGTTGGATGACGAAGAAGAGCTTCTCCTAATGGCTCTTGTAGAAGAAAATGAAGCAAAAAGGAGTGATGCATGGTTCTTAGACTCAGGGTGCTCTAATCATATGTGTGGAGACAAAGGTATGTTCTTAAACATAGTAGAAGGACAAAAGCAATCTTTTAAATGTGGAAACAATTTGCGAATGTCAGTAGCTGGAAAAGGCAGTGTCAGGCTGGTCTTTGATGGAACTACTTTCCTGCTTCAAGATGTATATTATGTCCCAGAGCTTCGAAACAATTTGTTGAGTGTAGGACAGCTGCAAGAGAAGGATCTCACCATTCTCATAAAAGGAGGGACATGCAACATATATCACCGAGACAAGGGATTAATTGCACACACCAAAATGAGTGCAAATCGAATGTTTATCCTTTTTAATTAAAGTTCCAACATCACTGCTTCTGTTGAAAAATGTCTTTATACTTCGTCTGAACTCACTTACCTTTGGCATCAAAGGTATGGTCACTTAAACTACAAAGGCTTGAAGACACTGCAAACGAAGAAAATGGTGCGTGGTCTTCCTCAACTTGAAGCCTCAAGTGTCACTTGTGCTGACTGTTTCATTGGAAAACAACATCGTAATCCAATTCCAAAGAAGAGTGAATGGCGTGCCGACAAGATATTGGAACTCATACATGCGGATATTTGCGGACCAATAGAGCCAACATCAAGCAGTGGAAGAAGGTACTTATTATGCTTTATCGATGACTATAGTCGGAAGGGTTGGGTCTATTTTCTCACTCAAAAATCAGAAGCTTTGGAGTGTTTCAAGAATTTCAAAAAGCTGGTGGAAAAAGAAGCAGAAGCATGCATCAAGTGTTTGAGGACTGACAGAGGTGGAGAGTTTAACTCTCTCAATTTCAAATCATTTTGCGAAAAAGAAGGAATAAAGAGGCAACTTACCACAGCATATACACCACACCAAAACGGAGTAGCAGAACGCAAAAATAGAACCGTGATGAATATGGTGTGCTGCATGCTCTCTGTGAAAAAGGTTCCCAAACTGTTTTGGACTGAAGCCGCAAATTGGACTTTCTACCTGCTGAATCGATGTCCAACACATGCTGTGAAGAACATCACTCCTCAAGAAGCTTGGAGCGGAGTCAAGCCTTCGGTCGAACACCTTCGTGTTTGGGGGTGCATTGCACACGTTCATATACCAGAGGCAAAACGAGGTAAACTTGATGATAAGAGTTTTCCTTGTATTATGTTGGGAGTAAGTGATGAGTCAAAGGGTTATCGCTTGTTTGACCCTAAGACAAAGAGGATTGTGGTTAGTAAGGATGTAGTATTTGAGGAAGAAAAGAGTTGGGACTGGGGTCAAAATTTCAAAGAACAAATAGATGCAGATTTGGTTTGGAGTGATGATGAGTTTAGTAGTGATGAGAGTGAGGGGGAGCACGTAGGTGAAACTAATAATGATAGTGGCAGTGAAGACAATGGGAGAAATGAAAGTAGGAATGAAATATAGAGCTCTCATGAAAATACAACTCAAGGTAGAGAAAGGAGGGCACCAATTTGGATGAACAATTATGATAGCGGTGATTGGTTGAGTGAAGAAGAGGCAGAGACTTACATGGTTCAAGATGTTATAAGTAATGATCCAACTTTGTATGAGGAAGCTGTGAAGCATGAGAAATGGAGAAAGGCTATGGACTGTGAAATAAATTCAATTGAAAAGAATCAAACATGGGAGCTAATGGATCTACCTGTTGGAGCAAAAACAGTTGGAGTAAAATGGATTTTCAAGACAAAATTGAATGAGAAGGGTGAGGTAGACAAGTATAAGGCTCGATTGGTGGCAAAGGGGTACAGTCAACAACACGGAATTGATTTTACTGAAGTTTTCGCTCCTGTTGCTCGCATGGATACAATAAGAATGATTGTGGCTCTTGCAGCATGTAGAGGATGGGACATCTTTCAACTTGATGTCAAATCTGCATTTCTTTATGGTGAATTAAGCGAAGATGTATACGTCGAGCAACCAAAGGGCTTTGTGAAGAAAGGGAAAGAGCACAAGGTTTACAAGTTACATAAAGCCTTGTATGGATTAAAGCAAGCACCAAGAGCATGGTTCAGCCGTATAGAGTCTCATTTCATTAAGGAAGGTTTTCAAAAATGTCCAAAAGAACAAACCTTGTTCATCAAAAGAAGTACAACAGGTAGTATATTAATCGTTAGCATTTATGTTGATGATTTGATTTATACAGGTGATGACAAAGTCATGATGATTGAATTCAAAAAATCTATGATGCAAGCCTTTGACATGACTGATTTGGGTAATATGAGATTTTTTCTTGGCATAGAAATTTTGCAGAAACCAGAAGGGATTTTTGTGTGTCAAAAGAAATATGCCACTGATATTTTAAAGAAGTTTACAATGTCTGAAAGCAAGCCTGTGAATAGTCCAATTGTTCCGGGTTTTAAAATTAATAGAGATGTTAATGGTGTTGCTGTGGATGACACTTACTTCAAGCAAATTGTTGGAAGTCTAATGTATCTTACAGCTACAAGGCCGGATATCATGTTTAGTGTGAGCTTAATTAGCAGGTATATGTCAAAACCAACAGAATTACATTTACAAGCTGCTAAACGGATATTAAGGTATTTGAAAGGAACTGTTAGTTATGGGATTTTCTACAAGAAGGGAAAGGAAGAAGAATTGCTTGCTTTCACAGATTCTGATTATGCGGGAGATGAGGAAGATTCGAAAAGCACCTCAGGTTATGTTTTCTTATTAAGTTCAGGAGCAGTATCATGGATGTCGAAAAAGCAACCAATTGTTACTCTTTCGACTACCGAAGCAGAGTTTGTGGCTGCTGCTGCGAGTGCTTGTCAAGCTGTATGGATGAGAAGGGTTTTGAAAAACTTAAGTCATGTTCAAGAAGGAAGCACTGTTATCATGTGTGACAATAGCTCAACAATTAAACTGTCAAAAAATGCAGTAATGCACGGAAGGAGCAAACATATCAGAGTGCGTTTTCATTTTTTAAGAGATCTTGCAAAGGATGGCGAAGTTGAGTTGGTGCACTGTGCAAGTCAGGAGCAGGTTGCAGATTTGATGACTAAGGCGTTGAAACTTGAGGCTTTCCAAAAGCTCAGGAAGAAGATGGGAATGTTTGATTTTAGTGAAGTAAACTAATTGCATAATGCAAGTAGTTTAAGGGAGGGCACGAACGTGTTTTTGCTGATTGTTTAAGTTAGTAGCTAGTAATTAGGAGTTTATCTTTATTAGTTTTAATAAGCCCTCACCTTTAGGAGTTTGTTGCTTTTGTATTAGTCTTGTCTTTGATATTCATCATGTGCTTATTTATAGCTAGCAGTTACTGATATTTGTAAAGGCTATATATGCTAGCCACTTTGCTTTAATAAAGGATTATCCAGTTTGTTAGTTTGAGTAACACCTCTATTTTCTACAGTTTGAACATGACCTGTAATCATGGGCGGAGCTACCGCCCGACCCGGGCATGTGCCCGGGCTTGGCTGTTATGATGTTTGGAGGAGATGAATAGTAAAATTAAAATTTGTAATTTATAGAATTAAATGATATAGTTAGATTCATGTTGTAGAGAATAAACAATGGTGAAGGTTTAGTGAAGGAAGTTTGATGGTTTGAGATAAAGATGGATTAAAGTATTCATTTTTGTGATTTTGAGAAAATAATAATTATGGAGTTCTTGTTGTTATTTTGACGTGAAGAAGAGAAGAAAATGAGAAAAAATTTATCTGTTGTCTGTTGAGAATAGTGCCTAAATATATTTTTGAAGATTTAATATTTAAATATGTTTCTAGTTTTAAATTTGAAATAAGATGATACTAGGATTTATGATTTATATTTCTATTTAGAGTATTTAAGTTTTGTTTAGAATTTATAGGATTAGTTTATTATTTATGTAGCTCTATATAAAGAACCATATAACTATTATTTTTAATGAAAATAAGAATTTGATTTTCTCCACACAAAAATATATCCCACAAAATTTCGCAATACAAAAACACACAAAAAATAATAAATTTGTAATTGAAGGTTGTGAAGTGTGAACTTGTGAATAGTCACATGTACAATTATTTTAATTTATTTTTTTCGCAAAATATTCAATAATGTTTTTATTATGTTTTCGAATATAGTTTTGTTAGACATTTTGATTATCAAATTAATTTTGTTAGACATCTTGGACCTTGTCTTGATGCTTTTTCCTGCTTTTGTAGGTTTTCCTTCGTATTTGGGCATGTCTTGGTCATTTTACTACTAATACTAATACTAAAAATACCATAGAAATTCCTGTCTGATGTATCTCTCTGCTAGTATCTATATGGTCTCAGATTGTTTTAGCCAAAAATTTCGCCAAAGGGGGAGATTGTTGGATATTTGGTGTTGGCATCATTTTTGCAAAAGACAAATATACAAGCAAGATGTGCAAGTTGTGCAAGATATGCTATGACATGTTCCAACATCTGGATACCTATCCAGGTGATGTGTTTTCGCGCTTACTTGACGCCTGTTCTATTTATGGAATCCACGCTATTCTACTTGGAGTCCAAGGAATATATTTTTATTCAGAATCTCGCATTGATTATTTTCCATATCACGCTCATTTGCTAAAGGATACGTGAGATATGATTTTGAAATATGCAAGGTGGATTTGTTGGTGGAATGAAGCCCATGCATGGTATGCAAGCCCATGCAAGCTCGCCTTATTTAAACAAGAACAAGAAACCTAATTTCTTTACTGAAACCGTCATATTCATAGAGTATTATTAGGGTTTTGAATCTTGTTAATTGTGAGCCTTTCTTGTGTCACTTTGATACAAGGTTAGGACTTTGTTTTTATTGAGTTGTAATTGTTAACTTCTCCAAAGCTTTGAAGCACGAAGTTGTTTTGTCTTTTTTAAATTGTTTTCAAAACGCTTATCACTGTCGTTTCGCGATCAAAATAAGTTTTAAATAAGAGTAGTACAAGGTAGTTAAACCTTGGTCGTCTCACAAGGATCTCTAAATTGATAATTAACAAAACTAAGAACGATGAATAACACAATTAAATGGGGGTTTTCAATTGAGAAAAACAGTAATAGAGATGTTGGAATTAATTTATATGAAAGCAATCAATCCGTTGGTTTTAGGGAAACTTCATTCATTATCTATCATAGGTTCTAGAAAACATACTTTTCTGTTTCTATTCTTGATTGACCGTGAAACTAACTTTCAAGCGTCCATTAGTTTCACAAAAATTCGGACTGAATTAACAAGCGAAAAACATTTGTTCGATTAATCATGAGAGTAAACAAGCGTAACAGAACTTGATTAAAGTCATCACGTGAATTCAGTCAATCCTATAAACAAGCGTTATAGACTCTATCAATTTCTATCCGAATTAAATTAAACAAGCGATAATTAACTCGAATAACCTCACTACAATTGCAATCCGAAATTACATACAATCAAGCGCTATAGATAAATACGAGTTGCATTCATTATGATCAAAGAGGCAGCGAAATTGAAAGAGAAAGAATTAGAAACATGAATTGTAATTGCATTAAGATCCAAACCTCAAGATTATGATTTAAAGTGCCTTAACCAACAAATTGATCTATGGTTTTTAGTTGCTCATGATTCGGCTGCACAATCCTATTTTTTGGTTCGTGTATACTGAATGAATTCTGATTTAGGTCAGATTTTAGTTTTAATACAGCAAGCAAAAACGGGCCACATAACAATTGGGCCGAAATTATAAGTTATGCTGAAAATAATTAAGTCTTGTAAGTCTGGAACATTGACGAGTAAATGTGACTCCCTTGCGCTCTGAATTAGCTTTCGACTTCAACATGAAAGTTGTAGCTCTTCGTCTTAGCTTTCCAACGCAACTGGCCGCGTCTCAATCCGATATTCCTAGCTCCAGTTATGTTCTGCGCAATGAGAAGGTGTCAATTTATTATTTATTCAGAAAATAAGTGCGAACATAAAATAAGGCTAATTAATCTTAAATATAAAAACACATTAAAATAGTAAAAATAGTTAAATAAACTATAGGAATACATGAGTACAGTAGTAGAAGAATATGCATTAAAATGCACTGATCAAATTCCCCCACACTTGAACTTTTGCACTCCGAGCAAAACTCGAGTTGAAAAACTTGATATAAAATTTAAACAGTCACAAGCAGTCAACATACTCCAGGTTTCAAGCTTCAAGCCTTAGGTTAAAATTCAAAAATTGGCATAACTCTCATCTATCAACCTTCCATGATAATCTTGCGTGTGTGTGTACTGTCTCCTACCGTCAACGAAAGTAATATCAAGATCCCTCTCCGAAATACTCAATCTAAATGCTAAGCTGTCATTCTCTTCCTATAATTTCGGATTTAACCAGGATTTCAGTCTAGGGGTGCTGTTTCTTTTCAAGAGATCCAAAGCTTTTCAATTTCAACACAGGGGCAACTTCCTTCAAAGCTTAATTACTTATTATTATTATTATTATTATTATTATTATTATTATTATTATTATTATTATTATTATTATTATTATTATTATTATTATTATTATTATTATTATTTCAAAGCTTTAGGTACTACTCCACCTTTTCACCTGACGGGATCCTACTTGTAATAGGTCCAACCTGTTACTCAGAGTAGAGCATCCTACACAACACTTGTTCCTCCAGTTTCGGGCACAGTAACTCATTATCATCATTTTTTTTGTATTATTATTTTTTTAGCTTTCAAGAAGTTTCCCTTTTTCTTAATTAATAGCAATGATCAGTCTATCCTTTACTTCAGCCTTACCCCCACACTTAGTTCTAGTCGTACCCTCCATTATATTCAAGTTCAGAGTGCTTAGTCTAGAGAATGTGTATTTCAGAAATTTATCTAGACATTACTAAGTTTAACAGTGTTCAAGCAGTTGTGCATTAAAGTTGCAAAGACTATCATGTCAAGTATCAAAACAAGAATTTCCAAAGATTTCACCAACCTTACAACTATATGCTCTTAGCCTTAGAACATGTGACTACTCATGACATTGTCATTTATTATATTTTTGTATTCTTGTTCAATTTTTTATTTTTATCTTTTTAAACATAAAGTAAAATGTAAAGTAAGTAAACAAAAAGTAAAATGTCCCTCCCCACACTTAAACCAGACAGTGTCCGCAATGTCAAAATAAACATAAAGTGAGAGTAAAGGAAAGAACACACCCGAGGGGTCAAGGTGGAATTTTATCCTTCATGTCCAGTGGTTTCCTTGGAGGCCTTTCCAAGCTACGAACACGTGGGATGGGAAAAAGAAGATAACAAGTGAACTTGGATATTAATGAAAAATCTGGTGGCTTAGGAGGAATAGCATGAACATATGGTAAACCTGCAATAGCAAAAGCATGGAAATCACAAAGTTCAGAGTTAGCTTGTGAGACAGATAAAATAGGTGGAAGAGATGCACAAATGGCGAAGGACAACTGCATGTTGCGTGGCTTAATCAAAGATTCCACCAACAAGTTTTCTACTATGGGCAGTTGTTGGTTGGAGCTAACATCCACACTTTTAGTGTCAAATTCAACAACAATTAAATTCTTTTGGATTCTTGCACAAGTGGTTGTCGGCATCAAAATTTCTTCACCTACAATGGCTGGAGTTTCATCAAGACTTGTATCACACTGCATTACCTCTAATAGTGCAACAAGTTGTACATCATCATGGAACATCTTCTTCTCTTGAAGTTGATGGGCAGTGGAGACTATTTTCTCAACTTGGACTGCTAAACTTTGAAGAGAGGATTGAATCTGTTCATCCCTTTGCTTATGATTTTCATCCATCTGCTTTATCATTTCTTCCAAACTAAGTTGTGGCTCAACCACCAATGAATCAATTTGCTGAAACTGTGGATGTGACCAAATAGGCTGCTCAGCAAGATATGAATTTTGTTCTTGATAGTATTGTCCTTGAAAATTACCTACAAATTGGGTCTCACCACAAAAAGCAGTATCTAACAATATATGACATGCATCACTAATATGAAAACTCGAAGAACAAATATTACACATCACCATTGGAATATGATTTTGATAGCATGATTGTTGTTTCCTTGCATCTAAGCAATTAATGATATAAGTCAATTCATCCCATGAGTTACCCATTTTTTTTTCTTAAAAAAAAAAAAAAATAAAACTTTTTTTTTTGGTTTAGAAAAAAAAATGAATATAAAAATGAAAAATCGTGTCACAAAAAATCTAAAAAAAATAACAATACCACCTAAAATCTCTAAAAATCAAACAAATCTAAATACAATTTTTTGGGATTTTTTTAAATATATGGAAAATTCAAAAAAACTAAAAAGTGGTCTAAATGAAGGAATTTCGCAATTTCAGCATGAATTTTCGTATCAAAGATACGAAAGTTTTGTTCCTTGATGTTTTTGGGATTTGTGGACCAAATTTCGGATCAATCTATGATATCAACCGAAAATCAATTATTTTTCAGCTTCACTGCAAAATTCTACGTCAGAACCTGAAACACAACAAAAACTCACAAAACAAAATTGTTAGTAATGTTAGTTAGTTCTCAATTTTACTAATCCTAATCAGAGATCCCTGGCAACGGCGCCAATTTGATCACTGTCGTTTCGCGATCAAAATAAGTTTTAAATAAGAGTAGTACAAGGTAGTTAAACCTTGGTCGTCTCACAAGGATCTCTAAATTGATAATTAACAAAACTAAGAACGATGAATAACACAATTAAATGGGGGTTTTCGAATGAGAAAAATAGTAATAGAGATGTTGGAATTAATTTATATGAAAGCAATCAATCCGTTGGTTTTAGGGAAACTTCATTCATTATCTATCATAGGTTCTAGAAAACATACTTTTCTGTTTCTATTCTTGATTGACCGTGAAACTAACTTTCAAGCGTCCATTAGTTTCACAAGAATTCGGACTGAATTAACAAGCGAAAAACAGTTGTTCGATTAATCATGAGAGTAAACAAGCGTAACAGAACTTGATTAAAGTCATCACGTGAATTCAGCCAATCCTATAAACAAGCGTTATAGACTCTATCAATTTCTATCCGAATTAAATTAAACAAGCGATAATTAACTCGAATAACCTCACTACAATTGCAATCCGAAATTACATACAATCAAGCACTATAGATAAATACGAATTGCATTCATTATGATCAAAGAGGCAGTGAAATTGAAAGAGAAAGAATTAGAAACATGAATTGTAATTGCATTAAGATCCAAACCTCAAGATTATGATTTGAAGTGCCTTAACCAACGAATTGATCTATGGTTTTTAGTTGCTCATGATTCGGCTGCACAATCCTATTTTTTTGGTTCGAGTATACTGAATGAATTCTGACTTAGGTCAGATTTTAGTTTTAATACAGCAAGCAAAAACGGGCCACATAACAATTGGGCCGAAAATTATAAGTTATGCTGAAAATAATTAAGTCTTGTAAGTATGGAACATTGACGAGTAAATATGACTCCCTTGCGCTCTGAATTAGCTTTCGACTTCAACATGAAAGTTGTAGCTCTTCCTCTTAGCTTTCCAACGCAACTGGCCGCGTCTCAATCCGATATTCCTAGCTCCAGTTATGGTCTGCGCAATGAGAAGGTGTCAATTTATTATTTATTCAGAAAATAAGTGCGAACATAAAATAAGGCTAATTAATCATAAATATAAAAACACATTAAAATAGTAAAAATAGTAAAATAAACTATAGGAATACATGAGTACATTAGTAGAATAATATGCATTAAAATGCACTGATCAATGCTATTATAAAGCATCAACACAGGGTCTGTGTTTTGAGTGGAAGTGAGATGGGATCTCTGCTCTAGGAGGTTCCTAGGGTGAAGTCAAACAATAGTGTCTAGGCGATAGGTTTTAAACCGGGGTGTTTAGCTTTGAACTAGAACTATCATAGTGGATTTCCTTCCTGGATTGGTATCTCCTAGATGTAGGTTGTGTTACGCACCGAACTGGGTTAACCTCTTGTGTTCTTTATTGCTTTCTGTCCTTATTATTTATTTTTGTTTATGTCCAGAGTCAGCATAATGCTTCAACATTGATCTCCACATCTCAAGTGTTGAAACATTTGATAGCACATCTAATAGCTGACGCGCCAGGAATTTCAATTGGCATCAGAGCAGACACCCTTCCTGTTTTTGGGTGAGATTCAGGGAGATAATTCTCTGGCAAGATGGACAAGGAAGGAGGAATGGTGAACAGACCACCACTTCTGGATGGCTCCAACTATGATCTTTGGAAATCTAGAATGGCTACATTCTTAAAGTCTATTGACAGCAAGACCTGGAAAGTTGTGTTGAAAGGTTGGGAACCACCGGTTGTTCTTGACAAAGATGGTAACAAAACTGCTGTGTTGAAACCTGAAGAAGAATGGTCCAAAGAAGAAGATGAAGCAGCTCTAGGGAACAATAAAGCCCTGAATGCACTTTTTAACGGAGTGGATAGAAGCATGTTCAAGCTCATCAAACCATGCATTGTGGCGAAATATGCTTGGCGCATCCTGGAAACATCCCATGAGGGTACTTCTAAGGTCAACATGTCTAAACTCCAACTTCTTACAACCAAATTTGAGAACCTAAAAATGAAAGAAGAAGAAAGCATACATGACTTTCACTTGAGCATTCTTGACATTGCCAACTCTTTTGAAGCTTTGGGCGAAAAAATTTCTGATGAAAAGCTTGCAAGAAAAATCCTCAGATCTCTCCCCAAGAGATTTGATATGAAGATAACTGCAATTGAAGAAGCCCAAGAAATTGCCACAATGAAGGTTGAAGAATTAATTGGATCACTTCTAATCTGTGAGGTAGCCATAAATGAAAGAACAGATAAGAAAGCCAAGAGTATTGCCTTTGTCACTAATACCGATGATGAAGAATCTCAAGAAAATCCAGAAGAAAGTATGTCTGAAGCACTAGTTTTACTTGGAAAGCAATTCAACAAGTTGATCATACGTGTAGATAGAAGACAGAAGCCAAATGGGCAACACATTCGATTCGACATCAGCAAACAGCCAGTTAACTTGAGAAAATCTAGGAATGAAGAAATGAGCAACCAACTTAAGGAGGTACAATGCCATGAATGTGAAGGACATGGCCACATCAGACCTGAGTGTCCCACCTACTTGAGAAAACAAAAGAAAGGGTTAGCTGTATCATGGTCTGATCATAACGAGTCAGAAGAAGAAAGTGATGATGAATCTGCAAAACATGTTACTGCTTTGACTGGTATTCAAGTTTCAGATGTTGAATCTGATGATGACAGTGGTGAGATGTCTTATGAGGACCTAGTTATAACTTACCAACAGTTACTTACTAGTTATAATGAAGCCCGCAGAGTTCTTGAGAAGCAGAAGAAGACAATTAGTCAACTTCTAATTGAGAAAACTAATCAATCTGACAAGCTATCAGAAGCACATAATGAAGTGACTCTATTGAATGCACAGATGGATGAGCTGAAGAAACAGGAAAGTCAACAAAATCCTGTTGCTGATTCTCCTGAGAAGATTCTAGGCGAGGTACCTACCATAAGAACTAACTCAATAGGATATGACTATAAGGCACTGAATGAACTTCAACAAAATAAGGAAACTAAGTTCAAATCTGATGAAGAAGTTATAAATCCATATACTGGAGAAAAGATGCCTCAACATCTTATTCAACATCAAGGTAGATATCCAAGACCTAATCCAAGACAGCATCCCAAGTCACATTCTCATGGTTGCAAACACAACAGAAGGCACATATCGTGGGTTTGTCATCATTGTGGTAGAAAAGGTCACATTAGACCTTACTGCTTCAAACTGTATGGGTATCCTGATTGGTATCATCAACCAGAATATGGTCCTGCTGCACAAAGTGTCAGGAAAGAATGGAAACCAAAATCAGAAGGAACAAGACTGATAGCCCACACCTCCCTCAAAGTCTCATCTAGAGAAGACTGGTACTTTGACAGTGGGTGTTCTAGGCACATGAACTGGAGTTGAAAAATTCTTGAAGGATATAAAATCCTACAAAACTAGTTTTGTTACCTTTGGGAGATGGCGCTAAAGGAGAGATCATTGGAATTGGAAATCTGATAAACAATGAGTTTCCAAAACTAGAAAATGTGTTGCTTGTAAAAGGATTAACAGCAAACTTGATCAGCATAAGTCAACTGTGTGATCAAGGGTTGAAAGTAAATTTCACTGAATCTGAGTGCTTATTTGTTGATGGTGCTGGAAAAGTGCTAATGAAGGGTGCAAGATCAAAAGAAAACTGATATCTTTGGGTTCTTCAGGATAGTGTAAGTCTCTCAACATGCTTGAGTAGCAAAGAAGAAGAGGCCAAACTGTGGCACCAGAAGTTGGGACATCTCAATCTTAGCGGAATGAAGAAGGCAATCTCAGCTGAAGCAATTAAAGGATTGCCAAATTAGAAATTGATGTGGATAGTATATGTGGTGAATTTCAAGTTGGGAAAGAAACCAAAATGTCCCATCCAAAGCTTCAACATCAGGTGACGTCTAGGGCACTTGATTTACTCCACATGGATCTCATGGGTCCAATGCAAGTGGAAAGTATGGGTGGAAAAAGGTATGCTTTGTTGGAACAAAATAGGTTCTGACATGATCCAATTAAGTTTTGATGATAACAAAGGTATTAATATGCAATAGGGTATACTAATTATTTAATCCAAGTGTGCAGATATACAAGTTAATTCTTTAAATTTACTAGAAGCACATTGGAAGCTCTGATATGTCAAAGCAAACTCTGACCAGATTTTCAAGGCATCAGAAGATGCAAGTTATATTCGTCAGAAGCTAGTATCAGACTCTGATAAGAGCAGTGAGAGCCGTTTTGTCAGAAGAACATTCTCTGCAACAATGATTGGAAATCATCATCATCCTTTGACATTCCAAAAGCTGATGGAATCAATCTTTTCCACAAGATAGTGACGTTAATACTGTTGTACGAACTCATTACCTGATTTGGCTAAAACGTTATCCCCAAGATTGATCGTATACAAGGTTACCTGATTTGGTTAAGAATGGTACTATCTACAGCTGACACAATCTCACCGCATCAAATTCAAATCAAACACGCTCCACCTTCGTCGATAAATTGGAACAAGTTTGAAGTTTTAGGATACGACACTTGAACAATTTGAAAGAGCTGTTATTTTGTCAAAATCATCCTAGAGCACTAAGAACTTCAAATACAACTTGAACTCATATTCAAATCCAAGACTCCAGTTTCAGCTTCTGTTAATTCATTAGTTGAACCTTAGAATTTTGTATTAAGATTCTAAGTTAAGTCTTGTATCAAAAGTTGTATTTATTTGTAACTGAACATTGATCTTCATATCATTTGTTCAGACTCTGTTTTCTTATATTTGTATTTGGAAGTCTCTTGCCTGCGTGCTTGAGCATTAGGAAGTCTCTTGTTTGTATACTTGAGCATTGGAAGTCTCTTGCAAGGTTGCTTGAGCATTTGTAATCTTTGGTGATTATAGTGAACTCTCTTGGTAGTACAAGAGGACTGGACGTACTCTCGGTTTGTGAGGGGAACCAGTATAAAATCTCTGTCTCTACCTTTCTCTCTTTCTCTCTACCTTCAACGTTCTGATCAATTGTGTTTTGTTTTTCTAAACCGCTGCAAACTCTGATAAGTTTTTCATAACTTAGAAGAATTTTTAAACTACCCAAAACACAATTCAACCCCCCCTTCTTGTGTTTTTCACACCTTCAATTGGCATCAAGAGCCCGGTTCTGTTTTTAATCACGTTACAGTGAAACAATTTCTAGTTGAAAAACACTATGACTGAAGGAACTCCAAGTGTGAGCATGAAATCAGTTCCTCATGACTATGATGTTGAAGATAATAAGACAAGCAACAAAGCACCAAAGTTCAATGGAGATACATCTAACTTTACCTGGTGGAAAGATAGAATCTACAGTCATCTTATTGGTTTAGATGATGAGCTTTGGGACTTAGTTGAAGAAGGGGTAACCTTCCAAGGACTTGATGAAAAGGGAAGGTTATCTATTGAAGAAAGAAAGAAGTTCACTCCTACAGACAAGAAGCTATACAAGAAACATCACAAGGTCAAGGATCTTCTCATTGGATGTATAACTCATGATGAATACCTCAAGATCACAGACAAATCTACTGCCAAGAGCATCTATGATTCCTTGTGTTCCACATATGAAAGAAATAAACAGGTTCAAGAGGCAAAGGCTACTCTTCTGATCCAACAGTATGAACTCTTTAGAATGAAGGATGATGATAATATTGAATCCATGTATTCTAGGTTCAAAATTCTAGTGGCTGGTCTCCAAGTTCTAAAGAGAAGCTACTCAACTTCTGATCATGTAAGAAAGATTTTGGGAAGCTTACCTTCAAGGTGGAGGCCTAAGGTAACAGCTATTCAAGAAGCTAAGGATTTGGACAAACTTGGCTTGGAGGAATCGATAAGTTCACTCTTGAGTCATGAGATTGAATTATCTTCTGATGAGCCTCAGAAGAAACTAAAATCTTTGGCCTTGCCATCTATTTCAGTTTCATCTATGGCTTTGAAAGCCAAAGTTGTAGAATCTGAAGCAGAGGAATCTTTCGTAGATAATCAAGAAGAAGGATCAGAAGATGATTTCTTTGCACTCTTGTCCAAAAATTTTCAAAAGTGGTCACTAAGGAAGGGCAAAAATTTTCAAGGCAGAGGATCTGGATTAAGAAACAACACCAGCAGAGAGAAGAAGGATGACACAAAAAATTGTTTCAATTGTCATAAGCTTGGACACTTCATGGCTGATTGTCCTGAACTCAACTCCAAGGGTAAAGGTAGAAAGAGTACAATCAAGAACAAAGCCAAGAAGAGTCTGATGGCAACATGAGAGGATATCAATGAACTATCTGAGGATGAAGACTCTGAGGAAGCAAACCTAGCGCTTATGGCCACTGGTGAATCAGACCATGACAGTGATTTAGAGTCTGACACGGACGATATTGATGAGGTAATATCTAAAATGTCTAGTACTCAAATGACCAAAGCTTTGAAAGATGTAATGGTGAAGTACATGGAAAAGTTGAGTGAGCTAGATTTTTGTAAACAAAAAATGAAGCTACTCAATGAAAATCTCACCCAGACTCAAGCAAACTATCAAAAATCTCTTAAAACAATTAAAGTGCTTGAGACTGGATGTAGAACATGTCACAAACCCTATGATGAGTATGAAATCTCTCTTCAAGAGTTTGTTCACCATAACATAGACAAAACTAGGGTAACTTCAGTAATTCATGGTGGGCTTAGCAATTATTATAAAAGACAAGGACTTGGTTCTCTCACATCTTCTAATGTGGGAAAATCAAAGAAACCTGTCTTGTTAAGCAAGTCACCATCAGAATCTTATTCAAACTTTACTAAGGGTACATCAGAACCTCTGACTGTGTCTGGTACTCTTGTGAGCTTGGAACCACAAGATAAGGTATCAGAAGATGACTCATCCTCTGAACCTAAGTCTTCTAAAACCCAGGTTCCCCTCACATCAGTACCCATGTCTACTCAAGTTAAAGCTGTCAGAGTACCAAAGCCTGTTGATAAGCGGGGCACTAGTACTTCTAAAGCAAACTTGGTAACTGGTTCTCTGACACACTCAAGAGGAAAGTCTCAGAGACAACATAAGCCTAAACCTTTTTCTAAAGGCTCTGTTGACTCCAGATCTTCTGAGTACTCTAACAAGCAGAATAAGATTCTCAAAACTAACCAAAAAGGACCCATCAGAGTATGGGTACCAAAATCTGAAATAGTGTATGCTGCAGGTATGCACCCAAAGAAGAAAAGATAGCTCATGGTATCTGGACTCTGGCTGCTCACGTCACATGACAGGAGACAAGCTCTTATTCCACACCCTGAATCAGCAAGAGGGAGGAACAGTAGGGTTTGGTGGCAACCAGAAGGGAAAGATCATTGGTATAGGTACAATTGGTAATTCTTCTTTGTCAATTTCTGATGTTTGGTTAGTAGATGGACTACATCATAATTTACTTAGCATAAGTCAATTGTGTGATAGTAATTATGATGTTATGTTTAATAAGGATTTATGTACTGTAATCAGAAACTCTGATCAATCTGTTGTCTTTAAGGGAAATAGAAAAGACAATGTTTACAAAGTAAATTTTTCTGATTTAAAGGAACAACAAGTGCTTTGTCTCTTGACACTGAGTGATGAAAAGTGGATCTGGCACAAAAGATTGGGTCATGCTAACTGGAGGTTAATCTCTAAGCTTAGTAAGGACAATCTTGTCAGAGGCTTTCCAAAAATAAAATATCACTCAGACTCACTTTGTGGTTCCTGTCAAAAAGGAAAAATTGTAAAAAGCTCTTTTAAGAACAAGAACATTGTCTCTTCTACAAGACCCTTAGAACTCTTACACATTGATCTTTTTGGACCAGTTAGCACTGCTTCAATCAATGGTAAGAAATATGGATTAGTCATTGTAGATGATTATAGTAGATGGACATGGGTTAAATTTCTGAGAACTAAAGATGACACATATGAAGTGTTTAGCATCTTCTGTACCCAAATTCAAAATGAAAAGGATTCCAAAATTTTAAAAGTAAGAAGTGATCATGGTGGTGAATTTGAAAATGAACCTTTTGAAAAATTTTGTGAAGAACATGGAATTCTCCATGAATTCTCTTATCCTAGAACTCCACAACAAAATGGAGTTGTAGAAAGAAAGAATAGATCTTTACAAGAAATGGCACGCACCATGATGCATGAAAATAATTTAGCAAAATTCTTTTGGGCAGAAGCTGTTAACACTGCTTGTTACATTCAAAATAGAATCTATATAAGACCTATTTTGAACAAAACAACATATGAACTCTTTAAGGGAAGGAAACCCAATATTTCTTATTTTCATCAATTTGGCTGTACATGTTACATTCTGAATAACAAAGTCCATCTTAAGAAATTTGACTCTAAAGCCTGTAAGGGTATCTTCATTGGATACTCTGAACGCTCTAAGTCATACAGAGTGTATAATTCTGAAACCAATACAGTGGAAGAATCAATGCACGTAAAGTTTGATGATAAGGAGCCTGATGATAAAAAGTCAGAGCCTGTTAAAGATTTGTCAGGTTCTGATGAATCAGAAGATGAAGCTCCAGACTATGACAACTACATATAACCTGTAGAAGACTCTGAAGCGCAAGAAGCTACACCTTCTGATGCTGCTCAAGAACATCAAACAAATGATGACAACTCTGAAGCAACAGAGGTTCCAAGAAATACTTTCAAGTACAAATCATCACATCCTGAAGAGCTTATCCTTGGAAACAAGAATAGTCCAAGAAAAACAAGGTTAAACTTCAGAGATGAAGAATCATTGTTTGGATTAGTATTTTTGATTGAACCAAAGACAACGAATGAAGCTCTCTCAGATGATGCTTGGATAATTGCTATGGAAGAAGAGTTAAATCAATTCAAGAGAAATGATGTATGGGATCTGGTACCCAAACCTAAAAGAATCTGAAGGCAAAGTTGATCAGAAGCTCTACCGAGGTATGATTGGATCTCTTCTTTATCTAACTGCATCAAGACCTGATATTTTATTCAGCGTATGCTTGTGTGCAAGATTTCAATCGGATCCTAGAGAATCTCATCTCACTGCTGTGAAGAGAATCTTTAGGTATTTGAAAGCTACTTGTAACATTGGATTACTGTATCAGAAATCCAATGATTACAAGCTGATTGGATTCTGTGATGCTGACTATGCTGGTGATAGAATTGAAAGAAAATCCACCAGTGGCAACTGTCAGTTCATTGGTGAGAATTTAATTTCATGGGCTAGTAAAAGGCAAACCACCATAGCTATGTCAACAGCAGAAGCTGAATACATATCAGCAGCTAAATGTTGCACACAACTACTTTGGATGAAATATCAATTGGAAGATTATCAAATAAGCAGCAACAATATTCCTTTATATTGTGATAATACTGCAGCTATTCACCTCTCTAAAAACCCTATTTTACACTCAAGAGCTAAGCATATTGAGATTAAACATCATTTTATCAGAGACTATGTTCAAAAAGGAGTAATTGATCTCAAGTTCATTGAAACTGAAAATCAATGGGCTGATATCTTTACAAAACCTTTAGCTGTTGAACGTTTTGATTTTATGAAAAAGAATCTGAACATGATGGAAATCTCTGATTAACTTAGACTCTGATGAAAAATTTGAGTTTGTAAGAATCTAATAGTAATCAGAAGCTGAAGTCATCAGAACCTTCTGTATCAGAAGTTGTGATGAGGACATCTTCTGACAAACTATCAGAATCTGATTAGAAGGTAAATAGTTCTGGCGCGTAAGTTAAAATCTTTTATAAAAACCCTTTCGTTTCCCTCACTTACGTGTCAGTTATTCAAATAATCTTTTGATACACGTGTCTTAGTGCAAGAGGATAAAGAAGTTGGTTAATGATGATTAGCATTTCTAATCCCCATTTGTGGTAAAATACTCTGCTACCCCTAGGTGTCTGTACTTGTTTTTGCGCGAAACTTTCTATTTAAACACACTAACTGTTCACATTCACACTTTTGCACTCTCACAACCTACACTTTCATCTTCTAACTCAGAGCAATTTCTTTCTCCCTCATTAGAAACCCTAACCCCCAAACTCCATCAATGGCTTCAATCATTCCTAGAGATTGTATTATCGACATTGCTAACTCCACACCTACTAAGTTTGCTAAAGATCAACGTCCTTACAAGTATGATGACCTAAATCTTGCGATTGAAAACCCTGTTGATTTAGAAGGGTTAAGAGTAAACGGTTTCTCTAATGTGGTTGATCTGTTCAAGAGACAAGGATTGGAATACTACTTTGATTTATTGAATGGACCAACATATACTGAAATGGTGAAAGAATTCTGGATGAATGCATCAATTATCAACAGAGATGTGTACATTCAGAGAATCAAAGATATGGTTGAAGAAAAACCAGAACTTCAAGGTAAAACTCCAGAGAAAATGGGTTTGAAACCTTTCACATCAACAGAGATTGAATCGTTTGTGGCTGGATTCAGAATCTCTATCAGATTATGTCATATCTGTGAGGCTTTGAAGATAGATCGTGGTGGTCTTGTTATCAGAAACTCTGATGAGGTTGTTTCTGATGTTGAGGAATTTTTATTCAAACCTAAGGCTGATCCCAAGGACAAGTTTGAATGGACCAACAACTGCAAAGTCATCTACAAGATTTTGATTGACAACATTTTGTCCAAGTTGGGAGGCACTGATCAAATTTCAAATCTTCAGAAGCTGTTTACCTTTCATGTTGGTAAAGGAAATTTTGTAGATATTGGTAAGCTTATCTTTGATCATCTTGCCCTTTCTATTTTCTCTTCCAAATCTATTGTGCGACATTCAAGGCTACTCAGTCATATGTTTCCACAGTGTGGCTTGTTGGATACAATCACACCATTTCTCCCAGGATATGGTTCCTTCTTGCTAAGTTCTAAGTTTGTTAATAGCACTACTCTAAGGTACATGAAACTGGTGAAAAACAACCAGATTGTTCATCCAACACACCCACTGCTGATCAGAGATTCTGAGAAAGACATTGCTGAATGTAGGCTTGTGCATGTCAGTGATAGTGCGGCTAAGAGAGTTATAGAAGCACACACTGATCTGTTGAAAAAGCTAGGTGCTGAGGTAGGAGATGGACAACCTACAAAATTGACCATCAGACAATCTAGGATTCTGGAGCAACCAACCAGAGTCCAACCTGTCAAGAGAAAAGCTGTTAAGAGTCCTGCTGGGAAGAAGGTTGCTAAGACCAAGAAGACTACTGCTCCAAGATCTTCAAAGAAACCCAAGGCTAAGAAGATTGTTATGGAGGATCTTACAGAAGAAGAGAAGGATCTTACAGGCAGCTTTGGAAAAGATTAATGAATTCAACAAGAAGCAAGAGGCTCTGAAGGATGGGTATGAGTGTGGTATTGAAGAATCTGCGTTTGATGAGATGCACTCAAAACTTCCAAAAAGGAATGATCCTCATAATCTGCTGGAACAACAGACTCTATATGGACCAGAAAATGGTAAGTTTTCTAATCTTATTGGAGGCAACACAACATTTAGTGATTATTTCAGAAGACTTCAATTTCCTTCTGAAATCAAAGTTAAACATACTCTGAATAAGATTTTAAAAGGAGTTTATTCTGAGAAAGACAACATTCTTTCTGAGAATCAACCAACATCAGAGCAGTTTAACCCTATCCAAACTAACCCATCAGAATCTCATGCTAATACTATATGTAATGATGCAGCACAAGCTTCAACAAGTACTGCACCAGTCATTCTTACTTTACAAGAAGATTCTGATCGTACACCCTCACCACCTCCTGAAAAATCCCCCATACACCATGATAACCAAATTCTCAAACCTACCCCAAACTCTGAGAATGTTGAACTAGAGTCAACCCAAGAAAAATCACCAACACCACAACAAGAAAATGAACCACACCCACAAACACCTCCACCAGAACATACTCAACCAGAAAATGAAAACCAAAAATCCCCTGAACCTAAAGTTGCTGAAGTGGTTGAGCAATCAAACTCTGAAGTACATGCTGGTGAGCAATCCCCACATCATGTGGCTATGGACAACACATGTACTTTACCTACACCACTTAAGCATCATATCCAGCAAATCAATGATTCTATGAATCTTGAAATTGTTCAGAAAACCCCACCTGATCAAACCAATCATCTCAAGAACCTAATGCAGGATCTGTCTATGGACTGCATTTTTATCCCTCCTCACTTACCTTCCAGAATTGTCAATGAACCCCTAGAGCAAACCCAGGATGATATCACTAATTTGCTGCAAGCTGTTGACAAGAACATTAGAAGAATGTCCAGTGCTATTCCACACAGGTCTATTGAAACAGCATATAATGACAAAGAGTGTGACCTTATGGAACAAAATTTGGTGCTCATGATCAGATCAGTGAGACAGGCTTACACCAAAGATTTGGACTTTAGGAATGAGCTGGCTAGGAAGGAGGAAGAAGAAAGGTTGGAAAGAGAGAGATTGGAAGCTGAGGAAAGGGAAATGAAGAGGTTGGAAGATGAGCGTATTGAAAAAGAAAGGCAAGAAGCTGAGGCAAGAGAGCAAGCTAGGCTAGCAGAAGAAGCTAGAATAGCTGCTGAACAGGCAATGCTTGAAAAGATTGCCAGAAATGCACCAGAATATGCTCAGCACATCCGAGAAAATCTAGAGAATATTCAGAGAAGGATTGATGAGCATTCATCTATGCTAGCTACAATTATGACCACTCTCCAGAGCATCAATGCCAGATTACCACCTCAACCTTAAAACCTAGGATTCTATGCACTTGTTCTTTTTAATTTATTATCATGTTCTGTTATTTTGTAACTTGGCTGAATTCTATTTGTTTAAGTACTATGTTTGTTGATTATCTCTTGTGTTTGGTTATAATTTATTTACTTTATGCATCTATTTTATGCTTTCATTAATATTTTTGAGACAAATATCAACACAAAGATCTCAAAGCTAAATAAAGAGTTTATTCAATTGAAAATTATTGATTACATAAGTTCTTATCCAACTTTTCACTTGGATTCTACATCAGAAACAACTAGTTCTAAATCTAGCTTATTAGAATCAGAGGAAGAAGAGGGGTATTCTTCCCTAGGAGGAACATATGTACTCAAGAATTCCTTCCAGTTAGAATCCCATTCAGATTCTGACTCGGATAAGGACTCTTGTTGTTTGGTCTTGGATCTTGTTTGATAATTGGCTCTGACAGGAGCAGAAGTTGATGCCTTCATCTTCTGAGGGTTCTTCTTAGACTCTGAGTCTTGTTGAATCTTCGCTTTCTTCTTCTTCTTCTTCTTCTTCTTCTCCTGTGCTTTCTTACTTTTCATCACTCTTCTATCCTTATCCATTGTTGATTTTTCACAATGAAATGGAAGTGTTGAGTGAAATGACAAAGTGATGATCCTTATATAGTGGATTCAAATTAGACAAGTTCATGGTTTTACGACAAACCATTTAATTGGTGTAGTTGTAACCACCTTGACTGCATTGAAACTCTACTCTTGACCATTTTTTTCAAACTTGTCATTTAATTTTTTGTCAGTTTTATCTTTTCGCTTAATGACAAAAGGGGGAGTAAGAGTCGTAATTAATTTTTGAAATGCTAAACTGAAACCAAATTCCATATTTTGATTTATTAAAATTATGTCTTCGTATGATATGATTTTGAGGAAAATATTAGTTGAAATTTGAACTTCTGATACATGGTACGCATAAAAGAAAAGTGAAATTTTCTTTCATGGGTATCAGACTTAGGGGGAGAGCTTACAAACCTAGCCTCTGAGAGTCTAGTGTATTAGTATTAGTTCAAAATTCAAATAATTATTTTTAAACTGATTTAATTAATCATTGCTGAACTTAGGGGGAGCTTGCAAAACTCATCAACCTAAGAGATGCTTGATAAATTTTATCAACAACCATTGTAAATTAATACTTGGTTTGTCATCAATCAAAAAGGGGGAGATTGTTGGAACAAAATAGGTTCTGACATGATCCAATTAAGTTTTGATGATAACAAAGGTATTAATATGCAATAGGGTATACTAATTATTTAATCCAAGTGTGCAGATATACAAGTTAATTCTTTAAATTTACTAGAAGCACATTGGAAGCTCTGATATGTCAAAGCAAACTCTGACCAGATTTTCAAGGCATCAGAAGATGCAAGTTATATTCGTCAGAAGCTAGTATCAGACTCTGATAAGAGCAGTGAGAGCCGTTTTGTCAGAAGAACATTCTCTGCAACAATGATTGGAAATCATCATCATCCTCTGACATTCCAAAAGCTGATGGAATCAATCTTATCCACAAGATAGTGACGTTAGTACTGTTGTACGAACTCATTACCTGATTTGGCTAAAACGTTATCCCCAAGATTGATCGTATACAAGGTTACCTGATTTGGTTAAGAATGGTACTATCTACAGCTGGCACAATCTCACCGCATCAAATTCAAATCAAACACGCTCCACCTTCGTCTATAAATTGGAGCAAGTTTGAAGTTTTAGGATACGACACTTGAACAATTTGAAAGAGCTGTTATTCTATCAAAATCATCCTAGAGCACTAAGAACTTCAAATACAACTTGAACTCATATTCAAATCCAAGACTCCAGTTTCAGCTTCTGTTAATTCATTAGTTGAACCTTAGAATTTTGTATTAAGATTCTAAGTTAAGTCTTGTATCAAAAGTTGTATTTATTTGTAACTGAACATTGATCTTCATATCATTTGTTCAGACTCTGTTTTCTTATATTTGTATTTGGAAGTCTCTTGCCTGCGTGCTTGAGCATTAGGAAGTCTCTTGTTTGTATACTTGAGCATTGGAAGTCTCTTGCAAGGTTGCTTGAGCATTTATAATCTTTGGTGATTATAGTGAACTCTCTTGGTAGTACAAGAGGACTGGACGTACTCTCGGTTTGTGAGGGGAACCAGTATAAAATCTCTGTCTCTACCTTTCTCTCTTTCTCTCTACCTTCAAAGTTCTGATCAATTGTGTTTTGTTTTTCTAAACCGCTGCAAACTCTGATAAGTTTTTCATAACTTAGAAGAATTTTTAAACTACCCAAAACACAATTCAACCCCCCTTTCTTGTGTTTTTCACACCTTCAATTGGCATCAAGAGCCCGATTCTGTTTTTAATCACCTTACAGTGAAACAATTTCTAGTTGAAAAACACTATGACTGAAGGAACTCCAAGTGTGAGCATGAAATCAGTTCCTCATGACTATGATGTTGAAGATAATAAGACAAGCAACAAAGCACCAAAGTTCAATGGAGATGCATCTAACTTTACCTGGTGGAAAGATAGAATCTACAGTCATCTTATTGGTTTAGATGATGAGCTTTGGGACTTAGTTGAAGAAGGGGTAACCTTCCAAGGACTTGATGAAAAGGGAAGGTTATCTATTGAAGAAAGAAAGAAGTTCACTCCTACAGACAAGAAGCTATACAAGAAACATCACAAGGTCAATGATCTTCTCATTGGATGTATAACTCATGATGAATACCTCAAGATCACAGACAAATCTACTGCCAAGAGCATCTATGATTCCTTGTGTTCCACATATGAAGGAAATAGACAGGTTCAAGAGGCAAAGGCTACTCTTCTGATCCAACAGTATGAACTCTTTAGAATGAAGGATGATGAGAATATTGAATCCATGTATTCTAGGTTCAAAATTCTAGTGGCTGGTCTCCAAGTTCTAAAGAGAAGCTACACAAATTCTGATCATGTAAGAAAGATTTTGAGAAGCTTACCTTCAAGGTGGAGGCCTAAGGTAACAGCTATTCAAGAAGCTAAGGATTTGACATTTGTACATTGGTTCATATACATACAACTTTCACCTTAATATGATATTTGCTTTGATAGTTGTCTGATCCTCCATTTCCAAGAATTTTGCTCAAAAATATTTTTAAGTTTTTGAGACTCACACGTCTTAAATGGGGATTTGACAAAAATCATTACAATTGCCATATTAAGTTCATACTTGGTTCGTATATGTTTGTTTTGTTCTTATATGTGACTTTGTGTGCATAACATAGACATATATTTTTCATATGATTAATTTTGGTACTTTGATTCATTTATGTGACTGTCTTATTATGCATATATGGTTTAACATGTTTTCTCATGTTATAATGTGCTTTGGTATTGTTTTTACTCACATACTTAAGTATGTACCTTGTTGATTGTATATGTTTCATACATCATGTTATGTTTATGCATTTGTTGCATTGCTTTGTTTATTTCGTCCCATATTTTGATATGTTACTTGATTAAAATGTCGATGTGTTACGATATTCATGCGTTGGTTTTGGTTTGTTATTCTACATTCCATGTTTGTCATGATATTTGGTATTCGTCATTGATATATTTTGGCATATCTTTGTATGTATTTATTTGATTAGGAAACTTTATCATATAGTGCATTTCGACAAATGTAAGTGCACGATATGACTATGGTTAAAATTGTTTGAACTTGATACTTCTAATGAGCTCTCTTCTTCTTTTTGATATTGTCAAAGGGGAGAGATTTGGATTGCACAAGCTAAGGATGAATAGCTAAAGAAGTCTTGAAAATTATCAACAATATCAAACGGGCATCAACTCAGGGGGAGCGTGCTTATTGTTAGCCTTGGTGTAAATGCGTCTGTATACATATTGCTATTTTATTTGCATATTAGGTATAGGCTTAGTTAGCTTATGCAAAGTTTTGACAATTATCAAAAAGGGGGAGAATGTAAGTGCACCAGTTCATCCTCATGTTTTAATAATTGTCAAAACACATGAAAATAGAGTAGAACATATTTTGGCAATATTACAAATGACCTGACAGCGAAAAACTATTTTTAAACCTTGAAAAATTGATTTTTAGGTATTCTGTATCGATACATAATCATTTGTATCGATACAAATGTCCTGGAATTACTTCAGACTGATTTTGTGCATTTTGTATCGATACATATATCACTTGTATCGATACAAATATGTCTCTCAGAGGCAGAGAGTCACCTGTGTATCGAATCATGCTTGCATGTATCGATACACACCTGTATCTCTCAAAAAACCAGATGGTGCATGATGTATCGAATCATGGTTGCATGATTTGATACATATCAGTCAAGATTTCAAGAAACTGATATATGTATCGATACACATACGTGTTTGTATCGATACATAGGTCAAATTTTTCAAATTTGAACGCTGGTCAAAGGGTTTGTATCGTTTGTATCGATACAAACCATCATTTGTATCGATACATGTCTGCTGAGTTTTGCCTAAATTTGCTCAATTCTATTTTCTCTTTAAATATCAATGTGCTTGTTCATTGTAAATGAGAGAAAACCTGTGAGAAAGTGAAATAGCTTTGAAAAACACTTTGGGATTCAAATTGGGGAAAAATTTGGATCAAAGGGGTTATTCTTCACAAGATCATCATCTTCCATCAAGTTGCAATTAATTGAAGATTGAGTATGGGATCATTCGAATAGAGATTGCACATTTGATCGATAACGTTCGATACGGCTTGCGGTGAATCAGAGACGTGATCGAGTTGATTTGTGAAGGAGGTTTGGGTTTCTCTCAAGGGTTCAAGATTGTGCGATATCTTGAAGGATCAACAACGAAGAAGCGAGGTACTCAACTGGACGATCGGTGCGAGGATTTGCGCATGGGATTGGATCGTTTGTAAATTGTGCACAAGTGTTCATCATTTTTAATCAATATACTCTCAAATAACCCGTTTGGTTATTTGGGGGGAGATGTACCCGGCCGACCGCGAGGACGACATGAAAGCCGGGGAACTCCCTAATCAAGTGTTTGTGTCTTTCTCTCTCAATCTTTTATTTCACGCAATTACTTTGATTTGTGAGTCAATTGAATTTTCGTGTTCGTACGTGTGCATCGAAATTCAATTGAAATATCTTGATTGTGATTGGATTATATTCAATACTAAGTAACTTGCTTGGGCTGTTTTAATTGAAGCGTTTAAATTCGAATAATTTGTACACGATCATTTCTAAGTCTTTTCATACGTTCAAAGGCTATACTACTTTTTCAGTGATCAATCGGGTGCAAAGAGACTACCGATCCGGTGGTGCTTCCGCGCGTATCTTTTAAACTAAATATTTTTAAAAACCGACATTGTTTAAAAGGGCCATTTATTCAACCCCCCTTCTAAGTGGTAGCCAAGTAGTCTAACAAATTTTGTGCAAGAATTAGTGGTACTAATTGAACCTATTTTACATATTCGTACACTATGACTCTTAAGTGATTTAAGTAACACAAAAGAAATTCAAACTCCCTCCCATTCTCTCCTCTCCCTCATGATCTCCCTCTCACTGTCATGTGAGTCATTATTCCACTCAAGAACAATGCTACACTTAGCCAACACCTCACCTTTGTTAGATGAGTCATGATTCCACCCAATTTTGATTAACCCATTACATGCAAAATTAACCCAATCTCTCTCATTCCAACTTCAGAAAAATTAGAAGCATACTCAACCCCATTCTCTCTTCTCTTTCACGCCAAACAACAACAACAATCCAAGCTTACCAACTCCAAGTATTGCACATGACACAAGCTTCCAAATTTCCTTCATTTCACCAAGAAACCACTTCCTCACATGCATGGAATCATGCTTGCAGGATCTGAAACAAACTCAGCAAGAGAATCACATGAGTTTGCAGCTGAATCACTAGCCAACAACATCTCTTATACCAAGCAAGTTCAACCAACCATGTTACATGCAAAGAAAACTCAAAAAACTCCAACCATTGTCTTTATTCTGTATCAATCCCCTATAAATACCACCCTTAGACCTTGGAAACGAATCATCAAACAACCTAACACTTCTAAGCATCAGAAATTCATTTCCAATCATTCTTGCTCTTGAGCTTTGGGGGTCTTTGAGTCAATCTTGGTGAACTGTTCGTGGGTCTTGGGAGGAGGTTTCAGTAGCTGTGTAGAGCCCAGAAGCAAGGTTTAACGCTTCAATTCCAGGTGGGTTCTTAGGTTAGTTTAGCTAGTTTCCCAAAAATGAACTTTTGCATGTTAACTTAAGAAAATTAGGGAAATGTTGTGTGAGAGGAATTAACTCCCAAATTCCTCTCCATTCTGTCTAATATTATGTATATAAACCCACTGCAATGATTTAGACGAGGATTGTAGGTGTTAAAATTGTTAAAACTTGATTTTTCGCAAAACAGGGCACATCCTGTATGAACTCGCCACAGCGAGTTGCTGGCGAAGTTCATGGCGAGCTGGGTTTTCTGGGCTGATGAAACTCGCCGTAGTGAGCTCTGCTCGCTTAGCGAGTTGATTTAGGCCAGGACCTATAATCTCGCCGTGGCGAGCTGACATTCGCCGTAGCGAGTTCATACAGGACAAACCCATAAGCTCGCTGTAGCGAGTGGTAACTCGCTGGGCGAGCTTGACAGTACAGACCTGCATTTTTCAATTTTTCTAAGGAACTTTAAACACTCGTTTTATGTCCTCATCCGAGTTAGATATTTAGTAGTGGATTGATTTATATAATGCTAAATAGAATGTTAATCACAGATAATCTTTGGGGCACAACTTAGAGATTATTAGGTTGTATGCTCCCTATGACTTGGTAAACCAAGGTAGAAATAATCAATTTAGTATCAGTCAATTATGAGCGATTTATGTCGCACTATGGACTCCCAATGGGATAATCCATTAGGTTATGATTATGTGAGCTGCATGCCATGACCGAATCGGTTGTCGGATATGGCAGGCCTCTGAGACATGCTCACCTCAGAGTGTCATTGCGTTAAAATGAATAAGATATAATTTGTTTTACACCTTTATTTATGCTTATGTATTATGTTATATTGCTAGCATGTTATGACTGGTTAGGTTTCCCCCGGTGTAGTCACCTTAGGAGGGTAGTAGGACTCACTGAGGCTTAGTAGTCTCACCCCACTCCAAACAATTTTTTTTCTTCAGATAAGCAGGTTGGCTAAAGGTATGCTGGTTGGTATGCTCGAGGCTTGCTTTGGATCACATTTATTTCATGCTTTCTAGGTTCTTCCTGTTGTTGTATTCCTAATAAATTCCTGTTGTATCGTTGAATTCATGTTTCGCTTCCGTTGTTTCTTTATCTGTGTTGTACTTAGCACCTGCGTGTGCTTGAATTTTCAAGTGTAATAATAATGTACTCAGTACCAGTTGTGATATTCCACTGATATTCTAGATATTTCATGTGGGGTGTTATACTTTCTGTCCTTATTATTTATTTTTGTTTATGTCCACTGTCAGCATAATGCTTCAACATTGATCTCCACATCTCAAGTGTTGAAACATTTGATAACACATCTAATAGCTGACACGCCAGGAATTTCATGACTGCTTACCAGTTTTGAGAGTTGACCAATCTGGGTTTCAAGACTTTTTATCGTCGCCCCCTGGTTGGCTACTGTAGTCTGGATATTTTCAAAGTTCGTTTTGCTCATGCTAGCAAACTTATTGAGTAACTCTTCCAATGGAGATGGCTTTCTTGGTTGAGGTGCAACTTGAGCCTGGTTCCCTGTCTGGTCCCAGCGTAAATTTGGGTGCTTGTTCCAACCCGTGTTGTAGTTGTTTCCCATATAATTTACCTGCTTCTCGCTTTCTCCTGGCAAAAATTGCCCATTAAGGTGATCTTCTAGGCAGAAATCACAAACTCCTTATACCTATTTAACACTAGCTTCCTTCACAACTTTCTCTTTATCAGCAAGTTGCCTCCATAGTAACTCGATCTCTACTTTGTAGGCAATCTCCTGGTCCACCTTAAGAATTCCAGGCGTCTTTTCAGCTCGATCATGACTCATGTTGTTTTCATTTTGGCACATCTGCTCAACCAGATCTTTAGTCTCTGCATAGGTCTTTACTTTGATGGACCCACCAGTTGAGGCATCTAGTATCATCCGATGTCGCATTTTCATACCAGCAGTGAATAGTTGCATTTACTCCACGGCACTAATGTTGTGGTTAAGACACCTTCCCATGAGTAACTTAAAGCGTTCATAAACTTCGCACAGCGTTTCAGATTCATGCTGTTTGAAACTCAGAATCTCAAACTTTCTCTTCTGGAATAGTGTGTGTGTGAAGAATCTTTCCATGAACTTGTCTTCAAGCTCCTTCCATGTTGCAATCGTTCCCTTTGGCAAACATTGAAGCCAATCTTTAGCTGGACCTGTAAGAGAAAAAGCAAACAAACGCAGCTTCTTCTGGTCATCATTAACATTTTCCGGCACCTTCTGGATCTGACATGTCTCTGAAAACTTTGAAAGATGATCCCAGGGATCATTGTTGGCACGTCCGTCGAACTAGTTCTCCCGCAAACTTGTAAGAATATCACTATAATAGCCCTAGTTCTAAGTTCTCAGCAAACGCCCCGTTTACAACTTATAACCTAGGCACTACCAATGACTCTTCAACCTAGGAACTCCTAGATCAGAGATCCCATCTCACTCCCTTACAACCTGCAAGGATTTTACTAACACAATATCAAAAGAGCTTTGGAGACACACTCCAAGAAAACTACTCGTACCTAAAGGCTTAGAGTGTTACAATCACTAAAAGTCCTTACTCCGTACTTCAAAGCTTAGGAGATGATCACACACAGTACAACTCAATAAACACAATCCTAAGCTTGCATCAAGATGACACAAGAAAGGCTCACAAACAAACACACGCAAAAACCTAAGTTCTTAGACTCAATCACAACACGGCGTGAACAACAACCGAATTAGGTTTAGCTCTTTCTTTAAATACTCCAGTCACAAAATTCCTTGATCCAGAAATAACATGGGCTTAATTAGTTTGACCCATATTAATCACAAGAGATTCTCTACACAAATAGTTCTTCAAGAAGATACGCTACAAAAATATTCTTGACAAGGATCTGAAGCATTATATAATAATCCTCATAATTAGCCTGATTAAACGCGCCATGCAAGATCCATGAGAGAGAAATCAAACATTCCATAAATAGAACATGTCGCGAACACTTCTCGTGAGATGATAAGATGTTTGAGGCATCATATCGCACATCTTGCTACAAAGTTTATTTTACCAAAAATGCAGCCAATATTAAAGACGCAACAAACTCCCCCTTTGGCAAATTTTTGGCTAAAACAAATTATGACCATACATATACTACTTAAGCAGATACTACAACTACATATCTTTTTCTCAACATAAGCACACAAGCATAAAGATTAGTAGTAGCTATCCTTCAAAACAGTTACCATACTACTCCTTCATGGAGAACAGTAGAAAAGAATAAGATGTATCTTTTTAAGATTATCAGAGAGGCATGCAACAGCGGAACACAAAACAACTACTTCGCCTTAAATGGTCAGGAAAATAAACATTGATAGGATGTGGAATAGAATGCTTCAACATTTCACAAAACTACTCCCCCTGCACATATGCATAGGATGTTGGAGCATTGTATCCAACATCTCGCCCTGCATAACACAAATTAGCTCCCCCTAAACACCTGCATATATCAAAGCATGCACACAACCACACAACAATTATACCGCAATGCAGATAAACCAACCAGTAGACTAATCAGATCATAATCAAAACATACCAAATTTTTACTCCCCCTTTTTGCCACAAATTTGACAAATTAGCAGTAGAGAGAGTTAAGAAGTACATAGCCTTAATACAAACCAGCAGAAATAAAATTGTCTATGCCCATAAACAACAAAACAGAAACACATCCAACATACACAAAACAAGGCAACATCATTACATCATTCTAAAAAGAATTGCTGGAGTCAGTCATCTCCAACTCTTCTGTATCACCACCAGCTTCAACATCATCATTCATAGCTGCAACACCATCAGCAGCATCAACACTAGCACCAGCAGCTGCATTACCAACATCCACACCAGCATCAGCAACACCTGCATTCTCACCCACAATACCTTCTTCCTCAGCTTCCTCTTGCTTCAGGGCAGAGTAACTTTTTCAAGCTCTTTCTTCTGCTCATCCAGAGCTCTAACAGCAGCTTCCATAGAAATTATCATAGCCTTTCTGTTCATGGAAGAGGAAGCAACTTTCCCAGGAGAAGATACTTTCTTAGAAGGCACTGCTATGTCAGCAGCATGCTTGCCCTCAAACAGTTTATATTGAAGGGAAATGGGAGATTCCCTCTTACAAGGTTCATCCTCAGGAAGTAAAATGTTGGGGTGTTGAGCCAAAATGATTCCACAAAGAAGGGATGGAAAAGCAATGGGCAATTTCACATCCCAAGATTGGCCATGAGGCATGGTTTGATCAAATATGAAGGACCCATAGTCAGCATTAGTACCAGTCCCAGTGGAATAAATAAATCTGGCCAGCCCAGTTGCTATAGTAGAAGAAAGGGTAGTGGTGAACCAATTGATAACACCTATTCTATTAAGTATAACATATTTCACAGACAACATTACAGAAGGTACCTTACCTTTTAGGGGCCACATCTTGACTTGGTTGGCAGTGATGGTTTTGCAAACTTGATTATTTGTTACCTCCACTTCAGTGTAGCCATCCTCCTTCCTTCCAAGAAATCTGTTTATGACAGCAGGTGAGAACTCCACACATTTGCCTCTAACAAACACTTTGTGATACTCTTTACTGAGGGGGTTGCCACAATCTTCAGCAATGTTCACAATAAATTCCTTCACTAGCTTTTCATAACACTTCCCTATTCCACTCACAGTCTGCATCAAACCAGCTTTCCATATTAAGTCAATTACTTCTTTGCACTCTAGAGCTTCATCAGAAAGTTCTCTCTCCAGAGCCAATCTCCTATGACAAACAAACTTCCACTTAGCAGCACTGTCAATAAAATGAAAGGACACATTGTCCATTGGCACATCAGGAACATTGGGTGGAATGAATCTCCCATCTACTCTCCTTTTTGTAGACACGATGCTTGGAACATCCTTTTCAACATCTGCACCAGATGCAACAACAACAATTTTCTTCTTCTTTGGTGTCTTTTTCTGGGGAGAGATAGTGATGCTTGGAGCATCCTCTTCAGCATCATACTCTGAGTCACTCAAATTGATGGCCTTTCTCTTTGAGGCTTGCTTCTTTTGAGTAACAGGAATCTCTACTCTGCTAGATCTTCTAACAGGTCCAAACATCTTCTTCTTTGGAGATTTTGTAGCTTTAGCTGCTACCTTCTTCTTCTTTGTTGACTTAGTTGCTTCAGCTGCAACCTCAGTCTCTTTGCCCTTTCTTTTGCTTAGTCTGCTACCCACACCAGTTTTGCCACTCTTAGAGGTACCAACAGATTCGAGAACCACCATATCATCTTCAACTGTATCATCTCTATCAGCTTGTTCAGCAACATCATCAGAAATATCCTTCTCTAGCTGCACATGTGAAGTAGCAATTACATTATCTTCATTAGTATCAACATCATCCATCATATCATCATTTGGTTGGTCTTGTGCCAAGGATGTTGGAGCATCCGGCACAACCTTAACACTAGAAACAGAGTCCACAAGTGATTTAAGAACACATTCAGCCATTTTGGTGTTCAGAGCATCTTCATCAACTCCTTCATCACTAGGAGTGTTAGGAACAACATTTTCAGTCATCATAGCAGTTTCCCCTTTTTGATCACTTAGGGTTTGAGGAGAGACATGCTTGTTTGTTTCGATTTGAACATCAGGACAAGGTGTTGCGACATCAGATGCGACATTGGTACTCGCATGTTGGAGTAAGCCCTAGAGGCCAATACTTTAGTGCTTTATTTACTAATAATAATAGGCATTTCTTTATTATGTTTGTAACGTTCAAAATAATGAAGTCCCTAGAATAGAAAGTCCGTTTAATATTAAGTGTGACTTAATCATGAGATTACATTAAACATAAAGACGCTATTTTTAAAGTATCCATAGTCGAGCTTTAAGGTGAAAAGGGATAACCTTAAAGCATAAAGACTATTATGAAGATAGACTGATGATCGCATCTCATGGATCATGGGATAAGGAGTTATCAAGTCTTGACATAGGTATACGAAATATTATGTGTAATATTTATACCGGATTGACCCGCTATGAGAGTACTACATGCAAAGTTATGCAAAGTGTCATAAGTTACTCTCATCGTGATAATGGTGTAAACCGCCCTTAGACCTGAAACCACTTTGTACCCTAGATGTGGAGTCAAGTACTTTGTTGCTGATCTAACGTTGTCCGTAACAGGATAACCATAAAGGCAGTTGATGGGTACTTCACAAAGCATGCTGAGGGACAGTAGTGACCTAGATGGAATTTGCCAATCCTGCATAACAAGATAAATGTCATGGGCCCAATATTGAACTGGACAAAGATGACACCAAGTATGCTTTGTGTTCAATATAGACATAAAGGGCAAAGGGGTAATTATACACGCATATATTATCACTAAAGGTTATGTTATGATCACATGTTAATTTCTCATAACTTGGGTAGCAATGATGTGTTGCTAGATACCGCTCATTGTTTATTATATTAAATAAAGGATTTAATATAATTGCCAACGTTATGGAAACCTACAAGGGTCACACACATAAGGACAGTCTAATATTGAGATAATTAAGGAACACCGTAAGGTACGGTGTATGTGCAATGTGATAAGGGTATCACGGTAATTAAAACGAGCAAGAACACCATATGTTATGGTGGGAGGGCGCGCACATGAGTACTACCACTCATGGGAGGCGCGCGCCCTAGTTTTGTTTCTTGTTGGGCTTTGCCCAATAAGAGATATCTTGGTGCACAAGACAAGAGTTGTCTTGATGCACAAGACAAGAAATATCTATAAATAGAGACCTCTTGTCATTGCTCAATACACAACAAAAAGCACAAGAATATTTTAGAATTAAAAATCCTAAAATAATTCTCTCTCTCTCTCTCTCTCTCAATATTCTTGCATAGCCTTCAAACATAAAGGGCTAGCACTCTATTGAAGGTGACTGTCCGTGTGGACTAGTTAGAGGCGTCGGTGATCTTTATCAACGCTCGTGATCGTCTTGTTCGTGTTCAAAGGTTCTTCCCTACAAGAGATCGTGATTCAAAGGTTCTTCCCTTCAAGAGGTAAAAACCCTAAAACACATATCATGCCCAATTCGTAAGGATCAAACTAGGGAAATTTTTTGAATTCCGCTGCTTAAAATAACGCTATTTTCCTTCAGTGGTATCAGAGCCACTTACGAATCCAGGATCTGATGTTTGTTTAGTTCATGTATTTTGTTTTAATTTGATTAAAACACCTAATAAAGATTAAAATCGAGTAATTAAAATTTGGCATCTATTTGTGTAAAATTTGATGATTGACATTGAAACGGCTTCGGAATCCGACAATTGTATGGTGAAGCAGCGATATGTTAATCGTCATTAGTTTATACAAATAAGAATGATCAAGACTTATATGTGATATAAGTGATCGTGATGCAAAGCGGTGTATTTGATGCATCGTTCTTAATTCCTTTCATTAAAACATATTATGAAAGTTATTTGATATTGAAGTGATTCATGTTCATTTGCTTTGGAATCCGACATTAGTATGGTGAAGCAATGACATGTTAATCAATCATATTGAATTTCGGTCATGAAAGGTTTTGACGGCACGAAATTGCTGCATTAGGATTTGCGGAATAACAAGGGTTGTTTACGTGCCTGCGCTAGGCGCGGGGTATGCTGCGCTAGGCGCAGATGGCAGAATGAAAATTGGTTTTCAGCTGCAGACCTGCGCTAGGCGCAGGGCAGGCTGCGCTGGGCACATATGACAGCAGCCAATTTTTTATCGTTCGCCAAAATTTTAATTTTATTAATCTACAGGACTTAATCTGATAATAATAAAATATGTGTTTATTATTGTGTTTTTGTGATGATTGGTTATGGCCTTAGTTTACTCTTTTGTTTTAATTTGGGATTTTAAATACGGCCTGCGTGTCGTGCCTCTCTCTGAATTTCTTGATGTAACTTCTTTTCTCATCTTACTCCCTCGTATGTAAAACGAGTATTCTTTGATGTAACATTATAATAGAATTACAAGAGGAACAAAGGAGGACAGCCATGAAGATGATGCTTGGAGAAGTAGATCATCGTTAGGCTAGTTTAGGGTTCTCTCATTGGCTTAAGAGGACACTTGCGTTAGGAGGCCATAACCATATCATTTTATATTATTGTATGTATGTATGTATGTATGTTGATGCATGTGAGAGCGTTTAATATGTTAAACAAGCCGGTGAGATCAAAGAATTAAATATCCCTCAAAAGACACATAAGAGATTAATAAAGAAAATGTAGGTTCGCCCACCGCGGAGTGCATTCTCTTTAATAATAAAATATGTGAATATTAAGTTTACGCTTTCCAAGCTTTAGAACTCATCAAGACTAGTATCGAACTATGTAGGTTCGCCCACCGCGAAGTGCATACTCTATATTGGTAAGGTGCGATGGGATAATTGTAATATCCAACTTCTAAAGTAAGGGTCAAACTTAACTTAACAAATATAATGAGATTATATGAGTTTAAGAAGCAATGGTTGGGAATAATTCATAAGATGAATTAGAATAAGGAGTTATTCACCCAATTGATATATTCAAGAATTGTATGAGATACAATTGGAAGGAGTTCCTACCTAAATAACTAAGTCTTGTGTAATCCGCCCACCGCGGACTTAAGACAAAGTGAAATATGGATCTTGACCCACTAGAAAATCTTCCAACGGGATTTTCCGAATCAAATGGTGAGGGTCATTTGTTTTGAATAAAATAGTGGAAGCATTTTAATAAAAGTACTTATTAAAAATTATACAAATATCTTACATATCTTTGTAATTAAAACTTTATACAATATAAATTATATTGTCCTTGTGAAGGACAAGAATCTCAGAAAAGAGTTTCTGAATTGGTACACAAATTGAGAATGGTTCTCAAACGCAAGAAGAACTATAAGCTATTGAACTATACTCTATAAAAGTACCTACTATAAACTAGATTGGAAAAAGATGCTTGTCAGAAGCATCAAGTTGACATCTAGATATAGAATATTTCATACTTTTAAAAGAAATGATGAGATCATTTAAAACGAGTTCTTTTGAAAGAACGACAAAGTATGATAGAATTTATCAATAGACCAAAGAGTTGGTCATAGGTTCAATCATATCAATTTTAGTGGATAGATATGGTCAAAATTATTACATCTTTCGGAAAATTGTTGAATTGAATGAGAAATAATTTGCACTGTCAAAGAATAGAGATATGATATAAATGAGATTTATACTCCTCTTATTTGAATAGAACAATAAAGTTGCCAAAGGAGAACGGATGTTTCAAATTGGTTGAAATGGGAGTGCCGTAGATAGTTCATGAAAGAGTCAAAATAAAAGAATGAAGCGAGACTTCAATTTTGTACACCTAGTTATAGAAAGTCAAAGTTTATATTTCTACATCAAGGGTATATGATACACGATGTTGAATCTCTAAAGAGGTGCTTAAAGATTTAGAACATTGACTATAAGTTTAAGTCAAGCTATGTCTAGAATGAAACAAGTTGTTTCATTGACAATAAAAGCTATGTCATGACTTAAAATCAAATTTGAAATAGAATACAATAATTGTTATTGAGTTCTATTTGGTAATAGAAGTATTAATTAAATACCTTGTATTGACAAGATATGAAAAGTAGCTTTGAATGATAAGACAAGTAGTGGTCCCATCATTTGAGCAAAGTCTTCTATACTAGTGCTCCAAATCAAGTAATGGACTAGGGCTCCATGATCTTGATAAGAACATCTATAACAGTTGTAATAAGAGCCAAATAAGATTTGGACCTTATATGTATATATCAAGAGCATTGTTATTTAGTACAAACATTTGATGTGTTAATTACTTGTTGAAAGTAAATTGACACATGATATATTTGAACAATATACATGAGATGTATGTCGAGTACTAAACATATTTATTTGATATATTGAGTATATTTTACTTCATTTACATTGATGATTAAAATCATTAGATGGAGATATGTGTGTGACACAAATTAGAAAATCTTTGAATTTGTCAAGGAGTTCCATAAATGGAGTAAAAGGATATGACTCGACAAAAGTATTTAAGTCATATGAAAAAGTCATAGTAATAAATACTTAATTAAAGGAGTATAATAAACTAATTTTATCACATCATGTTTGACATGATATAAGATAGTTTAATTATGTCATTGACTCTTAGAAATTTATTTGCTTATAATTAATCTTCACCCACAAATAGTTTCCCTTTTTAAAGTAATCATAAAAACACTATATATATGATATAAAGGTTAGACCACCAAGTTTGTCTTTATGAAAATTTGGACTAAAAATTTATCAGATAAATTTAATTCCAAAATTGGAAGAATAAATATGTGGAAATATCCTAAAGAATCTAAGGGATACTGGTCTTATATCACTCTTGGGACAAAAGTTGTTTTGTTGCTAGATTTGAAGCATTCCTCTAGTGGGAGTGTGTCTCTAAAAGAAACAATGGGAGTGATATAGAACTTGAATAAGTTCAAGTACCACAAAATATATTTGTTTGAAAGGGGAACATAAACCGGTTCCTCAAAGTTGTTGAAGGACCATCAGTTTAAGTTGCACAAAATTCTAGATAAGTCTAACATATTACATGGGTGAGATGTATGATCTAATCATGACTCAACAAGTTGATATGGTTTTCATGAAAGATGAATCTTTGACTTGGTAAGAGGTCGTAAAAGGCCTAAAATCTGAGAAGTGGCTAAATGCCATGAAATCTTGTACAGAATCCATATACACATACCTTATGGTGATAATGGTATTGTCATCAGGATGAGTAAGACTCATACGATGAAAGTGAGTATTCTTATTGATCACTGATATGGATGGTATTGAGAATACCCTTTAAGATTTGATTGATCATTTAAGGTTTCACGCAAAGTCATAATGCATGTTATGATGAAATCATAATTGTAATCATAAAGCTTAAAATTTGTTTAAATTCTATTTACTGAATATTGTACTACAAGTTTTAGCAGATGGACAACAAAGATGCATTCCTTAATTGGAGTGACCTCATATATATGTACTAGACATATACGAAGGGTTTTGCTTGATTCAAAGGATGCTAGAAAAGTATACAATTTGTAGCTATCTAATTTTGATTATATCAAAATTCTCAGAAGTTTAATTATTTGTCCCTTATAAATTCGTTTTTCACAAAACTTCAAAAAGGAACAAATAATAAAATCTTGTGCACACAAGGAGGTTAGTGGGAGTAATAATATTAATCTGGTGTTATATGTGGCTGACATATTAATCATCAAAAACCTTTTCCTTTTACATGTGAGACATGGTTAAGGAAATAACTCTTGATGAAATACTGAGGCAAGAATTCCTAAAGAGTTAGGAATATCCTATGTATTTGGGCAAGGATTCCTAAAGAGTTAGGAATAGTGTAACAGCCCGGCGACCAGCCACACAGATGCTGAAGCCCCGCTGCTCGTTACCAGCTTAATCACTACCCCCCTTGTAGTGTTTTTGCCTCCGTAGTGATTCGAACCATGCACCCTGGGGATAAATACATGTTCAATGCAATCACTACTACCAATTGAGCTACTAGCTCAATTGGTAGTAGTTTTTAATGTAACAGCCCGGCGACCAGCCACACAGATGCTGAAGCCCCGCTGCTCGTTACCAGCTTAATCACTACCCCCCTTGTAGTGTTTTTGCCTCCGTAGTGATTCGAACCATGCACCCTGGGGATAAATACATGTTCAATGCAATCACTACTACCAATTGAGCTACTAGCTCAATTGGTAGTAGTGATTGCATTGAACATGTATTTATCCCCAGGGTGCATGGTTCGAATCACTACGGAGGCAAAAACACTACAAGGGGGGTAGTGATTAAGCTGGTAACGAGCAGCGGGGCTTCAGCATCTGTGTGGCTGGTCGCCGGGCTGTTACATTAAAAGGCGCCTTTTTCTGTAACAGCCCTGGACCCCACCTCTCTGGTGGTCCCAGGCCTGGGTCACCCCCATAACTGTTACTTCACGGCCTTCTCCACCCCCCTTGTGGAGTTTTTGCCCTCGTGGTGAATCGAACCATGTACCTGGAGCATAAGTACATGTTCAATGCATTCACCACTACCAATTGAGCTAGTAGCTCAATTGGTAGTGGTGAATGCATTGAACATGTACTTATGCTCCAGGTACATGGTTCGATTCACCACGAGGGCAAAAACTCCACAAGGGGGGTGGAGAAGGCCGTGAAGTAACAGTTATGGGGGTGACCCAGGCCTGGGACCACCAGAGAGGTGGGGTCCAGGGCTGTTACAGAAAAAGGCGCCTTTTAATGTAACAGCCCGGCGACCAGCCACACAGATGCTGAAGCCCCGCTGCTCGTTACCAGCTTAATCACTACCCCCTTGTAGTGTTTTTGCCTCCGTAGTGATTCGAACCATGCACCCTGGGGATAAATACATGTTCAATGCAATCACTACTACCAATTGAGCTAGTAGCTCAATTGGTAGTAGTGATTGCATTGAACATGTATTTATCCCCAGGGTGCATGGTTCGAATCACTACGGAGGCAAAAACACTACAAGGGGGGTAGTGATTAAGCTGGTAACGAGCAGCGGGGCTTCAGCATCTGTGTGGCTGGTCGCCGGGCTGTTACAAATAGCCTATGTACATATATTGATGAAGTGTTCAGACACTTGATGTGTAAAATCATCGCATGTGTCAGAAGATTGGTCTTTGTCTAAAGGACAATAGCATATCTCATTGGATGAGAGAGAGACACGTGAAAATAATCCATATGCTTTGGAAGATGGATTAATCATACACATCATAATATGCACTTAATCAGATACACCATATGCTTGTAGCATATTCAATAAGTACCAAAATTGAGACTAGTGTTGGACACTAACTGATCTTCAAGAATATCCCTAAGGACCTTAAAAGGAACTAAGGACCATTTCTTGAAATATGTAGGTGTGGGAAATATCATTATAAGGAAGTTATATTGATGGTAGTTTCCATACTGATATATTGTATATCATGCCTGAATATAGACATTGTAAGCTATATAGCTTAGTAATATGTTTATTTCAGTTACAGAGGTGGAGCATTTTGGATCGTTTAGCTCATGATTGAGCTAAAGCTATATTTCCAGTGTTGCAGATTACATTAAATCACATTAGTGATGGTAATGGTTTGATCTTGCAAACAATAACGGAGAATAGATCTCACCGACGATTCATATATATATACTTAGACACTTCTATATTTCGATAAAGATCGAAATAGAAAGTTGGATAGATACGTAAGGTACAACATAGGAAACAGTTCCTAATCCACTAACAAAGGTGTCATACCCTAATTTTGCCCCATGATATTTTTCACTTTTGCATCTTTTAGAAAATAAGTCAACAAAGTCATAACTTTGACCAAAAGTCAACAAAGTCAAAGTGTTGACTAAAAAGTCAACAAAATCCCTTTTTGATTTAAAAATCAATGTTGACACAAGAAACACATGGGATTATTTTTCTTGCATGATTATAGCTTAGCATGATCATAAGAGACAAAATTTTACCATTTTTGCCCTTCCATTATTTTTTTTTTTATTTTATTAATTAGTTACTTGCATTACAAGAAACCTTTAAAAAATCAAATTTCAATTCTTTTTCCTTCCATTTTTAATCCATAAATATTTCACACAATCATATCTCATCATGCATATTTTTATTCTTGCATTTTTATTTTTTATTATATGATGTATTATTTGTAATTTGTTTTTATTCAAAAAAAATGATAAAAAAAAAATCAAAGAAGGGTAGCAAAATTTCTCATTTCATTTACACCTCATCAAACACCTAGAATGTTCTATCCCTTAACACCTCATCACCATTTCCTTTTGGAACAAAAAAGGATCAAAAGATAGTACAAAAAAAGGAGCTCAATCACAAAATTACCCTCACTAACTCTCACAAACCACAATGCCATTTAACCTAATCCCTCCCTATAAATAACACATTGTTTTCAGAGCCCTAGGGTGGAGATTCAGAGAGAAAACGGCGCAAACAGAAGCAAGAACAAAACACCATTTCCATCAATTTTTTCAATTTTCGAAACCACTAAATTCTCACTCAAACTCATTACTTTTTGGTTCAAACACCTTCACCCAAGTCCCAGAAGAAAGAACCCTTCATTTTCCACGCAAAAAGGTGAAGGAATCGTACCTGAGAAGAGTCACGGTGGCCAGGAGAAAAGCAAGCTCAAATCGTGGTGTTCAGAGATCTATTCAGGTATTTTTCTTCACCATTCATCTTCTCTTGGCACTCTGAAGCTTTTCCCTTAGCTGGTTTATCTCAATTTTGCCTGTATCGTAACTTTGCGTTTTTACTCTCAAACCTTCTCTTCTTCGTTTTTCATTTTCTGTGAGGAATCAGTAAAAACCAATTACATATTTGGATTCCTCGTGAAAAAACGAAGAAAACCATGCAAACATCGCTTGGTTTCGTGGAGTTTTGAAAACTCCGGTGACCGGAGTTGTCACCGGAGACGGCGAGACTCGCCGGAGAAGACGACCGTACCGTGGTCTTTCTTCTTCGCTGAGTTTAAATCTCAGCCATTTGATCTTAATCTTTATTGCTGTTCGTTGATTTCCTGTTTAAAACGGAGCCGTCAGATCTCATTTAAATGAGATCTGACGGCGATGATGACCTTGGCGCACGATTTGCTTGATGAAGCGCCGCACCAGATCCTTGATCTGGATCAATAAGCCCAGACCGTTTGATCTTGATCAGATGGTCCAGATCACGCGTGCGTACGCTACGCTGCGTTTCAGTGGCTACACCTGACCGTTTTTTTGTTGACTTTTGTTTTTTTTGTCTGACCTGCGCATGGGTTGGGCTTCAGGCCCAGAAGCGCTATTCACACCCCCATGTTTTTACGTGTCTTCTTTATTTGCACCCCCCTCTGTTTTGAACTTAATTTTAATTTATTTTTAGCTTATTCAAAAAAAGCACTTATTTAGCCAATGGCTTATTTAAGCTATTCTGGCTATTTTAGTTATGCTAAAAATTTTTATCTCATGGTTCATTAATTATGTTAAGGCTTAATTTATTTATTCAAGTTAATCTAGCGCATTTGTTTATTTTTGATTATTCCAAAAGCACTTATTGGAGCAATAGCTTTTTTAAGCTTATTGACCCAATTCAAGGTGCTGAGATGTTTAATTAATTTCCAGAATTGCTTATTTTTGATTTAGCTTATTTATATAAGTCATTTTGTGGTTATTTAATTTTAGCTTATTTGAATAAGTACTTAAGTGAACCAAATTATTTTTCTAAGTACTCTTGGGGCTACTTTTTCTTGTACAATATTTTGTCTAGCTTTAATTAGTTTAGGTTAGCCTTGTGTTGTTTGTATTTGAGTATTTATTCATGTTTACACGTATTTGTTTAATTGCTCGTAACTTTATTTTATTTTTTTTTTGCTATAATTATTTTTCTGCTTTATATATAGTCATATATCATTGCATCTCATGCTTTATTTATTTTATACCATGATTCATGCATCTTTATCTATGAGTTGCATTCATGTTTCATCATTCTTTTAGTATCTGTTTGTCTTTGCTTTATGTCTGCTTCTTCACTTCTCATCCCTCCTTCTATGCTTGGGCCTGTTTAGTTAGAACTTGAGACTTGTTTTTTTTTTTAATAATAAACATAGTGAAAAAGGGTTGATCTGACGTATGACTTTTCACACCCGGATAATCCCTATCCCTGACGTATGGCTCGTGATCTTGGGATTATCCTCACTATTGATTAATTAAGGTTTTCATAATAAACAAGGATGAAAAGGGGTTGATCTGACGTATGACTTTTCACACTCCGGATGGTCCTTATCCCTGACGTATGACTCGTGATCTTGGGACCATCCTCATCCTAAAGCGTTAAAATAAACCAACTTTCGCTTTTTCCTTTCGAAATACTTTCTTAATCAAATTAAATCAAGGTTTTCATAGTAAACAAGGATGAAAAGGAGTTGATCTGACGTATGACTTTTCACACTCCGGATGGTTCTTATCCCTGACGTATGACTCGCGATCTTGGGACCATCCTCATCCTAATCAAGTGTTAAAACTAATTCAACTCACTCAAACTTCTTTTCAGAAAACAATGGATATACGCTTTATCCGTTCCTCTGATACATACACAGCTTAAGCCTCTGATTAGAGCATACAAGCGTCGTTGTATCAGCGGAATGCGAAATAAGCAACATCTGTTATTCAACTCTCTTTTTCAATGGATACGCGTTTTATCTACTCCTCTGACACACACACAGCTTAAGCCTCTGATTAGAGCATACAAGCGTCGTTGTGTCAGTGGAATACGAAATAAACGTTATCCACTAAAAACAAACAACCACACAAACAATTTTTTACCAGAACTACGTGAGTTTTGAGTTTCCCATTGCACCGGGGAATACGTAGGAGCGGGCTCCTACAACCGTCAAACTCAACTAATAAAAACCTTTTTTTTAATTTATTTGGAAACGAAGTAGAGATTAGCCAAGTGACAGATTAATTTGATAAACCTACGCAAACGAACCCCAAACCACCTAAACGGTTCCCATCGAGTACGATGGATGCGAGGGGTGCTAATACCTTCCCCTCGCATAACCAATTCCCGAACCTAAACCAAGGTTTTCGCGATATTTTCCTTTCCCCTCACGGGATAAATAAACGTCGATGTCGACTTCATTGTATGAAAAATGGAAGTGATTTTCCAGCCCGCTACAGCTGGCGACTTCACTGGGGACTATAGAGAGTTAAGCCCAGTTTAGTTGGTTTGTTTGTTGTTTGCTTTGCCAGGTTTGCAATATCTTGCCTTTATCTTTTATTTTTCTGTCAATTATATCTGCTTGGATTGGTTGTTTCTCTTCTTCTACTCCTTCTTTTATTTTTCTTTTTGCCCTTGTGGCGTGGATACTGTGTGAAGCTCTATACCCGAGCTTGAGGAAAACGTAAGTTAAGCTAGGGGTATTTATGCTGGCCTCCCTGACGTATGACTCGTGAGCGCTGGCATAATCACCTCGCCTAGGGTAGATTCTTTTGAAAATGTTCGCCGTCCTGACGTATGTCTCGTTAGCGCCAGTGTTTTCTTGGAGAATCCATGACCCTAGGGACCTTTTGTAAACCGGTCTAGAACCAAACCTTGTTACTAGGGACCTCTGTTTAGAACCCGTGTCAAGGTTGTGCAACAACCTTACCTAGATGAGATTCTCTTTTGGACGCCTTGTCATGAGCTCTTGCAATGATGACATTGTTTCCAAAGGGGCAATCAGTGATTTTAGGCACTTTGTCAAACATAGAACAACATGTGAGGGGGATGGGTTGCAGGTAACGCTGAACTTTTGACCTCAGAAATAAATTGAACCTTTGCTTCTATGTGACAGACTCTGCTATAAAGTGTATCATGCATACATGCATTCATGCACTCATGCATTCATTTACAAAAACTCATACAAAAAAATGCATATCTGGTTTTCAGGGAATCAAGGAAACTTTGTAAACATGAGGGATATGGAAACAAGAGGTACTTACAGTTACAGTTTCAAGATCCCAAAGGTTGACGGACTTATAGCTATGGAATCTAGATTGACATCCCTCCGTAGAAGCAACTTCTAGTCTAACTATGGTGCCATCATTGACTTTCTACATGTCCAACTTGATACTACGACTTTGGGTACCTTGGCTCAGTTTTATGATCCTCCACTTCATTGTTTCACTTTCCGTGACTTCCAGCTCTTCCCCACTATAGAGGAGTTTGATAGTATTCTGGGTCTCAAGAAGGATAAAGGGCCGTGTTATTTGAGAGAGATTCCGACTCCGGAGGCTGTAGCTTTAGCTTTACAACTTGATGACCAAGATTCTTTGCTATTCCAAGTTCTCAAGACGGGTGTTCAAGGGTTTACAAGAAAGGCATTAGAGGACAAAGCTCAGTTTGTATTGGCAAATGGAAATTGGAAAGCCTACAACGCTATTCTTGCCTTGTTAATCTATGGGTTGGTACTTTTTCCTAACGTGAAGGACTTCATTGATATCACTGCTATTGGGGTGTTCTTGACTAAGAATCCTGCTCCTACGCTTTTGGGTGATTTCCTCTACTCCCTTCATGATCGAAACGGCACAAGAAGAGGAGGACAAATCTCATGTTGTGCTCCTTTGGTCCAAAAATGGTTGATGTCTCATTTGCCTGACAAGGGGCCTTTGGTAGATAATGAAAGTCTTAAGTGGTCAGAAAGATTGAACTCCCTTACCGAGAAGGATATCCGATGGTACTCTCCTCATGTAGAATCTTCCAAGGTACTCCTCAAGTGTGGGGACTTCCCAAATGTACCTCTGATTGGAACTCAAGGGTGTATTAACTATAACCCTATCCTTTCTCTTCGCCAGTTAGGTTACCCCATGGTAGATGCTCCTTCTGAAATCACTTTGACACCATTCATCCTCAAGAAAGAGATGGTGGACTTAGAGCTTTGGGGTAGGATCAAGAAGGCTTGGTCCAAAGTTGAGAGGTCCGTGGTAGGAAGAAAGAACTGCTTGGCAAGAGAAGCCTATACCCAATGGGTGAAGGATCGTGTCCTCCGTATCCAACTCCCTTTCAGTTCTGTGGTCCCTGAGGTAGTTGAAGAGCCTGAGCCCATCATCACTATCTCAAAGGAAGAAGCGGATGCTTTAAGGAACCAGATTGCACAACTTAAGAAAGAGAATGAAGAATTGCAATTCAAGTGGTTTAGTGTCCAAGGAGAAGCGAAGAGCCTCAAAAGAGAAAGGGACGCGAAGGACGAGGAAATTCAAGAGTGCAAAAAGAAAGTGAAAGAAGCCCAAGGGAGGGAAGAGAAGTACAAGGATGGCCTCACAAGCTCGGACATGAGCATCAAGGCATTAAAAGAGGAAATCAAAGGCTTAAAGCGTTCCAATGATGATATGTACGAAACTGGGAACAAGGCCATGATCGCCCAGGGGGAGTGGAGAAAGAAGTTCGAGGAAAAGACTCAAGAATTGAAGAAAGTCCAACAAGAGTTCAAGAGGCTCAAGCAAGAGAAAGAGTTAGAGTTGCAAAAGAATGAAAGGCTTCATTCTCAAGAAAGGCAAAAAGACAAGGAGTCTATGAAGAGATATGAAGAAGGCCTAGCTCAGCTCATGAGAGCCCGTGAAGACCAAATGACTCAAGTGGCAGAACAAATTGAGCATTTAGAGAAAGACTTGAAGCACCACAAGGTGGTCATTGAGATGTCTTTGCAAGAAATGGCTATATGGAGGACGGCTTTCCACAAGATGTTGCTTGTGTCTACCTCAGTGTTGGATGAGATGCCCCGGATGTTGAGGATGGCCGAGGTGGAGGTTCCTTTTCTTAATATCTCAGGTGCGGTCAAGGATTTCGTCTGTTATTGCCGAGCCGTTGTGACGGCATATGGGAACGTCGTTAAGAAGGCCAAGAAGGGGCTTTAGTTTGTATCTAGGTTTTAATATGTAATGAACCTTTGGGATTTTGAATTTTTGTAACTTTGCTTTTTCAGTGGTTATGTAATGAATTAATTAAAAACAAATTTGAATGATATTTTGAATCTCTTGGTTATGTCCTGCATTGTTTACATTGATTGCACATTCGCGATTCCCTGAAAATCAAATATGACGAAATGATAAAAAAAAAAGAGTAAAAACATAAACTTTACATGCATCTGCATTTGCATACATAATAAAAAGCATCATCTCATTATCATTCTCCCATCTCAACAGCGTTATCCTCGACACTTACATTGGACGAGAAGTGCTTCCAGTCTTGTAATGGAAAATTGGCAAGAACAGCATAGTGAATTGAAGGGGGAGGTTTCCCAGTTAGCAGCAAAAATGGACCGTGTGTTGGAATTGTTGGCTACGCAGAATCAGCCACCAGCTCCAGCGGCAAATACAGAAACAACAACTACTGAACCGGCTAGCATGGTGTGGCCCGTGTATGGTTTGCCTCCAGGTTATACTCCACCGGGGTATGTACCTCTTGAGGATGGAGCTACTTCAGTTCCTCCTCCCATCAACAATTCAGGAACTCAAACCGGGGCAATCTCAACTCAGCCCCAACCTACTGCGGGTCAGCAAGTTCAAGAAGACCCTCATGATGGGTACCACGGCCCAGACATGCTGAATAGTGGGTCGAAGTTTGATGGGTCTATCCCTCAGTTGGAGGAAGCAAAACTGAAATTCAAGGCTATTGAGGATCGTTTGAAGACGATGGAAGGAGGAAGTGACTCTTTGGACTTTTCAGACATGTGTCTAGTACCTGATCTAGTGATCCCGGCCAAGTTCAAGGTGCCGGAGTTTGAGAAATACAAGGGCTTGAGCTGCCCCAGAAATCACCTTATAATGTACAGCAGGAAAATTGCGTCCTATGCCAACAACGACAAGCTGATGATACACTGTTTCCAAGATAGCTTGGCAGGGGCATCTTTAAGTTGGTATATGCAGCTAGAAGGAAATCACATCCGATCATGGAGAGATCTAGCTACTGCCTTCATTAAGCAGTACCAGTACAACTTAGACATGGCTCCTAGTCGTACCCAGCTGCAAAACATGACTCAGAAGGAGGGGGAGTCATTCAAAGTCTATGCTCAAAGATGGAGAGAGCTAGCGGCGCAGGTCCGTCCCCCACTTCTAGAGACTGAGTTGGTAGATATGTTCACTAATACCTTGCAAGGGGTTTATTTTGAAAGGATGATCGGCAGCGTATCCTCTGGTTTCTCTGATCTAGTCAGGATTGGTGAGAGAATTGAAAGCGGCGTCAGAACCGGCAAAATCCAAGCTAGCACAAGCTCACCAAACAACACAAAGAAGCCCATCAATAATTTTGCAAGAAAGAAAGAAGGAAACACCAATGCTGTGGCTCACCACCAGTCAGTGATGCCAGTTCAATACATTCCTTATGCAGCTCCGGCTCATCAACAACAGCCACAATATCAAGTGCCTCAGTATTCACCACCACCTCGAGGTTACCCATATCAACCACAGTCACAACAAGCTTCTCCACCACAGCAACAAGCTAGAAAAATGTTTGATCCTATTCCAGTGACGTATAAAGAATTGTTACCCTACTTGATCCACAGCAAGATGGTGACGCCGAGAGTGCTGAAACCAATAACTGCACCTTTCCCCGCATGGTATAAGCAAGGGGACACTTGTGATTTTCACTCCGGAATTGAAGGTCACTCCATTGAAAATTGCAAAGCCTTTAAGCATGAAGTGCAGAAGTTGATCGATCAGAAGTTATTGTCATTCAAAGAAGCGGGCCCCAATGTCAAAGGGAACCCTCTGCCCAACCACTCTGGGGGAGGAATCAACATGATAGAGGGCGCCGAAGGTTTGATCAAAGACGTGTCGGATATGCGTACCCCTTTAAGCTCAGTAAGGGAGGTCTTGCTCAGTTTTGATCAGTTCTCGAGCATGCATGCAGATTGCATAGAATGCGAGAAGAATCCAAACTATTGCACAAAAATGAAGGAATGTCTTCAGGAGTTAATGGATCAAGGATTGGTACAGGTTAGTTATTCTCATAAGAAGGGCAGGGTGGCCATGATGGAGCCACATGAACATGAAAAGGTGATGAAGCCAATAGAGATCATCTATCAAAGAGCCGAGGAAAAGCTGCAGCCATTGGTGATTCAAACACCAGCACCATTTCCTTTCACCAACACTAAAACCACACCTTGGGTTTACAATACAACAGCTTCCATACAAGGGAAACCTGTGACACTGCCGGAGCCAGTAGTAGTTAACATTGACGGAACTGGGGGTATGACCCGGAGTGGCAGGGTGTTTGCTCAAAAGCCGGTGCAAGAGAATGCAAGAGGACCAGTTACAACAGTCAATGAGAATGTTTTAAGCAAGGCTCTTGAGGGGGGAGCACCCAAAGAGACAACCCCTCAGAATGACTCAGATGAATTCCTTAGGATAATCAAGAGAAGCGACTATCGAGTGGTAGATCAGCTCAGCCAAACTCCATCAAAGATTTCCATGCTCTCCCTGTTGATAAGTTCAGAAGCACATAGGAATGCTTTGTTGAAGCTTCTGCAAACGGCCCACGTGAATCAAGACATTACAGTTGCCCAGTTTGATGGGGTATGTAATAACATTACAGCAAGCCGTTGTTTGGGCTTCATAGATGCAGAATTGCCGGTTGAGGGGTATACACATAACAAGGCTCTCCATATCTCCATGAAGTGTCAAGACAACACCATCGCAAGAGTATTAGTGGACACGGGATCCTCTCTCAATGTCATGCCCAAATCAACTTTGTTGAAATTATCTCTTGTTGGACCCGTTCTCAAGCCTAGTAGTATGATCGTCAAAGCCTTTGACGGATCACAAAGAGAGGTCATTGGGGAAATTGAATTGCCAATGGTAATCGGACCGCATTTGTTCAATATCTCTTTTCAAGTCATGGATATCAACCCTTCTTACAGTTGCCTGCTGGGGCGTCTGTGGATTCACGCCGCCGGTGCTGTAACATCAACTCTACACCAAAAGCTCAAGTTCATAGTTGATGATAAATTGGTAATTGTCTCTGGGGAGGAAGATGCTTTAGTGAGTCACCTGTCATCTTTCAGGTATATTGAAACAGAAGAAGGGGTACTTGAAACCCAATTCCAAGCTCTGGAAATTGCCACTGTTACCGTGGTGAACCAAGAAGAAGAAGACATGCTAGCCGCACAGTTCAAAACAATGAAGATTGCCACTACTTCTCAAGCAAATCAGAAGCCAAGGGCCTCCATCACATCTTGGAAGGGCTTGAAGAAGGCCATGGAGGAAGGTGCTCTTAAAGGATGGGGAAAACTGGTGTATCCCCATGAGAAGAAGGATTTTCTAGGTGTGGGTTATCAGCCATCAAAGGGGAAGCAGAAGATTTTCGACTATACTACTCCCCTTGAAGAGGTTTTTGTGAGCGCTGGGCTCAGGTCAGCTGAACAAATCAACATGCTGGAGAATGAAGAAAAGGCCAGTCAAGGAAGCTACAATTGGGTGAATCAATGCCCTGCAAGCACCGTTCTATCAAACTGGAAGGCTGTTGAGATTCCCAAAGTTTTTATTATTTCAAAGTAATTTTTCTTTATTTTCAAAATTCCCCTTGCCGCGCCCGAGGCATGTGGATGAACTTGTAAGGGCTTATCTTTGTTTTTAACGAATGATTATCAATGAATGAAAGTATTTTATGTGCATTTTTTGTCCTGTTTTTTATTCTTTATTTTTTTTTTTTCAGTTTTAAAAAGATAAAAACAATAAAAATGGCAATAACTTCTTGCATATCATGACCACCTTTGCATTCATCTAAAAAACCAAAAATATATATCATGCAGAAATGAATCTCTGGACCATAACAATGCTGTAAATCTTCATGATTTCGGATTCCCGATCAATCTTGCTGAAGAGGATGAAGAGGAAGATTGTGAACTTCCAGCAGAGTTAGCACGGCTATTGGATCAAGAACAGAGAATGATCCAACCTCATCAGGAACCAGTGGATGTGATCAATCTGGGGACTGAAGAGGATAAGAAGGAAGTTAAGATAGGTGCAACCCTACAGTTAGAGGTGAAAGAGGGTTTGGTCAAGCTGCTCCGAGAGTACGTGGACGTCTTTGCATGGTCTTATCAGGATATGCCGGGTTTAGACACAAGCATAGTCGAACACAAGCTTCCGCTCAAGCCCGAATGTGCACCGGTCAAGCAAAAGTTGAGAAGAACTAGGCCGGACATGGCTCTCAAGATACAAGAGAAAGTTAAGAAGCAGTTTGATGCAGGATTCCTTGCAGTGGCCAAGTACCCCGAATGGATTGCTAATATTGTGCCAGTACCAAAGAAGGATGGAAAGGTCCGAATGTGTGTAGATTACCGGGATTTGAATAGGGTGTAAGACCCAAGATTTCATTGTATAGTTGGTTTAAGGAATATTAGGGTTTCGATGTGTTCGTGTGATGAAACATCGTGTAATTATAGGAGTTTGCTGTAATTGAGTCTGTTTTGTGCTCGTGCACTGTAATTGTACAGACTTTTGTCTTGTGATCCTGTTTCTTGTATAAGAAGTTATTTGTGGTTTCAGAATAACGAGTTTTGGATTATTCTTGTTTTTGGAAAAACGAGTAGGATTTTACCCGCGGATGGAAAATTTTACTGCGTCTGTTTTAAGTGAGGTTTCGGATGGGAGTTTTATATATCTGCACGAGTTAAGATATATTCTGAGAATAATTTTCCAAGGTATGGAAGAAAATTACAGTCGCGGAAAAAGATTCGGCGATAAGTTTTGGAAATGTTAAACGTTAGACGTTCTTTCCGTAGGTTTTATGTTTTTGTGGTTTTCGTTCGTCGCGTCGCGCGAGAGCTGAGTACGAGACTTGTTATGGGAGAGTTGTTTAAATCTTGTGACTTTCTCATAAAGTAAAGTGATCCAATGGCTAGGGTTAAGCTTGGACTTTTGACTTTGATCCAATGGTGGTTTGGCTATCAAGAGCTTTGTAATAGTAAGGAGGTTTATGACTATTGTGGACTTAGAAAACATCACAAAACATCTCCATTCTTCCTCTCTTTCACGTGGAACTTCATTGCTCATTTCCAACCTTCACAAATTTTCATTTCCTCACCATTTCACTCCATTTCAAGCTTGGAAGCTTAGTGGAAAGTTGTAGAGAATCACTTCCTTAAGGTAACCCTCTCTTCTCATCTCCTAGGTTGGTAGATTTTTAGAGTTGTGAAGTTTTTGGGTTTATGTTCTTAAGAGGGTTTGGTGAGAAAGGTTGTTCTTGCTAGTTCTTGTTTCATGAAAGTTGTTCATGAGAGTTTAGTAAGCATGCTAGGCTTTGTTGTTTTTGTTTTCCATGAGTTGGTGAAAAATCTCATGAGAAAAGTTAGGGTTTTGGTTTGGTTATGTATTGATCAATAACATGTGGTTAAGTTGTAAGGTTTTGAAAAGAAAAGTTGTCTTTGAACCTTTGGGCGAAAGGGAAATGCGTTGTATGGTTTTGTTTTGGAAAATCCGATGAAAAATATTTTGAGGTTTATGAAAATATTTCCTAAGTGTTTTTGGGTAGTGTTTTGGGGTCAAAATGGTTTAAAACTATTGTGACATGTGGTGTCGCTTTTTACCTTGAAAACATGTTTGAAAATGATTACCGGACGGTTAAGGCCCGTAATAAAACTTGTGCTTGGATTTGGTTTTGATTTTGGAAATGAAGATCAAATAACTTGCACTCGAAGCAACCAACATGCTTTCGGAAATGTGTTGCTTGCTTATGGAAATGGTTTGCTTTTATGCCTTGAAAAAGTGTTGGGAACTAATAGAATCAAACTAGGCTTGGGTGGAAAAAGGTGGTGTGAGTTGCTGTCTTTTGCTGTCATGACAGTTGAAACTCGCTGAGCGAGTGGTTACTCGCCAGGGCGAGTGTCACAGGTCATGACAACACGCCAGGGCGAGCTCCAGGGCGAGTAAGACCAGTACTCCCTGCCTTCACTCGCCACCAACTCGCCAGGGCGAGCTCTGGGAGTTGAGATTTTGGATTCTGATTTCTAAAACTTGGTTTTTAACTTCTAATCCCTTTTTATTTATTTATGGAAGTGGTTGGGATTGGAAACGAGTTTTTCGGGTACTCGGAAAGTACGTAACTTATAACGCAAGAAAACGGCCATTTTGCATTTCAAATTATTTAAGACTTTTGACAATTGTTTTGGGTCCTAAAAATAGTACAAATAACTCATGGTGGTTGATCAATACGGTAGTTTTTGGTTCGATGTCCGAAAGAGTGGTTTTCCTTAGGAACCTTTAGGTTTTTGGGGTTTTGGTGTAGTTTCAATACGATTGGTTAGAGAACAATGTATTGATTGTTACGTTGCTTGTTTTAGGAAGCGCGTTGTGTAGTCTAAGCGTGTGTTGTTGACGGGAGTTTGCCGAGGTAAGGGCTCCACTTTAATTCTGTCTTTTAAAACGGTTTGACATGTTTGTGTTATGTATGCCCGTTGATGGGAACGTGTTTACATTACTTGTGCAATTTACATAAGATTTTGAAAATATATGTATGAATTGCTATGATTTAGTTACATATGCTTGAGAGGTATGTATGTGTGGCATTAGCATATGTAGGGAATCGTATGCTCATGCATTCATTGTGCGTAGTTGCGTGAGTGGACTACGGGGTGTTGGTTGCGTGAGTGGACCCACCCAAAATCCTACGGGATCTTATTGAGTACAATAAGTGGTTGCGTGAGTGGACCACGGGGTGTGATTGCGTGAGTGGATCCACCTTAACCCTTTGCGGTTTTATTGGTTATGATTAGTAATTCCGGAATTCATTTGCATGTGGTAGCTCTGGTAGTACCACACCCATTGTAGAAGTCTGCATTAGGCTTGTTGTGCACTATATATATAAGCCCGTTGGCGGGAATTGTTGAATGTTTTAAGAGCTTTCTCTTGTGCTTTGTGGAAATATTTGTTATGTGTACAATCTCTTGCACCGGTTATATATATATACTTTTATTTTTGTGGTGACCCTTTCTTTCATTTGCGGGCTCATCCCACCCCAGATGACGATGTAGGTCGAGAGGATGGTGTTGGCAGCTCTAGGCCTTAGTGAGCTCGTGTTGGAGCGGGAGTGGTAGTTTTAGTTAGACTATGCGCCGGTGTGTTTGTGCACTGTGCTTTTTGTTTAGCATAGGACTTTCTAACTTCCTTTGGTTAGTTAGTGCTTGTAAGCACATAGACTTATGGATTGTAATTATTCAGGTTTACACTTAGCATTTTCGAATACAATATATATATGGTGTGATATATATATGGTTCGTTTGTAATATTTAATGTCGGCTCAATTAAAAATGTTTTGCGCACTCTGAGCGTTTGTTAAAAAAAAAAAAAAAAAAATGCCCTTTTTGCGTTATGAAAACGGGGTGTTACATTTGTGGTATCAGAGCCCGGCTTTAAATCTTCAAAGGGAAAGTGTATACTTGAGTCGTTAGTTCAGAGTTGGTTAGAACGTAACTAGTGTGGGGTTAGTTCTAGTGTTTGTTCTGTGTCGGGTTATGGGTTAGTAATCCGTTGAGTGAGGTTTTCTGTTGGGATTCAGAAATGTTTGGATAAGGGTCTAATCGAAGAGAATTGGTATGTGTAGGAAACGATGCCTCCAAGAAGGGCACCTGCTAGAGATGATGATGATGTGGACATCCATCAGATGGCTTATGCCATGAATACAATGGCAGCAGCGGTAACTGCGCAAACTCATGCTAAGGCGCAGAGAGACCTTGAAAAGCGCGACAGGGAGATCCTGGCCGCTGGGTCTAGGGTTCTCGCAAGTTTTAATCAGCAGGCCCCTCCAAAGTTTAATGGGGAGGGAGGTCCAGAAACAGCGGATCTATGGCTCCATGCTATGGAAAGGATATTTGGGGCAATCCATTGTCCGGAGGGGGAGAAGGTAGTTCTAGCTACCTATCAGCTGCTTGGGGGTTCCGAATTTTGGTGGAGGAACACCCGTCTGATTATGGAAAATGCATATGAGGAGATTAACTGGGAGAACTTCAAGAGGAGGTTCCTGGCTAAGTATTTCCCTGAGACTGCAAGGGAAAGGTATGGTGAGGAGTTTCTGCGACTACGACAGGGGAGTATGAATGTGGAGGCATATTCCAAGAAGTTTGAATCATTATCCCGTTTCTTCCGCTTCTTTAGGGATGGGATAGATGAGGTCTATATGTGTCGTCGCTTCCAAGATGGGCTGAGGTACGAACTGCAGGATGCGGTTGTGCCATTGGGTATTCGGCAATTTCAAGTCTTGGTTGAAAAGTGCCAAGAGGTTGAAGATATGAGAAACAAAAGGGTGAACCGTCAGGGTGGTTTTAGTGCTGGGGGACCAAGTCGTTCTGGTGGTCCGAATCAAAGTCAGAACCGTGGAAAACAAGGCAGTAAGCCATATGACCGTCCACAGTATAACAAGGGACAGGGTCGATCGGTGAATCAGGACAGTCAGAATACCGGGAAGCAGGGCTGTTTTAAGTGTGGTGAAGTGGGCCACTATGCGAATGAATGCCGGAATCAGGGGCATGTTTGTTTTAATTGCAAGAAGCCGGGACACTTTGCTAGAGATTGCAAAGCCCCGAAGGCCGGGCCGTCGGCTAATGTGGCACAAGGCTCACAAGGTACCAGACCTGCGGCAAAGGCACGTGCTTACTGTATGGGCACAGAAGTGAGTGGGCAGGCTAGCAATGCCATTCACGAGAGCTGTCACATTGCAGGTAATTCTTTAACTGCTTTGATTGACACGGGGGCAACCCACTCATTCATTTCTTTGGCTTGTGCAAATCGGTTGAGTTTGAATGTTTCTGTTCTTCCATTTGATTTGAATGTTTTGACTCCTGCTAAGGATTTGGTAGTGAATACTGCATGTTTGCATTGTTTAGTAGTAATTCAGAATAGGGAGTTCCTGGTCAACTTGGTGTGTTTACCGCTTACATCTCTCGAGATCATTCTCGGGATGGATTGGCTATCTTATCATTATGTTATACTAGATTGTGCTCGGAAATTGGTTTTCTTTCCCGAGCCAGGTGTGCGGAGATACCTGTCGGCCAATCAGCTTACAGTGATTATGTGTAATGGAGAGCCGGAGATAGTGTCACTTGCTAGCTTAGGAGTGACGTCGGAGATCCGAATTGAGGAAATTCGAGTAGTTCAAAATTTCCAAGACGTGTTTCCGTCGGAGATTCCAGCTTTTCCTCCGTGTAGAGAGGTGGAATTCTTCATTGATTTACAACCGGGTACGGGTCCGATTTCGGAATCAGCTTATCGGATGGCCCCGGCCGAGTTGGTAGAGTTGAAAGGTCAGATCGAGGACTTGTTAGAGAAGGGTTTCATAAGGCCTAGTGTGTCGCCTTGGGGAGCACCGGTCTTATTGGTTAAGAAGAAGGATGGGAAATCTCGTCTATGCGTGGATTATCGGAAGCTTAATAAGGTGACTATCAAGAACCGATATCCATTGCCACGGATTGATGATTTGATGGATCAGTTGAGGGGAGCCTCAGTGTTTTCAAAGATTGACTTGAAATCTGGTTATCACCAGATAAGAGTACGAGATGAGGATATTCAGAAAACGGCGTTTAGGACGCGGTATGGGCATTATGAGTACTTGGTGATGCCGTTTGGAGTGACGAATGCACCTGCGATCTTCATGGCCTACATGAATCGGATATTCCATTCGTTTTTGGACAAGTTCGTGGTTGTGTTCATTGATGATATTCTCGTGTATTCGAAGAGCGAAGAGGAGCATGAAGAGCATCTTCGTATGGTTTTGCAAGTGTTGCGGGAAAGAAAGTTGTATGCGAATCCGTCGAAGTGTGATTTTTGGTTGGAAGAGGTGAATTTCCTTGGCCATGTTATATCAAAAGAGGGAATAGCCGTGGATCCAGCCAAGATTGATACGGTACTTTCATGGAAGCAGCCTCAAACCGTGACTGATGTGAGGAGTTTTGTGGGTTTGGCCGGTTATTACCGAAGGTTCATTGAAGGTTTTGCTAAGATTGTGGCACCGATGACACAGCTTACGCGGAAAGATCAACCGTTTGCATGGACAGAGAAGTGTGAGTTGAGTTTTCAGTTGTTGAAGGAGCGTTTGACGACTTCACCAGTCTTGATGTTACCACAGTCGGAGGAACCGTATGAGGTTTATTGTGATGCTTCTCATCAAGGGTTGGGTTGTGTGTTGATGCAACACAAGAGGGCAGTGGCTTATGCGTCAAGGCAACTGAAAGTGCATGAAAAGAATTATCCTACGCACGATCTAGAGCTTGCGGCTGTTGTTTTCGCATTGAAGATTTGGAGACATCATCTTTATGGTTGCACTTTTGTCGTGTTTAGTGACCATAAAAGTCTTAAGTATCTGTTCGATCAGAAAGAGCTTAATATGAGGCAACATAGGTGGATGGAAACTTTGAAAGACTTCGACTTTACGTTGGAATACCATCCGGGAAAGGCTAATGTGGTAGCCGATGCTTTGAGTAGGAAGAGTGTGTCGGTTTGTTCGGCACAAATGGCTAGTCAACAGGAGTTGTTGAGAGAGTTTCGTGACTTGCACCTAGAGGTAGAGTTTGCTTTAGGGAATATGAGACTGGGTATGATTACCATCTCAAACGGTTTGTTGGAGGATATTGCTAATTGTCAAGAGGACAAGTTTCTCATGGAGAAAAGAGCTTTGATTGTTCGAGGAACCAACCGAGATTTCAAGGTGGGATCAGACAACATCTTGAGGTGTCAAGGTAGGGTGTGTGTACCCGATGCTATGAACTTGAGAAACACCATTCTAGGGGAGGCACACAAGAGTAAGCTTAGTATGCATCCCGGGGCAACGAAAATGTATCAGGACCTGAGGCAAGATTTCTGGTGGCCGGGTATGAAGAGGGATGTGGCCGAGTTTGTGGCGTCGTGTTTGACTTGTCAGAAGGCGAAGATTGAACATCAGAGACCAGCAGGGATGCTGCAGTCTTTAGATATCCCCGAGTGGAAATGGGATAGCATTTCTATGGATTTCATCACTGGTTTACCCAAGACCAGGAGGAAGCATGATTCCATTTGGGTGATAGTGGATCGTTTGACGAAGTCCGCTCATTTTCTACCGGTAAGGATTACGGATACGGCGACAAAGTTGACCGATGTGTATATTGCTGAGATTGTGAGGTTACATAGGATTCCGTCAAGTATAGTGTCGGATAGAGATCCAAAGTTCACTTCACATTTTTGGAAGACTTTGCATGAGGCGTTGGGGACGAAACTGAGGTTGAGTTCTGCCTATCATCCCCAGACCGATGGGCAAACTGAGAGAACAAATCAGTCACTAGAGGATTTATTGAGAGAATGTGTGCTGGATGATCGTGGGAGTTGGGACGACGTGTTGCCGTTGATAGAGTTCACGTACAACAATAGTTACCATTCGACTATCGGAATGGCACCATATGAGGCTTTGTATGGGAGGAGATGTCAGACTCCTTTGTGTTGGTACCAAGATGGGGAAAGTTTGATAGTAGGACCGGAAATGGTACAACAGACGACGGACAAGGTCCGAAGGATAAGGGCAATGATGAAGGTTGCTCAAGATCGACAAAAGAGTTATGCGGATAAGCGTCGGAGGCCTTTAGAGTTTGAGGAGGGAGACCATGTATTTCTCCGAGTTACCCCAACAACTGGTGTTGGAAGGGCTTTGAAAGCAAAGAAGTTGACTCCGAAGTTTATAGGGCCTTATCAGATTTTGGAACGGGTTGGGAAGGTAGCATATCGGATCGCGTTGCCACCGGTACTATCTTTGATTCATGACGTGTTCCATGTGTCGCAATTGCGGAAGTATACACCGGATCCATCACATGTGATCACACCAGATGACATCCAGCTGAGGGATAACTTGTCATTTGAGGTTCCGCCAATTAAGATTGCGGATAGGAAGATGAAGCGTCTGAGGACGAAAGAGATACCTTTGGTGAAGGTAATATGGAACGAAGCTACGGGAGATGCCACCTGGGAGCTCGAGAGTAAGATGAAGGAATTATACCCCAGTTTGTTCGACGATGTCTAAGTTTCGAGGACGAAACTTCTTTTAGGGGGGTAGTATTGTAAGACCCAAGATTTCATTGTATAGTTGGTTTAAGGAATATTAGGGTTTCGATGTGTTCGTGTGATGAAACATCGTGTAATTATAGGAGTTTGCTGTAATTGAGTCTGTTTTGTGCTCGTGCACTGTAATTGTACAGACTTTTGTCTTGTGATCCTGTTTCTTGTATAAGAAGTTATTTGTGGTTTCAGAATAACGAGTTTTGGATTATTCTTGTTTTTGGAAATACGAGTAGGATTTTACCCGCGGATGGAAAATTTTACTGCGTCTGTTTTAAGTGAGGTTTCGGATGGGAGTTTTATATATCTGCACGAGTTAAGATATATTCTGAGAATAATTTTCCAAGGTATGGAAGAAAATTACAGTCGCGGAAAAAGATTCGGCGATAAGTTTTGGAAATGTTAAACGTTAGACGTTCTTTCCGTAGGTTTTATGTTTTTGTGGTTTTCGTTCGTCGCGTCGCGCGAGAGCTGAGTACGAGACTTGTTATGGGAGAGTTGTTTAAATCTTGTGACTTTCTCATAAAGTAAAGTGATCCAATGGCTAGGGTTAAGCTTGGACTTTTGACTTTGATCCAATGGTGGTTTGGCTATCAAGAGCTTTGTAATAGTAAGGAGGTTTATGACTATTGTGGACTTAGAAAACATCACAAAACATCTCCATTCTTCCTCTCTTTCACGTGGAACTTCATTGCTCATTTCCAACCTTCACAAATTTTCATTTCCTCACCATTTCACTCCATTTCAAGCTTGGAAGCTTAGTGGAAAGTTGTAGAGAATCACTTCCTTAAGGTAACCCTCTCTTCTCATCTCCTAGGTTGGTAGATTTTTAGAGTTGTGAAGTTTTTGGGTTTATGTTCTTAAGAGGGTTTGGTGAGAAAGGTTGTTCTTGCTAGTTCTTGTTTCATGAAAGTTGTTCATGAGAGTTTAGTAAGCATGCTAGGCTTTGTTGTTTTTGTTTTCCATGAGTTGGTGAAAAATCTCATGAGAAAAGTTAGGGTTTTGGTTTGGTTATGTATTGATCAATAACATGTGGTTAAGTTGTAAGGTTTTGAAAAGAAAAGTTGTCTTTGAACCTTTGGGCGAAAGGGAAATGCGTTGTATGGTTTTGTTTTGGAAAATCCGATGAAAAATATTTTGAGGTTTATGAAAATATTTCCTAAGTGTTTTTGGGTAGTGTTTTGGGGTCAAAATGGTTTAAAACTATTGTGACATGTGGTGTCGCTTTTTACCTTGAAAACATGTTTGAAAATGATTACCGGACGGTTAAGGCCCGTAATAAAACTTGTGCTTGGATTTGGTTTTGATTTTGGAAATGAAGATCAAATAACTTGCACTCGAAGCAACCAACATGCTTTCGGAAATGTGTTGCTTGCTTATGGAAATGGTTTGCTTTTATGCCTTGAAAAAGTGTTGGGAACTAATAGAATCAAACTAGGCTTGGGTGGAAAAAGGTGGTGTGAGTTGCTGTCTTTTGCTGTCATGACAGTTGAAACTCGCTGAGCGAGTGGTTACTCGCCAGGGCGAGTGTCACAGGTCATGACAACACGCCAGGGCGAGCTCCAGGGCGAGTAAGACCAGTACTCCCTGCCTTCACTCGCCACCAACTCGCCAGGGCGAGCTCTGGGAGTTGAGATTTTGGATTCTGATTTCTAAAACTTGGTTTTTAACTTCTAATCCCTTTTTATTTATTTATGGAAGTGGTTGGGATTGGAAACGAGTTTTTCGGGTACTCGGAAAGTACGTAACTTATAACGCAAGAAAACGGCCATTTTGCATTTCAAATTATTTAAGACTTTTGACAATTGTTTTGGGTCCTAAAAATAGTACAAATAACTCATGGTGGTTGATCAATACGGTAGTTTTTGGTTCGATGTCCGAAAGAGTGGTTTTCCTTAGGAACCTTTAGGTTTTTGGGGTTTTGGTGTAGTTTCAATACGATTGGTTAGAGAACAATGTATTGATTGTTACGTTGCTTGTTTTAGGAAGCGCGTTGTGTAGTCTAAGCGTGTGTTGTTGACGGGAGTTTGCCGAGGTAAGGGCTCCACTTTAATTCTGTCTTTTAAAACGGTTTGACATGTTTGTGTTATGTATGCCCGTTGATGGGAACGTGTTTACATTACTTGTGCAATTTACATAAGATTTTGAAAATATATGTATGAATTGCTATGATTTAGTTACATATGCTTGAGAGGTATGTATGTGTGGCATTAGCATATGTAGGGAATCGTATGCTCATGCATTCATTGTGCGTAGTTGCGTGAGTGGACTACGGGGTGTTGGTTGCGTGAGTGGACCCACCCAAAATCCTACGGGATCTTATTGAGTACAATAAGTGGTTGCGTGAGTGGACCACGGGGTGTGATTGCGTGAGTGGATCCACCTTAACCCTTTGCGGTTTTATTGGTTATGATTAGTAATTCCGGAATTCATTTGCATGTGGTAGCTCTGGTAGTACCACACCCATTGTAGAAGTCTGCATTAGGCTTGTTGTGCACTATATATATAAGCCCGTTGGCGGGAATTGTTGAATGTTTTAAGAGCTTTCTCTTGTGCTTTGTGGAAATATTTGTTATGTGTACAATCTCTTGCACCGGTTATATATATATACTTTTATTTTTGTGGTGACCCTTTCTTTCATTTGCGGGCTCATCCCACCCCAGATGACGATGTAGGTCGAGAGGATGGTGTTGGCAGCTCTAGGCCTTAGTGAGCTCGTGTTGGAGCGGGAGTGGTAGTTTTAGTTAGACTATGCGCCGGTGTGTTTGTGCACTGTGCTTTTTGTTTAGCATAGGACTTTCTAACTTCCTTTGGTTAGTTAGTGCTTGTAAGCACATAGACTTATGGATTGTAATTATTCAGGTTTACACTTAGCATTTTCGAATACAATATATATATGGTGTGATATATATATGGTTCGTTTGTAATATTTAATGTCGGCTCAATTAAAAATGTTTTGCGCACTCTGAGCGTTTGTTAAAAAAAAAAAAAAATAATGCCCTTTTTGCGTTATGAAAACGGGGTGTTACATAGGGCAAGCCCAAAAGATGATTTTCCGCTTCCTCACATTGACGTGTTAGTGGACAATACTGCTCGATTCCCAGTCTTCTCTTTTATGGATGGTTTCTCAGGATATAATCAGATTAAAATGGCACCCGAAGACATGGAGAAAACAACCTTCATAACACCATGGGGCACTTTTTGTTACAAGGTTATGCCTTTTGGGTTGAAAAATGCCGGGGCAACATATCAGCGAGCTATGGTCACCCTGTTTCACGACAATGATGCACAAGGAAATTGAAGTGTATGTGGATGACATGATCGCCAAGTCCTCATCTGAAGAAGAGCACCTCGTACATCTCCAGAAATTGTTCGAGAGATTGAGGAAGTATCAGCTGCGTTTGAATCCAAACAAATGCACCTTTGGCGTCAAGTCAGGAAAGCTGCTAGGTTTCATCGTCAGTCAAAAGGGAATTGAAGTGGACCCTGATAAAGTCAAAGCAATCCAGAACATGCCCGCACCAAAGACAGAAAAAGAAGTGCGAGGGTTTCTAGGCAGGCTGAATTACATTTCCAGGTTCATCTCTCATCTCACTGCAACTTGTGAACCGATCTTCAAACTATTGAGAAAAGATCAAGTCATTGAATGGAATGAGGATTGCCAAGGGGCATTTGACAAGATCAAGCAGTACTTGCAAGAGCCACCAATTTTAATACCCCCAGTTGCGGGAAGGCCTCTTATCCTATACCTGCATGTGTTGGAGGAATCCATGGGCTGTGTATTGGGTCAGCAAGATGAAACTGGTAGAAAAGAGCACGCAGTGTACTACTTGAGCAAGAAGTTTACCAGCTGTGAAACCAGATACTCACTCCTCGAGAAAACTTGTTGTGCTTTGACTTGGGCAGCTCGCCGGTTGAGGCAATATATGATTTGTCATACCACCATGTTGATCTCCAAAATGGACCCCATCAAGTACATCTTTGAAAAGCCTGCTTTGAGTGGAAGGATAGCCCGGTGGCAGATGTTGTTGTCTGAGTATGATATTCAGTATGTATCTCAAAAAGCCATCAAAGGTAGTGTGCTAGCAGAACATTTAGCACACCAACCTTTAGAAGACTACCAGCCTGTGCGCTTTGACTTTCCAGATGAGGATATCATGGCTTTAAGTGAGAAACCTCCCATGGATGAGAATGAAGGACCCGAGCCGGGATCCCGATGGAAGCTTGTGTTTGATGGTGCTTCAAATGCTTTGGGGCATGGTGTAGGAGCAGTTATCATCTCTCTTAAAGATACCTACACACCTCTTATGGCAAGGCTACTGTTTGATTGCACCAACAATATTGCAGAGTATGAGGCATGTATCATGGGTTTAGAAGGAGCAATCAACTTGAGAATCAAAATCCTAGAAGTGTATGGGGATTCTGCACTAGTTATTTATCAGGTCCGAGGAGAATGAGAGACTCGTCATCCCAACTTAATCCCATACCGGGATCATGTCCTGAAACTGGCAGAGTACTTTGAGGAGATCACTTTCCATCACATCCCAAGAGAAGAAAATCAGCTGGCTGATGCCTTGGCTACACTCTCATCCATGTACAAGGTCACTTGGCCGAATCATGTACCCTTGATAGAAATCAACCGTCGAGAGACGCCGGCATATTGCTTGGCAACCGAGGTGGGGCAAGATGAGAAACCATGGTATTATGATATCAAGAACTTCCTCCAAAAGCAAGAATATCCCTCGGGGGCATCTAGTGGAGACAAGAAAACCCTTAGAAGGCTAGCATCTGGTTTCTTCTTAGATGGAGAGTTGTTGTACAAAAGAAACCATGATCTGGTTCTCCTCCGTTGTGTGGATAGAAAAGAGGCTGATACACTCATTGAAGAAATCCACGAAGGGTCCTTTGGCACGCACATGAATGGGCACACTTTGGCAAGAAAGATTCTTCGGTCCGGGTACTATTGGCTGACCATGGAAACAGACTGTTTGAACCATGTCAGGAAATGCCATAAATGCCAGATTTATGCTGATAGGATACATGTCTCTCCAACTCCTCTGAATGTTTTGACATCACCATGGCCGTTCTCCATGTGGGGCATAGACATGATTGGTATGATTGAACCAAAAGCCTCTAATGGACATCGTTTCATCTTAGTGGCTATTGATTACTTCACCAAGTGGGTCGAAGCGGCATCATACGCCAACGTCACAAGACAAGTAGTGGCTCAGTTCATCAAGAAAGAAATAATATGCCGTTATGGAGTTCCCCACAAGATCATCACTGATAATGGTAGCAACTTGAACAATCAGACCATGAGGGAGTTGTGCAAAAATTTCAAGATTGAGCACCATAACTCCTCCCCATATAGACCCAAGATGAATGGCGCTGTAGAAGCAGCAAATAAGAACATCAAAAAGATTCTACAGAAAATGGTAAAGACATACAAAGATTGGCATGAGATGCTCCCATTTGCACTTCATGGATACAGAACGGCAGTTCGCACCTCTACTGGGGCAACTCCTTTCTCTCTTGTATATGGCATGGAAGCAGTGCTCCCAGTGGAGGTGGAGATCCCCTCATTAAGAGTTCTGATGGAAACCAAGCTAGGAGAAGCAGAGTGGGTCCGATCCCGGTTTGATCAGCTCAACCTCATTGAAGAGAAGAGGATGACAGCTTTGTGTCACGGGCAGTTGTATCAGCAAAGGCTCAATAGAGCATTTGATAAGAAAGTTCGTCCGAGACAATTCAAGGAAGGGGACTTGGTGTTAAAAGCTATATTGCCAATTCACAAAGACACCCGTGGAAAGTGGACTCCTAATTACGAAGGACCATATGTAGTGAAGAAGGCCTTCTCAGGTGGAGCCTTAATACTAGCTACAATGGATGGTGAAGAGTTTCCACTCCCCGTGAACTCAGATGCAGTCAAAAAGTGCTATGCCTAAAGAAAAGGAAATAAATAAAAGCTCGCTAAGTTGAAAACCCGAAAGGGCGGCTTAGGCAATAGAGAGCGTCCCGGTGGGCTGAAAACCTGAAAAGGCGGTCCAGGCAAAAATTAGGGACATCAAAAAAGGAAAATAGAACCCGCTAAGTTGAAAACCCGAAAGGGCGGCTTAGGCAAAAAATGGGTATCCCGGTGGATCAGTAGCTCACACTGAGCAATCCAGGCAAAATTAGGGAAACAAATAAAGAAAGGCATAAGACTGCAAGATCAATATGAGCTCGGGGCAAACTTCAGAAAGATCTGAGACTTTGCACTCAACAACAAGATGATTTGAAAATTGAAATCATGGAGAAGGATGGCATTGTTATGTTTCCATAGAATTTATTTATTTTCATTGCAATTTATCTTAGCTCAATTATGCGGTCACCTCTTTGAGGGATTTGCTTCCATTGTAAAAACTCCGCACGTTTTGTGCTATCAATAAAATTCTCCTTTTTACTCATTGTGCCTCTCTTTATTTTCTTGCACATTTCATACATTTATTTTTCTGATAAACAAGTGTTAAAACTTTGAAAAAGCGAAAATATTTTGAAATAAGAAAGATTAAAGAAAATCAGCAGCATACAGTAAGGTGCCCATCTTGTTAATATGCAATAGACTGGCCCAGCATATTGAGCTGACTAGGCAAGTGGCCTCACCCACACAAATGAAGAATGTTTAGCATACAACACCCAACTGGGATCCCTCTCCCCAAGGAAGGAACATCCAATGTCTCGGTGAAACCCAATTTCATGCATCTTCATGCATCCATGCATATGCGTTCATGCATCACCATGCATTCATGAATAAACCCTCAAATGATCCATATGTCAAATCATGAGCATAATTAAACACTGCATTAGTCTTGCATTTTTAGGCAATTAACAAGCATTCATTGCAAGCATGCATAGACAAAAGCAGATTCAAATACTCCTATTCAAGGAGTAGCAGAGTTTGGTCACTCAATTGTCAAAAGAGGCAAATTGATTTTCTTCTGCAAAGTGGTTGGTGCATTATTCATCCAGCAGATCAGTAAAAAGATCTCCTCCCCAGTGAATTGCAAACCCCAGGGAAATTTCTTCTACAAGAGTTTCAGCAACCTTGTCTGGTTCCCCTAATAGGAATGACAAGAAAATTTCATCAATTTGTCCGGTTCCCCTAATAGGAATGACAAGCCAAATTTCAGCAACCTTGCCCGGTTCCCTTAACAGGAATGACAAGAAAGTTTCAACAGTTTGTCCGGTTCCCCTAATAGGAATGACAAGCCAAATTTCAGCAACCTTGACCGGTTCCCTTAACAGGAATGACAAGAAAGTTTCAACAGTTTGTCCAGTTCCCCTAATAGGAATGACAAGCCAAATTTCAGCAACCTTGTCCGGTTCCCCTAATAGGAATGACAAGAAAATTTCCCCAGCTTCGTCTGGTTCCCCAAACAGGAATGACATCACTTTGTCCGGTTCCCAAACAGGAATGACAAGCAAATCAACAACTTTGTCCGGTTCCAGAAACAGGAATGACACCAGCTTCGTCCGGTTCCCCTAATAGGAATGACAAGCAAATTTCCCCAGCTTCGTCCGGTTCCCCAAACAGGAATGACATCAACTTTGTCCGGTTCCCCAAACAGGAATGACAGCAGGTATATTTGAGTTTCCCTATGGGGAAAGTTAGCCAGGTATACTCGATCCACTTATCTCATCACCATCCACTTCCTGGCAAAATTAGGGCATTCTGTATTTAATTATCTTCCACCAAAAGAATACGAATACCAGGGCTATTCGCATTCTTATGGTTTAAGCTAATTAAATAGGGGCAGCTGTCATACCCTAATTTTGCCCCATGATATTTTTCACTTTTGCATCTTTTAGAAAATAAGTCAACAAAGTCATAACTTTGACCAAAAGTCAACAAAGTCAAAGTGTTGACTAAAAAGTCAACAAAATCCCCTTTTGATTTAAAAATCAATGTTGACACAAGAAACACATGGGATTATTTTTCTTGCATGATTATAGCTTAGCATGATCATAAGAGACAAAATTTTACCATTTTTGCCCTTCCATTATTTTTTTTTTATTTTATTAATTAGTTACTTGCATTACAAGAAACCTTTAAAAAATCAAATTTCAATTCTTTTTCCTTCCATTTTTAATCCATAAATATTTCACACAATCATATCTCATCATGCATATTTTTATTCTTGCATTTTTATTTTTTATTATATCATGTATTATTTGTAATTTGTTTTTATTCAAAAAAAATGATAAAAAAAAAATCAAAGAAGGGTAGCAAAATTTCTCATTTCATTTACACCTCATCAAAAACCTAGAATGTTCTATCCCTTAACACCTCATCACCATTTCCTTTTGGAACAAAAAAGGATCAAAAGATAGTACAAAAAAAGGAGCTCAATCACAAAATTACCCTCACTAACTCTCACAAACCACAATGCCATTTAACCTAATCTCTCCCTATAAATAACACATTGTTTTCAGAGCCCTAGGGTGGAGATTCAGAGAGAAAACGGCGCAAACAGAAGCAAGAACAAAACACCATTTCCATCAATTTTTTCAATTTTCGAAACCACTAAATTCTCACTCAAACTCATTACTTTTTGGTTCAAACACCTTCACCCAAGTCCCAGAAGCAAGAACCCTTCATTTTCCACGCAAAAAGGTGAAGGAATCGTACCTGAGAAGAGTCACGGTGGCCAGGAGAAAAGCAAGCTCAAATCGTGGTGTTCAGAGATCTATTCAGGTATTTTTCTTCACCATTCATCTTCTCTTGGCACTCTGAAGCTTTTCCCTTAGCTGGTTTATCTCAATTTTGCCTGTATCGTAACTTTGCGTTTTTACTCTCAAACCTTCTCTTCTTCGTTTTTCATTTTCTGTGAGGAATCAGTAAAAACCAATTACATATTTGGATTCCTCGTGAAAAAACGAAGAAAACCATGCAAACATCGCTTGGTTTCGTGGAGTTTTGAAAACTCCGGTGACCGGAGTTGTCACCGAGACGGCGAGACTCGCCGGAGAAGACGACCGTACCGTGGTCTTTCTTCTTCGCTGAGTTTAAATCTCAGCCATTTGATCTTAATCTTTATTGCTGTTCGTTGATTTCCTGTTTAAAACGGAGCCGTCAGATCTCATTTAAATGAGATCTGACGGCGATGATGACCTTGGCGCACGTTTTGCTTGATGAAGCGCCGCACCAGATCCTTGATCTGGATCAATAAGCCCAGACCGTTTGATCTTGATCAGATGGTCCAGATCACGCGTGCGTACGCTACGCTGCGTTTCAGTGGCTACACCTGACCGTTTTTTTGTTGACTTTTGTTTTTTTTGTCTGACCTGCGCATGGGTTGGGCTTCAGGCCCAGAAGCGCTATTCACACCCCCATGTTTTTACGTGTCTTCTTTATTTGCACCCCCCTCTGTTTTGAACTTAATTTTAATTTATTTTTAGCTTATTCAAAAAAAGCACTTATTTAGCCAATGGCTTATTTAAGCTATTCTGGCTATTTTAGTTATGCTAAAAAATTTTATCTCATGGTTCATTAATTATGTTAAGGCTTAATTTATTTATTCAAGTTAATCTAGCGCATTTGTTTATTTTTGATTATTCCAAAAGCACTTATTGGAGCAATAGCTTTTTTAAGCTTATTGACCCAATTCAAGGTGCTGAGATGTTTAATTAATTTCCAGAATTGCTTATTTTTGATTTAGCTTATTTATATAAGTCATTTTGTGGTTATTTAATTTTAGCTTATTTGAATAAGTACTTAAGTGAACCAAATTATTTTTCTAAGTACTCTTGGGGCTACTTTTTCTTGTACAATATTTTGTCTAGCTTTAATTAGTTTAGGTTAGCCTTGTGTTGTTTGTATTTGAGTATTTATTCATGTTTACGCGTATTTGTTTAATTGCTCGTAACTTTTTTTTTTTTTTTTTGCTATAATTATTTTTCTGCTTTATATATAGTCATATATCATTGCATCTCATGCTTTATTTATTTTATACCATGATTCATGCATCTTTATCTATGAGTTGCATTCATGTTTCATCATTCTTTTAGTATCTGTTTGTCTTTGCTTTATGTCTGCTTCTTCACTTCTCATCCCTCCTTCTATGCTTGGGCCTGTTTAGTTAGAACTTGAGACTTGTTTTTTTTTTAATAATAAACATAGTGAAAAAGGGTTGATCTGACGTATGACTTTTCACACCCGGATAATCCCTATCCCTGACGTATGGCTCGTGATCTTGAGATTATCCTCACTATTGATTAATTAAGGTTTTCATAATAAACAAGGATGAAAAGGGGTTGATCTGACGTATGACTTTTCACACTCCGGATGGTCCTTATCCCTGACGTATGACTCGTGATCTTGGGACCATCCTCATCCTAAAGCGTTAAAATAAACCAACTTTCGCTTTTTCCTTTCGAAATACTTTTTTAATCAAATTAAATCAAGGTTTTCATAATAAACAAGGATGAAAAGGAGTTGATCTGACGTATGACTTTTCACACTCCGGATGGTTCTTATCCCTGACGTATGACTCGCGATCTTGGGACCATCCTCATCCTAATCAAGTGTTAAAACTAATTCAACTCACTCAAACTTCTTTTCAGAAAACAATGGATATACGCTTTATCCGTTCCTCTGATACATACACAGCTTAAGCCTCTGATTAGAGCATACAAGCGTCGTTGTATCAGCGGAATGCGAAATAAGCAACATCTGTTATTCAACTCTCTTTTTCAATGGATACGCGTTTTATCTACTCCTCTGACACACACACAGCTTAAGCCTCTGATTAGAGCATACAAGCGTCGTTGTGTCAGTGGAATACGAAATAAACGTTATCCACTAAAAACAAACAACCACACAAACAATTTTTTACCAGAACTACGTGAGTTTTGAGTTTCCCATTGCACCGGGGAATACGTAGGAGCGGGCTCCTACAACCGTCAAACTCAACTAATAAAAACCTTTTTTTTAATTTATTTGGAAACGAAGTAGAGATTAGCCAAGTGACAGATTAATTTGATAAACCTACGCAAACGAACCCCAAACCACCTAAACGGTTCCCATCGAGTACGATGGATGCGAGGGGTGCTAATACCTTCCCCTCGCATAACCAACTCCCGAACCTAAACCAAGGTTTTCGCGATATTTTCCTTTCCCCTCACGGGATAAATAAACGTCGATGGCGACTTCATTGTATGAAAAATGGAAGTGATTTTCCAGCCCGCTACAAAAGGCTCTTGCGCAGTTGAAGCGTGATGGGCATACTAGGTCTATGGGTATTAAGGTAATGCTTGATTGGCTCTAGTGCTAGTGGGAGATTGTTGGAGTAAGCCCTAGAGGCCAATACTTTAGTGCTTTATTTATTAATAATAATAGGCATTTCTTTATTATGTTTGTAACGTTCAAAATAATGAAGTCCCTAGAATAGAAAGTCCGTTTAATATTAAGTGTGACTTAATCATGAGATTACATTAAACATAAAGACGCTATTTTTAAAGTATCCATAGTCGAGCTTTAAGGTGAAAAGGGATAACCTTAAAGCATAAAGACTATTATGAAGATAGACTGATGATCGCATCTCATGGATCATGGGATAAGGAGTTATCAAGTCTTGACATAGGTATAAGAAATATTATGAGTAATATTTATACCGGATTGACCCGCTATGAGAGTACTACATGCAAAGTTATGCAAAGTGTCATAAGTTACTCTCATGGTGATAATGGTGTAAACCGCCCTTAGACCTGAAACCACTTTGTACCCTAGATGTGGAGTCAAGTACTTTGTTGCTGATCTAACGTTGTCCGTAACAGGATAACCATAAAGGCAGTTGATGGGTACTTCACAAAGCATGCTGATGGACAGTAGTGACCTAGATGGAATTTGCCAATCCTGCATAACAGGATAAATGTCATGGGCCCAATATTGAACTGGACAAAGATGACACCAAGTATGCTTTGTGTTCAATATAGACATAAAGGGCAAAGGGGTAATTATACACGCATATATTATCACTAAAGGTTATGTTATGATCACATGTTAATTTCTCATAACTTGGGTAGCAATGATGTGTTGCTAGATACCGCTCATTGTTTATTATATTAAATAAAGGATTTAATATAATTGCCAACGTTATGGAAACCTACAAGGGTCACACACATAAGGACAGTCTAATATTGAGATAATTAAGGAACACCGTAAGGTACGGTGTATGTGCAATGTGATAAGGGTATCACGGTAATTAAAACGAGAAAGAACACCATAGGTTATGGTGGGAGGGCGCGCACATGAGTACTACCACTCATGGGAGGCGCGCGCCGTAGTTTTGTTTCTTGTTGGGCTTTGCCCAATAAGAGATATCTTGGTGCACAAGACAAGAGTTGGCTTGATGCACAAGACAAGAAATATCTATAAATAGAGACCTCTTGTCATTGCTCAATACACAACAAAAAGCACAAGAATATTTTAGAATTAAAAATCCTAAAATAATTCTCTCTCTCTCTCTCTCTCAATATTCTTGCATAGCCTTCAAACATAAAGGGCTAGCACTCTATTGAAGGTGACTGTCCGTGTGGACTAGTTAGAGGCGTCGGTGATCTTCATCAACGCTCGTGATCGTCTTGTTCGTGATTCAAAGGTTCTTCCCTACAAGAGATCGTGATTCAAAGGTTCTTCCCTTCAAGAGGTAAAAACCCTAAAACACATATCATGCCCAATTCGTAAGGATCAAACTAAGGAAATTTTTTGAATTCCGCTGCTTAAAATAACGCTATTTTCCTTCATCGCATTACCCAGATCATCAAGGTACAGTTTTTGCAAGTCGAAGTTAGAGGAATAACGGGATTTGGATTTTTGAGATTTCGGTTTCTTGGTAGTGGTAGGTTTGGTTTTCTTTTTGGATTTTGGTTTGGGTGAAGGTTTTGAAGGTTTGGGGTTAAGAATAGAAGCTAATGAGGGGTGAACCATGGAGATGGGAACGAAATCGGTGATGATGTCAGAAGGTTGGGGTAAGGGAACGGTGGGTTTTTCGACGATGTTTGGAGTGGTGGTGGTTTTTGACGGTGAAGTTTTGTGTGGAGAGGTCTTCGTTGGTGAAGTTTGGTGGGATGATTGAGACATTGTCGTGGTGTTGATTTTGTGAAAATAGGATTGACAGAGAAGACAAGGTTTGGGTTTGATGGAGAAGTTAGGAGAAGAAGTTGGGAAGTTGTATGTGTGAGTAAGTTTATTTGGGAAGCAAATATTTTGAAAAAGATTTGAAATAAAAATAACCAACCATTGATAGTGGCGTGTTTGTATGGTGGTTTTGGCCTTGATTGCCTTGATCAACGTGCAACACTTGATGAGGAGAGATAAAAATAACTGTCGCACGCCACTCCACATTTAACAGTAATTGCTATAAATTCTTATAGAGGCAAATCCATAACTTGCCCCTTAACTTCTCAAATTGAACAACATCTAGTGCCTTAGTGAAAATATCTGCCACTTGTTCCTTTGTACCCACATGCTCCAGAGTCACAATTTTATTCTCAACCAAATCTATTATGTAATGGTGGCGAATATCAATATGCTTTGTCTTGCTATGTTGAACTGGGTTCTTTGAGATGTTTATGGCGCTCATGTTGTCACAGTACAATGTTAGAGCATCTTGCTCAACATCGTATTCTTTCAGCATTTGTTTCATCCACACAAGTTGAGAGCAACTACTCCCAGCAGCTATATACTCAGCCTCAGCCTCAGCTATATCACTATAATAGCCCTAGTTCTAAGTTCTCAGCAAACGCCTCGTTTACAACTTATAACCTAGGCACTATCAATGAATCTTCAACCTAGGAACTCCTAGATCAGAGATCCCATCTCACTCCCTTACAACCTTACAGCCAGCAAGGATTTTACTAACACAATATCAAAAGAGCTTTGGAGACACACTCCAAGAAAACTACACACTCGTACCTAAAGGCTTAGAGTGTTACAATCACTAAAAGTCCTAACTCCGTACTTCAAAGCTTAGGAGATGATCACACACAGTACAACTCAATAAACACAGTCCTAAGCTTGCATCAAGATGACACAAGAAAGGCTCACAAACAAACACACGCAAAAACCTAAGTTCTTAGACTCAATCACAACACGACGTGAACAACAACCGAATTAGGTTTAGCTCTTTCTTTAAATACTTCAGTCACAAACTTCCTTGATCCAGAAATAACATGGGCTTAATTAGTTTGACCCATATTAATCACAAGAGATTCTCTACACAAATAGTTCTTCAAGAAGATACGCTACAAAAATATTCTTGACAGGGATTTGAAGCATTAAATAATAATCCTCATAATTAGCCTGATTAAACGCGCCATGCAAGATCCATGATAGAGAAATCAAACATTCCATAAATAGAACATGTCGCGAACACTTCTCGTGAGATGATAAGATGTTTGAGGCATCATATCGCACATCCTACTACAAAGTTTATTTTACCAAAAATGCAACCAATACCAAAGATTCAACAGAGATTACTGGATTCTGCTAGCTTGAGTGCTTGCAGTCTTTTCCTTAGCGTTCTTTCTGGTTCAGGATCGTACTTAAACTCCTGTATACTTGTTATTAAGCACAACAAATGAATACCTTCAGTAGCACTGGAAAAATTTAATAGTAAAACTTTTTTTTTTGTTTGTCTCATGTGTCTTTGTCACTATGAAAATTCCCAGGTAAGTGAGGTGGATCACAACGGATCGCTCGGAGACCTTGACTTATCCTTAGCCAGAATTTTCACAGATTAAAATCCACAATCATCAACAAGATTTTTGATTTTTTAATTTTTTTGTATTTTTGAAATTTTTTGACAAACTTAAATAAATCTAGTAATGCTTTGTAAACACAATCCCCGGCAACGGCGCCAAAAACTTGACTGCATCCTGGCAAGTGCACCAGTCTGTCGTCGAGTAATAATTCACACTCTAGGTGTCTAGAATGAGTTCGTATCCACAGGGATCGTGCCGAAGCTTCACTAGCGTTGTTCGTATAGTTTGCATTCGCTTTAGTTTTTTGGAAAAAGGTTTTATATAAAAATAGCGTAATGCGTTGCAGAAAATAAATAAACAAAATGTATAAATATAGATTCAGAAACATAGAGGATAGCTATGGTGATTGGACTCCCTCCCTTCTTCATATTTGGCATGACCGGTGTATAACATAGTTATTCAGATTATTGTTCGGCGGTGACTTTTCCTTGTTGTAGTAACACCTTACTGTTACTCTATGTCTATTAAAGTTTCCCTACGTTAATAACTAAGGTACCTACGAGAGCCTAACCTCGATGTGTCACATACCCTAATAACTAAGTGAGTTGTTTATAAACATGCATTATAATCTTCACCAATTAACCTCTAGATCCTAGTATCGGGCTGTTCATCTTCTAAGTGCTCAATTCACACCTAGTTCATGATTCCTCCTCTAACCGCTCAGTTCACGACTAGTTCAGGATGTTACCTGTTGGAACAAAGTGGGTCTGACATGAACCTCTAATGTTTTAAGTGGTTTTGATGATAACAAAGTATTAAAATTACAATTGGAATTACTAATGGTTATTCTAGTGTGCAGAACTACAAGTTAAAATTCATTCAGAAGCACTATGAATAATAGCAGAGAAGCCAGTCAAAACAAGCTCTGAAAGCACATCACTGTTCATCAGAAGCTTAAGTTTTGTATGTTAAAGAAAGTGCCTCTGAGGACAAAAACAAGGCTCTGACGGACTCAGAAGCAAAAAGGGCCTCAAGAAGCATTGATAACAGCATCTGAAGCAAAAGGAATTTACGTCACTCAAGAGCTGACATATTCAGAACCAATGATTGAAGAACAATCTACTTCAAGGATCTGTCACATCCACAAGAAGGAATATTCGTTGGTACAACGTTAACCTTATCCATATGTGGAGCGCAATTGAGAAACGTACTATTGTACTATTATTACTCAAAATGGATGAGTGATAATTCAAATAGCAAGGTAGTGGAATTGGATATCTTTACCAAAGAAGGTAACTACAGCTATCACAATTGTACGAATAAATTCCAGCTGGCACCTCTCTCTCTGCAACGGTCATCATCTTCCTCCAAGTATAAATAGAAGACTCAAATGGAAGAAATGACTACTGTTCGAACAACCATTCTACCAACACTGTTCAAAGACTAAGAAGCATTCTGACATCATAATTTAAATCTGTCATTCTAAGTCTTAGAACAATTTGAGTTGTATTTTGTAAACACCTCTGATAGTATATCAAGTGTTCCTTAACATTCATTCTTATTCTTAAGTTTGTTTGAGAAGTCTCTTGTTAAGTTTAACTTGAGCATTTGAGAAGTCTCTTGTTTAGTAAAACTTGAGCACCTGAGAAGTCTCTTGCAAGTGTGCTTGAGCAATTTGTAATCTTAAGTAGATTATAGTGAAAATCTCTTGTTAGTAACAAGGGGACTGGAGTACTCTCGATTTGTGAGGGGAACCAGGATAAATTCTGTGTCTTTCTTTCTCTCTCTCAGCACCCTCTTTTTATTTTGTGTTTATATCCGCTGCATACTTAGTTTTATTTTGAAAAACTTTTAATTCTCAAAACACAATTCAACCCCCCCCTTCTTGTGTTTTTCCACCTTCAATTGGTATCAGGAGCTGGGCTGTTGCCTAACTCTCACCTATCAGTGAAACAGTTAAGATTCAGGGAGGAAAAACATGTCTGCTGAGAAGAATCTCAATGAAGTTCCTTTTGACTATGATTCTAATTCTAAAGACAGAAGGTCTTCTGACAAAATTCCCTTTTTCAATGGAACTGAGACTGGTTATCCATTCTGGAAAACCAAGATGTACAGTCACATCATGGCGATTGATTGTGATCTGTGGGACTTGGTAGAAGATGGAGTGAACTTTGAAAATATGGACTTAGAAGGCGTTGTTAGCTCTAAAGACAGAAAGGCTTTTACACCTACTCAAAAGTTGGAATATAAGAAGCATCACAGTGTAAAAGGGATGATGACAAATGCCATCTCTCATGATGAGTACTTGAAAATTGGAGATAAGAGAACGGCTAAGTCTATCTGGGATTCTCTTAAATCCAAGTATGAAGGAAATAAACAAGTTAAGGAGGCTAAGGCCAACTTGTTAGTACATCAGTATGAATTATTTAAAATGAAGGACGGAGAGGACATTGAGACAATGTTCTCTAGGTTCCAAATTCTTGTTTCGGGACTTCAAGTTTTAGATAAGAGCTATACTGAGGCTGATCATGTAAGGAAAGTACTCAGAAGCTTGCCGCCAAAGTGGAGACCAAAAGTGACAGCGTTTCAGGAATCTAAGGATTTAGATATTGTGTCTCTTGAAAGCTTGGTTAGTTCTCTAAAGAGTCATGAGATGGAACTCATGACTGATGAAACGACTAAGAAGCTAAAAGGGATAGCCCTGAGCAACAAAAGTTCCTCTAAGGCTCTGAAGGCGAAGGTTATAGTATCTGATGAAGAAGCTTCTGAAGAAGGTCACGAGATGGACTCTGATGAAGAAGAAGAAATGGTTCTGATGGCTGCAAGAGTATCGCAATGGGCTAAGAGAAGCAAGAAGTATGCTGGTAAGTTTGGAGGTTCTTCCAAGAAGGTTGGTACTTCTAAGGATAAAAAGGAAGAACAAAACAAATGCTTTAAGTGCAACAAACCAGGACACTTCATTGCTGACTGCCCAGAGAACCTGAGTAAAACATCCAAGAGAACCTCTAACAAAGAAAGATACAAAAGTAAGCTCAAGAAGGGGTTCCTTGCCACTTGGGATGATTTGGATCAGGAATCAGATTCTGATGGGGAAGAAGAAGCAAACCTAGCCTTGATGGCAACCGCTTCTGACCAAGAGAACTCTGAGCACGAAGCTGACTCAGATTCAGAAGATGAAGATGAGGTACTTGCTAAACTTTCTCGTTCTGAATTAATAGATTCCTTAAAAGATGCCTTAAAACTTTTAACCAAAAAGGCGGGTGAGTGTAAGGTCCTTAAAAAGGCCTATAACAACCTGACCGAAAAGGCAAATGAAATAATTGAACAAAATGAGTCTCTAAAATCAAGAAATGAATTTATGGAAACTCATTATGTTCTTGATGATAAGGTTCCTCCAGAACATGAATTTGCTCTTCAGGAATTCCTTATCAATGGAATGAAAAGAAGTAAAATAGCCTCTTTGATTTATCATGTAAGTAGAAATAGAGGAGAAGGTCTTGGATTCTCACGTTTTAAAGATAATCCATTATCTTCAAAGTCCTCTAATATAGATAAATCAAAACCTAAGGTTGTCTTTGTAAAGAGTCAATCAGAAGTTCTAAATGAGTCAGCCTCTAATAGAACATCAAATCCAGAGGCTCAAGAGTCAAAGGCTCAGAAGGATAAAACCTCAGAACCTAAGATTTTTAAGCCTCAAACTAATGTTAAATCTAAAGAAGCTCTGACACATTCAAGAACAAAGCTCAAGAGCTATACTAAACCCAAAAACTATTCAACAAGGGTGGTTAACTCTAGAGGCTCTGATAGGTCTTTCAAACAAAGACCACCTAGACCTGTAAAGACTAACACAAAAGGACCCATAAAGATATGGGTACCAAAATCTCAAATAATATTTGCTTCAGGTTTGCACACTAAGAAGGCCAAAGCAGCAATGCTGGTACCTGGACAGTGGCTGCTCACGACATATGACGGGAGAAAGGCATATGTTCCAAACCCTGACTCTGAAAGAGGGAGGTACTGTGGGGTTTGGAGGAAACCAAAAAGGGAAGATCATTGGTACAGGTATAGTTGGTAACTCTTCTCTTTCAATTAAAAATGTTTGGTTAGTTGATGGCCTCAAACATAATCTGCTTAGCATTAGTCAATTTTGTGATAGCGGATTTATTGTTAAATTTGATAAAGAGGCATGTACAGTAATCAATGACTCTGACAAGTCCATATTGTTTAGAGGATTAAGAAGAGGTAATGTTTATAAGGTGAATCTGTCAGAACTCACTGAGCAGAAGATAGTTTGTCTTCTATCTCTGAATGATGAAAAGTGGGTCTGGCACCAACGCTTAGGTCATGCTAACTGGAGATTAATCTCTAAGCTTAGTAAACTAAAGTTGGTTAAAGGCCTGCCAAATCTTAAATATCATTCAGATGCTCTGTGTGGTCCTTGTCAGATTGGCAAAATTTCAAAAACTTCTTTTAAATCTAAAAACATTGTCTCTACCTCAAGACCCTTAGAACTACTTCACATTGATTTGTTTGGTCCAGTAAGTACTGCCTCAATCAATGGGAAGAAATATGGATTAGTCATTGTTGATGATTACAGTAGATGGACTTGGGTAAAGTTTCTAAGAGTGAAAGATGATGCATATGATGTGTTCAGCATCTTCTGCACTCAAGTGCAAAATGAGAAAGGTCTCAAAATCTTAAAGGTAAGAAGTGATCATGGTGGTGAATTTGAAAACGAACCATTTGCAACTTTTTGTGAAGATCATGGCATTGTCCATGAGTTCTCTGCTCCTAGAACACCACAACAAAATGGTGTTGTAGAGAGAAAGAACAGGTCTTTACAAGAAATGGCAAGAACCATGATGCATGAGACAAAACTTGCTAAGCACTTCTGGGCAGAAGCTGTAAACACAGCTTGTTATATTCAAAATAGGATCTATATAAGACCTCTATTGAATCTAACAACATATGAACTCTTCAAAGGAAGAAAGCCCAACATCTCTTACTTTCATCAGTTTGGATGTACATGTTACATTCTAAACAACAAGGCCTACAAAAGAAAATTTGATGCCAAAGCTTGTAAGGGAATCTTTATAGGTTACTCTGAACGCTCAAAGGCATACAGAGTGTATAATTCTGAAACTAACACAGTGGAAGAATCTATACATGTTAGATTTGATGAGAAAGAGCCTGACAGTAAAATGTCAGAGCAAGATAATAGTTATGCATGTGTTCCATACCAATACATCGATTCAGAACCTGAAAAAGCATCAGAAGCTGTTGAAGCTTCAGAAGCTGTATTGGAAGAAGATGCTGAAGAAGCATCTCAATTAGAAGCATCACAAGAACATGATGACACTTCAGAAGAAGACACTCAACCAAGTGCTGATGTTGATGAAGCTCCAAGAAGGAAGTTCAAATATAGATCATCACATCCAGAAGATTTAATTCTTGGAAACAAAGAAAGTCCAAGAAAGACAAGATCAGACTATCAACAACTTGATTCACTTCTGGGACTAATCTCAATGATAGAACCAAAGAATGTTGATGAAGCACTTACTGACGATGGATGGATTGTAGCTATGCAAGATGAGCTCAATCAGTTTCAAAGAAATGATGTATGGGATTTAGTGCCAAGACCAGCACATAAGAACATCATTGGAACTAAGTGGGTATTTAGAAACAAGATGAATGAACAAGGTGAAGTGGTAAGAAATAAAGCTAGACTGGTAGCACAAGGCTACAGTCAGCAAGAAGGTATAGACTTCACTGAAACATTTGCTCCAGTAGCAAGACTGGAAGCAATCAGGTTACTTCTTTCATATGCTGTTAACAATGGAATCACATTGTACCAAATGGATGTTAAGAGCGCCTTTCTTAATGGTGTTATTTCTGAAGAAGTATATGTCAAACAACCCCCAGGTTTTGAGGATTTGAAAAATCCTGATTATGTTTATAAACTTAAGAAATCACTCTATGGTCTCAAACAAGCTCCAAGAGCTTGGTATGAAAGACTGAGTAATTTCCTTTTAGAAAATGGTTTTCAAAAAGGTCAAATTGACAATACATTATTCAGAAAGACATCTAAGAAAGATATCTTAATCATTCAAATATACGTTGATGATATTATTTTTGGTTCTACTAATGCTTCCTTGTGCAAAAGTTTTTCAAAGCTGATGCAGGATGAATTCGAGATGAGTATGATGGGTGAATTGAAGTTCTTCCTTGGAATCCAAATTAATCAAGGAAAAGATGGCACTTACATTCATCAAAGCAAGTATACAAAAGAGCTTCTGAAGAAGTTCAACCTTGATGACTGCAAGATAATGTCTACACCCATGCATCCTACCAGCAGCTTAAGCAAAGAAGAGATAGGAAGCAAAGTAGATCAGAAGCTGTATCGAGGTATGATTGGTTCTTTACTCTACCTTACAGCATCTAGACCTGATATTTTATATAGTGTATGCTTGTGTGCTAGATTCCAGTCAGATCCTAGAGAACCTCACTTAACTGCTGTTAAGAGGATCTTTAGATATCTGAAAGGAACTACTAATCTAGGACTTCTTTATAAAAAATCCCTAGATAGTAAGCTAGTTGGATTCTGTGATGCTGACTATGCTGGTGATAAGATTGAGAGGAAATCCACTAGTGGAAATTGCCAATTCATTGGTGAGAATCTCATATCTTGGGCCAGTAAGAGACAAACAACTATTGCTTTGTCTACAGCAGAAGCAGAATACATCTCAGCTGCTAAATGCTGCACACAGCTTCTCTGGATGAAATATCAGTTGGAAGATTATAACATAGCTGAAAGTAGTGTTCCACTATATTGTGACAATACTGCTGCTATTCATTTGTCTAAGAACCCTATTCTACACTCTAGAGCTAAACATATTGAAATAAAACACCATTTTATAAGGGATCATGTTCAGAAAGGTACAATAGATATTCAATTCATTGATACTGAACATCAATGGGCTGACATATTTACTAAACCTTTAGCTATTGAAAGATTTGATTTTATCAAAAAGAATTTGAACATGCACTATATCTCTGAAGAAAATTAGCTCTGAGAAGTAGAATAAAATTAGCATCTGAAGCTCTATCAGAACCTCTTATAATTTAGAGTATCCCTTGGGAAGCTCTGAATAATTTAGGCTCTGAAGAGTAACAGGTTCTGATGAGGTGTCAGATACAAATGAGTGAGGCTCTGAACCTTTTGGAAATGAAACGTTCAGTACGAGTAAGTGTACAACAGTTGTCTATACACGCGTCAGCTATGATTAAACTTTTACAACACGTGTCTAGATCCTGACGGGCAGAGAACAGTTAATGATGATTATGGCAGTTAAGTATATTATTTAATTTTTAAAACTGCTCGCGCTCCCTCCCAATGTTTATTTTCTCTGTGTATGTGTGCTAGTTACTATTCATAAGTCACTTCACTCACTTGCACAACTTTTTACACAAAATCACTACCTACACAACCCTAGACCTTACAGAAACTCCCAATCTTCATCTTCTTAATTCTCTGCAACTATGGCTGCTCGTTCATCAAACGAAATCGTTCAAGAACCCTTTAACCCTACGTTACCACCCATCATCGATCTTAATTCAAAAGATAATCTAGTCTACGAACATCATCAAACCGACGCTGGACCAGACTCTTATGATTTCTTCACTGAGAAGTTCGTGGATTTTGAAAGTTTGAAAGCGAATGGGATTGACATTCAATACTTGTTCTACAACCAACAATGGCAGAATTATTTTGAGATGCTTAATGGCTTCGTATACTACGACATAGTGAAGTATTTCTGGCAGAAGGATAAAGTGTACGATAGAGCAAGTGCTGATAAAGAATACAAGGATATGGTTGAGAAGAACAAGGAATTACGAGGGAAAACAAGAAAGGAACTTGGTCTTAAACCTTATAGAGAAAGGGAAATTAGGTCAAATATTTTGGGAATCAATGTTGTGATAACTCAGGCACACATTGCTAAGATTCTGGGTTTAGACAACAAAGGAGAAGATATAGAAGTGTATGATAAGAAAAGCAAGCATTTGGATTCAATTCATCAGGACCTCTTTAAATCTGGATGCACACAAAAGGATTTTGGAAAAGTAATGCACATGAAGCACACATTTGAATTTGCTTTTAGAATGTGTTTGTCTACCATCTTCACCAGAAAAGGTGGATTGGATACCATCTCCATTCCACACAAACATCTCATCTGGTTCTTATACAAGAGGGTGAAAGTTAATTTGGCTAAGATTCTTTTTGAGCACATGTGCTTTACCATCAATGAGGGTAGAACTAAAATACCATCAGTCATTCATCACCCAAGGTTAATTTCAGAACTGATAAGGCAAACCAAACTCACAGATATTGTGAGTGCCAAAGAAAAACTTAGAGTTTTCCAAACTGCTAAGTATGATGCATCAGTTCTGGTCAACATGAAGAGAAAAACCAAGGAAGAAATCATTCAAGTGAAAACACCTCTACAGCAAGTGTACGAAAAGTACTTCTGGTGTGATGGGTTTCCCACCATATCAGAACATGATAATGATGAGGTCATCAAGAACTTTCTTGAGTCAGTAAGAAGAGATACTGGGGTTAGTGTGCCCAGGAAAATGGTTGTAAGTGTTCCTAATTGGGATATCTTCAAGGGACCAAGAGATATTACAAGGAACAGAAGAAAGCCAAGAACTACTGAGCAAGAAATGATTGATGAAGGCTCTGATGATCAAAAGCATGATAGTGCTGATGAGATTGAGGAAGGTGAAAGAGGTGCTGGAAACATGATGGCTGAAGCTGTTCAGAAGGAAAAGCGTACAAAGAAAAGGCATGATAGGCTTTCAGCTTCTGAGGAAGATCAGAACCCTGCTAAACCTGCAAAGAGATTAAAGACCAGAGCTTCTAAACCAAAAGGTAAGACCTCTGAATCTAATACTTCTAGCATTCCTGTAGCTCAGGATATTGGTTCTGAACCCCAACCCTCCATTGCTAACCCTTCTACTTCTCAACCTCCATCATCTACCAATCAACCTCAACCCATAGACTTCACTATACCTATCAGTGTAGTCTTACCTGATCATAAAGCTATATCATCATCATCATCTGATACTAGCACTGACTCTGAGGAATTCATTGCTAAGATAATCAGAGAAGGACCAAAGTAAACAAATCTTAAAAAGACTACCAAGAGACCCTTCAAAAAGCCAATCCAACTCTCCTCTGATGAAAAAACCCCCTTCATCATAGACACTACCATCCTTAATCAACCAACAACTACTGAATCCGTTCTTGATCATCTCCAACAACATCTATCTGGAGATGCCTTTACACATTCCAATCCCAACTCACCTCGTTTTCATATTGTCAAACCCACTACTGATCAAACCATCCAAGAACCACCTATTGTTCAATCCATTCAAACACCCCCTCCTTCACTTGATCACATCTCACAAGTGAATCCACCTACATTCACACCTGTTCAGGATGAGTCAATTGCTCATTCTGAAGAACAACAAAAATCACCTCATCCATCACCTATCAATGTCATTGAAACTGAACAATCTCCATTACCTCCACCAGAAATATACTCTGATGAATCATCTCCTTCACCTTCACCACAACCTGTCTTTGACCCACTCAATAAACCTCTAGTTTTAGAAGAGGTTCTTGAGCTTTACCAACACCTAACTAAAGCTGAACGTCAAATATTCAAGGATTCCATCAATCTTGATGATGATATCATACCTCCAAATCTCAGTAAAATCAAAATCATTGAACTCAAAAGAAAGAAACCTGAACCAACCATTCCCTTTGACCCATCCTTACCCTTTTTCAATTCTGACTCTGAACCAAACCTTGAGTTGCTAAATAATGCTATAGGTATTAGACTTAAGAGGTTCAAACAAAGAGAGGAAGAAGCTCTTATCTTCCCTTCTGATATAGATGCTGATGTCAGGGAATTAGAGTACTTATTTGGTAAATCTTTAAGGATTCTCAGTACTCATCTGAAGGATAAGATTAAGGGTAGAGGAGCAAACACTGTACGGGAACTGTTTGAGA